>CM055265.1:191008235-191637144 GCA_029237695.1 Conchocele bisecta | reverse complement strand
GTTTGAACAAGGAAATGCCTGTTTCCATCCTTCTAATGTTATTGTAGCGAAATAACTGTAACCAAAAAAATGTTCTTCAGTAAAAACTGTTTTTTCCCTGGAATTATTGTATCGTTTCGCAAACAGTATCGACACAAATGTACTCTGAAATTTTCGCAAACTTACTTAATTTCGGAAATTATCATACCGGTATGTTTCTACAATCAATATCGACACGAGTGTGATTTGAAAATGTGGCTGTGACTGGAGAAACGGGGCTAATGGATTTTGTGACCACTGTATATCTATATCAGCCTGTGCATCCACAGTCTGATCAAGATCTGCACGTCCATCATCACCTCAATGAAACTCCTGTTATGCTTCAAACAATAAATATATATCCTACAGCAGTGTGCTATTTTATCAGGAGCTACACTGGTCACAAATCCCATAACCTCCAATTCTCCAGTCACAGCCACATTTACGGACATTATCATATCTTTTTGCAATCAGTATAGAAATAGATATTTTATTTAAGTCTTACCGCTTCTGTGAGTGTCAGAGACTCGGGCGGCCTGTCCGGTGTGTTGAGTATAGACGATATCCCCGCAGCCTCCTCCATCACTTCCGACTCCCGGAGAATATTCGAGATCTTAACATCCTCCAGTGCTACATCAACGTTTGGTTTGTCTTCGTCTTTGTCAAGCTTGTTATTCGGTGTTTTGTTGAAGATATTTGCGCTGCCCTTTTTATATCTCTTTGCATGCTCCTGCATTTGTCTGTCAGCTTCCAAGAATGGGTTCGAAACTGAAAATGAATAGTTTATACAAATGTGGCTGTGACTGGAGAAATGAGGCTATTGGGCAATCACACTGTCTGATCAGGGCCTGCATTGTTCACCAGTCAGTCAATGAAACATCCGAAATGCTTCAAACTTATAGGTTTGATCCTTATCAGGCTTCAGGAGTGTGCAGAAAGTTTAAATACCCAAAAATGACATAAGCCCAATTTCACCAGTCACAGCCACGACTGAAAGCAATCGAGTCTGTCTTCATCTGGGTGTAGAAAATTGCAACACATTTATCTAAATACATGTATACCGGATTTTGCTTTGGTGCCACATGCTCTTGCTACACAAGCAATCAGCCAATCACTTGCAGACACCTAGCATGGAAACAAAGTAGTTCTGCATACAGGCATGTCCAGCCAAGGCAGACACAGATCAGCATGATTATCTAATGAACACGACAGGATGATAGTACAATGTATTTAAGTAATCAAACCATGGGCTGTTGCGTTTACTGTCATATGAAAAACATTTGATCTGTTTAAAGCGCAAATGTTTTGTGTACTTCAGTAAACGCAACAACCCATGTTTTTATTGAATCATGGGTTGTTGTGCTTACTGTCGTATGAAAAACATTTGGTATGTTTAAAGTGTGCGGACTCCTCGCAAACTTTAAACAGACCGAATGTTTTTCATCCTACAGTAAACGCAACTGCTCATGTTTGTATTACTTAAATTTACATTGCATGGTTTGATAGTTTCAAAAACGTAAATAGCCAAATGTGGCATTCAAATTAAGAATCATTTTGTTTTAGATCATTTATCGCAATTCATGGAACGATGTTGTCAGCCAATAGCGTGCCATGATCGACAACGTTGCAGATATTATTGAAGGCAAACACCATTTAGCGATGTCATGAGGGCTAATGTAATGTATTCGGATATAAACGCAATACATTGAATGGATATTTCTTTCATGAATTTATGGAAGATGTAAATATTAGTTATCATGTGTACGGTATCTTCCACCAAAAAGTATTAATAATGGAATTCTTTTTTTCTCTTAAAGGTATATGCCCATGTGCCAGGTTATAATATAGGGAGGTATATTTTCTTTCGTCCATTCGTTAGATATGACATTGTTCGGGCAAAATAAACAGTCATTAACCATTTCCCAACAACATAATTGGCATTATTATACTTTGTATATTAAACTTGAATTTCCACACTGATATAAGGGGAATTCCTTTATAGGAATTAAATAAGTGTATAATTGTGTTACTAGTGTGACCGCTATACAGATATTATCATTTAGCAATATTTATTTTACTGATAGTGACTCACGGTGGTATAGGATATTTTCATATGCAAATGAGGCATTATATTTTTTTAATTATTGATACTAATTAAATGCGTCACCAGAGAAAATAATATTTTCAACAGATTATGAAGTATGATCATAGCACATCAAAAAATAAATACAGAGAATACATAGAAATGTTCGTTAACATTTTAAGGAAAAACGGTTATCGCCCCTGATATCAGTGTGGAAATTTATGTCCGATATAAAATGTATAATAATGCCAATCAATACATGGGGTAATGGTGAATGCATTTTTATTTTGCCAGAACATGTCTCAGATAAAGTTTCTGATATAAAGAACATCGTACGCCCACTGAGTGGGCATGTACCTTTAAAGACGACACTCACACCTCCATCAATGCCAGTGAAAGTATTTCTATAGGTGTTATTTCATGCTTGTTTGCTATTATTGTAAAGTAATTGTACCATCTGCTGAGAAAATATATCTTACAATGTTCGTGACCAGTGTAGCCCCAGATGAACCTGTATATCTGCACCGTCTGATCAGGAACTACACAGTTTGCCATTTATCACGGAAGTAACAAAATTGATGATATTTTATTCCAATGATATGAATACACATGTGCACGTTGGTCATGATTTACAAATATTGCAAATGCTCTAATGAAACTTATCTCATTACAAATATTACATTGTTTCTTATAAACAAGAGGGCCATTGTGACCCTATATCGCTCACCTGGTTATTATGTACATGTATGTGCAAGTAAAGTAAATCTGAGAGAACTTTATACATTCACTTATTATTCCTACAAAGTAAAGTTGAAACCAGTCTGGTGATTATAATGGGAAGACAGTATTTTAAGATTTTGTCAGACTTTGTACGGCGGCCATTTTGGATTATCTGACAATCTCCAATTTGAAAAATCTGTAAAGGTTTCATCGAAAGACAATAACTATGACGTTTGGCCAGCATCGGCCAAGCGGTTAGTAAGAAAAGGCTATTTGAATCCTCTACTAAAAATATACCGGTATGACCTTTTGGCAGCCATCTGGGATGACGTAGTCATCCGATTTTGATGCTTCAGAGCGATCGTCTCCTCAATACCTGGATTTGATATACATGACTACATCTGGAAAAATGTTAAATTTGACCACTAATTGACCCGCCCATTTTTGATCCCGGGGTCATCAAATCAACCAATCTGAAAGAGCATTGAATATCGATTATTCCTGTCTAGTTGTGTTTAAATTACTTTAAGAATTTGACATACTTGTCTACGGCGGCAATCTTAGATTGGGAGATGACTTCCATTTAAACAAATATAAAAATGCTTTGATTAAGCGACAACCTCCAAATTTACAAATCTTACATGCCCCCACCCATAGATCATGCCTGTGAAGTTTGACCAACATTTGCCAAGCAGCTCACGAGAATAAGACGTTTGAATTCTCTAATTACAGGATGACCTTTTTTACCTTTCAACGGACATCTTGGATGACCTAAAGTAATCAGCCGATTTCGACAGAAAATGTTCCAGAATGATTTTCTCCTCAATACCTTTGATATTGGATATATGACATGATCATATTCGGTCAAATATGAAGTTTGACCCCTGGTTGACCCACCGGGCCCCGTCAATTTTTGACATATGGGTCACCATTTTTGCATATCTGAACGAGCATTGACTGTTGATCATTTCTGTCAAGTTTCGTTGAAATTTGTTTGGCGGTTCGTAAAAAGAAGATTTTTTAAGAATTTGACCTATATTTCCACGGCAGCTATCTTGCATTAGGCGCCGACCTCCAAATTTACAAATCTACCATGCCTCCACCCATAGATCACCCCTGTAAAGTTTGACAAACACTGGTCAGGCGGTTCACGAGGAAGAAGACTTTTGAACTATAATTAAAGGATAACCTTTTGACATTTCGACGGCCATCTTGGATGATCCCTAGTTGACAACCTGTGCCACGCCCATTTTTGACCCTGCACCGTTTTTACAAATCTGAATGAGCATTGACTGTCGATCATTCCTGTGAAGTTACGTTGTACTCTGGCTGGCAGTTCGTGACAAGAAGAATATGACCTCCTTTTCCACGGCGGCCATTTGGATTAGGCGACAACCTCCAAATTTACGAATCTGACATGCCCCCACCCAAAGATCATCCCTGTGAAGTTTGACCAACATTGGCCCAGCGGTTCAGGAGAAGAAGACGATAGAAATATCTTAATAAATGGATGACCTTTTGGCGTCCATCTTGAATGACGTAATCATCTGATTTCGACAAAAAATACTCCCAAGTGATCGTCTTGTCGATACCTTCGATATTTGATATATGACATGACCATATTCGGTCAAATGAGCAATTTGACACCTACAACTATTTGAAACCCGCCCAGTTTTAACCCCGGGGCCACCATTGTTACAAATCTGAAACAGCATTGACCATCATCATTCCTGCCAAGTTTCATTGAAACTGGCCCAGTGGTTCATGAGAAGAAGATATTTAAGAATTTGACCTACTTTTCCACGGCGGCCATCTTGGATTATGCGACGACCTCCAGTTTTACAAATCTGACGTTTCCCCACTCATAGATCATCCATGTGAAGTTTGACCAACATTGGCTCAGCGGTTCGGAAGAAAAATACGTTTTAAATTGTGGACCGATGACAACGGACGAAAAATGGCAACAATAGCTCTGTTGAATCTTTGGCTCAGGTGAGTTAAAAAGTGTTACAGAAAACAATGTTGTATTTATAATCAGAATTATATGTTCAGGCTACTGGCAATTTGGTATTACCTTGTTCCGCATTTGATTGTTTCATCGCTCCATCTACCGAATAAAATGTCTGTAAAACAACAAAAATTCATGTGATTAACTTGTACCATAAAAGCAACAGTGCCACAATCTGAAAACAAGTCAGGTTTATTTGTGATACAAATCAATTAAAACAAGACATGGCAACTTTGATAATAACAACAAAACAAAATAAACACAAGTCCTTGGGCGGTCAAACGTGGGTCGTACTGACAGCCTTGATACAAAAAAAGAAATAGAAACGTTAATATTTTTGCCTTACACATTTGCCTTACAAACAAGGTCATAAATCCTCAGTGACCTTGACCTTGGGCAGTCGGACATGGGTCGTATGCAAAACAAAGCACCATCCTTAGACCCACATTGTGACCAAGTCTTATCAAAATCGGTGAAGCAGTTCATGAGTTATTGAAAAATGAAACGTGTTACTAACGCACGTACGTACGTACGTACGTACGTATATAGCATCCAGGGCTTCTAACATTTTCAGTTCGTCGGTTCTGGACGGAATTTTTAATTCTCAGACCGATTGAGATTTGCCAATCCGGCTGATATTTCGGTATAAACCATGGAAATATACAGATTTTGACACCAAGTAATGTCCATTTTATGACACATATCCGGGGCATATCCGTGTTCAAACATTGTCGGATAATAAATCGTTGTGTGTTCGGTCGCCTTTCAACACATTCCTCCAGTATCGAATTTTCATAACACGCGCATGGCAATTGCGACAGGTGTAAATTACGAAGCCTTATAAGGGACATGAGAACAGAAAAAAATGTTTTGACAAATTTTACTATTTCGTTCCAACGAATTATAATTCGTCAGAACGCATTCCAATTCGTTCTAACGCATCCCAATTCATTCTAACGATTTCAATTATTTCGTTCTAACGAATTCGAATTCGTTCTAACGATTTCAATTATTTCGTTCTAACGAATTCGAATTCGCTCTAACGCTTTCCAATTTGTTCTAACGCATTCCAATTCGTTCTAACGCATTTCAATTCGTTCTAACGATTTCAATGATTTCGTTCTAATGATTTCCAATTCGTTCTAACGCATTCGAATTCGTTCTAACGATTTCAATTATTTTGTTCTAACGAATTCGAATTCGTTCTAACGCTTTCCAATTTGTTCTAACGCATTCCAATTCGTTCTAACGTATTTTAATTCGTTCTAGCGATTTCAATGATTTCATTATAATGTTTTCCAATTCGTTCTAACGCATTCGAATTCGTTCTAACGATTTCAATTTATTTCGTTCTAAAGAATTCGAATTCGTTCTAATGCTTTCCAATTTGTTCTAACGCATTCCAAATCGTTCTAACGCATTCTAACGCATTCCAATTCGTTCTAACGATTTCAATTATTTCGTTCTAACGATTTCCAATTCGTTCTAATGCATTCGAATTCGTTCTAACGATTTCAATTATTTCGTTCTAACGAATTCGAATTCGTTCTAACGCATTGAAATTATTTCAAACGCATTCAAGTTCCAATTCGTTCTAACGATTTCAATTCATGCGTTAGAACGAATTGCAATGCGTTAGAACGAAATAATTGAAATTGTAAGAAGATTTGCAATGACTTAGAACGAATTAGAACGAATTCGAATTCGTTAGAACGAAATAATTGAAATCGTTAGAACGAATTTGAATGCGCTGGAACGCAATAATTGAATGCGTTAGAACGAATTGGGATGCGTTAGAACGAATTGCAATGCGTTAGAACGAATTTTGAATGCGTTAGAACGAATTCGAATTCGTTAGAACGAATTCGAATTCGTTAGAACGAAATAATTGAAATCGTTAGAACGAATTGGAATGCGTTAGAACGAATTGGAATGCGTTCTAACGAATTATAATTTGTTAGAACGAAATAATAAAATGTGTCAGAACATTTTTTTCTCTTCTCATGTCCCTTATGAGGCTCCGTAGTAAATAGACTGGCTTTGGCATAAAAATAGACTCGCCATTTCTGAGGATTTTAAAATAAAATAAAGAAACCATGCACTGTGGTTATCCGTGTTTGTAATATTTATATTGCCGGTACACCTTTCACCCCCAAGTAACGGACACAGACTATTCCATATTATGTTTGGAACTGTATTATGCTGTACGTAGGCATACTTTATTTATACCACAAATGACCCGTACGAATGGCGTATATCCTGATGAGACTCAGATTGCGAATAGCCGGCTCATCAGGATATACAGTTAGTAAACATTTTGATAAAGGACAAAGGTATGTCTGCCATGTTAAAAGCGTTTATCTGCAATCCAAAATACTACATTCAGCATTATGATTCGTCTACATTTATCGGTTTAGAAGATACAGAACGGAAACAAAAGTTGACCTTTAAATGTGACCGTGACCTTGGATGCAGACATATGGGTATTGAACATGACAAGTCTTATCATGGCAAATATTTGTGGCAAATTATTTGACAATCGATCAAACAGATTTAATATAAGAAGAGTTTCATAGGTAGGAATCACAATTTCATTGTGTGACCTTGACCTTGGACGTAGGCATGTGGGTATTGCATGCAACATATCGTCTCATAATGGCGACTATTTGTGGCATTTCATTTGAAAATCCATTTATAAGTTTAGAAAATGTAGAGCGGAAATGAAATATCATGGACATGTTTTGCCTTTGACCTCTAAGTGTGATTTTGACCTTGGACGAAGACACATCAGTATTGAACATAACACATCGTCTCATTATGGCAAACATTTGTGGCAAATCATTTGAAACTACTTTTATCGGTTTACGGCAGAAATTGAATATCATGCACAGTTTTACCTTTGATCTCTAAGTGTGACCTTGACCTTGGACATGTTGGTTTTGAATGTGACACATTGTCTCATCATGAAAAACATTTATGGAAAATTATTTGAAAATCCATTAACATGTTTAGAAGATATAGAGCGGAAACAAAATTTGACCTTTCATCTCTAAGTGTGACCTTGACCCTGGATGCCAACACATGGATACTGAATGTAACACGTCTCATCATGGCAAACAGTTGTGGCAAATTATTTGAAAATCCATCAATCAGTTTAGAAGATATAGGACAGAAACAAAATTTCCAACAGACCGACGGACAAGCTGAATCCTACATTAGCCCATTTGAGATACGCCATGCGATTTTGTACCTTCTGCATAATTTCATGAAACATGTTTACAAAATTTACAATATTTTCCGTAAATGTCATCAAAAGTTGATAACATTTTCAGAGTACATGCAGAATTATATTCAATTATATTCCGCATGTACTCTGAAAATTTTGTCAACTTTTAACTTTATTTATGAAAAATAGTGTAAATTTTGTAAACGTATTTAATGAAATTACACAGATGTCCGAAGGTAGAAAATCACATGGTGTGTCTCATATGACGTTACTGTTTTTATTGCTGATTGGCAAGGAGCGACAGATGGAACTTGTGCCTCTCTTGTACTCTGCATTTTTTTGTCAACTTTTAATTTCATTTATGGAAAATTTGTTAAATTTTGTAAATGTATTTTCATGAAATGTACGCAGTTGTCAGAGGGTACAACACCGCTATAGAAACTGACAAGTGATCAATACAGTTTCAATATATGATGCTGTGCTTAGACTATAAATATAATCGAAAATTTATGTCAATTTAATATGACATTTATTAAACTCGTTGACTGATTTCTTAACAATTTGTGCATATTATCGTTTCTTATGAAATAAATACCATATCAAATCATCGCTCATGGAAGATACTCTGTATGTAATGTAAGCAGGAAAAATAAAAAAGTTTATCCTACATGTTTGCAAATGAGAAACAAGAAATCGGCACTTATTGATGTACCACTCAAAAATTGTAATGCATGTCATGTGACCTTCACTTGAACACAGGTACTACATAGACGGAGACGGACGGACTGACGGACGGACGGACATTCAAACATTTGGGAGTTATGAGCTATTTGTTCTTTAAAAGATCAAAGGATTAGCTCCTAAAGATCAATGGAATTAGGAGCTTACCGACTATAACAAAGGAATCCTTTGTTACTAACCCTTACCCTAAGCTCCTAAACCCCCGATGTTGGCCCGGACGGACGGACGGACGGACGACGGACGTTCCAACATTTTGGGTTTATGGGGTATTTCCATTGTTTGAAGAACAATGAAAAAGCCCCTAAACAACAATAGAGTTTATGAGCTTACGGAATATTACAAAGGAATCTTTTGTTCCTAACCACGCCCCTAAGCTCTCAAACACCCGGACGTTGGTCCGGACGGACGGACGGACGGACGGACAGGGTGGCGACTACCGATATATGTACACCAAATTTGTTCATGGGATACAGAACAAAAGTACAATCGTGGGATTTAATTTCATATTTTCTATGCGTACATTTATTATGAATTTATTATCTGCATGAATTTTGTCAACTTTTGACTTTATTTATGAAAAATATTGTAAATTGTGTAAACGTATTTATAATGAAATTACGCAGATAGCTGAATGACATTATAAAAAACAGATATAAGAACAGGGAAATTCAACAAGAAAATTCAGCTTTACTGTTATATTTACCGTAGATGCTGTAACTGAAGATGTCTGTTTCTTGTAACTGTCTTCAAACGAAGCCAGACTCTTCTTCCTTATGCGCGTCCGCTTCCACGCTTCTTTCAACTGAAATGGATTCAACTGAGCCTGCAATTCGTCTCAGGTGACTTTTAATATTGTTTCTAAAACTAACACCGATTTATTATTGGGTTGTATCAATCGTGTGTTCCGACCTCACAGTATCACAACAAGGGCATCAACAAAATACATAAGCCCCATTATTTCCAGTTACAGACCGGGAGCTAGACTGGCCATTTGTCTCCAATCACGACCACTGACCAGGAGCTAGGCCAGCCACAAATGCCATCCATTGGCCCTATTTGTTTTGTCACTAAAACAGTCACCCTGACATAATCAGGGTGGTCATCCCATGTGACTTGTGGAATAATGTACACACCGAATTTGGAAGAAAATGATGATTCGAGGTTAGAAAATGTCAATTTCTCAGCTTGCACGCAACCGACTTTGATGAAATAAAGTGCACCGTATCCGCTAATGCGAGTAGTTTTGCCGATTGTAACCCGCATTACGCTAAATATTATAGTTTTCCCAAACATTCGGGAACTTTGTTTCCCCGAGTCTGAAAAGCGTTGGTAAGGTTCAAACAAATAAAGTTCCCGAATGTTTGGAAAAAATATAATGTTTAGCATAATACGGATTACAACTAGGAAAAGTACTCTTAATGCGGGTACGGTGCGCTTTTTTGTCATCAAAATCGGTTGCGTATAAGCTGAGAAATTTACACTTTCTTTCCTCGAATCAAGCGATTTTCTTCAAAATTCGGAGTGGGATGATTGATAATTCTGTTCATAAAAATGTGCTACCAAATGACTTACCTGCCTACTTAACATACAATGGAACAGGAAAATGAAGAACCCCTGAAACATAAAGATTTGATGTATTATATCGTAAGGGTTAAAATATGGAGTTAATATGATTGATTGTAGTTTTATGTCCATTCAACAGGAAGGTCATACACAGACATGAATGGACCAGTATGGGGGGAGTAGCATCCGTTCAGCATCCGGAGCAGTTCTCCAAATTTGTAATCGAAATCAGGCAGTTTGATTGGTCGAGACTGAGCACAGCTCAGCCTCGACCAATCAAACTTCCTGTTTTAGAGTATGAGAATGGAATAAATAGTCAGAAAGAATTTACGGACAGGCCCTAAATGAGACATTAATATGAATACAATTTGAAATGGAATAAACAGTGAATGTCAGTCAAACATACGATCAGACTATCAGTAGTTCACTATAACAATGCTGACTTATATTTCGCCGTCTGCTGTTATATTAACTTCCAGTTTGATGAAAATATACGAATTCCACCACGGAAACGGTGTCGCACTTGCTGAGGCATTTGATCATAACATGATTATGGGCATGTGCTGAAGTAAGCATCACAAAATCCGTCAGAGAAATGCATGCTTAAAACACGAAAAAGGTCAAGAAGAAGAAACATAAGCAAAATGGCTAAGTGTTTCCACAACCATGTGAAGGTCATAAAAGGTCAAGGTCATATTAATGGCGGCATGATGGTATTCCAAATGATCACATGTATCATATTTAAGCAATGCGTTAAGTAATATTAAAGTTATATCCTGATGAAGAAACTTGTACAAACCTTTTGATGCAAATACATGGCTAAGTACAATTGAAGGTAAAAAGGTCATGGTCATGTTAATGCCGGCATGAGTGTGTTCCAAATGATCACATATATCAAGTGTCCAACTATTGAAGCAATCATTCAAGTAATATTAAAGTTATACCATGATGAAGAAGCTTGTACAAACTTTTTACATTTTGGACGATGATGACGACGCGGACGCTAACAGGAAAAAGCGGCGACTATAGTCGCGCCTTCTGCTAAGCAGGCGTGACAAAAACCACATATGAACCCAATAACTTATACATTATTTCACTCAATAAATGGTATAATTTGTTCGTCTACTGTTTATTTTTTAACTTCATTATTTATCAACAAGCATATCGTTTGGCAGCACTTTAGAATCATTTCCAATAGGGCAATGAGAAAAAGGGCAAAGTATGAAACAGCAGCAGATGAAATTTGTTTCGATTACCGAAGATGTAAGGTCATATAGTCTGAATGTTGGTTTCTAGTGCCATCCAAAAGACAGCGGGATGTAAATAGTATCACAATATATTTCATTCCTATTACGGGAATTGAACCCACGCCCTCCGGTATTGAAGTCTCATTCTCTACCACTAGATTATGAACCCATCACTACATACCTGGAGAGCATTGCAGATTGCAAATATGTACGGGAAGGCGACTAAATCTTCATTAACGGAGAAGAT
This sequence comes from Conchocele bisecta, assembly GCA_029237695.1. Classification (NCBI taxonomy): domain Eukaryota; kingdom Metazoa; phylum Mollusca; class Bivalvia; order Lucinida; family Thyasiridae; genus Conchocele; species Conchocele bisecta. Next base: position 191,625,291 of record CM055265.1, on the reverse strand, counting down.
TCCAAACACCCAGGATAGCCCCAGTACAGGCATTAGGACGCATAGACTGCGAACACCCGTCCTGAAATGGTCAATACGTCGCTGGTGGGACATTGCGATGTGAGCAGACCGTGACTGCCACGCCGGCGACCGGGTTCGATTCTCGGCCAGGGCGTCAGTATTTCTGAGATACTTTGTATTTCCTGCTCTACTAGTCCTTTCAGATGGGGACTTTAAAAGGCGGTCCCGTGTATGATATATGAATAATAGTCTGGGCACGTTACAGAACCAGAGGCAGAGGGGACTATTCTAATACGAGCTAGGGCCGGTTTCCTCTGTATCCACCTTCTTCTTTTTTCCCCTTCTTGGGAGACGACATGGAGGGTGGTCGAGCCACTGCCGTCGTTAAATCCAAGCATTTACATTTACGACATTACGATGTTTGTGACATATACAGACAGGCCCATTGCGACCATCGCAGTTCCAGATCAGACTCTGCATATGCAGTCATGCACGGACAGTATGTGAGTTATGTGCTCTTTGTACATTGATTGTGTCTTGTTTTAAAATGTGATACAGATAAGTTCAAAGTGAAAGTTGATACTGTCTTTACTGCATAAAATGCTCTTATGCAGTGTATTAACACCGTGTATTAACAATCATAATACACTAATGTGATAAATGAGAGTGATCAGTACAGCTGAAATTTATGCTTCTCCACTTGTGCAAACAATACAATCTAACATTCAATGTTGTTTCTTATTTAATTTATAAACTATTTTAATATCATACTAAATCATCACTCATGTACAATCTTCTATTTAGTCATATGAACAATAGTAGGGTAAATACTACCTTCAGATATATATATACTACAAGGCTAGTGCTTTTTGATATCACGTTTTCCAGGCAAGACTTGAAAACGAACAGGAATTCAAGGCTTGTCCGAGAATTCCTACCGTTACTGCGACTAGCCTGGTAAACTTCATATCAAAAGTCAATAGCATGGTATCTGTAATGTTTTATGCTACAGAATAAGTAAATACGATGTGTTTTTTATCAAAAAGACTTGTTTACATGTACGTTGCATCATTACACTGAAGACATTTGGTAACGTCATGTGACTTTGTTCGATCAATGAAATGTCAGTTTTGAATTTGTTGTGACCCGGATATGCGTATCTAGTCAAGGCAGGATACAGTATCCTATCAGTCGGCACGTATCAGGCCAATGCACAGCTCGTTACCTGATAAAAGCCGATAACTTACTTGGCCTTTTCCTTGTCAGTCTTAGTCAAAATCGCCGATGATTTGAACATCTTCCTGAACACTGCTATGAGTATGATGAAGTTTACCTGAAACAAAAAAAAACGAATAGGCTAAGCGTCCCAGCAACAGCAAAAGTCAGAGAGACTGTTATTTCCAATGGAAATGATTTTAAAGTGTTGTCAAACTATCTTTTTATTTAAAAGAAAACAACAGCAGCATGCCAGATGACAAATTATTGACATGTCCCACATTTGAACAGTTAACATTTTAATCAATGGGAAATTTATTTTTGCAATTGTCTCAGTGTATGGATGTTCCTACCGGAATAACGAAAGCAGCAGGCCCGACAAATGCCCACAACAGACCATCTTCTGTGGATAGCCAGCAACTGTAATGGAATGGGGAATTAGACAGCAAGAAATGCCACAGTGATAGGAATTAGACATACCATTATGGTGTTTAATTTCTTACATAATATGATTGTATTTAGATATGAAACTTGCATGACGTTCACTAGTTGATCATCTCCCACACTCGTTTACTGTAATACAGATAATCAGATATGTGCATAAATTAGCAAAACAATTGTATCCACATTTCTGATATATTTGTAAAAATGAGTACCCTGAAAATCCGCATTTGCTATGAATATTTTGTCAACATTCGACATCATTTATAATATCACAGTTTCTGTAAACAGTTTTCATGGAAAATCGCACATCATCTTAGGTAGAAAATCACATGACTTGTCTCACTTGTACTTACAATGTATCGGTGCCGTAACCTTCAAGACGCGACACACCCAATGAAATACCAACAATAATGGCAGGTACACCTACAATGAATAGCAGTCGAGTCAATGGATAACGGCATAATTAATGAATAATAGTTTCACCAATGAGTAGCAGTCTCATCAATGAATAGCATTATCATCAATGAATAGTCAATGCAAATCATTATCACCAATGAATAGTAAATGAATAGCAGTCTCATCAATGAATAGCCATTAAATCAATGAATAGCAGTATAAACAATGAAAACTACATGTGTTTTACTGCGCTGCTGACCTTACACGTATACAGTGGAATCTCTCTAAACAGGACACCCTGTAAACTATTGTGTGTGTAATATTGATGGGTTAATTTTCATTTATCTCCAATTGTACTGTCTGCTCGTGATTATAAAGCAAGAAAACATGTGTTTCGGTGGTCATACGTCTGATTTACAGTGGAACTTCTCTATACCGGACACCCTGGGGACCTCCCACGGTGTCCGGTTTCGAGAGGTTCCACAGTACTATAGACGGTACCAACATGTGATATTTGTTCAGTCACTTCTGGTTCTGAAATAGGTCCTTTGATCTGAAGGTTCGTCGATGATCTGACAAATCTGACCAGTGTAGGGTCTGATCAGTTTGTACACTAAAATAGCCCGATAGTATACTGCCTTGTTCCCTTGATTCATACCGTAATAAGTTAATAGCCCTATATATTCAGACACCATTTATTCTGGGAAACACAGAAAACCATATGGACTGTCCTAATACTTACCTTTATATAGCATGGTTGTGCTGATTTAACATAATAACAGTGTATTTGGATACAATTTGTTTTGGTTAGGTGTTTTCCAAAACAAATGGTGTCCAAACATTTAGAGTTTTTATGGTAAACAATAGTTTGCTGATCGAACGGTAAACAGTGCTAATCTGGGTTTACACTGGTCGCAAGATTATAAGTCACCTATTGTCTGATCTTCGCACATAGGTGAGGATAACAACATTGAAATCAAGAGGTTTGAAAGGCTGAGCCCGAGAATTCCTTACCGAGGATAATTATCAGGGCCGTCACTGTTTGCCAATAAGCTACTGCATTATCAGTGAAATGCTTAATGCCTATTCCAACTAGATCTATCACAAGAGTTATCAGAACATCCCCACTAAAATCGCATTGACACATAAACAGGTTTAATATCAGAGTTTCATAGGTCGGAATCGAAATTTCATGCCCATTTTTTACCTTTGACATCTAAGTGTGAACTTGGCCTAGGATGTAGGCAAGCGGGTATTGAACGCGGCACATCGTCTCATCATGGCAAACATTGTTGGCAAATCATTTGAATATCCACATCATCGGTTTAGAAGATATAGAGCAGAAACAAAATCTCATGTGCATTTCTTACCTTTGACCTCTATGTGTGACCTTGACCTTGGACGAATACTTGAGTATTGAATGCGACACATCATCTCAACATGGCAAACATTTGAGAAAAATCATTTGAAAATCCATTCATCGGTTTAGAAGATATTAATCGGAAACAAAATCTCATACACATGTTTTACCTTTGATCTCTAAGTGTGACATTGACCTTGGAGGTAAACACATGGGTATTGAACGCAGCACATCGTCTCATCATGGCAAACATTTGTGGAAAATCATTTGAATATCCATTCATCTATTTAGAAGATATACAGCAGAAATTAAATCTCATGCACATTTTTTACCTTTGACCTCTATGTGTGACAGTGATATTGGACATTAGACACGTGGGTATTGAATGCGACACATCATCTCAAAATGGCAAACACTTTTGGCAAATCATTTGAAGATCCATTAATCAGTTTAGAAGATATAGAAAATCCATCCATTGGTTTAGACGATATAGAGCGGAAACACAATTTTCAACTGGACCAGACCACTCCAACTGAACGACTGATCCTGACCGAAATGACCGACCGGAGGGCCAAACCAGGGACATTGCAATTCCGGTAAGGATGAAACTCATTGTTCAATTTCCCTTATTTGGCAAGTGTGACAGAGAATCTCTATCTACAATTGTTGTAAATGGCGTATTGTCCTTTTCTTTCACATGATTATCGCCTTACCCCATCCCAGCGGGATGAGTCAACTCACGCATCACTTTTTATCATGGTGACGACACATAATAATATTATCATCTTACCCCATGCGAGCGGGACGAGCCATTTCACACGTGACTTGGTGACGAACACATAGATGACAGATACGGCAATCTCGATTCCCTCTGCCAACATCAGGAAAAATACGACGAGCCATAAATAGTGGAGCAGGGCTGCGATGGCTGTACACACATCCTGATGGAACAGCAAACAAGAAATAATTCGGTAAATTGTAATACTTAACCTGTTGTTTGCCAACAGTGTAGATTCAGATGAGCCGGCTCGTACGAGCCATCTCATCTGAATCTGCACTGTGTGCTGATAGCTTGTGAATGTTCACAAAATTGCCTTCATTCTGATAAATGGACAAGTCACAAAATTAGCATCTGCACAGCCTGATCAGGATATGCACTGCCATTCAATCAGTGAAACACCCGTCATGCTTCTAACAACGAATATATATCGTTTCCAGGTTACACGAGTGTGCTATTTGATCGGGAGCTACACTGTTCACATAAGCCCCGTTTCTCCAGTTAAAGCCACATGTACCGTCACAAATCCTGTAAAAATGTTGTATCAGTATCTAAACTTAAGTCCAACAATATTTTTCAGCAAGCAGCCCAAGTCTAAGCAAGGATATAACTGGTACCTCGTTTTCGGCACGATTGATCCCAGCCAAGAAGACAACATACGCCAAGATCAATGAAACGCACAGGTGCATCAGCAGCGTCGCTCTGGCACTCTTCACCAACCTGAATGAAAAGCACATTTGAGACACACAATGTGATTTTGCACCTTCGAACATCTGCGTAATTTCATTAAATTCGTTTACAAACTTTGCAATATTGTTCACAAATAAAGTCAAAAGTGGACAAAATTCACACTACATGTACTCTGAAAATTATGTCGACTTTTGAAAATATTGTAAATTTTGTAAACGTATTTCGTGAAATTACGGAGATGTCCGAAGGTACAAAATCACATGTCGTGCCTCTTTTGTCAATAATAGGTTATCAGGGCCCGTTTCACTAAACTTCGAACGATAAATGAAAGGTTCAATCACACTGTTCAATCACCAATGGTATCATTTTCCACCTACATGAACAACATCATTAAACGTTAACGCCTCAGGCAAAGATTTGCCAACTCAGCTTAAGTGCAAATTGTATCATAATGGTAAATTTCAATTTTGCACTTACAAACTTCTTAGTCGTACACAATTTAGTAAAATGGCCACCAAAATTAGAGTTAAAACTACATATTTAGAAACCATTTGTTACGGAAAACCACTATAAAGTAGGGGTTGCCAAAAACAAATTGCATCAACTTATATTGTTACTTTGTAAATACCAAACCCTAAATGGTGGTAAATTCTTTGTTTCGGGAAATCACATACTGGTATAATCTATTGCACATGTATTTATATAGGATTCCGAGAATATTTATGGCTATCACGGTGTATACCTTTGAAATATATTTATAGAAGGTTAAAGTGGAGCTAAGGGTTTCAATATAAAACTTGAAAGAAACATTATTTTATTTGTCCTGAAATACAGTGAAACCTCTCTAAACCGGACATCCTGGGGACCTCACAGGGTGTCCGGTTTAATGAGGTTCCACTGTATTTGAATAATAAGGAAAATGTTCATCCACAAACTGAAACGAGACCTCCCAGTCTAGAGGTTTATAATAAAGACAACATACCTCCACACCTTGAGATGGGCGCCGACCGTCAATACAAGACAGAACAACGATATTCCACACCCGATGGCTGATATTATACTTAGCGCCAGTAGATCAGAGCCCGGCTGAAATAAAACAAATACAATAAATGTTTGCACAAAAAAATAGAAGTTTCAAGGGCAGATAACTGGGTGAAACAAGAAATGCGGCCAGTCGGCACACGAATGCCCCCGGTGGCAGATTGGAGAAACTCTGGCAAAGTTAATTAACCAAAGTGATAAGTATTCACAGGCACATTTCTGAAGGTCAAATGTCAAGGTCATATTAAGGGCAGTGTGGATGTGTGGCATTTGTCCACAAGTATGATGTATTGAAATATTAAAGTAATCCCTCAAGGAATATAGAAGTTATGACAGAAATGAGAAAATCTGGCGAACTTCTTAATGTGTGAAAAAGTTCCAAATTGTGAAGGTCAAAAGGTCAAGGTCATATTAAGGGCAACATGGATGTGTGGCATTTGTCCACAGGTATGATGTATTGAACTGTTAAAGCAATCCACCAATGGATATAGAAGTTATGACATAATTGAAAACTCCGGAGAACTTCTTAATGTGAATTAAAAGTGCAAAAGGTCAAGGTCATATTAAGGGCAGCATGGATGTGTGGCATTTGTCTACAGATATGATGTATTGAAATATTGAAGTAATAGATATCAAGGGATATAGAAGTAATGACAGGATTGAGAAACTCAGGCGAACTTCTTAATGTGTGAAAAAGTTAAAAGGTGTAGGTCAAAATGACAAGGTCAATGTCATATTAATGATATGATGAATGTGTGGCATTTGTCCACAGGTACGCTGTGTTGAAATATTAAAGCAATCCGTCAAGGGATATAGAAGTTATTACATATTTGAGAAACTTAAGCGAACTTCTTAATGTGCCGGACACACGGAAACACGGACACACAGTCCAAACACTATATGCCTCAGGCTCTACCGAGACTAGGGGCATACAAATAGTGCAACAGACACTTGACCTGCATTTTCTGTTGATAAAGCAATAAGGGTATCGCTAAGGGCATCACTATGCGAGTCCCTCTCTTGTAGCCTTTATAATAAAACAAAAGAGTTTTTGCCTTACAAACAATGTGAATATAGGCTCTAAGTGACCTTGACCATGGGCGGTGGATTGTAGGTTATATGCAAAGCAAAGCACTATCGTTAGACACGCATTGTAGCCAAATATTATCAACATCGGTGAAGCTGTTCATGAAATATGGAAAAATGAACGGTCTCACTAAAGTACGTACCCACATACATACGTACATACATGGACTACTAACTTAAAGGCTATATCCCATCTTGCCTATCGGCAAGGGGATAATATATGGCTCCGTTGGAACGGCTGTATTTTTGTAAAATATATACTTTTTCATGAACAAAATAAACACCATGGTGCACATTTCCAACATGCGTAGAAGACATGCATAAAGTTTCAGATTGATTGATAGAAAGCTGTCAGAGGAGTTAATTACACAAACTCTATGCCGTATATAATTTTGTATGAAAAGGTTTAGAAAAAATGGCTAAGTTGAAAAGGTCATATTTTTGTGAGAAAAAAAAAGTATTTTTTCTCACAAAAATACCATTGTGCACATTTTCAATATGTGCAGAAGATGTGTGTAATGTTTCAGATTCATTGACTGAAAACAGTTGGAGGAGATGGTTACACACAATATGCAGTACATGTGAAATTGTTCAACCTATTTTAGCACAGGTATGTTCGACAAATTTATATCGTTGACACCCGTGTGAAGTATCATGAAGATATTCAAAGTGGTATATGACTTATGCTCCAAACAATGATTTTCATAAAAACTGTGATATTTGTTTGTAAATGACGTCGAGAGTCGACACACTTTTCATAGCAAATGTGAAATTATGTTCCGCATTTGCTCTGAATTTCGTCAATTTTCAACATATTTACGGAATATATAGTAAATAATGTTATACATGAGATACTCATCTGATGAGGTAAAAAAGCACATGGCTTTTCTCATATGGCCCTTCAGGATGGGTTCCCCGTTGACATACACGTACCCTCCCATCCACTGGGCTCCCAATAATGCGACATACCGTTTTTCCAGGACTCATGAGCACTGCGAAGTTGGTGAAGTGATTACAGGAACAGACTGTGTGTGTGTCACTCGTGGAGACCATTGCACACCCGTCGGACGACCAGGTGCTATAACAAAATACAAGAAAAGTCATCCTCTCAACCCATAGTAGCTGGAATTGACTCCTCTTAAGTTAATTATCAGACTATTCCATTATCCAGAAATCCTTTTTAACAAAATCAGAAAATATCCACATGCAGTGCGGATCCTGATGAGTGAGCTCATCTGGATCTACACTATTTGCAAACATTAGAATGCAAGTCTGTAGTGTTGACATGGTTAACCCTTTCTTAAGGGGCAGATATGAGATATATGGTCGGAAATTTGATTTTCATGCTATTTTTAGAAGTCATTATGTACAAACTCAGAAACGATTTACAAACAGTGTAGATCCTGATGAGCCGGCTAATGATGAGCCGGATCATCTGTATCTACACTGTTTGCAAATATGGAGGTCTTTAGTGTTGAAATTGTTCACCACTTTGCCATTCAACTGGCATTAACCAGTCATTTTAAGACCAAAAGTTATCACGAGCTGTTCAGATCCTGATGAGATGGCACATTATGAGCTGGCTCATCTGGATCTACATTGTTTGTAAACGTTGGGATGGAGTGTTGAAATGTTTAACGCTTTCACCCCTAAGTAACTGGAATGGACTGTCATATGTTAATTTTCGTCACGAGCCGTCTCATCAGGATCCTACACTTTTTGCAAGTAATTTTCATATTTTTGAGGAAAGAAAATACCCCCTTATCATAAATGGAATACCGGTAGTTAGAAAAATATTTTATGATAATTGGATTGGTCGGAAAAGGAACATATCAAAATCCATTCCAGTTACCTAGGGGTGAATGGGTTAAATATCTGACAATTGACTCGTGTCAAAAACTAATTTCTCGACTACACATCACAGAACAAAAACATGGAATTTTGGAGTCAGGTTTTCGGCATTTAGTTTGCATTGTCATTTACAATTTGTTTAATAAAATTGTTCTTGCTATGTATCCTTTATATATGAATACGAATTTATGTTCATGGCAACTTACGTATTCCGGAAGTCCCAGAAAACGCATATGGGTCTTGAATAGTTGGGCTGTGAAAACATGAATACATCAACAATTATTTTTAAATAGCAAGCAATCCGCATTAATACGATATGTTGAATAATAATTATGTAACCAAGAACCCACTCTTCCAACGTTTCGGCCGAAACGTCAAAAGAGTGGGTTCTAGGTTTAATACTAAAGTATTGTTCAATATATCAAATGAATGAGGAAAGCTTGTTTTAATTAAAGACAGTATTTCAGTAACCAAGAACCCACTTTTCCAACGTTTCAGCACAAGGCCTTTATCAAGGAATTAATGTCCACTATACGCTATAGTGGTATCCATTTTAGATTTCACAATAACAGTGGGTTCTTGGTTACTGAAGTACATGTATTGTTAAACATATTCACAACTAGTTACGACTAAGGGCTAGTCGGTGATAAATTTATTAATTGATTGGTTGATTGAACAATTGTTCCAACTAATAGTTGATTCATTTATATATTGATTGATTGACAGATTGAATATCCGACTGTCTGATTGAAACAGACACCGGGAGGTCCCGGGTTTGAGTCCCGGGTCGGGTGCATATTTTCTCTTCCTGTTACAATTGGCGCCCAACGAGGGGCACCATGACTGATATATATACAATCCGAGATTGTCCCACAGATAATCACTAATCTCAAAAAATATGTAATTCGAGGACGAATTTCAATTTGGCGGGGGAGTATGTCACGGTACGGATCTAGTAACTCAAGAGAGAAGATATGTGTCTGTGTCTGGTTAGCTCAGTCGGTAGAGCGACCGCCTTGTAAGCGGGAGGTTCCTGGTGGTTCGAGTCCCGGGTCGGGTGCATATTTGCTCTTCCTGTTACAGACCGAAAATCGAGTATCCAGATCAATGATATCACTAATACCACGTAAACTTATGATACGGTGGTTGCCAGATTGGTCAAGTGAGTTTTCTCTGGGTACTTCAGTTTCATCCCACATGAAACACCACTGTTAAACCTCCATCCGTGCCAACAAAAACAGCAGTTAATGTATTGCAGGTGTAACATGTAAAAAGCAAAGATTTATCCCAGCCTATTGATTTGATTTAATGCTGTTTAATGGCTTGTCAACAGCTAATGTCATTTGGGCCGGATTAATGGGGTCGAATCCCATATGTTACCTGTTGTGATGGGGGGGGGGGGCGGGGGGGGGGGCGGGGTGCCAGATCCTCACCACACCAGTCATTTAGTCCCACTCCTCAAAAGGGATTCTGTTAAGGATGAATACCATCGTTAAATTTACACTTCACATACTCCCACCTGCCGCCTCCTCAGCCAACTGATACTTACACTGGAATGTTGGAATGTGACGCGAGCCGGAGGGTCCAAGTTAGTCACTGGTTGCTGGGACTGGAACGCGATCATTACATCCGAGTTGATGTCCATGGAACCACTGTCCTCAACTTGACTGAAACATTCAATGGCCAAATGAAAGTGAAAATGCAACAGCTAATATCATACTAAAGTTGTTCTAAGAGAAATTACTCATGGCTTTTCATGTTTGATAACCTAATTATATAATTGGGGGCCGTTTCACTAAACGTAGTACGACTAAAGTGCTCGCAAATGCAAAATTAAATTTCACATTAAATTAATTTTGTTTGTAAACAATTATTAGATTTACATTTATTGAGCATATGCTGAATAAATGTAAATCCATTGACATTTCCAGACGATCCTAAATTTGAACTTACGAACATTTTAGTCGTACGGAACGGCCTCCAGGTCTATAACATACCCATTTATCTTCAATTTCTTTGCAACTATGTCTGGTAAATTTCGGAAAACCTGACTGGAGTATTCTTTCGAGGGCATTCCTGGAAATTGGAAACATTTTTCGACATGTACAAAATGAAAGTGAATGGGTTTAACGTCAACTAGGGACTCTACCTGTACAATTATGTCCACTTCAAGAAAAACAGAAATGGGTCTACAGGCAAAAAGGTCAAAATTAAATGAGTTTAGGTTTTCCCAGCCCGACCCTTCTTTACAAACATGGCTAGGTAGGTATGTATAGGCAAATTCTTTTTCTTTCTGGAAAAAAACACAAATCTATTCTCTGTAGTGTTTATTCATCTATGGCAGACACAAATACAAACTAGATTGATTGATTGACTGGTGTATAGCGGCCTATCAACAGCTAAGGTCATTTAAGGCTGGGCCAACGTGTTCGATCCCGTATGTAACCTGCTGCATTGGAGGGGGGGGGGGGGGTCCCAAAATCGGAATGGAATATTTACATCTAAAACAAATGTACTCAGCCCTGACATTAGAATAACCTGGCCTGGTGCCCGGTTCATACCACATTGCCTCTGAAAGTAATAGGATTGCAAATAATATCGTAATAACATAAGGGGTATAACCAAAGTCAACTATCACATACAAAAATATCCAAGACGTACGTGAGGGCCAAACTAGGTCTCCGGTCGGGATTCAGGTAAGGATGAACCCCAATCGTTAAATTACCCATCGCATGCGCCCACCTGCCACCCACTGAAAAATAGAAAATGTGGTATGTCGACCCACTTAGGGCCCCTATAGTTGATTTGAGAAACTGTTACAAACAGTTTAAAACAACAACAACAACAGAGAAACAGACTGATTGACATATGTTAAGTAGGAAGGGTAGTTGTATTCATGTGGAATGATGTTTGAAGTGATGTAATGCAGTAATGTGAAGTAATGCATGTGTGCAATATGAAGATATTAACTGAAGGTAAAGAGAAATCATCGGTGATTTGAGAAACACTTACAAAAACTTTCAAAAAAATAAGCAGACAGACGGACAGATGTACAATCAGTAGTGAGGGTAAGTTTATTAATGTGGAAGGAAGTATCGTTACTAAGTAATGCATGCGTGCACTATGAAGATATTACCTGAAGGCAAACAGAAATTATTGGTGATTAGAGAAACTGTTACAAAAACATTCAAAAAATAACCGGACGGACAAACAGACAGGGCGAAACCTATAGGACACCGCAGATTCTCGGCGGGCCCCTAACTAGAAAATGTGGTCTGTCGACGCACTTATGGCCCCTATAGGTCATTTGAGAAACTCTTAAAATCTTTAAAATCTTTAAAAAATATGGCAGCGCCGATTCTTGTCAGGGCCCTAAAAACGTTTTTGCTTTTACACTGAAAAAAGATTTATAGTAGGCACATATATTTTGGGCAGGTAGTATTGGGGTATCCAACACCATTTTGTATTATGGCCTAAATAATGAACGTGTGTCAATGACCTTGACATTGTCGTTAAACATGGTTATGGCTATTTCAGCACAATGATGCGGTATGTTGTTACATAGGCGTCAAACAAATGTAACAATTTCAAAAGGAGAAAAATACATTAAGATGTAATTTTAAACACTACCAGAAATGATTAATGTTTTTAACAAAATAATATATATTGTGGGCTTTCATTCCAGATATCTTTCAGCAATGAGGGCATACAATGTTTGCCATTTAGAAAGTGAATCGGTAATTTCTCTAACAAGAAGCATTGATGTATATATGTATATCAGACAGCTATAGATTATAGTAGCACACACTAACTACGGTACAATAATTAAATGATTTTATGCCAATTTGTATGGAATGAAAAAATATCTCAAACATACAAACCTGCAAAGCATGTAACATTATACATGTAACACCAAACAGGTCAATGCACAGTGGGACCACTCTAAACTTGACACCCTGGTCCCCAGGGTGTCAAGTTAAGAGAGGTTCCACTGTAATCCAACTGTACAGTCAAACCTGTGAATAAATGCCATCCATGGGAAGAAAAAAAAGTCTGACCTTTGTTCCTAGGTGATCTTTGTTTACAGGTTCATTTATGTAGTAATTGAATAATTAGGAAATTAAAGCGTGGCTGTTATACAGGTAATTGCTATTCGGATGTGGCCTTTAGCACAGGTTCGACTGCATATAGAATGGCATGTGCTTATATATAATTGATGTGCACGCATACACAAATAGTACCATTGTAGAGATAGATAACAGTGAAACTAATCCAAATACAACACACCAAGGTCTCGACAATGTCCAGTTTCTATAAGGCCATAAAACATAAGTACCGCTACTTTGGTTTGGACATGGAGGTTTCAGACAATGATGAGGGATGGCTGTTGATTTTTTTAATATATTATTTTTTGTACGAGATCCTCGTTTGCTATTTTTAAAGTCACCAGATGAATTTCGCTAGCCACTTTCACATGTGGTTTAGATATGTGTTTAATAAAGTTACTATAACCTCTTTAGACCTGAAAAATCGATCACCAGATTTTCATCAGACATGGATTTATAATATATTTTTATTTGTCCATATCAATAAAGAGCTCAGACGCGCAGGGTTTTTTCTGACACGGCGGTATATGAGAACCAAAGTATTGTTTTTATGGCCGGATAAGGTAACTGATGTAAGCCACAGGTTGAAGTAACAGACCAAAGTCGTTCAAGGCATTAAATATACCTAAAAGTATCAATAATTAAAAAAATATCCAACACTGTATTGTCTGACATAAAAACAGAGAGTAAAATAAAATGGTGTGGAGTTTATTTTCTTTTAATTATTGATACTTTTATGTATATTTAATACATTTATAAACCTTGCTCCATTACGTCAACATGTGATGTAAGCCCAATGTAGTTCCATTACTTGAAGTGACCACCTACCATTAAACGACTCGGCTGGTATAAACAGGGCCGTTGTTGTCTCTCCCATCCAAGATGGCAGTTCAACCTCACTGTTGGGAAACGTGTATGCCGATCTATCAGACTCGTCACTTCGGCCAATTTCAGCATCTGATAAACATGTGACGGAATATGAGACACGCCATGCGATTTTGTACCTTCAGACATCAAAAGTTGACAAATTTTTCAGAGTACATAATTCCGCATGTATTCTGAAAATTTGGCAAACTTTTGACTTTATTTACTGTGGCTATAGAAATAGGTATTTGTGTTCAGGCTAGCTCCTGATTTGTGACTGTAACTGAAGAAATAGGGTTAATGGTATTTGTGGTCAGTGTTGATCCTCATTTGTGACTGTGACTGAAGAAATAGTGTCAATCGAACAGTCCAGCTCCTGATTTGTGACAGTGATTGGGATGATGATACAAAGAACATGATGTTTCAAGTCAATCCGACGTATGGTTGCACAGATATAAGTAATTAACAAGATTTTGTACTGATGAACACATGGACGTCATCGTGATCGCGATGTTTCGCTTTACACAAGTGGGCTTGACGAAAATGTGACTCGGACTGGAGAAATGGGGCTTTTGGGTTTTGCGACCAGTGTAGATCCAATTTAATAGGTATATGTACCGTATTTCTTTTGATGAGTCACGGTCAACTAGAGTAAATGTACCAGCTGAGACACTTACATTATGTTCTTGTGTTTGTAGTGTTTCGTGAAGATGCCGGTAGTCGAGTGCCGGTAGTCGGTGGCGACTTACCTATGTTCTTGTGTGTGTAATGTTTCGTGAAGGTGCCGGTAGTCGATGGCGACTTACATATGTTATTGTGTGTGTAGTGTTTCGTGAAGGTGCCGGTAGTCGACGACGACAGCTGCTTCATCTTCGCCTTGATAAACGTCTCCACGACTTGGGCAACATTGATGGCGCCAGGCTGACCCTGAACATCAGACACAATACGTGTTATTTATGCACAAATTCATACATTATATTTTGTATTTAACCTTTTCATCCCTAAGTAATCGAAATGGATTTTCAGACTAGTCCATTTATGAAAAGGGTGTATTTTTGGTTCTCAAAAATTTGAAACTTACTTTCAAAAAGTGTAGATCCTGATCAGACGGCTCGTTAATATATGTGTTATTGCCTGCAATGTCCATTTTATGCACTAAATAATAAATACTAGATTGGTCAGTAAGCGAGGCTTACGGAATACCCCCATCGTGGGACCAGGTACCCCTAAATATGCAAACATTTTCCAAGTGTGTGGGCTTCAGACCTTGACTCTGGGCTTAGCGGGGCGGCACGAACGTGAATTTGTGGAAGAGGTACATTGGAGCAATGCGTGTGTGAAATGTGAAGCAGATCCGACCAAGGAAATAGAAGTTATAAACAATTTCTCTGATGGTAAGTTTCGTAAAGAAATTAAGTATGTGACATTGACCACGAGATCAGCGGGGATTTGTCAAAGCATGATAGTAGAGCCTTAGAGGAATGCATGAATGAAATACTAAGAATTTTCAATGAAAGCAATAGAAGTTATAACATATTTCTCTGATGAAAAGTTTTGTAATGAGACTAAGTATGTCACCTTGACCTTGGGATCAGCGGGGATTGGACGGTTGTAGGTTTGTCACAGCATGATAGTACAACCTTAGAGGAATGCACAAATGAAATATTAAGAATTTTCAATAACTTATTTCTCTGATGTTAAGTTTTGTAAAGAGACTAAGTATTTGACTTTCACCTTGGGATCAGCGGGGGATGGACAGTCGTGGATTTGGCACAGCATGATAGTAGAGCCTTACAGGAATGCATGTGTGAAATATTAAGCATTTTAGATGAAGGAAATATAAGTTATAGCATATTTCTCTGATGTTAAGTTTTGTAAAGAGACTAAGTATTTGACCTTCACCTTGGGATCAGCGGGGGTTGGACGGTCTTGGATTTGGCACAGAATGGTAGTAGAGCCTTACAGGAATGCATGTGTGAAATATTAAGCATTTTAGATGAAATAGAAGTTATAATATATTTCTCTGATGTTAAGTTTTGTAACGCGACTAAGTATTTGACCTTGACCTTGGGATCAGCGGAGTTAGACGGTCGTGGATTTGGCACAGCATAGTAGTAGAGCCTTACAGAAATACATGTGTGAAATATTAAGCATTTTAGATGAAGGAAATAGAAGTTATAACAAACTTTCTCTGATGTTAAGTTTACGGACGCACGGACGTTCCAACATTTTGGGTTTATGGGGTATTTCCATTGTTTGAAGAACAATGAAAAAGCCCCTAAACAACAATAGAGTTTATGAGCTTACGGAATATTACAAAGGAATCTTTTGTTCCTAACCACGCCCCTAAGCTCTCAAACCCCCGGACGTTGGCCCGGACGCACGCACGCACGGATGAGCGGATGGACTCCAGTATATCCCCGCCCCACAAATCGTTGCGGGGGTATAATAATAATAACTAGATTTGTCACTAAGCGAGGCTTACGGAATACCCCCCGCGTGGGCCCAGGTACCCCTAAATATGTAGATGGTTTCCAAGCATGTGGGCCTGTGACCTTGACCTTGGGATCAGCAGGGGTCGGACGGTCATATATTTGTCACAGCATAATAGTAGACCCTTAGAGGAATGCATGCATGTAATATTTTTTTGTTACTTCCTTTTTAATTTCTCTTTGTTACACATAATATACACTTATACATACATGTATTATACAATTACAATTCAATTGTACAAGTATTCAACCGATCTGGCTATATTCTGACAAAAAAACAAACATGTATATGTTAAATTATTGTCAGAGTACCGCCTTATCGGCACGATAAATGACATGCAGGAGTGTACCAGTATCTATGAGGGCAACAATGGGTGTATTATAATATAGTATACACATATATATATTGGGATAGGGGTATATTATAGGGCAGTTATTGGGCTTAATATGATCACAGTGGAAGAAGAACAATAAGGTAATATTAGGCAACCTCATTATAATATGCACTATGTTACTTATCTAGTTTAGTATAAATAGCCATTCCATTTTGACTTAAGTTGTTCATGTTTGTTTTCCATAATTGCTATTGTTTCTTCAAATGAAATTGTTTGTAGAAGGCAGAGATTAAATGAGATTAAAGTAGGTATTGTTGAAGAACATTTACATTTGAAAATAAAGTATTGAAACTAATTAATATAGATTTATGTTTGGATAATATGTTAATATTGAAAAATGAGATGTATTCGTAAGTTAAATTCATGTTATATCCCAGTATTTTTGATTTTATCAGTTGATTTATATCCGTCCAAAATGATCGAATAATTAAACATTCCCAAAACATGTGTTTATTAGAGTCCAGTGACATATGGCAAAATTCACACAAGTTGCATGGTTTTATTTTGCATTTGAATAAAAAATAATTGTTTGGAATGATTCTCATTAGGTATTTATACTGGAATGCTCTCAGTTTGGTACTTATAGTACATTTGTAAGGTAGCGAAAATATATTTTTCCAATCAATATTGTGAACGTTCAATTCATTTCCCAATTTTTCAACGTGTTTTAATTGGTTTAATCTCATCGATTTTATCTGTATATTTTATACTATTTTATTGGGGTTTTCAGCTGATATGATTTTCGAAATTAGATACTCAGGTGGGTCCGTGTTTATAGGTTCTGTTTTAAGTTTTTCTTTCCAATCATTTTTAATATTACCTATCAATGTGTAGAACCGCAGAAAATCTCCATTAGGTAGATTATATAAGTTTTTTAAATCATGGAATTTGTAGAAGTCCTTTATTCTGTAGTCATATATGTTTTTAATATATAGTATACCTTTATTGTACCAATCTTTATATAATATGGTGATGTTATTGTTGAGTTTTATGTTTGTATTGTGCCATCAAATTTCATTGGAAATTAGAGGGCATGTTTGTTTAAAATTCATTTTGCTCCAGGAGATAATAATTTGGCTTAAAAATGTATATTTTTTGATTATATGTTTTGCATCACATTGATTAAAATTGCTTTTAAACACTAAGTCACCACCATGATTATTTAGTTCGTTATTATAAGCTGATTTCCACTGATTTTGTGTACCTTTTAGTCTTTTTATCCACGAGGTTTTTAATGAATTTATAAATGCATGAATATTTATCATTTTAAGTCCACAATTTTCATAGTTCTGGATAATTACTTTCCTTGATATCTTATCGGGTTTGCCGTCCCAAAGAAATTCATACATGCAATTATTAATTTCCGTAATTTTTTCATCTGGCGGATTTTCTAGTACTGTTAGCGGATATACAAGTTTGGGAAATGCAAATGTTTTTAGTACAGTTATCTTTCCAATCAATGTTAAATTCCATTTGTTCCAGCTATGTAGACAGTTTCGGAATGACTTAATTTTGGGCATTAAATTTCAATACATGCAGTTTCGTTTTATCGTTTGTAAATATTATACCTAATGTAGAGGCTTGGTCATTTGACCATGTATATAAATTGTTGTTGTACCATTTCTTAGAGTTATTTCTACTTATTCCTAGTTTTAAGATAGTACATTTTCCTTTATTTAATTTTAAACCTGAAATTTTGGGAAAATGTTCCAAAGTTTTAATCAATTCCTTGAAAGATTTTTCTGAACCATCAAGTGTAAAACTTGCGTCGTCTGCGAATAATGTTTGTTTTATTTCTTTACCACCAAGAAATTGACCTTTTATGTTTTCATTGCTGTTTATTTTTCGTGACAGAAGTTCTATGTATAAAATAAAAATGTAAGTAGACAATGGACAGCCCTGTCTTACTCACTTTTTAATTTTGAAATAATCTGATACATGACCATTATTAGAGATACAGCTTTTTGCGTCTTTGTAGAATAAAGAGACCCATTGAATAAGTGATTCCCCGAAGTTAAGATGATTTAAGCATTTAATTATAAATTTATGATTTAAGCTGTCAAATGCTTTTTGAAAATCAGCAAAAAATATAAGTCAAGATTTTTTTTTTTCATTCGCTTCATCAATTAATTCCATGAGTGTTCGTACATTTTCTCCAATATAACGGCCTTTTATGAATCCATTCTGATTGACATTAATTAGTGAATTTAGTACTTGTTTTATTATATTGGCTATTACTTTTGTGGCTATTTTGTAATCTACATTTAAAAGTGAAATTGGTCTCCAATTGTCAAGGTAAAGCGTGTTTTTATCCTTTTTTGGTAATACAGTAATTATTCCTTGCTTTTGTAATTCAGTCAATGATCCATTTTCAACAGAATAATTAATTGAGTTTATGTAATATTGTTTTATATCACTCCAGTAAAGCTTATAGAAATCAGCAGTTAAACCGTCTGAACAAGGACACTTCATATTTTTCATTTCCTTTATAGCTGATTGACATTCGTGATAGTTTATGAGACCTCACATGATTGTTTTTCATTTGCATTTAGCTTTTGTTCTGTTGAATTAAGAAAACTACTATCTTCATTATCTATCTTTTGATCTTCGCTATAAATACCTTCATAATATTGCTTTACGTGATGTAAAATATTAATATGATTTGTTTCCGTGTTGTTATTTATTTTTAGTTGTTTAATTGTGCGTTCTTGTGATCTTTTTTTTTCTAAATTAGAGAAATATTTTGTATTTTTTTCAGCACCCTCCACCCATTCAGCTTTTGATCTGAGGAGCAGGCTTTTTGTTTTTTCTTTAATTATATCATCAAGCTTACTTTTTTCGTTTCTTATGCTATCTGCTATATCTTGGTCGGTTGGATTTTCAATTACTTGTTTCTCTAATTGTCTTATTTCCTTTTCAATGTTCGCTTCATTTTCTCTTCGTTTTTTCCTTATTTTACTTTAATATTTAATTGCTTCATTACGTACTAAACCTTTTATTAACTCCCACATAGTATTTGGGTTGCATCCGGCATTATTTATGATTGTTTCTTGGATTGTGTTTTTCAGTTGTTGCTTAAACTCGGTTTGTAATAATATGCTATTGTTTAGTTTAAAATAGCCAGGTCCTCTAGTTGTTTCAGATAAATTTAAACTTAATGTAATTACGGAATGATCAGATAGGAATCCTGGTATTATATCAGTAAACCGTTGTGTGTCTGGATATCTTAGCCTGAATATATCATATAAATCATTATTACTAATAATGTCATTTACTTTTTCCGAACACCTTCTGTTTGTATCTTTTTTACCGTTTAGCTTATCCACTTCAAAATTTAGTACATTGTTGAAGTCCCCTACTAAAATTATAGTTTCACTATTATTTTCTATAACTAGTTGTTCTAACGATGTGAAAAAATCTATGTCATCTGTATTTGGTCCATATATATTTATTAGCGTTATAGTTGAATCATATATTTTAATTGTTAATAGTTGCAATCTTCCTAATATTATTTCTTTGTGTTCTATTATTTCGCACGTTTGGGTTAAATTTAGTAAAATTCCAATACCTTTACTGTTAGAGTTATTTCCACTAATAAATATTTCTTGACCCACTGCTTTTTACATATTTCTTTATTTTCTTGGGTACAATGGAGTTCTTGTAGAAAACATATTGAAAACTTATTTTGTTTTAGCCAACTAAAAATTTTTTTACGTTTAAACTGATTCCCAAGCCCATTGACATTAAAACTACATATTTTTATATCCATGATATTTTATTGTCGAAATAGATCAGATATATTTTCAAAACTGCGTGCACAGTATTTGATTGGCCCAATTTGCTGTTGCCATATAGATCTTACTGTGATTATATATATGGGATATGTCATGGGGTATTAAAGACTGAATATGAGGGACGACCATTTGCAGGTTGGGGGGTATTAAATGTGGGATAGGTGAGGAGGTGAAAAAGACTGAATATGACGTGTGACTATGTTGCGGACGATATGCACATTCGGATAGGGCAGGTTGGATATCAGGTTATTAAACATAATATATGGTAGGGGAAGCATAACTTCAGGTTGTGCTTGCTCACTCGTTGATCAGTACACCAATGCCATTTACTAGGAATAGTACATGCAAACACGTGTCAATAGGTCTTGCAAAGTAGGACCTACTATGATGTAAAATGGATATGAAACCGGGTATTAAGCTGATCAGTGTATTTCTTATTTAGCAGGCGCGCACATGTCTTATTACATCGGTATATGTTTAACAAAAATAAATAATATTTCACAGACTTACTGCTAAGAACAGCATATAAAACAAATGTATTGATATGTAGGCTCCCTTTTGAAATAGTAAAAGAGACTTATATCATCTGTGTAGTCCCTACTTTGCACACATTTAAATTTACATGGACTATTGTTTTATGATATAAGGGACTTCGCTGAAAACAATACATGTATCACACGTATTGATACGTAAAACTCGCTATACACTGATATATAGGCATATGCTGATCAGTGTAGTCCTAAGTCAGTCAACGCACCAATGCACCCTTACATGGACAACTTGGACAATCGTGAATGGGCCAAATTTGTCTTCGAAGTACATGATTTACTAGTGTTAGACCAGTATAATATATTATGTCAGAAAGTGTGCTAATATAGTTTACAGTTATGAAAAACATCCAGCATAGCGCTCAGTGTAGTTCATATTCATCCGGCGCACACCTTCAATCTTGCATGTGTACATGTATGGACCTGTGTTATTGTTATGAAAATATGTTTTACTGACTTATTAAACAATACATGACAACAGGTATTAATAAGTGGAACCACTATGGTGTTGAACAATAGATGTATATCGAACAGTGTAGACCTTATTTTAATCCAATGCTCTCTTGTCACCTGTTACTGTCCTACGTTTTCTGTACCGTTTCATCATCAAGTAGCTGTGATGAATTGTTATATGGTGACTTCAAATTAGGCCAGTAATCAAAAGTGAAAAACCTTTTTGTTTAAATAAATAAAATGCTGAAAGTGACAGGTTCTGGTGAGATGGCTTAATTCGAGCCGGTTCATCTGTATCTACACCTTGACAAATGTTATTAGTATACAGGCTTGTAGTGAAATATTAAGAATTGTCTATGAAGGAAATACAAGTTATAACAGATTTCTCTGATGTTAAGTTTTGTAAAGAGACTAAGTATTTGACCTTGACCTTGGGATCAGCGGGGATTGGACAGTCGTGGATTTGGCACAGCATGGTAGTAGAGCCTTACAGGAATGCATGTGTCAATATTAAGCATTTTAGATTAAGGGAAATAGAAGTTATTATAACATATTTCTCTGATGTTAAGTTTAGTGACGGACGGAAGGACGGACGGACGGACGGACGGACGGACGGACGGACGGACGCACGCACGCACGCACGCACGCACGCACAGCACGCACGCACGCACGCACACGCACGCACGCACGCACGCACGCACGCATGGACGGACGGACGGACGGACGCACGGACAACCTGACTCCAGTATACCACCCCACAACTCGTTGCGGGGGTATACAAACAACTAACCCTTTCAACACCACATACCTGTATAGTTGTATAGGTAAACAGTGTAGATCCAAATGAGCCGAGCGCGATGAGCTGTCTCATCACTTTTACTTGGGGTGAAAGGGCTAGTAAGGAACATTACCACGCCACAGAAAATGGACACGGAATGAAGAGACTTACATGGTTGATATCAGCATTCCATGTCTCCTCGTGTTGTTTATTCAACAGGTTGCTCGCCACCTCAAGGAAATTCTGAACATGAAATGAATGGGGTTTAACGTCCCAGCAACAGCTAGGGTCATATCGGGACAGGACCACAGTTCAAAGTCTCATCCGACAGACCCGTGGGATGGAAATATTACAAACGTATCTTGTAGGTATTGAACCTTCAGAATTGAAGTCCTGTATTTACCACACAGCCAATCCCTCAAAGAAATTCTGAAAATTTGACCCAGTGCCTCTGATATTAACAATTGTGGCAGTGACTGGAGAAATGAGGCTTATGGGTTTTTCGACCAGTGTAGATCCAGATCAGCCTGTGCATCCGCATTATCTTTTATATGCTTTTAACAATAAATATAGATAATTATCAGGCTACATGATTTGCTCAGGAGCTACACTGGTCAGAAATATCATAAGCCCTATTTCTCCAGTCACCGCCACATTTTCTTAGCATGCACTCCATTCTCATGCACGAAATCATGAAGTTTAGTCGAGGCGGAGCTGTGCAGCCTCAGACAATCAAGCTGCGTGATTTTGTGTACACAGTTAGAGAACGAGCTGAGAAGTTGTAGTAGCACAGGCCCAATGATTGCATAGGTGTCTCTATGCCTTGTGGTTGTAATCTTTCTGAGCATGTCACCTGTTCTCATGCTCAAAATTACCCTTCACATATTGTAATATTCATATCTATGTTTATAATGCAGATATAATGTTTATTGTTTCGGCTATGCCATCTACATACATCAAGTAATAACACTAGGGTTGGTTTCACTTTTTCTGATAACTGGTATGGCGGAAAAAAAAATTCTTCAAAATTGCCTCTATGTAAATAATATTTCTTGTGTTTTCACTTCGTACTGTCTTTAGTATTTATTGTATTTATGGTTAGGTTGTGTTGACTGTTTTGCTACGTTCTTGGAACAAAAGTTATTTGTATCATCATAGAAAACATGAGTTGTTTCTATTGTAGTCTAATTTTAAAAATGGCTGCCGTGAAAATAATACAATTCTGATATAATCATGAACATATCATTTGAACTGATTTTTTCCGGACTATAATCATTATTGAAAGTAAAATATATATGACTAATGTCAATTTCAAGTCACTGTTTATGACAAACATGTTAGATTTCAAAATGGCCACTGTGTGTATGCAGGAACTTTCTTATTCAGTTCAATCAGTTCCATCACCATCTGCATTAGTCTACATCTTGTTGGTGCTCCTGAAAGGCAGTGCTGACACAATCACACTCAAAATGTGGTCAAAGGAGTTGCTTACATAAAATATATACCCTATACAAACGTGTATGCAGGAAAGTGTAGACGCAATGTTGAAAAGGCAGTATTTATGTGATCAAATTACTTTTTCGGCATTAAAACGCCATGTGCACATGTTCAATATGTGTAGACGATGTGTGTAAAATGTCAGATTGATTGCCAAAACACAGTTGGTGAGGTTGAATACACACCTAATACAGAATTGTATGCAGGAAACTAGAAAAGAATGGCCACATTTAAAAATGCAGCATTGTTCCATGGTCATTAGGGTATCACTATTTATGATTACCGTATGGTCTTAAGGGATCACAATTTCTGTGTCAATATAAAAGTGGTCAGTGCCTTGATTGCCCAAATAGCGTTTCACTAGTTGAAATTGTCATCTAGATCTGCATTATGATGTGCCACAAAGGCAATCAATGGCTAATGCATTCATATCATTGATTCTCGCAGAAAACTAATACACTCTGATTGAACAGGAATAATTAGGCATATTACAGACGATTTCTCATGACAGCAAGGGAGACTATATGAGTATTTACCTTTGCAATGCATTAATTTATTGGATAAAATGGATGGTTTGCCATATTTTATCGTCTTATTTTAAAGGAAAACACATGTGCTGACCAAGATATCATTTGAAGAAACATAACTATAAGCCACAACAATACGTATTACATGTAAATACGTAATACAGCAATACGTAATACATGTAAATTATAGAAGTGGCAATGTATGTGGCACACTTATTTCCAGCGGCCTTTTTGAAGATAATGGTGTCTGGTAGTACAGTACTAGTTAGTAATAATCTCAACAGTTTGTGTTCATTGTATTATGAGTATAAACAGAAGAAACATACAAAATATCACCACTGCATTAAACATGTATAATACATATTAGATTGTCAAGCATAAATGGCGGCCATTTTAAAAATAAAATGGCCGCCATTTCAAAATATACTGAACTAATTATGCCAATAGTTCTTATCCATAATAGGTAATAATGAAAAGCACGTTGACGTTATAATGACGTTGACGTTACATATAAATTAGTTTTAATGGCAGCAATTTTGAAATTCAAAATGGCGGCCATGCGGCTCTTAAGAAATGGAACAAACTTCAGTTTTGTTATATGTTGTATATAGATATGTTTTCAAGTGAACGTTCACGTTCCAATCACAATATCATTTGAAAGAACATAGCTTCAGCCACAGAAATACTAGAATGTGTAACAAATCTTTGATGTGGCGATGTACATAACACACTTAGTTTCGGCGGCCATTTTGAAGATAAAGATTTCTCGTAGCACAATAATCTATTAATTATCAATAATCTAAGCAGACTGTGGTCAAAGAAATATGAGTATAACCAGAAGGGAAAATACAAACTGCTACCACGACATTCAAAAATGTACAATAAATACTGGATTTCCTAGTTTGAAATGGCGGCCATTTTGGTGTCTCAAAATATATTGAACACATTCTGCCAATATTTCTTGTCCATAATAATGGTTTTTTTTGCCGCAAAAACACCACACATAATGACTTTGACCTCGAAATATAAATTTCAATGGGGCCATTTTTAATTTCAAAATGGCGGCCACATGGCTTATAGAAAAAAATGAAACCAACCCCAGTTTTGTAGTATGTGGTCTATAGATGAAAAAAAACCTTGGTTTACACAATGTAGCAAAACAAATCACAAGACCTAAAATAACGACATAACAGTATACACTATAAGTCCTCAGGGACCTTGGGTGGTCAGACGTGGGTCATATGTAAAACAAAGCACCATCCCAAGACACACATTGCGGCCAAATATTATCAAAATCGGTGAAACGGTTCATAAGTTATTAAAATAAATGAACAGTGTTACTAACGCACGCACGTACATGGACTAACACTATATCCCCTCTTGCTTATCGGCGAGGGGATAATTATAAAATGTCCTGCCTCATTTGCATATCAAAATAGTGTGATACAACCGCGTATCTTTATCAGTAAATTCAAGATTACTAAATGATTATATCTGTACAGCGAGCACTCGTAATGTTTAAAACTGGTGGAATCGTTACACAATTACACACTTATTTAATTCCTATAAATACCAGTTTGTGCCAAATTGATGGGACCTCAGCCTTAAACTTTGTGAATGCAAAATTGTGAATGTGAACTGTGAATGGTTGACCTTGTTTTTATCAAGGGGCAGAAGGTTGTGCAATATGAAAATGTTCCGTTAATGAAAAGTACCTCAGTATATAATAATAACACAATAATAATACGGTAGTCTTCACTTGTGGCTGTGACTGAAGAAATGGGGTTTATGGGATTTGTGACCAGTGTGATGAAATGGTGAACAGTGCAGATCCTGATCAGACTGTGCAAATCTGGATCTACACTGGTGGCAAAACCGACAATCCCCATTTCTCAAGTCACAGCCACATTTAAAGAGGGCAACAGATAGCTAAAACCTATGTTCCATGTGATGTTGACCTTACCAACCATGATCAATAATCTGACACCTGTGCATTCTCAAAATTGACATTATCAATCATGACCCATGCTCAATTACCTGTGGATTCTGAAAACTTAAAATACAAACCATGATCAATGGTCAGATACCTGTGCATTCGCAAAACCTATGTTATCAACCATGAGTTACCTGTGTTTCCGTTTCTGATTCGCCCGCGGTTGTATTAATCTCATCTGCGATGTTGGCGATGGACGTAAGGGCATCAACAACAGCCGACATGTCACCCTCCAGTAGTTCCTGTGTGTCAGTCGCGTGGGCCAGCTCACCCAGGGACGACGTTACATTGGCTGATCCTGACCCATCCTGAACCTGACTGATCTGTATTGGTTGGTTGGTTGGTGGGTTTGTTGGATGGTGGATTTGTTGATTGGTTGGTTGGTTTTGTTTGTTGGGGTTTAACAGCCTATCAACAGCTAAGGTTATTAAGGCCGGGTCAATGGGTTTAGTACTAAATCCCATATATTACTTCAGGCCCGTACGCAAGGGGGGTGGGGGTGGGTGCGACCCCTAAATTCGCCGAGGTCCGCTATTTTTCAAACACAGTAATCTCAACAAATCTTGAAATGCATTAATATACAGGTAATTTGCATGAAAATGTCACAATTTACCACCGTTGAAATCCGAAATTAAATGACTTAAAATGCAGGAGAGTGCATTGCAGGCCATCTAGGTATAAAAAAATTCAGGGGGAGCATGCCACCGGACCCCCCTAGCGTACTCGCTCCACTACGTGGGGCTCGCCCCTGACGCACCCCCAATAGAAAATCCTGCGTACGGGCCTGTACCTGTATAAGTGCATGTACATGTTCAAGTACATGTACAAATGGGGGTAAAATCCCAAAATCAGAACTGCATATTTACAATAAAAAAAAATATATTCAGCCCTGAAATCAGAATAATCCTGATCTGATGCCAGGTCCTTACAACACCAGAATCACTTGACCCCCTCCCAAAAGCAGTAGGATCAGTAATAATCTTACTACTTTTATAATGGGCAATAACCCAATTCAACTTAGTTGGTTGGTTGGTGGGTTGGTGTGTCGGTTGGTTTTGGTTGGTTTATTGATTGATTGAATGATTGGCTGGTTGGTTGGTTCATTGATTGATTGGTTGACCGGTCGGTCGGTCGGTAATTCGACTGACTGACTGACTGATTGATTGTGTTGTTGGTTTACTATAGGAATAAACAGTATTTATTTAGAATTTGTCAGGGCAAAAACTTTTAAAAAGTCCAACTTTATGAAGACCATCGTTTATTCCTTATAATTCCAACCCAGTTTTATTTCAAAGTGATTGACATTTGTTCAGATCGTCCAGATTCCAACAAAAATGTACACCAGGGTTCCAGAGAAGGAATTAGTAATTGAGTATTGTCACTCCATCATTTCTGAAGCAATTGGATATTTCAAAATTTTAATTGGGTAAAATAAAATCAGACTAATGTTTACACATCAACAGACAGTAAATATTGAATTAATACACATCATATTAAATCAACACAAATGGAAGATTTTATTTATTGCATAAGCACAATAAAAACAAAATTATATATTTAAGCTGTACTAGTCATCTATCATGTTTTCTACAATGGCCGGATGTGCATATGTATTACACTAGTGTATTATGATTGTTATTACACTGTGAAAACCGATATATGCAATAAAGTCGCATACATGATTTTCCTCGCCAATGAGCATACCTGTTGTTGTATGGCCCGAATTGTTTGCTGGACACAGTCATATTTAGCTGACGACCATTCTCCATTATCCTTGCATTTCCTCGTTACTGTACCTGCAAGGTAATTTGGCCACCATCTGACAAAACGGACAACTACCGTATTTATTCTAATAAACACCCCCTGTGCTGTGCAATTCGTCGGGATCAAAACGTGGAAAATATGATCAAAATATGTTATTTTCACATACAAAAGCCATTTAAAACAATGTTTTAAATGGCTTTTTTATGTAAAAATAACATATTTAGAATATGGGAGGATGCTACTATTAGAGAGGGGGCTACTATTAGAATAAATACGATACTTGATTTACTTGCATGCAACAGCAATGTCATTTGTGGCTGTGACGAAGAAATGGGGCTTACAGGATATGTGATCAGTGTAGCTCCTGATCAAATAGTACACCCCTGTAGCCTGATAATAATAGTGTGTGTATAATGTTTATTAATTAAATGGCGAACAGTGCAGATCCTGATCAGACTGTCCGCTAGAAAATGTGGTCTGTCGACGCACTTAGGGCCCCTATAGCATTCTGTCCACTTCGTCATCTTTTCGCGCTTAATGGTCAAAAGATGGAGGCAAAGGATGACTCCGTCATCAAACAGGGGCCTTTTTTAACGGAATTCGCTACAAAACTGAGGTCAAAACCGTGTATCCGCACGAAATAGTGCCGACTTTCTCGCGTTATTCTGCACACTTATAATGTTGCTAAGATATTTAAATTGACTTATATTTCCTAAACACGCAAAATAGTAATTAAAAGAATATTTACATTTATAAAAAATGCTCTAAAGAGGACGTAAAAATCACGGTTTATTCGTTAAGATCGACTGTGCGAATGATTCCCTGCGTTTGGCTTGAAGTTGTACTGGTTCCCAGTGCTCGTCAACAAGCAAGCGGGAGCTGAAAATAGTTCAAGTTCCACGATTGCAGAATACTACAAGCCTTTACCCAGATATTCCCAAGGACAGACACCTGACCGATACACAAGTAGAAAGGTAATACATTTAAGTTATTACTGCCATTAATTATTTGTTCGAAACTACTGCTATGCGGAATTTAATTCGGCATGCACATAACATGTTCTTATTTCCGACAAGAGGTAGAAGCCGGAAAATTGTTTCATAATTTGGCTAGCGGAATCGTTACAACGCCTTAAATTAATGCACGGACCGTAGCGATGGATGATAAATGAGCAGTCAGTTGTGTTACGTTTCTGCAGTTCATTAATTGATTGATGTATTGGTGCTTAACGGCCTACCAACAGCTGCACCTATGACCGGGAGGGTGGACAAATCGGGCTCATGGGAGTTGTGACCAGTGTAGCTCCTGATCAAATTGCACGCTCCTGTGGCCTGATAAGGATCTATGTTGATTGTAGAAGCATATCGGGTCTTTCATTGAGAGACTGGCGAGCAGTGCGGATCCTGATCAGACTGGGCGGATGCACAGGCTGATCTGGATCTACGCTCGTCGTAAAATCCGTAAGCCCTATTTCTCAAGTCCCAGTCACAAATTAAGGGTTAATCTACAATACTGGGATTCACGCCTGGTTCCATTACTTTCCATCACTAAGACAATATTGGGCAATCTGATTGCAATAAGGGTGCCTGACACTGGATCGGGATATTTTGTTCTCGGTATGGAAAGGCTGATGGTGTAAATTGACGAATATTTGCAGAATTAGCAATTTAGTTTTCTTACCAGGTGAGCTGATTATCTTGAATTAATACGCATGCGTGGGTTCTACAGATAATCAAACATGGTTCGATAAGCTCACTCGTTTGATTGGCGTAAGGACCCACTCATCTATGCATTATTTCAAGATAATTAGCTCGCTTGGCTAAATAATGCTATTTAATACAAAAATACTATTTCTCTATGGGAATTTAACATGGAAATGATTTTACAAACTATAAAGAAAACGAAACTTAAATTTTGATAAAAGATGTTTCACTGTTATCCTCGTTACTGTTTAAAGATACATGTACATGCCCACTCGGTAGGCACAGAATGTTTTTTATAGGAATTAAATAAGTGTATACTATAATTGTGCCACTATTCCACCAGTTCTAAAAATTATGAGTGCCCGCTATACAGATATAATCATTTAGTAATATATATAGTAATATATATTTTACTGATAGTGACTCGCGGTGGTATCAGGTCATTTTCATATTCAAATGATATTTTTTAATTATTTATTCTAGTGAAATGCGCCACCTGAAAATATAATACTTTCGACAGATAATAAAGTATGATCATTGCACATCAAAAAATAAATACAGAGAATAAATAGTAATGTCCGTTAACATTTTAAGGAAACGCGGTTATCGCCCCTGATATCAGTGTGGAAATTGACATCCGATATAAAATGTATAATAATGCCAATCAATACGTGGGGTAATGGTGAAATAATGTTTATTTTGCCAGACAATGTCTCGGATTATGTCTGATATAAAGAACAGTTTGTGCCTACTGGGTGGGCATGTACATGTACCTTTAATCTCCTGGTAAACATCTTCACTTATATGAAACTATGATGTATCTATGAGGATTTAACATGTAGAAATTATTTTCATAATACAATTATTATTTGACTAAATTTCGTGAAATAAAAATAAGTCTCATTCTTACATTTTGCTAAGTAGTGGAAAATTGTGTTTCGTATGGTGGCATATATTTGCAATCAAGATGTCGACATAATTTCTCGCAACATGTTCACTTAAATATCATGACATGACAACATAACCTGATAAGTTGCCACAACAAGTCAACATAATGTGAGTTATCACAATTAGTCAACATATCGTGATAAGTTAACACAATATGTCGACATAACGTGATGTTTTATCTCAACAAGTCGACATAACGTGATATTTATCTCAACATGGTGACTTTTTTGAATGTGATAAGTTAACACAACATGTCGATATAATATGATAGTTTTACACAACATGTCGACATAATGTGATATTTTATCTCAACATGTCGACATAGTTTTGCGTCGGCATCTCAACAGCAAGTATATGCCACCATAGTTTTGCAATGTTTATATATATTATAAGTTATTGTGATTCTACACAGGCTATATGGTGTAATATTGCCCGTCTGGAGGTATGTTCACCCGAGGCGATAGCCGAGGGTGAACATACCTTCAGACGGGCAATATTACACCATATAGCCTGTGTAGAATCACAATACGCCTCGGGTGAACATACCTCCAGACGGGCAATATTACACCATATAGCCTGTGTAGAATCACAATAACGTATTTGTCATACCGCAGATCCTGTATTTGGCCGTATAAACATATCTCTTATTTTGATCTTTGCGTTTTTTCAGGAAGAAAAATAATCCGAGATTCGATTTTCTACCGTCAGTCTTAATATAAAGGCGTAAATGAACATTTTGTTTTTTTATTAAACGAAAACAAACTAAATATGGAGTAAGAAATCCATCGAAAACGACTTTATGACAGTTTTTTTATATCGTGTAATGTAATTTATATTCCACTGCTCTATCGATCTGCTCTCCCTTTGGCGCCTCTAGAATAATGCGACTGGTTCCCAAACATTCGCTGTCATTGCTACGCCGCGGTTTCGTGCGTGGAACCCATAGTTTGTGACCTAAATATAGCCGTGTCACGAAGGCAAGCGCGTTGAGATTTGAAAAGCAATTTTCGTTATTTTGGCTAATTTTTCGCTCATATTTTGATGAGCGAAGAATATTTATGGAAAAATAAACAACATAGACTGGTTTTGAGTGTACAATTTGTTACTTGTATTGATACATTCGGGGTTTTATTGTGTTTAGTGAGGAGTACAATTCGCAATCGGTAGACGCTTGCAAAATGTTCTTCATTGGACGCGAGGCGCCGGAGGGGAATCGCAATTCCTGTATGTCCGACGGCCTTGGCAGGTCATATAATATATATGACCAGGCAAGCTAGCCAATCAAAAGCCGAGAAACTTATCTGCGGTATGACAAATAACCTTATAAGGTGGCAAGTTTACATAAAACTTACAGCAGTGTTAGTGTGCATGTAAGGGATGGAGCGGTGGTCGAGGGGTTAAGGCGCCTGACTACCAAACCGGCGGTTGTGGGTTCGATCCCCGCCCCGGTCATTGAGGAATACTTTGTATTTCCCGTCCCACTAAAGCGGCCGGCGACTACTGGTACTACCCAGAACTGCCAGGGTATGATGACCGGTTCTGTCTAGGGCATGCCCACCGTGCGAGGGGTGTAGCGCGGAATTAGGTCGAAATTGGCCGACAGCTACACGCCACATTGGCGCACACTTCGTCTGAATGCATAAACCAAATTCAAAAAAGTAGCAAACTTTCTGGGCATCGGCAGTGCCCGGGCATGGAAGGTCATCGAGCCAATTTCCACCCTTAAATATATGCATCATCATCAGTGTGCATGTATATCATGTATGTTACAAGGCCATAGAAATTTAGTTAGAAAACTCCGGCCTTAGGAGATTTATCTGCTCATCCAAATGTTGTGTGTGGGGGGGGGGGGGGGAACCTTGTAGCTACCTTGTAGCTCGTAAAACTTTTAAACCATACTAGCTACATGTACAAACTTTAAACTTAGTATGTACATGTAGCTTCCTTATGATGAGTCGATGTTTGATTCGACCCCCAGGTCATGGATTATCTCCCACTTCTTTTGCTTAGAATTTCACAATTTTGCATTGTAACTCGTAAAACTTTTAAACCGTACTAGCTACAGACGTGAAACTTGGTATGCAGCTTCCTTATGATGAGTAGATGTGCATAAGTTTACCTCTATTTTTTATTCGACCCCCGTGTCATGCATTATCTCCCCCTTTCTGACTTAGAATTTGGCAAGTTTGCATTGTAACTCGTAAAACTTTTAAATCGTAATAGCTATAGACCGGAAACTTGGTATGCAGTTTCCTTATGATGAATAGATGTGCAAAGCTTATTTCAGTTTTTGATTCGACCCCCGGGTCATGGATTATCTCCCACTTTTTTTACTTAGAATTTCCCAAGTTTGCATTGTAACTCGTAACACTTTTAAACGTACTAGCTACAGACCTGAAACTTTGTATGTAGCTTCCTTATGATGAGTAGATGTGCAAAGCTTATTTCAATTTTTGCTTTGACCCCCAGGTCATGGATTATCTCCCACTTTTTGACTTAGAATTTCCAATTTTGCATTGTAACTCGTAAATGTTGTAAAGGTACATGCCCACTCAGTAGGCACACAATGTTCTTTATAGAAATTAAATAAGTGTGTCACTATTCTACCAGTTCTCTAAAATTACGAGTGCCCACTTATGAGATATAATCATTTACTGGTAGTAATATTTATTTTACTGATCGTGACTCGCGGTGGTATCGGGCTATTTTCATATACAAATAGGCATAATACTTTTTAATTATTTAATATACTAATTAAATGCATTGCCTGAAAAAATCATATTAATAGCAATCTTACCTGTTTTTTTACTATCGCTTTTACGTTCCCTTAAAATGCTAGCGGCAGGGTATTTACCCACCCATTTTACCCATTTTGTGCATTGCGCACACAAAGGGAAAAATTCACCGTACAAATACCCACAATGCTCTGAGTTGACACGTCACCAACCGGCTATTATATTTTCCCTGCCGAAGCGAAAGGTCGTACTTTTCCTTCGGCGTATATCGAATTTTCTTATTCGTTTTTTGCTAGTGACTTTATTAAATTACACGTGTCTGATTTTTGTTAGTCGGTTTGGCGTCTGTACAGTTTAGTTGACAATAGTTCGGAGTTTATAAGTGTGTATTGGGTTTTCGTGCTTACGAATTTCTGTCAACACGGCGACACACCCCAGCCACGTGGAATGGATTTATTCTGGCGTGTGTAGACACCTAGGTGAGTGTGGTATATTATGGAGTGTGTTCAATGCGGGAAAGCATTTTTTGACTGGGATAATCATGTGCAAACATGTTTTGTGTGTTGTGGGTGTTCAATGGAACAGCCGTGTGCGGTGACCTTTTCCTGGGGTCACCGTACCTGGAAGTTGGCGAAAGGAAAAAAAGAAAAAAAGGTAGAACAAAGGTAAGTGGTAAAAAGCCAGTCGGGCTTCCTACAGAGGGGACCACCACTAGCATGGAGTGTGGTGGGTGTGCTGAATCTGAACCGGTAAATACAGTGGAAACCCCACAGGTTCTCCCATCTGAAGGAGCTGGTGCACTGGTGTACTCCGTACGGAACCCAGTGCCTGGCTCTAGTATTGTACCGGATTCAGCAGTGACACATAGCTATGGGATAGATACAGGGGAATCTGTGTTGAATAGCCAGTTTGTTGCTACGGGTAGCTCTGTTACTAACACTATGGACAGAGTATCCCGTAGGTCTACGGAGTTTGATAGACGCTCCAAACACTCAAAGACGAAGAGGAGTAGGAGATACATGTCATCTTCTTCGTCTTCAAGTTCATCTTCACCTGAGGTGAGGCGACGCAAACACAAGAGGCGTCATCAGTCTCCACCAGTTTCAGAGGCTGGGGAACTTGTTAGCTCTCTGAAATCATTGATTGAGGGCCTGGTGCAATCTCAGAATTGCACTCGGTCAACGTTATCCACTCATACGGATACAGTAGAGCCTGTGGCAGGGCCTACGGTCATTCAGGCACAGGGAAACTTGCCTGTTCGCGAGTATGTGAATGTTTCTGAGAATACTTTTTCGTTAGGTTCGGATGCCGAAAGAGGTGAGCATGATGAGGATACCCCTACTCTTAACTATGCTGATGCCATTGCAGCAGTTTACGCATTAGTTAATGATGAAAACCATTGCCCTTCTCAACCGCGCCCTAAGGCAAGGGTGAGGTCACTTCTGGAGTTGGAAGAGGCCCAAGTTGAGTCTGGGTTGCCCATGCTCCCATATTCGTCTACAGTGAAGGCAATGGCAGATAGTCTGGAGACGGATTCTGGGTTGGATATTGTTAAGGCTGGGTCTTACGTGCCCAAGGACTTCCTTAGAAGGTTGGCACCTAAGTCTTACCGGGTACATAAGGAACATTGGCCGGTCCGGAACCCCATGCTCGACAGTGATGCTCAGAAAGTGGGGATTCGTGGTCCGTGCCCTCCCATAGTAACACCGGTTCTAGCGGAATCTCTGGAAGCTAGAGCTAGAATGATGGTTACAATGTCATCACACTTGGATTTGTTTCTGGCTGCTTTGAATAAGGGTCTGAATGAGGAGGAACATTATGATACTTTATTGGTACTTCTACAGTCGGCGGCCAAGGCTAGCAGGCACATCATGGGGTCAGCCATGTCTATGTCAACTGATATGCTCCTTTCTCGTAGAGACACAGCTATTGCGAGTGCATCGGTCCTACTGGGCCAGAGTAGAGAGACACTCCGATCATGTCCCTTGACATCTCCCAACTTGTTAGGTGGTAAATGTGCAGAGGTGGCTGCAGAGGATTTAGCCGACAGACAGAGAAATGCGCTATCTAACACATTGCCTAGATTTCGCAAGCCCATTATCACGGCTAGGAATATGCAGTCCAATCAGGCGACATTGTCTAAGCCTTCTACAAGCACAGGCGGATTTACGCCGCCAGCCTCCCGTCATACCCCCCCCCCCTACACCAGCTCCAGGCCAGCGGGGCCGTTTTCAGCGGGGGCGTGGCAGGGGTGGGGGTTGAGGGTCTCGTTTTTCCAGGTCCAGGCCTCGGAGGGGTTCTTTTTGACGTAGTACGGGGAAAATCGCTCGATCTCGGCACACCCTTCTCTTCGCTGCCTGTAGGAGGGAGATTATCTTACTTCGCCAACGAATGGGAAAAGATAACGAACAGCAGTTGGATTCTCGATATTGTGAGGAAAGGGTACAGCATTCCTTTCATCAAGGATCCTCCACTCAGGGTATCGTTACCCGAGAACGAGATCAGTCGGGATACACTC
Source organism: Conchocele bisecta (assembly GCA_029237695.1). NCBI lineage: Eukaryota > Metazoa > Mollusca > Bivalvia > Lucinida > Thyasiridae > Conchocele > Conchocele bisecta. The sequence continues at coordinate 191,589,315 of CM055265.1, read as the reverse complement.
AAGAGAGAGTGTCTTCAGCAAGAGGTTGCATCTCTGCTAGAGAAACGAGCGATAGAAGTAGTCCGGGACCCATCCAGCCCCGGGTTCTACAGCAGGCTTTTCGTAGTGCCGAAAAAGAACGGAAAGCTGCGCCCCGTACTGGACTTATCGGCACTCAACAAGTACATGGTAGTGGACCATTTCAAAATGGAGACTGCTCGGTCACTATTTCTCAGGGAGACTGGGCCGTTTCCATAGACTTAATGGACGCGTACCTGCATGTACCCATCCGTCCAACATCACGGAAGTACCTTCGTTTCCTGTGGCAGGGCCAAGCATATCAGTTTGCAGTCCTCCCATTTGGAATTGCCACGGCGCCAAAGGTATTTACAAAACTTACGGAAATGGTTGCGGCGGTCAATCGAATGAAGGGGGTTCAGCTCCTCCAGTACTTCGACGATTGGTTACTGCACCGGGGATCAAGGGAGGTACTCTTACAGGACCTGACAACAGTCTGGGAGACGATTACCAGTCTCGGTCTAGTTCCGAACTTGGAAAAGTCAGATCTCATTCCCAGTCAGGATTTTTGTTACGTGGGGATGAATTTTTTGACATCCAGGGGCATAGTAAGAGTCCCTCTCGAGAGAACTCAGAGCATACTGGAATTGGTGTTCTCCATTCTCGATTTATCAGTGATTACCGCCCGGAAGTTCCTGTCATTGCTGGGCGTCCTCAATGCAGCAGCAGATTTTGTGGATCTGGGCCGGTTACATCTGAGGCCGTTACAGTTCTATCTGCTGTTTCATTGGACGCCTCATCGATGTCCTCTAGATATGATAATTCAGCTATCCAGCGATTTGAAGCGACACCTCCGGTGGTGGACAATAGAGCACAGGTACCTTCAGGGAGTGCCCATGTTACCTCCGGTGCCAGTGTTATTCCTGTCGACGGATGCGTCGAGCGTCGGTTGGGGGCACATCTAGATCCGTTGGGACATGCTGGAAATGAAGGCGGTGACGTTGGCATTGGGTCAAGCGGAACAGCATGTGCTGGGCAAAGTTGTTCAAGTATCTACGGAAAACACAACCGTGGTTGCTTACTTGAACAAACAGGGGGGAACTCACTCGGCCCACCTGTACATGGAGACGAGGCGGCTTCTTCTCTGGTGCCGACAGATGGACATAGTTATACATACCCGGCACATCGCAGGGAAAAAGAACATTCTGGCAGATTACCTATCAAGGGGTTTGAAGCCAGTGCTCACAGAGTGGGCGTTGCGGAAGGACGTGGCCGCTGCTCTGATAAGCAGGTGGGGAGATCCTATGGTGGACCTGTTTGCGACAAGATTAAACACAAAACTCCCACTATTTGTCTCCCCGGTACCGGATGCAGCAGCTTGGGGAGTAGACGCAATGTCCTTCGAGTGGAGGCATCTGGATGCATACGCTTTTCCCCCTTTTATCCTGATTCCGAGGGTATTGGACAAGATCAGAACGTCGGGTTGCAGGATCACTCTGGTGGCCCCCATATTGGCCACAGCGAAGATGGTTCAGGTCAGATGATAAGAGTTGTTTAGTGGCTCCTCCTCTGATCCTGCCCCTCGACCCGGATCTACTGTCACAACACAAGGAGCAGGTATGGCATCAGAACATTCAGTGCCTAAACCTGTGCGCCTGGAGATTATCCGGGAATCTGTCAGAGGTGACCAATTTTCAGAGAAGGCTGCCAGTTGCATTTCAGGGGCAAGAAGACCATCAACATCCTCCTGTTACGATGCCAAATGGGCAGTTTTCACTAATTGGTGTGTCGAGAGGGCGATTGATTCACGCAATCCGGCTGTAGGTCAGATAGCAGAATTTTGTATCTATTTGTTTGAGGTTAAAAAATGCACACCTTCTACGATTAAAGGGTACCGCTCAGCTTTGGCTAGTGCGTTCAAATTTGGGGACATGAAGGCCAAGGATGTTGGTTCAGATAACCGCATTTCTGAGCTCATGCGGTTTTTTGAGAGGGAGAGTCCGGTATCTAGGTCAATCACACCAAAGTGGAATTTAACATGTGTTCTATTTGCACTTTCAGAAAAGCCATATGAGCCAATGGAGAAGGCTTCGAGATTGGACTGGTCAGTTAAAACTGCTTTCCTTTTGGCTTTTGCATCGGCTAAACGCAGCAGCGAATTGCATGCACTGGCTGCAGACGGGGTCTTTTTTGACGAATGTGGTAAAATGATGACACTGGCTTATGATATTAATTTTTTGCCAAAAACACATCGTATTGGTTCACTTCCAGAACCTTTTCAAATTCCCAGTTTACTGGGACAGGAGAATGCCGATACATCTTTATGCCCAATAGAGCAGTAAAACATTATTTGGGAATATCAGCCAGTAGTCGAAGGAATAGACATAAGCTGTTTATTCCGTTGGTAGGGGATGGTGAAGTATCTAAGGCGTCAATCTCCAGGTGGATATCCCTTGCAATTCGCAAGGCTTATCAAGGGATATCCAAGCGGAAATTGTCCATGCTTAAGATTAATGCGAATGAAGTCCGAGCAGTAAGCACTTCCTGGGCATTATTCAATCACGCTCCCGTTACTAACATCATGAAGGCTGCATACTGGAAGTCCCATAGCACATTTTCTAAGTTCTATCTTCGGTCGATGTCAGTTCAGAGCCAGGACTTGTACAAATTAGGGCCATTGGTGGCTGCAGGTCAAATAATTAGAAATTAGGTTTTTACACCTATGTACAACTAGATAGGGATCAGAAATTTGTGCTATGGAGGTGGATTACACAGTTTAGGAATCTAAGTTTTGTAAAGGTTCCTCAGCTGTGGACTGGCGGTAACCAGTCGGGGGATTATAGTCGATACGAGTTAGGAGGGGTTAATCAACTTGTGTAATGTACATTTGCATATACATTATATATATATATGGAATTGCGACTTTTTTGCTACAATATTCTAAGTGAATCATTATGATTTATGGTAGTGGTAATCGGGAAGTTTTATCGCAGACATTAAATAGGACGATAGTATCTCGATTACCACAATTTTGTATTTTGTGATGAATAAGTACATTTTGTGGTTTAGAGTGATTCAGTGATTTTTTATTTTAATTTTTTGTTTGTTTTGTTTTTGTTTTAAATAAGAGCATCTACGATTCCTAAGGAATGGCTAAAAAGTGTGGATGTTACATGGTGGAGATGGGGGAGGAGTAACCCTAACCCTGCAGACAGAGAGGCAAATCATACAAGCGAGGGAATTCAATGTGTGTATAGACTGCTAACGATTAACCTCCTTCACCCCCCCCCCCGAGTTATGGTGAATATTGTGTTATACTGACCACGTTACTAACCAAGCTTATTGCACAGTTTTCAAACGGTAATAAGACATGTTGTAGAGAAAATAAATTATGTGGTACTTTAAGCATCAACAAGTTAGACCTCCCACCAAGGGACGAATTCAGCGATAGTAAAAAAACAGGTAAGATTGCTATTAATATGGACATTTTTTCTTGTAAAATTTATATTAATTATACTTACCTGTTTTTTACTAGGGTATTCCCACCTCCCACCCCGCTTAAACTGTTCGGTTTTTTATTTCTCTACGGCAGGGAAATATAATAGCCGGTTGGTGACGTGTCAACTCAGAGCATTGTGGGTATTTGTAAGGTGAATTTTTCCCTTTGTGTGCGCAATGCACAAAATGGCTAAAATGGGTGGGTAAATACCCTGCCGCTAGCATTTTAAGGGAACTTAAAAGCGACAGTGAAAAACAGGTAAGTATAATTAATATAAATTTTACAATAAAAAATGTCCATATTTTCCACAGATTATAAAGTATGATCATTGCACATCAAAAAATAAATACAGAGAATGAATAGTAATGTCCGTTAACATTTTAAGGACACACGGTTATCAGTGTGAAAATTTACATCTGATATAAAATGTATAATATTGCCAATCAATTCGTGAGATAGTTATGAATGAATGTATATTTTCCAGAAAATGTATCAGATGATTTCTCTGATATAAAGAACATTTTTTGCCTACTGAACGGGCATGTACCTTGAAACTGAAACTAGCTACAGACTTGAAACTTGGTATGTCGCTTCATTATGATGCATTATCTCCCCCTTTTCGACTTGTAACTTGTAAAACTTTTGAAACTGTAATAATAGAATTTCACATTTGCCTTGTTTATTATCAACGCGATATATGGCGCATGCGTGTTCTATGGCACATTTTCTAGTTGTTAATTTTAAAAGTTTTCCAAGAGTTTCTCAATGCTGTTATACATGTAACTCTTATAGGATTATTTTAATATTGCATTACATCATACTTGTGCACAAGTTCAACACTCCATGCGTGGTTGGTTGGGAGCACGCGACGGGTAATTCAACGATCGATATTCATCCTTACCGGAATTCTTACCTGTTGATAGGACATTAAATGCTAATAAACAAACAAACATAAACACTCCATGCTGGCCTGAGTCTGACCTTGACCTTTTGACACAACTCTGCTTAAACACTTTTCTATTTCGGTTAAGAAGTTTTCCAGGCTTATCCAATCTGACATCGGGGGCATTCGTGCCGACAGACCGCATTTTCTTGTTCTGTTTGTGCTCATATGATAAATAACCATTATGTGTATTTAGTGTTTAACCTAGTTTCTCGACCAATGAACGAATGGCATTTCGTCTCAATTAATCGCATATTACGACATTTTCGCCAAAATGTATTAAATTAATAATTAAATGTTCATCGCTATATTTAGAACTGATTTTATGCCTTGTTGTCATCAGTTCACAATACGCAAAGCATATTACTGCCCACACACACGCTCACTTTGTGTTGCACCGCCAATCACATACTAGTATATAGTGATTCGAAATCATGTTTAGGGGCTTCGCTTCGCAGTGGGCTGGGTAAACAATAAGTAAGTTATAGTTCACATACATGAATTTAATTTTTAATAAACTTTTATTGCTTGCTAGCGCTCGCTCGAAATTAATTTAATTAAAAATTCAATATGTGAACTATAACTATTACATTATATGCCCATGTGGAATCATAAAGAGAGGCATGTCCATGGTCTGTTCACATTTTCCCCAACTTTGTCGCATATCATACGTTTTTTTCTCTCTCACAAAACTAAAGGGCTCCAGCCCATTCACGATGCTTAGGAACACAGTTCTGAAACATTTTGGAAACACTTGTGACTGCAGTCTGATGGTATTTCTCTTCTATAGCAAATACTCTGTTATTATTACAGGAGAGCTCGATGAAGGCAACTCTGGTTATTCAAAGTTTAGCACCAATTCGTTCCAGCTGAAGAACTTTCCCACCTGTACCACAACCAACAACTGAAGCAAGACATCATCATAGCAGAAATAGACAATGAACTAAATAAGACTAGGATCCACCAAACCAGTCATTTACATGGCCCGTGTCAAATTGTTAAAGTTGAAGTTATTGAGCCTAGCACCATAGATGAATTCCTTACTGTGTATTGAAGAAACTGATCATACACAGTATACACAGTGCCTAGGAAGTTGTTTGACTGCATAGGTATTCTGGTTACAAGACAGTGATTTTTCCATCCATGATTTAGCAATGCCACAACCATTCTGAACAGCAACAAGTGACAACAGTGAATGAAGTATAGTTTCATCATAACTTCTATATTCCTGGAAGAATTACTTAAAGATTTCAACACAGCATACTTGCGGACAAATGCCACACATCCATGCTGCCCTTAATGTGACATTGACCTGTTGACCTTCACAACTTTTAACTTTTTCACACAGTAAAGGTACATGCCCACGCAGTAGGCACAAACTGTTCTTTATAGGAATTAAATAAGTGTATAATTGTGTCACTATTCCACCAGTTCTAAAAATTACAAGTGCCCGTTATACAGATATAATCAATTAGTAATATTTATTTTACTGATAGTGACACGCGGTGGTATCACGCTATTTTCATATGCAAATGAGGCATTATATTTTTTAATTATTTATACTAATTAAATGTGTCTCCTGAAAAAATTATATTTTCGACAGTTTATCAAGTATGATCATTGCACATCAAAAAATTATTAAAGAGAATAAATAGTAATGTCCGTTAACATTTTAAGGAAACACAGTTATCGCTTCGGATATCAGTGTGTAAATTTACGGCTAATATAAAATGTATAATAATGCCAATCATTACGTGGAATAACGGTGAATGAATGTTTATTTTGCCAGAAAATGTGTCAGATGATGTCTCTGATGTAAGTAACATTGTGTGCCTACTGAGTGGGCATGTACCTTTAACAAGTTCGCAGGAGTTTCTCAATTATGTCATAACTTCTTTATCCCTTGATGGATCACTTAATAGTTCAATACATCACACTTGTGGACAAATGCCACGCATCCATGCTGTCCTTAATATGACCCTGACCTTCACAACTTTGAACGTTTTCACACATTATTTATTTTATCGGAGTTTACACAAGACCTGTGCACAAATGTCACACATCTATGCTGCCCTGAATATGACCTTCACATTTTGACCTTCACACCTGTGTTTATGAATACTTTTGGTAAATTAACTTTGCCACAGTTTCTGCCAATCTGCCACCGGGGGCATTCGTGTGCCGACAGGCCACATTTTCTTGTTTTTAGTGTTTTAAAAAACGACAATTAATGATTTTTCCTCAAATATATATAAATAAAAGATTAATCTGACATTATTTTTTAAGGGCAGGTGGGGATGATATTCGGTAATTTAATTTCATGCGGGCCTTAGCCGGACGTAACATTTCAAAATAATGTTATACCAATTACCAATGGAATGAAACCGTCAAAATCTCCAGATCAAAATTTGATTGATTTTTGTCTGATGAATTTAAAAGTCCAGGTGCATATATATTCCTTATACATGCTGTTCCTGTCATGACATATTATTGTCACTGATTAAAAGATGCACCAAGTGTAACCCCATTGCTAGTGCTGAATTTAGAATGCTCCCAAATTCTCTATGTATATGACATTTTGAAGTCACTGCAGCTATTCAGTATGTAGTTCGTCTCTTGATGTACTGTAAATAAATTTCATTCAGTATAGCGAAAAAGGTCACTGCATATCAATTGAGGTGCCGTTAACAGTTCAAAGTGAATATGGTTGGAGAAATGGAGCTTTGGACATTTGTGTTGAGTGTCGGCACATACCAGCATGCACATTTCTCTGATCAAGTATACATGTGCTATTCGCCATTTAGTCAGCAAAACAAGCTGCAGGAGTGTGCTAGCAGATCATGAGGTACTGGCCACAAATACCATAAGCCCCCATTTCTCCTGTGAAAAATACAAACATTTTACAGGCTTGTTGACATCATTTTCATGAATATTTGTAATTCAAAAATGTCTTTAATATGTTGCATGTTGCCACATAATTTTACATTTTAACAGGGTTAAAACAGACGAATGGATTTAAGTGAATCTACGTTTTGATCTGGGTGGATTCAGTGCATTAAGGTTTCAGTTTATGGAAAAGTACTTTCCACAACAAACATATATTATAATAAGCTTATAATTGCAAATGTATTCGGTTAAGTGGTGCATGTACGTGCACAGTCGAATCATTTTACATCATTTAGATGGAATGTCAAATAAGTGTGTAATTTGTCCACAGTATGAATGAATACATGAAATAAACTGATGTATGTCATTTTCATTGTTATTAGTCAATTATTATTTCAATCATGATTTATAAAACTGGCTGAGCAAGTCAAAATAAACTCAGAATAAACATGAGGAAGCATGTTGATTGGTTAACTGAATTTGATTTTAGGTGTGTTCAACAGTAAGAGTATATAATATGTAGACGGCGTTTTTATTCGTCATGCATTAAGGCTTATGTGCTCAGAACAGTTTATAATCATTAATTCAGGCCCAGTATGTTAAACACACCGTTAATGTTCAAGCCTGCTTGCAGAGAGCTTGTAGTAGTGGTTACATTGACGCCATTGTGTCTGTGTTAAAGTTATATCCCATCGCGTAGCGAAAATATGATATCGAGATGCAAAAGTCGTCCGTCTGTCCATCCATCACATTTTCCATTCTGCTATGACTTACTTACCGTATGACTGATTGGCTTGAAACTTCATGTGCATGTCTATTATCCATATGTTCATTCCCCGCCCCACCCATGCCCAAGGTCATGGTCAAATTGCTAGAAATTTGCGTTCAGTAGATGCGTACACGTTTCTCCATTCTCTATAACTTCTTTATTGTGCATGTTTACTAATTTGGGTCCAGTAGATGAAAGCGCGTTTCTTCATTCTCCTGTAACAGCTTTACTGTGTAACAAATTGGATTGAAACTTCATGTGCATGTTTATTAACAGCCATATTTTACCCCACACATGCTCTCCCAATGCCCAAGGTCGAGGTCAAATACCTTTGAAGTTTCAGTCCAGTAGGTGTGAGCACGTTCCTCCGTTCTCCTATAACTTCTTTACTTTATGAACGACTTGCTTCAAACGTTATGTTCATATTACCCATCATTCATATTTTCATTCCCCACCCAGACGTGCTGCCCTTGTCCAAGTTCAAGGTCAAATAACCTCTGCTGTGAGATTGACCTTCAAACCAGGGAGCTGGATCTGTGTTGTGTGTGGTTAGAGTTCAGATGTGCTCTTTTGTACTCCTTGTTATACGCCCGTTTGAAAAACAGGACATATTATGTTGTGGCGCCATCTGTCCGTCCATAAACTTTAGTCTTGTACATCGAACTAGTCCTACAGTTTTCCACTGTTCGAATTTCAGGGATTAATATATATTTATTTTGATGTAAATATTCCGTACTGATTTTGGGATCCCTTTCCCCCTAATGCAGCTGGTTAAATGTGGGATCGAACCTGTTGGCCCGGCATTAAATGACCTTAGCTGTTGATAGGCCATTAAATACCAATAAACCAAATCAAGTCAACCTATTAAATTTAACATGAGCCAAAAGAGGTGAGGATGAGGAGAAAAATGTATACGACATTGACACCAAACCATGGCGATATAACTTGGAAATTATTTATCGAAGGAAAAAAATTAATTTTGTAGCTCGTTTTCAAATAAAAATGAAGAGAATAACATGCATGTTATTTTGAAACAAATGTAATTAGGTTGCTGTGGTGTCTCAGACAATTTACAATCTAAGATGAGTTACAGTGAAACCCATGATTAAAACACAGTTATGTTTTATGTGTGGAAAAATGGTGCTTATGGGATATATGGCCAGTCTTGCTCTGGGTCTTCCAGGTCAGTCTTGAGGAATGATAAGAACATACTTTGTTAGAAGCAGGACTGATGTTTCACCGACTGAATAGTGACCAGAGCAGACTCTGATCTGATCAGACTGCGCAAATGTATGGGATATATGGCCAGTCTCGCCATGGGTCTTACAGCTCAGTCTTGAGGAATGATAAGAACATACACTATTAGAAGCACGACTGACATTTCCCTGGTCAGTACCATAACCATGATGAGGCAGACGAGGCGGGCATTTTGCCAATTATTTGTTTTATGCCAAGAATTAAACAAATCCCTGGGGTGGTGGCGGGGAGAATGCTCCCTGACCGCCATGTCGGGACTTGGTTCGCCTCGTCTGGTATTTACCTCTGGTTACGGCCTTGCTGACTGAATGGCGACCAGTGCAGACCCTGAACAGACTGCGCGAATGCGCAGGCTGATCTAGATTTACACGGGTCGCAGATATCATAAGCCACATTTCTCCAGTCACAGTCACAAATTAACAGTTTACTGTTATTTCTAAAACGTTACTGGTAGTCCCTCCAAACTGAAACTGAAAGTAAATCGTAATGGACTGAATGCATATATCTGCTATAAATTGTTGTCGGTCAATGTACGTGATGTGTTGGTTCCGTGCTTACTTGCGTCCTGTAATTGGTATGACTAGAGCTGGGGCAGAGTTATAGGTTCCCGGTTTATTGCTTAGTTTTCTGTATCCGGCACCCTGTGAGTTGGAACCAGTAAACTTAAAACCTGATGAACTAGAATAGTTTATGGAACGCGTACGAATAGGTAAATCGGTCACACGGAGGCATTCTGGTATTACCATAGACGCAATGTAAATACAAACAATGGAAACCTACCATTCAAGTCCGAGTCATTATTTGCGACGAAATGGTGCGAGGTTTCCGAGTGCCCCTATAGGTGATTTGAGAAACTCTTACAAAAACATCCAAAATTTCCAATGGAAATAAGTGCTGCCAACCATGTTTTATCAAGAAAATGGCAACATATGAAACAACAGAAAACACAAATTTTCGTTTCCCGCATTCTAAGGGTTAAAGCAAGCGTGGTGGGAATACAAACCAACAGTTCGTGTGGGGCAGTCTTGTACGGCAATTGTGCTCACTGCAGCTATAGGCCACTCAATGCCCCTGTAATCCAGGGCTTCCTCACACACGGTTGGCTTCTCTGGGTCCACTGCAACATCAATAGTCACAATACATGAAACCTGTTTGTTTGAATATATAGGAATCTCATCGATGCGGAGGTTACAATGTTTGTTTGAAAATATAAGTCTCATAAACAATTCATTCCCGAGTAAAGTGGACTATTAGGCGAGATATCCAAGTCACTAATATGCTTAAAAACTATTTTGGTTCGACATCAGAAAAGGTTTGACTCTTTTATATGTTAGAGTGATGGCTGACAAATAGTTTTAGTGTGGGTGTCATTTTGAGAAGTGGTGCCAAAGGTTGTAAATTCAAGATGGCTGCCAAGTTTGACTTCTCACAATATCAATAACCCTTACTATTTGTTTGAGGTTTGTGGTTCATTAAGTAGCATTCAACATTATATTACTGCGGAAAGTTGGCAAAAAAGTTAAACTATCCATACAGAGTGCAATAGGTCTAGCGGTACGCTATTTGTTAACATTGGGGTAGATGTCTGTATGGTTCTATGTGATAAGCTCCGGCAAATTTAATTTCTGTCCAGGGAATAAGCCAGCCATTTGTGGAAGGAGCCCTTTTCAACCACTTTGGGAAACATCACACTAAATTGGGAATTTTCCATTTCATATGTTAAGCCATTTCATGTCAAATATAAACTATCATCCAAGTTTCAAGTCATTTGAGAAAGTCTTACAAACTGTTTGACGTACACAAAATGGTAAAGTGTATCAGCACTATTTTGAAGGTCACACATGTCAAGGTCATGCCATTGGGGTGTGATTGCGTCACACATGTTCAGATGAACGAACTGTCCAAATATTAAAGCAATCCTTCAAGTAATATTGACATATTACATAATGGAGAAACTCTTGCAAACGTTTCGACATAACAAAATGGGTAAGTGTTTCAGCGCCATTTCGAAGGTGACAAATGTCCATGTTGGGTTAATTGTGGCGCAAGTGCATGGCAATTGTTCAGCTGATTCAAGTATCCAAGTATTGAAGCAATCCTTCGCGTAATATTGAAGATATTACATGTTGGAGAAACTCTTACAAACTTGTCGACGTAACAAAGTGTTTCAGCGACATTTCAAAGGTGACAAAGGTTTCAACGAGACGGTTCAAATGAGTGGTAATAACATATACTTTAATTGTGAAATGAAGCAAATAGAAAAGAAAATGCTGGTAAATTTTGATACCTGATGTTTTTACTTTTCAATTTGGGAAGAAAAACGGCCCCCAGCATTGGGCAAGGGGCTTAAATTCGACCCCTGTGTGTGTGGTAAATTAATCTCTGCTGTCTGTCCTTTTCATTGCTAAGCCATTCAAGGGTAACTCTATGACAAAGATGTGGACAAGTGGGTGGGTTGTGATGAGTGAAAGAAGCAGGGAGTTGTGAGCATGTTTTGTTAACATAGGCCAAGGGGTTGTTGAAAATTACTTGAGTGAAACAGTTAACCAGGATGTTAAAGCTTGCTAAGCCATTCAAGCAGAAAATCTAGTTAGAGAACATGGATGGGATGACTGGACCATGGTGAGATATGGAAGCTGGAACACGTGACCTAGTTTTATGAACTTAGGCCAAGGGGTTGTTGGCAAAACAATTTAACCATATGGTGGGTTATGGTGAGTGACAGAAGCCACATTTCAAATTCCATTAACGTTATAGGCTAAGGAATTGTTGAGAAAATGACAAAAGGGTTAATCAGGGTTTTAGAGCATAACATTGCTTAAGTGATTCAATGGGAAAATGTAGATCGCTGCCATTGATGGGTGGGTGGTTTGTCGTGAGTGATAGAAGGCGGAATCTGTGACCAAGTTTCAATAAAACAGGGGCATTTGACCAAATGTGGCTGTGACTGGAGAAATGGGGTTTATGATTTTTGCGACCAGTGCAGATCCAGCATACACATAGTGTATGTGCAGATTAAGGTCATAACAAAGTATTTTGGTTCTGAGATATCGCCGCGTCAGAAAAATCCCTGAGCTCCGAGATTTTATCGTCATGGAGAAATAAATGTGTACTACAATGCAAACATATGTTCAATCCAATCATGTCTGACGAAATCAGGTCATTGATAGTGAAAAACGTGTGCCTTTCAGAGTGTAAAAGGGGCACAACTCCGGATGCATCGGTGGGACAGTGACACTTGTTATGCTACGCACTCCGGCACTTAGTGGTTGGGATGTATACCTAGTATGAAGAGAATCGGCCAAAAAAAATGAAGAAATAGTTTTCCAGACAAGGAAAACAAATAATTTCAGAGTCGAAAAAGGGGCATAGCTGCGGATGGATCTGTGGGAGAGCAAACATGTTTATGTTACGCACTCCTACACTTGCCGGTTGTGATGTATACCGAGTATGAAGATAATCGGCCAAAAACTGTAGAAGTAGTTCGCTGAACAAGGACAAAAATATTTTCAGTCGAAACTGTGGATGGATCGATACCAAGTATGAAGAGAATCAGCCAAAAACTGTAGAAGTAGTTCACCGGACAAGGAAAAATATAACTGCGGATGGATCGGTGGGAGAGCGAAGACGTTTACGTTACGCACTCCTGTACTTGATGGTTGGGATGTATACCGAGTATAAAGAAAATCGGCCAAAAACTGTAGAAGTAGTTCGCCGGACAATGAAAATTGTCCACAGATAGATGGACAGGGTAAACACTATATGCCACCGACAACTACTGTTGCGGTGGCATAATAAGAGGTATTTTTAAAGAGTCTAAAAATACTGACAAACACTGCAAATCCTGATTAGACGGCTTGTTACAAGCCGGTTCATCTGGATCTACAGTGTTTGCATGTTTGGTTTGATGGTCTGTAGGCTTGGGTTTACTAGCAAAATGTGCAGATTAAGGCCATACAAAAGTATTTCGGTTCTGAGATATCGCCGCGTCAGAAAAATCCCTGAGCTCCGAGATGTTATCGTCATGGAGAAATAAATTTGTACTACAATGCAAACATATGTTAAATCCAATCATGTCTGACGAAATCAGGTGATTTTGTTCACGTCTAAAGAGGTTATAGTAACTTAGGACATACATGCATCTGGCGACTTGATAAAAATCAAAATCGAACATCTCAAACCAATAACATTTGTATGACCTAATGTTCTGTTATTCAACAGCAACGTGCGATGTGTAAAACGGTGTACCTGTAGTGGGTATCACGCCAATATAGCTTACTGCCCTCGGCCCGATTATGCCCGCTTTATTCTCAGCGTCGCATCCGAACTCCGTAGTTGCAATAATAGCCGTAATCATGATCTGCGCACTTGTCGTATTACGTACAATTTCGGCACCTGCTAAAACAAATATGTGGAAGTGACTGGTAATATCCGTAATCATCAACTGCGCACTATAGGGCTTATGGGCTTTGCGACCAGTGTAGATCCAGATCAGCTCATGCAGTCGCACAGAATGATCATGATCTGCACTGTTCGCCATTCCAGGAATGCAAATATGTGACTGTGACTGAAGAAATGGGCATATGGGTAGCTCCAGATCAGCCTGTGCGTCCGTGCAGTCTGATCAGGATTTAAACTGTTTGCTATTCAGTCAAAGAAACACCCAGCATGCCTCTGGCAGACCGGAGGGTCAGTATTAAGCTACAGAAACGTGCTAGTTGATTAAGATCACAACACCATAAGCCCATCACGATGTCTTTGTCACGATGTCTTTATGTGCTTAGCAGTCATGAATAAGCAATACCATTAGACATAAATGATAATACAATCCTTGAAGTTGTACATATTTCTCCATATACAGTAAATATGTCAAGTTAATATTAGAAGTAAAAAAGAATACTACACTACTGTTTGTTCCACGTTGTCCTGCCGACTTACTTTTGGCAATTAAACATCAAATCCCAAAAATATCCCAACTTAGGTACTCTTTCGTAATCAACAAAATACTCTCCCCAAAAAATGTATTTAACAAAATTTCGTCAAATATTGATTTTAGACGGAAAATACAAGCTTTCTATTAGATAATAACATTGGCGCTAAAGTTGGATAAAGTTCTTAGTTGCATCATTTCCAGCTATCTAGCCAGGTTACGAGGTAATTTTCCAACATTTTTTGCTTTTCAACCCTCACTTTACAGCACTGTTTTGATACATGCTAAATTGATATGGAGAAATAATTATTTAATAAATTCAATATTTAAAAAAAATTCAGAAAATAAAAAGGTGCTTTCTTAAATTTTGTTAAAATTTAATATTATCAAATAAATTATTGTTTTTGCATTGTGGGCATAGCTGTAACATTTTAGCAGCTACATGATAAATGCTCGAAAATAATCAGCCCAAAAGTGAAATTGCATGTGTTTAACATCCAAGCAACAGCTAAGGTCATATAGAGAGACCACAGTTTAATACTTATAAGACTGCTGTTGTTAGATATTTTGGATTCTTTCTCAATAAAATCATGGTTAGACAGCACTTTAGAATCATTTCCATTTGCATCTTTTTGATGAGAAAAATATAAATAAACCACAGACGAACTATTTAATTTAATATTGTAAGGGTAAAAGTATCATCCGACAGACCAGTGGGATGGAAATACTGTGTAAGTATTATTCACTGGTGGTGTATGTGAATATATATGTGTGTGTGTGTATGCTTGCATGCATATATTTATATATACGTATGTATATATGTTCACCTATATATATATACTGGTTGACAAGTGGATGCGAATGGGGGTGTTATAAAATATGTGAACAGGCTAGTCCCAGATCGGCCTGCACATCCGCGCAGGCTGATCGGGGGCTACGATGATCACAGCAGACTACAAATACCAGTGTCATCTACGAACTTATTATGTCAGACTTGGTGAATATACAAGCGCTCTAGAATGGTTAATCATGTCATGTGATCATATATAGATACCAGGGGCATGCACCTGAAACAGGCATGTAGTTAGGAGACACATTGTTTATTTTAGTAGATTTAATATTATTTCCTACGGCTTCTAATAGTCTATGAAACACTTGCACAGGCCAATGACATCATATTTATGCATGTATGTATGCGAATTGAAGACAATCATGGTTCTGTAATACTTCTTATGATATGTAATTAATAAATGATGAAGTATGTACATGTCATAGGTGTATACTACACTCTTAAACTTTCGAATTTCGTTTTTTAAGAGTGTACGAATGATACTAGCTTCAAAGAAATTACTATAGATCCCCTTTGTCCCATCTCCAATAGACACCATTGATAACAGAACGAGGACACGGTATATATCTTAGTATTATGTGTTAGTTTTGTATTGTGTGATTTATTGAAGCTGGAGACGGAACACTAAGGGTAGAACTAAGACCTTCTTTATATGGACGCTGTCTGCACCGGTATATCATTGTTCGCATTGAACTTACTTAGTGATCTACATTTACTTATACATGTGTCACACTGATAGTATTAGAAAGCTGATGCTAGTGTATTTTCCTCATTACTAGTATGCGGGTGCTATTTCAGGTTTGTGTCTACTACACTCTTATAATTTCGAATTTCGTTTTCCCTGTAAGACTGTAGGACACATTGTGGCTGCGAATTGTTCAACATAGATTACGTTTATCCCGTCTCCAGCAAACAACTTGTTAATAATATGCGTTATTGTTGTATTATGTGATTGTTGTTCAAGCTGGAGACGGAACACGAAAGGTAAACGTGTTTTTTCTTATATCTGCGCTGTCTGCACTGAACTTACTTTGTGATCTACTTTGAAATGTGTAATACTGATAGACCTCGAAAGATTATGCGAATGTATTTTCTCTTTATGCGACTGATCATTTACGTTTCGGTTTATTGCACTCTCGTATATATATATAGTGTGTATGTACATATATATATATATATATATATATATATATATATATATATATATATATATATATATATATATATATATATATGTACACACATATACATACATACACACATACACACATACATATATATGTATGTGTGTATATGTGTGTATGTATGTATATGTGTGTATATATACATGTATACATGTATACATATGTTGGATTGTGTGTTCATGTTGTTTTGCGTGTTCTATTCATATATATATATATATATGTGTGTGTGTATGTGTGTATATACTTCAAATAATCATATTTTGCTTTCTAAGAGTGATAGAGAATCAAAATATGGCTTATTAATTAATGCAACTCAACATCATTTTGCTAATATTATGAACAAAAACTGATGACGTCATCATTTCATGTGTATGACGTCATCAAGTTTAGTGTATGATGTCATCAACATTTGAAAATGGATTTCTCAGCAGAAGTTGTAAAGTTGTATTATGAATGCGGAAACTCACCTAATATTGTCAGAAAGATGATGAAGAAGAAGTATCCAGACAGAGAATACTTGTCACGGAAGCAGATATATAGAATAGTCAAGATATTTGAAGAATCGGGAAGTGTTCACGGGAGATGGAAGGGAAACAGTGGTAGAGAAATAAATGGACGTTCAAATGAAAACATTGAAAACGTGAGGAAATTAATAGAAGAGACACCGAGAAAGTCAATCAGGAATGTATTGAGGGATCTCACAAACACTCCAAGTTATTCATCAGTCCAACGAATATTGAAGTACGACTTGCAACTCAAACCATATACAATCTCAGTCATGCAGCACTTAAAGGAAGAAGACATTGACAGGAGAATGGAATTTGCTAACTGGGCTATTGAAAATCCAGAAATCATTGACAATACTTGGTTCTCCGATGAAGCACGCTTCTACATTGATGCCGCAGTCAACACACAGAATCAACGTTTTTGGAGTGCAAATAAACCAGACATTTACGAGGAGAAGTCACTTCACAGCGCGAAGGTAACCGCATGGGCCGCACTGAGCAGCAAGGGCGTTATTGGACCTTATTTTTTCGAAGAGCAAGGCGAAACCCAAACTGTGTAAACAGACAGGTACCTTCATATTCTGAAAGGAAAATTTGTTCCAGAATTGACCAGAACAGGATACGATACATCTGATGTATGGTTTCAGCAAGACGGCGCTGCACCACATACAGCGTCTGACGCAATCAGTTGGATTGACAATTTGTTTGGCAACAAAGTAATATCGCTCAAAACACTTATTGAATGGACCCCACGCTCAGCAGACCTCAGCCCATTGGACCTCTTTCTCTGGGGTCACCTTAAGGAGAGAGTATATTCTCCCAGACCAACAAATCTAAAGGAGTTGAAGACAGCCATTGCGCGAGAGACGAAGAAGATAAGCTCGGAGACTTGCAATGCGGTCATCGGCCACTTCAGAAAAAGGCTTGGACTGGTTATCCGGCAGAAGGACGGACATATAGAACATGTCATTTAAACAAGAAAAATATAATTGATTCCGAGGATTTGTGTATTGACTGAAAAGGTGAATAATTGTTTGTTATTTTGATATATAGAGTAAACGTATATAATTTGAGTATGGCTTAAGATGTTCATTTGAAGTGGGGAGAAGTTTTTTGAATCACCCTGTATATGTATGTATATGTGTGTATATATACATGTATATATATGTTGGTATTGTGTGTTCATGTTGTTTTGTGTGTTCTATTCAAGCTGGAAACAGAAAACTTGTGGTAAAAGTTGTTTTTCTTTTATATCTGCGCTTTCTGCACATGGATCTCACTATTCGCTGTCTGCACACGGATCTCACTGTTCGCACTGAATCTACTTTGTGATCTACTTAATGTGTCATGCCGAAACTGAGAGAGGGCATATGAAAATGTATATTTCTCTGATGAATAGATTATATTCCATATGGTAAAACATGTTCGCACAGCCATATTGTAGTAAGCATTGTCCACCATATATCCATTTTTATAAGATTTTCTTCCTTCATTGTGGACAGATATCTTACATGATAAACACATTCTGCATGTCTAACCCTGTACTCCATACTTCATATAATCAAGTAGAATCGCAACATCTACCTGTAAAATGAGGGTATTTATGATATCATTAACTTACTTTGTTCTAATCACCTATCTCTGGTCTTACCTCCATCTTCCTTCTTTTGAGCAACACGATGCAATATCAGTAGACATTTTATCAGCTACGTACAGAGTATACATGTATCATTTCACCCTAACTCTCCATGGCAACTAACATATGCACTTTAAACGTCCGAGGACTAGGATCTAAGTTAAAACTGACTCAAATATTCCAGTGTCTCAAGGATAACAATTACGCGATATGTTTTTGCAGGAAACTCATTCAGTAATAAAAATAGAAAAGGAGTGGGAAACTGACTGGGGGGCAGAAGGATTCTTTAGTGGAAAGTCAAGCAACTCTGAAGGAGTCTGTATTCTGTTTAATTCTAATTTAACATATAATGTTCTCAAATACACAGAAATAATTCCCTGTAGAATTCAGGCAATTGAAATGGATATAAACAATAAACAGATTCTGCTTATAAATGTATATGGGCCAAATATCGAAGATAAAACATTTGTTAAAAAACTAGAAGATTTTATTTCCGAAAATGAAAATTCGCGAATTATTATAGGTGGTGATTTCAATGTTGTCCTAAACTTTGATTTGGATAAAAGAGGTGGGTTACAAAGTACAACCAAACAGAACAGAGAAATGATGTTAAATATTATAGAAAAATATGATTGTACTGATATATGGAGGCAAAAACACGGAACAAAAAAAAATATACATGGCATTCTAATTCTAGACCACCTATTCTATGTAGACAAGATTATTTTTTACCATCGGACAATTTGGTGAATACTGTTTCGAAAAATGAAATAAAATGTAGTATAAAAACAGATCATTCATTGGTACAAATCATGATAAATAGCATTGATCAGCCTAGAGGCCCAGGATATTTTAAATTGAATAATTCAAATCTTTTCGAAAATGATTATAAAACAATTATTAAAAACAATATAGAGGAAATTGCCAACATTAACCTTGAAGCAAACCCTAACACTTTATGGGAGTTAATTAAATGAACAATCAGAAATGAAACTATCAAATATACTACAAAACGTATTAGAAAAGATAAAACAGACGAAAATAAATTACAGCAGCAAATTGATCTATTAAGTAATGACAATATTCAATATTCAAACAGCTGAAGCAATCAATGAATTAAATAATAAAAGCCGTCTCGAAGAAATTTACAAAAGACGAGCCGAAAGTATTATTTTTCGATCGAAAGTAAATTGGGTGGAGGCTGGAGAAAAGAATACAACATTTTTTGAAACGCTTGAAAAAAGAAAAATGAAAGAAAAATTATTTCACAGCTAACTGTAAACGGAAAACTTGTTACAGACAAGGAACAAATTATACTAGAAGAAAAACATTATTATGAAAAACTATATAAGAAAAAAGAATGTACAGATTCTGATATTATTTTTTTCCCAAATGGTTATAATAATAAGTTAAATGATGTGGAGAAAAGTAAATGTGAAGGTATATTGACAGAAGCTGAATGTTACAATGCCTTAAAAGAAATGAAAAGCAATATGAGCCCTGGGTCGAATGGAATAACTGTATAACTTTTTGGAATGTTTTGGAATGACATAAAAAGCCATTTGGTAAAATCATTAAACTTTTCGATAGAGCAAGGCGAACTAACAACACTACAAAAACAAAGTGTTATAAATTTAATTCCAAAAACAGGCAAAGATACAACACACCTCACCAACTGGAAACCAATAAGTTTGCTAAATATGGACTACAAAATACAAATGTCAGAAAAAATCAATTAATAAAATGAATAACTATAAATAGTGAAGAAATAAAAATTACTAGGTTCGCGGATGATGCTACATTTTGCATGGATGGGTCCAGACAATCTCTCGAAATATTAATTAGTACAATAGATAATATTTTAAACATTTCAGGTTTACGTTTAAACTATTCTAAATCAATATTGTTTAGAACAGGTTCGACGAAGAACTCTACAGCTACGTACTGTGATGATAAACCATTTTCATGGACTGCAGATGTGGCCAAAACTTTAGGGATATATTTTTGTAGTGATAAAAATAAAATGCATAGTTTAAACATAGATCCTAAAATAAAGGAATTTCAGCAATGTTTAAGCAAATGGAAAAAAAGAAAGCTCACCATACTAGGTAAAATACCTGTCATTAAAAGTTTTGCATTTCCAAAATTAATATTCCCTTTACCAGTTCTAGACAATACGGAGCAGGAGACTTTAAAGCAAATTATGTTTGATTTTCTCTGGGATTCCAAGCCTGATAAAATTAGTAGAACAATTATTGTTAAAACGTTCGAAGAAGGCGGGCTAAAAATGATAGAATTAGAAACGTTTATTGATGCACTAAAGGCTACATGGGTCAAAACACTTGCATAAACTGAAAATCACGGAAAATGGAAAGTACTATATTTAAATTATTTGAAGCCTTTTGGTGGTGTACATATATTTGAAGGAAATGAATCCAAACAGACGTAAAACAAATGATAAAAATAAATTGTTGACAGATGTTCTTAAATCATGGTGCAAGCTAAACTTCTGCGATAATCAAGAAACAATATCAAAGCAAATTTTATGGAACAATTCGAAAATAAAAGGTAATGGAAGAATGTTTTACTACAATGAATGTGTGAATAAGGGGATTAAATATATAGAACAACTATACGATTATAGAACTATATCATTCTTTAATTTTACAAAAATAAAAGAACTATTTGATGTTAGTAATAACGATTACCTAAAATATTTCAAACTGATTTCGTGCATTCCTCAAGACTGGAGAACACGAATTAAAAACGAAAGAATAAACACGATTAATACAAAGATACTATTAATAGAACAAATAAAAACCACGACCAAATGTAATAAGAAGCTATATGACATGTTTCTTAATCAACAGAAACCGGTTGTGCATAAAGCCAAGACAAAATGGGATGACGAATTCGCGGATAACAATATAAATTGCAAGATAGTCTACACAAATTACTTTACAAACACTATAAGTTCTAAACTTAGGAATTTTCAGTACAAATTTTTGATGAGAATTGTTGCTACAAACGATTATTTACTGAAGTGTAACATTCTCAGCTCCAATGTGTGTGATTTTTGCGCCATGGCTCCAGAAACAAATAAGCACCTATTTTGGGAATGCACTATATGCCAACATTTTTGGTCACAGCTGAATACCTTTTAAAACAATAATAATATTGTATGTAATTTTGATTGCCACACTGTTTATTTAGGCAATATAAGCAAGACAACAAGTTTTTCAACTTTTGTATCATACTAGGAAAATACTTTATAGATACATGTAAATTACGAAACACGGAACCTAAATTTCCAGAGTTTATGTCTTACCTAAACGCAACACAAAATATTGAAAAAGAATTTGCAATGAATAGAAATAAGCTCATAATTCATGAGCGAAAATGGAATGTTATCCAATTAGACTAACACTAATTTAGAGATACACGAACCTTCTGATTATACATACAAATATTACAGTTAGGTATAACAGCATATACCGTAATAGTATTGTATCGTGATGTGTTGCTCAATTATTATTCACTAAACCTATTTCACCGTATCTCATTTTCAACTCTATTCTCCCATGTAAATAGCATTCTTTAACAAATCCAACCTAACCATGTATGAACAATACGTTATAATCTATAATTATTTACAATACATGTACTCATAGTTGATTGCAAACAAGGAGTGTAACCTATAAATGCATGTTGTTAAGCTGCTTGTAACTCATGTATTGTTTGTGTCACAGGGTCAGATACATGCGCCCCAATTAATATATAACGTTCACTTTACGTTGATGTCACGTGAATCGTTACGTATTGTTCTTGTCGTCCATGTTGCTGCGTGTCTGTATTTCATTTGTCCACACATGTCATGTGATACGTCTTGTTGTATGTTTCTTTCCCGTACTGTGACGTCATAGCCTGTATGTATGTTGATTTGGATGTAGCCATGCAAGCGTAAAATATAATTCTCCGCGCATTAGCCTTCAGCCGGTCATTCTTCACCTAGACATCGAATCAGTCGTAACCATAGCTAATGCATGATAATATTTATTTACATAAATATTATACTATATATTATTTTCGGTAAGTGAGCGCCTTATATATAGCTCTGGTATATTTGAATTGCTTCATGCCTTTTCAACGTTCCAGCATTTTACAACCTATTCCTGTGAAAACTACCGGTCTGCCACGGGTCTCACTGTTTAGCATTTGCAAATCCCCGTGGCCGGTCTGCTATGGGTCTCACTGTACTGGCAAATGTCTCACTGTTCGGCTATTGTATCTCGCCCAAGATGGGTGGCCGGTCTGTTATGGGTCTCACTGTTATTGCGCGTGCATACCAGGTTTATATACATCTGTCCCGTTCAGTCCCGTCTAATGTAAATGTCCGTGTATTGTATATTCGTATTCATGTAACCCGGTCCACGAGAAAACCTGACCTGACTATCCGCAGTGCGCCTAAATGTATCGCCTGCTTATACTGGTCTTTTATATTTTCGGGTCACCCATACTATTTACTGTAAATATATTCACATATATATATACAAATACATAACTAGGACTGAACCAACAGTGTTGACTTTCTTTATCCTCCATACACCTGTGACATTTGTATATGACTATGTATGGAAATAAAAAACTTAAAACTGAAGTATTATTCACACCTACTGTCTGTTCCATGTAATGCTGCCGACAAACTTTTGGCTATTGAACATATCACATCTAAACCAGATAGCCGCGGCCCGCATGTCGAGCCCGTCGAGGCATTTGATGGTCTCAGAGTGTATTTATTTGAGGGTTGTGGAGATAAGGTATGTAAAAACTTTAACGCAAATTTTAAAGTAATTTGACCTTGAAATTGGGCATGTGGACCACATCGGCAGGCTATAAAATGAAAATATGGATGATTAATAAGAAGTATTGGATGTTGGAAGTAAATCGGAGTAAGTGTTGTGGAGATATAAGGTATGTAAAAACGTTAACGCAGATTTCATAATAACACAAACTTCTAAATCATTTGGCCTTGAGCTTGGGGCACATGGGCCGCATGAGTGTGACACAGAATGAATATATGGATGATGAATATACGCATATGAAGTTTCAAGTCAATGTGACTTAGTACTGCAGAGCTATAAGGTATCTAAAAACTTTAACGCATATTTTGGACACACGGACGGATGTACTAACATGTTGGGTTTATGGGCTATTTGTTCTTTAAAAGATCAAAGGAATGGCCCCTAAACTACAATAGGTTTAGGGGCTAATGGAATAAATCTATTGTATTCTATTGTCTTAGGCTCCTCCCCCTATCCCCTAAACACCCAATGTTAGCCCGGACGGACGGACACCTGGACGTCATTGTAATCACTATGTCTCGTTTTCCGCAGGCGGGCTCGACACAAATAATAAAATGTCCATCAAAGATGAATTTTATTGTGAAAAAGCGATTTGTCTATGGGAATTTAACATGGGGGCTAAAATAGATTTGTTAAAATACTTTTTGAATTTGTGAACCGATTTTCAAAACCTAACTTTTGTTTTCTTAGTTACCATTTCCAAGCTACCTCGCCAGGTTTCCGGCGGAGCCATTTTCGACCCTTCTTCCCACTATTCACCTCCTTTTTGCCCCATATTAAATTCCAATATGAAAATCGTTTTATTCGCCATAAAATCAATGTTTGATGGAATTTCGTAAAATAAAATAAATTGCGGATAGTGATTTTTGTCGCGCCCGCTTGCGGAAAGCGCGATATAGTCGGCCGTTTGACGTACGTACGTACGTACGTACGTGTGTCCGGTTAAAGTATTTGGTTAAGTTGTTTGGTTCAGTTGTTTGGTTAAGTTTTTTGGCTAAAGTTTTTGGTTAAGTTTTTTGGTTAAGTTTTTTGGTTAAAGTTTTTCGTTATACATATCTCTGCAACTGCTTTGCCCATTACCTTGAAACTTCACATGGGTGTTTATCATCATCTATATTTTCATTCTACCCCTCTTCCGTGCGGCCCCTGTGCCCAATGTCAAGGTCAAATTACTTTGAAGTTTTTGGTTAAATTCTTTGGTTAAAGTTTTTGATTAAGTTTTTTGGTTAAGTTTTGTGGTTACGTACGTACGTACGTACGTACGTACGTACGTGTGTCCGGTTAAAGTTTTTGGTTAAGTTGTTTGGTTAAGTTTTTTGGTTAAAGTTTTTGGTTGAGTTCTTTGGTTAAAGTTTTTGGTTAAATTTTTTGGTTAAGTTTTTTGGTTAAGTTTTTTGGTTAAGTTTTTTTTTAGTGTCCATGCCTCGCCACAAGGCGCGACATGCAGGCCGCGGGCATCTAGTTTGTTATTGATGACAAAGTATTTTTTAGAATGAATGTGTTTAATAGCCAAATGTACGTCGGCAGCAAAGCCCCAGCAGTAACAAACTCACCCGCCATGGATTGCAGCAGCTGACCATTCCTGTACAAGTGAAAGTTAAACTGCCCGTCCAATGGGCGAATCACTTCACACGTCAGATTAACGTTCGTGCCTTCATTGATAGTCTGGCTGGCGGGATTCAAGGTAACGACGGGCTGGGATATAATGGTAACCGTGATGTTGCGACCAGCCTCCACTCCACTACCCTTGTGGGCCACGAAGCAGGCGTAAGAGCCTAAATAGAAAGATTAATATTCAGATACCATTTATTTGGGGAAGCACATAAACTAGACATTATGTTTGTAAATATTCAGACACCATTTATTTTGGGAAACACATAAACTAGACGTGGGTGGCAGATGGGAGCACGCGATGGGTAATTTAACTATCGGGGTTCATCCTTACCGGAATCCCGACTGGAGACCTGGTTTGGCCCTCACATACGTATTTGGCATTTTGTATGTGACAGTTGAATCTGGTTATACCCCTTAGTGAGTATTACGATATTCGTAATCCTATTTTAGGTGAAGGGGCCAAATGACTTGGTGTGGTATGGACCTGGCACCAGGTCATGTAATTCTAATTTCAGGACTGAATATATTTGTTCTCGATGTAAATATTCCGTTCTGATTTTGGGATTTTCCCCCAATGCAGCAGGTTAAAACGGTATCGAAACCGTTTGCCCGGCCTTACATGACCTTAGCTGTTGATAGGCCGTTAAACACTAATAAACAAACAAACAAAAACATAAACTAGACATTATGTTTGTAACACATGGATATGCCCTCATGGCATACTGGGCTCTGGACATCTGAAGATATTACATAATGGAGAAACTCTTACAAACTTTTTGACGTAAATGTACACGGACGGACGGACTGACGGAAGGACGGACGGAAAAGCAAAGCAATATACTCCTTGCTATCGCATAGTGGGCATAAATACAACAGTGAGCGTGCCAATATTTAGGTTTAGTATGGCAGTACCGGCTTTATCGCAATAACAATGGATTTGGATACAATTTGTTTTGGGAAAGTTTCCCAAAGCAAGTTGTGTCCAAATATTTAGGATTACGAAGGCAGGGTTCGGACAAAGACAGGTAAATCCCAGTTGAGTGGCGTGATAAAAGTCTACGTCGAGGCTATGCCGAGCCTGAGATGATATCGCAAGACGAGACTGGTATTCCCAGTCTGGGTCTCCATCATGAACCCTGCCATTGATTATTTTTCTCACACATCGACCGCATGCTGCAATATGCAAAAAAAAACCAGGCTCTGAATTGTAACGTTGAACGTCATTTACGCAGAAAACCAGTAAATGTGAAGGCATGTCATTAGTTACGTAACAGACAAGAGCAAGTGAACAGAGGCTCGCGGCTATCCCCGGTCGCTGCCTGGACTGACAAACAAATATTTTAATGCAAATCTTATGGACGGACGGAATGACAAAAACTATATACCCCTGGACATACTTCGCATTCCGGGGGTATAACAAGATGAAAGTGTTTAACATTCCAGCAACAGTTAAGGTCAAGAGATGGGACCTTGGTCGCAAGTGACATTCAAAAGACCCGAGTGAGATGGAAATACAATGGTAGTATTGGTTATTTTGAATTTTCGCTCAATAAAAACATAGTTTGACAGCACTTGAGAATCAATTCCAATTTGGAAATTATTCTAAAGTGCTGTCAGAACTAAATGAAAAATAAAAAATAAACAGCAGATGAAAAAGTGCCAACCCAGCCATCAGGAAAACAAATATTGTCGGTTGCTATTGTCATTTTAAATTTAGCCCTTTCGAAATAGAATACGGGTTAAAGGCACTGAACGGCTCAGTATTACAATTTTCCGATTTTTTCAAACACAAAAACATGTTTGGCAACTGATTTAGTACACAAAACTAACATATACTGCCTAATAGATACATCTAATGTCTTGAGATTTACATCTTAATCGCAATGTGAAGACAACAAAAACTTGTTTTGTGTACCACTCAGTGCAAAATGTCAATATTGACAATTTAATTTCCGTAACCCAATGGCTTCAGCTCGGAAGCGAGTCGATAAACTCCAGCTATCGGAATTCATCGGCCGCGAATCGGGGAGTTGAGAGTTGACCCGAGCGTCTATCGGAAAATCGATCGGGCTTTGAAACACGCACCTGCTGTTTGTTTATCAACAAATATTGATATTTTCATTGACTACAAACTCATTTGTGTACAAAAATGAATGCAAACAGTTTCAAAGTGTGTGTAAATAGAAACCTGTTGGATTTATGTGTGGGAAAACCCAATAGGAGGCCAAATTCGGCAACTTGAGCCGCATAGGGGCTTTAAGCACGTTACAACAAGGCGATCGCCGGGGATTGTCTCACCCACTAAACGAGGCGATCGCCATCAAGGTCAACGTCACCATGGTCAAGGTCACAATATGAGGGAAAGTGATGAAGGAAGTTACTGATGAAGTTTGGTAATGATCCAACATTTGGGCGTACATCAAAACGTATTGAAACAACAGTCACGGTCACCAATGTGACGGTCAAGATCGCCGGAATGACACTGAATGGATAGCTATCAATGTCAGGAAGCTATTATTGAAATTTGGTAATGATATGACTATCGGATCAGGAGATATTCAACATTATAACGTATGTCCCAAATTGTTAACAACAAAGGGAAGGTCACCAAGGTGAAGGTCAGCCGAATTACACTGGTAGATATCAATGAATGTGAAGAAGCTATCGATAAAGTTTGGGGATAATCCGACTAATGAATCAATTAGAGATATTCAACGTTTGGATTTACGTCCAAAATTATTGACATGAATGTCAAGGTCACCATGGTCACGGTAGCCTGAATGAGACACTGGGTGGATAGCCATCAATGTGAGGAAGCTATTGATGAAGTTTGGTAAAGGACCCGACTAACAGATCAGAAGGTATTCAACATTTGGATGTACAATGTATGTACATAATTATTGACAAAAAGGTTAAGGTCACTAAGGTGAATGTCACCCAAATGACAGAGGGTGGATAGCCATCAATGTAATAAAGCTATGGATGAAATTTGGTAATGATCCAACTAACAAATCAAGAGGTATGGGAAATTTGGCTACGTTCAAAATCCAGAATTTACGTCCCACAAAGGAAAAGGTCGCCAAGGTAAAGGTCAAAGTCACCTGAATGACAGTGGGTGGGCCATCAATGTGAGAAAGCTATTGACGAAATTTGGTAATGATCCGACTCACGGATCAAGAGATATGGGAAAATTGGCTACATCCAAACTTTATGTCCCAAAAAAAGCTTAAGGTCACCAAGGCCAAGGTCAATGTCACCAGAATGAAACTGATTGGATAGTTATCAATGTGAGGAAGCTATTGATGAATTTTGGTAATGATCCAACTAACTGATCAAGAGATACGGAAAATTTGGCTACGTCCAAAATTTACGTCCCAAATTGTTGACACCGACACCGACACCGACACCGACACCGACACCGACACCGACACCGACACCGACACCGACACCGACACCGACACCGACACCGACACCGACACCGACACCGACACCGACACCGACACCGACACCGACACCGACACCGACACCGACACCGACACCGACAACGCTTTCGACGGCCATGCCGCCACCGGAATTGTGACCGTTATGTCTCTTTCCACTATCATGGGTGACACAAAAAGTAACACTATATATGTCGCTGCGACTGAAGCAATGGGGCTTATGGGTTTTGCAACCATTGTAGATCCAGATCAGCATGTGCATCCGCACAGTCTGATCAGGATCTGCAATGTTCGCCATTCCATCAATGAAGCACCGATCATGCTTCTAACAAGAATATAGATCGTTATCACGCTACAGATGTGTGCTATTTAATCTATAGCTACACTAGTAAAACACTCCATAAGCCCCATTTCTCCAGTCACAGTCACATATAATATAATGTTTACCTGAATCATACAAGCGTACAGGTTTCAACCTGAGGCTCGATGCTTTCTCCTCAGGAAAAATCAATTTAGATGAACTGAGAGAAAATCTTGAATTGCTTGTCGGTTGAATGACTTTGTTGTTGTATGTCCACCAGTACGTGAATTCCTCTGTCTCTGGATACCCGATGGCGACAATTTTACACGTCAGTACGAGTTCCGTGTCATTGCCATTGTATACGTTCAGTGGCGACTGTGCGATCTCTTCCACCATAACATAGCCTCCTGCAATATGTGACAATATAAGTAGCCTATTTCACCAACATTGCAAAGTATACTTATCTAGTAAAGTATACTTTGAGGGAGAAATTTCCAATTTAAGGATAAATGTATTAATTTTTATTATACAGTGTACTGAATTTATTACATTATCACAGCCATTTTGGCTGTGATAATGTAATACATTCAGTATGATAATTCTGCATACTTTTAATCATCAAATATATGCAGTCGTTAATTCTATATGAAATAATGCATTTCGTGAAAAATAAATGATTACTCCCTCAACGTATACTTTGCTAGATAAGTATGTTTAGCAATGTTGATGAAATCGGCTGCAGAACATGTGAACAAGTGGAAAGGAATACCAGGCTAGTGTATTTTATTACCAAGTCTGTAGTGACCCTGTGGAGACCCTGGCAGGTCTGCAGCCAAGGGCGGATTCGCCTATTTAGCACTTACATATCAGACAACACCCATCCGCATCCAGCAATAGCAAACAGTAGTGGAAAATCAAATACAATTATATATAGTCTAGATGAGGAGGAGATGCCTTCTAATCCTCCAAGTATGGACTCACTCCTGACAACCAAATCACCAAAATCGTCACACAGACAGCTCATGCCGGACACCCCCGACTCATCGGGTTCTGGGCTTGGACTGTTTGATATATCTAACAATAGCTCAAGCGATAACATTAACCCTACAAATATGAGCGACGTTCAGAATTGACAGACGATCACTGCTAAAAACAAAAATGAAAGAAACAATAAGGTCACAACATCCACACCCAATGTTAGCCCAGCGGCAAGTCCAGTAAAAACAGTTCAATGGAACTACCGGGGTTTTGTCAAAACAAAAAGTGAGCTGGTGAATGCAATATAAAACGACATCATGTCACCCGATGTAGTATGCCTACGGGAAATGCCAAAAATAACATCATTACCAGGGTATAATCTGAAATCGCACTCAACGAACTCAACCAAAGGAAGCGGTGTAGGCATTGTTCTATCATGAACTTACAATATGTGTAACTCATGCTATACTATGTGATGCAGTCTTAGCATCTATGAGTTGTATACCCTGATACCTGTATACAGTGGTCTGGATTAACTCTAGTCACTTCCAGTCACACTCTCAGGCTGAACAGTCATACTATACTATCATTGTTATTACGTGTATATTAAAAGTATAACCGGACACTACATGTCGTTCAAATACTTACTACCAACATATGCAGTGCATCACAATACATGGTGTCAGAAGTGAAAGGATTTATTAGTTAATACCAAGAACGCTTATTAAGTTAACATACTTGGATTAAATTGGAATAAATCTGAAACAGGATGGAACTATCTGGCGTTCCTACACCACGAATGGACTGGGATTCGTCCAATCTCCCAGAAGCATGGGATAAATTCGCAAGTCACGTTACCTTGATTTTCAAAGGACCATTAAAGGGCAAGGATGATGAAGAAAAAGTTACCTATCTGCTTTTATCGTGATATTCACAAAACTTGGACCTTATCCGCCGATGATGAAAAGGACTTAACCGTCATATGTGACAATTTCAGAGCCCATGTGAGGCCAAAGCTAAATCCAGTATTTGGTCGTTACAAATTCTATAACGAAGTCCAAGGAGCAGACGACAGTGTAGAGTCATTTCTTACCGGACTTCGATTATCAGCACGGGACTGTCAGTTCACAGACGCCGAGGAAATGGTTCGAGACCGCATTGTCTTCGGAACAAATTCACCGAAAGTCCGCGAACGGCTAATAAATGAAGGCGTCGATTTGACATTGGACAAGGCCATACAAATCGCCCAAGGATACCAGTATTCACAAGAACAATTGCGTTCGATGAATGTGCAAGACGTGCATGCAGTTCATAACAGGAACCGATTTAACAACCAAAACAAACGACATCAACCGGAACGGCGCGCACCTCCGACTGCGACGACGTCAAAAACGGAAACCACGTCGCACGATTCCAAGAATCCATGTAGTTACTGTGGCTATAAGCACAACCCATCCGAAACGTGTCGTGCCAAAGGCAAGCAGTGCACATATTGCAAAAAGTGGCATCACTTCGCGTCTGTGTGTCGCAAGAAACAACGCGATAGTTCACGGAAATCCGTCAGTGCCATTAATCAATGCGAAACAAATTCTGATGATGGGAATTCGGATTTTTTTGTTGATAGTGTTGAATCACACTCTGTCAAGAACGGGCAAGCTTTTGTAGATTTGGAGGTAGGTCCAAATTTCTATCAAACAAATTTCAAAATTGACACAGGGTCTCAGGTGAATATTTTGCCTGAACGAATTTACCACGACCTTGGCATTAAACATGGTTTACAAAAGCCTACAAGCAAATTGTCCGCGTACAATGGTTCAACATTAGATAACGTTGGTTACTGCAAGTTGTCATGCAAGCGTACAAACACTGATCAATCTGATTTCTGCCATAACGTTGGTTTCCATGTTGTCAGTACTGAGTCACCGCCAATCTTAGGTCTTGATACATGCCTTGACCTTGACCTTGTTAAGCTCACTTTCTCAGTTGAGACATGTGACGCTGCCCCGCTTACTAAGCAAACTGTCCTATCCGAATATGCAGACATATTTAATGGCATAGGTACGTTTTCTGGTGAATGTACCATTCACATAGATCCTAGTGCCAAACCCGTGGTTCATCCGCCACGACGGGTACCTGTTGCACTCCGTGACCGGCTCAAGCAGGAGCTAGACGGTATGGAAGACAAATCCATTATTGCGAAGGTCACGGAACCCACATATTGGGTAAGCTCGATGGTCGTAGTCGAGAAGCCAATTACAGGCAAACTGAGGGTATGCATTGATCCTCATGACATAAACAAAGCGATTCTCAGACCTCATTACCCCATGAGAACGCTAGAAGATGTACTCCCTGATCTGTCTGGTTCACAGTAGTACAGCAAGTTAGACACTAAATCCGCCTATTGGACATGTCAACTGTCGGACGACAGTTCGATACTCACCACATTCAATACCCCTTACGGGCGATACCGTTATTTACGGCTTCCGTATGGTTTGAAATAATCGCAAGATGTGTTTCAGCGTAAATTGGATGAGTGTGTAGAGGGTCTAGACGGCGTTGTTGCTATCGTTGATGACGTCATTGTGCATGGTCGCACACGTCAAGAGCAAAATAGAAACTTGAGAAATGCTCTGCGCCGCATGTCCGAGCGAGGTGTCAAACTCAACGAGGACAAATTAGACGTAGGTGTCACTGAAGTTCCATATTTTGGACACATTCTGACAACTCATGGTCTGAAAGCAGACCCAGCGAAAGTGTCTGCAATAAGCGACATGGAAGCACCGCAAAATCGCGCTGAGTTAGAGACGATTCTAGGCATGGTCAATTATCTGTCTAAATTTATCCCAAATCTTGCAGACGTCACGAGCCCCTTGCGCAGACTGCTTGTCAAGGACGTGATATTCTCATGGGATAAGCCACAGATAGAAGCATTCCGCCAGGTCATAACTCAGAGTCCAGTGCTGGCTTATTATGCTCCAGATAAGCCAGTGACACTGCAGACTGATGCTTCACGTACTGGTTTAGGCAGTGTTCTGATTCAAGATGGCAAGCCGGTAGCATTTGCCTCTAAATCTCTTACACCTGCTGAGACAAAGTATGCCATCATCGAGTTGGAATTATACGGCATATTGTTTGGCATGAAAAGATTTCACCAATATGTGTATGGTCGACAAGTGGAAGTTGAAACAGACCACCTGCCACTTATCTCAATTATGAGAAAACCACTCCATTCATGTCCACCCAGACTCCAGCGTATCCTATTACAGCTGAAACAATATGATCTGATAGTAAGGCACGTGCCTGGGAAAAGCATTCCTATGGCAGACACCCTATCACGTAAACCAGTACGAGACACATGTTCCCACCTTATCAAAGGTATGGACGCTCAGATTCACACAGTGCTATCGAATTTGCCTGTCAGTGACGACAAGTTGCGTGAAATTGCAACTATGTCTGATCAGGATCCACAGCTGGTTCTGCTCAAACAGGTAATACAGCAAGGCTGGCCTGAACTCAGGAAACATTGTCCACCAGAAATAATAGAATTCTGGAACTACAGAGAAGAGATAACGAGCGTTGATGGACTCATTCTGAAGGGTCAAAAGCTCATTATCCCGTTAGCGTTACGACCGAAAATGTTGGAGAAAATCCACATGGGACATTTCGGTATCGTAAAATGCCTGCATCGAGCGAGAGATACCATGTTTTTGCCTAATATATCATCCGATATTACCAAGATGGTACAAAACTGTGCTATATGTCAGGAGCACAGATGCTCGCAAACCAAAGAGCCATTAATGTCTCATGATGTTCCACAGTATCCCTGGCAAACTGTAGCGACAGATATTTTCAAATGGAATGACAATGACTATTTGCTAACCGTGGATTACTACAGCCGAAATTTCGATGTCCAACAGTTACGCAACATGACGTCAAAAACAGTCATTACCAAATTGAAGTCTGTGTTCGCATCATACGGCATTCCAGCTAATGTGGTCAGCGACGGCGGACCATGTTATGCATCACAGGAATTTGCAGATTTTGCAAAGAAATGGGACCTTTCTCATTCTTTCTCTTCCCCGAAATTTCCGCAATCAAATGGCTTTGCAGAGCGTACGGTTGGTATTGTGAAACGCATTTTCACGAAGGCGAAAGCAGCAAAGACCGACCCTTATATTGCCATATTGCAATATCGCAACACACCAGTGGCCGGACTAGAATTCTCACCATCCCAGTTATTGATGGGACGGAGAACAAGGTCATTTCTCCCAAACACGTGTGAGCAATTAAAACCACACACCCCTGATATCGAGACAGTGCGAGAAAAAATCACTCTTAGCCACAAACAGAGCAAACGGTTCCATGATCGAAATGCGCGATCTCTGAAACCACTCAAAATTGGCGACACTGTACGTATTCATGGCGATGACAACAAGTGGAAACCCGCACAGGTTATTGGACAGCATGATAAAAGATCATATTTTGTACGGACTGCAAATGGTTCATATCGCAGGAACCGACGTCATCCTTTGCTGACAAGGGAGAAATTCCCAGATTTACCATTCACTATCAGTAATTAATGATCTACCATTAACAAGCAAAGCCCACAAAATAGCCAACTTGACAAGGGTGATTTACCACCAATTACCAGTCCAATTACAACATCCGCCGCCGAGACAAATACATCCGAACCACCAACATCAGATTTTGGTATGAAATTAAGATCAGGGCGTATCATTACATGAATATAATTATGTAATTGCATGTACATGTATTCTTTCCAAAACACAGGTATTTGTACGTTATTACCACAGACAGTGTTACAATGGATATTTGTCAGGACATATCTACAATAAACAGTTATTCTCGTGAACACACACACACACACCCTAAATGCCACAGTGACAGAACTGTATAGATCATGGACACGTGTATAGTTGTGTTAATTAGTCAGGAAGTAGAATTATTTTTATCTGACATTCGCTGAACTTAAATAAACAGTATCTTTAATACATGCCAGATGAAAAAGCATTTTATAGGATTGTACCAGAAACAATTCATAGGTTATATGGCAGTTAAAACATCACATCTATTCTGTTACTGTATTTGTTCTTTTGAAAAAAGGAAGATGTTCTATCATGAACTTACAAGATGTGTAACTCATGCTATACTATGTGATGCAGTCTTAGCATCTATGAGTTGTATACCCTGATACCTGTATACAGTGGTCTGTATTAACTCTAGTCACTTACAGTCACACTCTCAGGCTGAACAGTCATACTATACTATCATTGTTATTACGTGTATATTAAAAGTATAACCGAACACTACATGTCGTTCAAATACTTACTACCAACATATGCAGTGCATAACAATACAGGCATATTCGTGAAAAATGGTATATCAAGCATAGAATTTAAAAGAAGTCATCTTAAAGAAAACAATAATATCCTATACTCGGGAGTTTCGATAGTAAGCAGTAAAGGCAACATTGACATTCTGAACATCAAGTCAGAGTATTAATAAAACCAAAAACCTTCTACAAAACTTATACAAGGTAATACAACAAGTTATTAACAAAACACTGATATTGGATGACTTTAACGGACATAATCCACTTTGGGACATGCATTATTTTAATAAAGTAAACAAAATAGGCGTTGAAAGTATAACATTCCTAGATAATACTAATTACGTTATTCTAAATAATGGCTGAGAAACATACGACTCATCCCATCTGCAAAGGGCTAAAAGTATAGGATCTGCACCAGACATCACATTAGCTACACCAGCTCTAGCTTCCTTGGCCTCGTGGACCATCCACAACTCAACACTAGGCAGCGATCATTATCCGATCTTTACTAAAGTTTCTACCCATTACCACAAGAGAACTCCCGCAACAATTCCCAAATGAAAGTTAGGTCAAACTGGGAACACTTCCATCAACTATGCACCACTAGGTTACATATCGATAATAATTTAGATACAAAATACTATCACGATGAAGAGCCTGGCGTCTTAAACCATTAAAACAGCAGAAGAGAAAGGTTTGGCGAACTTTATATCAGCAATTACGAAAGATAAAACAAGTAAAGAAGTCTGGAATTTATTTTATCGAGTAAAACCAAACCAACACAACAAATGTCCCAATTATCACATGATATTAAATTAATATGCGATCAAAAACAAAAAGCAGAGGTGTTCACAGATCATTGCAATAATATGTCTAGTAACAGTAATTTAACATCAGAATTCAGAATAGAAAAAGAGACCCGCAAATACAAGCTAAGATAGACACACATACTCTGACACCCGACCTGAATACAGACTGCCTCAATAGGTTATTTATAATGTCGGAACTTAAAGCTGTCCTTAAAACCAAAAAAAATTACTGCACCTGGAGCAGATACAATACATTATACTATACTTAAACAATTACCACATGAATCAATGGAACAACTGCTCCTGCTAATAAATAAATCTTGGGCCGAAGGCTCCCTGCCGAACGCTTGGAAAGAGGTTACCATTATCCCAATAATCAAACCAAACAAAGATGAAACTCTACCAGCCTCCTACAGACCCATTTCACTAACATCAGTAATATGTAAATTAATGGAAACAATGGTGACCATCAGACTAAAAAATCATTTTGAATCTAATCAGAAAATTGGCCCAAACCAGTTAGGATTTACAACTCATAGATCCACGATGGATCAACCAGCTTGATTAGAAACAATTACCGATATTAAAACAACTCAAATGGAAAATAAACTAGTCGTAGCTGTATTTCTAGACTTGGAAAAAGCATTTGACCTAATGTGGACAAAGGGAGCAATAGGACAACTAATCGGGAAGGGCATACACAACAGAATGTTGCTCTGATTATAAAACTTTCTGACGGGCAGAAAAATTAGAGTAAGAATAGGCACAGAGCATTCATAATTTTATATTGATAATGGCAGCCCCCAGGGTAGTGTCGTAAGCCCAACACTATTTAGTGTCATGATAGATACATTATATACAAAATTAAACAGTATGAGTACGAGCGCTAAACCAGGCCTATCACAATTTGCCGATGACGGCGCGGTCTGGAAAGAGCATACAGATCTCAGTGTAGCCCTGGGAGTAATATAGACAGCACTAGATAAAATAACAATTTGGCAAAACAAATGGGGCTTTAAAATCTCCCCGCTTAAAACTCAGGCAGTCATATTTCATGGCGGTGGATTACTCTGCTATAAAAATGAGGAGCAGCGGTATGCATACATAAGAGAACAAACTTATAAAATTAAATATTTCATGGTAAACAATCAAGCAATACCATACACAAAATGACCTCAACTTAATGAAACTAGTATCAGGTACGTCGTATCAGGTACGTCACTATCCCTTATATTGTTGTACAAAGCTCTTATATTATCATCAAAAATGGACTATGGCAGCATGCTGTATAAAGACGATACAGCGTAATACTTAGATAAACTAGAACTAATACAAAGAGCGGCCCTCAAAGTGGCAACATGTGCATATAAATCAACTAGAGGCGCTGCAATCGAGGTAGAAACCCTAGTAGAACCATTAGATATGAGGCGTGAAGGGAATCTAATCAAATAGTGGACGCGCACCCAGTTACATGGTGTAAACCTGCCAGTTAACGAACAAATACGACCTAGGCGGGTATACAAATATAACAGAATAAGACTTAACAAAGAAGCAACCACAAACGAAATTAATAAAAAGTATAAAACAAAAGATAGCGATAAAGAAGCAAACAAAATTAAAAAAAGCAAAATCCACAGGTATGACATTACAAACATGTTACGCTATGAATGCCCAAATATTAACTCAAGAATATGGACTGAACAATTGTGAAATGCAGCCGTATCAGCCTCATATACCTTACTATCCTTACTATCACGTCCGCAGCTTTCGTGATAACACATTTAAATTACGTAGAACAATACAAGCTGACTTCCACACTAACATAATTCACATCAGAATTAATAGCAATCGAGAAGGCCCTCATTTATAACCTAACATTAGATAAGTATAAGGATACAGTCATCTTCACTGATTCACTAAGCTCCGTCCAAGCAAACAACTCGGGTACTTCTAAAACAAGACCTGACAAAATACATCACATCAAAACATTAATAAGCAATACAATATATAAAGGCAAGCTGATAAACATATATTGGGTCCCTTCCCATACTGGAATACCCGGTAACGAAGACGTTGATAGAGCATTTAATAGGAAACAATGAAGCATCATTACCCACTCATCATGAGATATATTCTCTCATCAAGCAAAAATGTAGGTCAAAGTGGCAAACAAGGTGGAATAATGAATACTTAGGCAAACATGGTGGACATATTTTACAAGCAATGTGCCCCACCATCCCTACAAAATGTAAATTGTATAGTAAATAGGAGAGCAGACATAATTATATCCAGACTAATGCTAGGCAAAAATGGCATAAAATCTATACCACCATGATAATTGTAGTGAAGATAAAATGAATTGTTCAAACTGTGACCTGGTGACGAGGACGAAATTGAAGATCCTTGACATTATTTCTTCAATTGTCCCGCCCATAAAACAGCGCGAGAAGATCTAAAAGCATCTTGCCTTAAACACAACATTACACATTCACGTTATCATAAAGTATTCCCCCCTAAGGAATGTGAAGCCGATAAGCACCTACCTGTATTAGTGTACATAAAGAAAACAGGATACTGGGGTAAACTGTATATATCGCTACTCCAAAGACAACAAGATAGTTATAAATTCAAATTGATAACCTAAATACCAATATATATAGGTAGTAACTGAGGATGGGAGAGGGTATACAGTCAACGAAGTGGTCCAACTAAATGACAGCGGTTACATTGGACAATGTAGGCTTCGTCCAGATATAATTAAGTAATATCACGATAGGTTGTAATTATGTTATATCGTAAATATATGTATGCGTGTGAGCCATCGACTTACAACCTTGTAGCATTTGCAATTGAGCAATATATAATTCCTCGTGCACACATACATAGTATGCTTAGATTATAATAGTTGTGATGTCACGATAAGTACATGGTGAACAGCGTATGCCCTGATCGGACTGCGAATGTGCAGGCTGGTCTGTGGATACACTGGTCGCCAGGTTGTGATTCCATGCTCTGGGATCACCCAATGAGTTAGATGTACTTATTTGAAATGTTGGGAGAGCAGTACCCCACACTGACTGACCATAGCACCCATTACTAACAACATAATAAGATAAATATCAAATCATATCAAACATAATGCAATAATTATAAAGTGTATGCATGGTGTGGAGAAAGACTGGTAATAAATAACTTCAGCGAGGAATGTCCGAATTACCCGAGTTCCAATATATTTGGCAGGTTCTTCTCCCGAGGCAGGCCCAGAGTGCACCCTAACGTATTGCCAACACGTAGTCAGACCCAAGCAGGGGCGGATCTGGATGAGTGTTCCGGGGCTGCATCCCCCACATATATACACAATTAAGCGTATAATCAGCTACTAACGTCCGGCCTCCAATGATGAGCACTCATGAAGTTAACAGCATTGTGCATTACAGTCTGCTCGTGATCAGGTCTAAAGGAGATTAGTTACGAAATCTATAGCGTTATGAAATGTCCGGGCGGGTGGGCTTGACTAGTACTAACCCAAGGGATCATTCAGGTAGGGAATTTGCCCAATCGGCGACCCCGCTTGGAAACGAACGATACGGTCTGCTCACCATCGGACACATAGCTATCTATTAACTTATACATTAGTGACTGCTTACATACGGGGGTCGGTGTTATAGCTGGTGGGGATAACCAAACGTGCAAATCTGCACAAATCATGTACCATATTTTTATTCGCATCTTCCTAACTCTAGTTTTAATAATAAAGACCAATAACATTGGCCAACCATTGACAATATTGACAGGGCAACCCGCCTCGTAGGCGTAAACGACATGACCAGTGACAACTGACAATTGACCCCCGAAACTGATATTTGTGTCACTAACCATGCATGTCCATTTCCCGTCACTTTACAGAACAATGGAACTGATGCCG
Source organism: Conchocele bisecta (assembly GCA_029237695.1). NCBI lineage: Eukaryota > Metazoa > Mollusca > Bivalvia > Lucinida > Thyasiridae > Conchocele > Conchocele bisecta. Next base: position 191,549,576 of record CM055265.1, on the reverse strand, counting down.
AGGGGACCTTGGGGTGGTACGCACACACACACACACACACGCACGCACACACACATATTTTGTGTCCATGGTGTTGGTGTGTACTTTGGTACTGTGTCCACAACGATGTTAATCTGAGTGCACCATTACTCGGATTACTGTACTTGTGAACCATATGGTCACAACCATCGTTGTGGACACACACCATTCCTGCAACATTATGACTATTATTATGCAACATATTTCCATAATTGAAAGTTTCTTAACAATTGTAACACAAATCATAGTCAATATCTACTCGTGTTTAGCAATACAACATCCCGAGTTATGGACACAATTTTGACATTATGGACACCGTGTCCAGAACTATATAATTATAGGGTGCCGGCTGAGATAAGTGACACAATGATTCATCAACCTACACATCCGCGCACCGGCTGAGATAAGTAGCACAATGATTGCGAGCAGTGTAGTCCCTCATCAACCTACACACCCGCGCCGCCTGACCATGTCCTATACTATATAATTATGGGGAGCCGACTGAGATAAGTGGCACAATTATTTCGAGCAGTGTAGTCCCTCATCAACCTACACATCCGCGCTGTCTGACCATGTCATATACTATATAATTATGGGGAGCCGGCTAAGATAAGTGACACAATGATTGCGAGCAGTTATTCCCTCATCAACCTATTATCATGATTATATGTGGCACAATGATTGCGAGCAATGTAGTCCTTCATCAACCTACACATCCGTGCCGTCTGACCATGGCCTATACTATATACTTACGGGGAGCCGGCTGAGATAAGTGGCACAATGATTGCGAGCAGTGTAGTCCCTGATCAACCTATTATGGGGAGCCGGCTTAGATAAGTGGCACAATGATTGCGAGCAGTGTAGTCCCTCATCAACCTACACATCCGTGCCGTCTAACCATGGCCTATACGATATGCATACATCATATTCATGTTCTGCAGTGGCATAACTCGTTAGATTGTGTCTGCCTCTCTGCGGAGACTGACAGGATATTTAGCAGACTATTAGCAGACTATTAGCAGATTATCTATGGTCACTTTGTCCCAAGTTAATGGACATTAAGCATCATTCTCAGTGGTCAATGTTTGTTTACACATGGGGCGGACTGACAGACACCATGCAGTTCGTTCTTGGAGTTGGAATATAGACGTTAGCCAGTTAACAAGGAATTTAAATTTACATTATGATGTCAATTATTTATTTCTGTCACAACACTACATCAAATATGGGACGCCGGTGGAGATATGATGCGATCAATGTAGCCCCTAGTCAACATACACAGCCCTGTGGTCTGACTATGGCCTGTATTATATATGTCCTACGGCAAAGTGAAATTCTGTTCATTTTGGACAACAGAATACAAAAATATAAAGCTTGAACACAAAACTTGAATAACAAAATGTACGCAAAATTTAGACTGCTCCGTTATGCACGGGATCGGTTCTATGACAAAGGTCTAAGTATTTCTGAGACAACCCTCGTATCTAAGTGTACAAATCACAAACGAGTGTGGATGGAACATGCATTGTGGTTACCTGGCAATATTCATATAACTTTCATTTCTCGTATATGCAGATATAGATACATTCTATAATTGAATGACATGTAGTAGCAGTAGTGATCAACGTGATCATGGGTCCGGTCAACAAGAGCGGCACCTGTCCATAAGACCAAGTTTCAGTGTCGCAGGCCCATTTATGAAAAATATACATGTAATACTGTCAAATAGACCAGCAAGTTATATACAGTGAATATAATATTATAACCTTCAAATTTCCCCAACATTAACAAATTATCAAAATAGATATAGATATAGAGATTAATATTATATACGACTATCACATGCTTTGATTAACAAATTACCAAAAGCTCTCGTTGTGTTTTTACAAGATATTAACCAAATAAACGCAGTTGCTAAGGAGACATGGCAATGAAACAGGAAATGTATTTCATATTCAAACGAATTACATAGAATCACTACAATACAGTATATAAGATCACCAACGACAAACACTGTGCGGAGGAAACTAGCGTTGTGGACACGTGTCCATAACTATATGTATATACGTGTATCAATGGCAAACGTGTGTGGATGGAACATGCATTGTGGACACCTTTCATTATTCATATAACTAATGTATTTGCGGAAAATCAAAACGGTCCCATGATACATTGTCTTACAAACGTACTCGTAATGCAACACTTATACTCACCATGCATATACGATTGGGCCGATATATATGCACTGACATAAACTATTGTATCTATTTGTGTTTATTAATATAATTGGAGGATCATTATACCCATGTCCAGCTCTGAGATTTATCCCTAATAATGTGTATTTTATGACATTTGAACACTATCATGGCAAAGTGAAATACTCTACCATGTACATTTATATATGGTTGTAGTGGTATAGTGATCACTGCGTAGTATAGCCACGGATTAACCCTCATAGCCGTGCAGACTGACTACACTATATATGGGCCGCCGGCTGAGAAGAGTGACACAATAATTGCGAACAGGGTAGTCCACGGTTAACATGCACAGCCGTGCATACTGACTACACTATATATGGGCCGCCGGCAGAGAAAAGAGACAAAATGATTGCGAACAGTGTAGTCCAGGGTTCACATGCACAGCCTGATTATAATATAGATGGACTGCCGGCTGAGAAAGGTGGAACAATGGTTACGAACAGTGTAGCAAGTTATACACTGTGAATGCCCCTAATATTATCAAATTATCAATATAGATATAGAGATAGAGATTATTATTAAATACGGCTAACAAATACTTTCAAAGTGGAAATATTTTGCGATCAGTGTAGCCCCTGATCAGCCTACTGCTCCCCGCAGTCTGACCATGGCCTATACTATATATGGCCGACGGCAGAGAAAAGTGAAAATAGTTGCGATCAGTGCAGCCCATGATCAACCTGCTGCTCCCCGCGGTCTGACCATGGCCTATACTATATATGGCCGACGGCAGAGAAAAGTGAAAATATGTGCGATCAGTGTAGGCCCTGGTCAAACTACACAGCCCTGTGCTCTGACTATGGCATATACATGTACTATATATGGCCCACGGCAGAAAAAAGTGAAAATAGTTGCGATCAGTGTAGCCCCTGATCAACCTACTGCTCCCCGCGGTCTGACCATGGCATATACTATATATGACCCACGGCACACTGAGCGGCACCTGCCCATAAGACCAAGTTTCAGTGTCACAGGCCCATTTATGAAAAATATACATGTAATACTGTCAAATAGACAATCAAGTTATATATTGTGAATATAATATTATAACCTTCAAATGTCCCCAACATTATCAAATTATCAAAATAGATATATATATATATAGAGATTAATATTAAACACGGCCACCACATGCTTTTATTAACGAATTACCAAAAGCTCTCGTTGTGATTTTACAAGATATTAACCAAATAAACGTAGTTGCTAAGGAGAGACCACTATATATACATGTATAGCTTAGTGATGGCAATAAAACATGAAATGTATTTCATATTCAACCGAATTACACATAATCACCACAATACAGTATGTAAGATCACTAACAAAAAACACTGTGCGGAGGAATCTAGCGTTGTGGACACGTGTCCATAACTATATGTATATACGTGTACCAATGGCAAACGTGTGTGGATGGAACATGCATTGTGGACACGTTTCATTATTCATATAACTAATGTATTTGCGGAAAATCAAAACGGCCCCATGATACATTGTCTTACAAACGTACTCGTAATGCAACACTTATAATCACCATGCATATACGATTGGGCCGATATATATGCACTGACATAAACTATTGTATCTATTTGTGTTTATTAATATAATTGGAGGATTATTATACCCATGTCCAGCTCTGAGATTTATCCCTAATAATGTGTATTTTATGACATTTGAACACTATCATGGCAAAGTGAAATACTCCACCATGTACATTTATATATGGTTGTAGTGGTATAGTGATCACTGCGTAGTATAGCCACGGATTAACCCTCATAGCCGTGCAGACTGACTACACTATATATGGGCCGCCGGCTGAGAAGAGTGACACAATAATTGCGAACAGGGTAGTCCACGGTTAACATGCACAGCCGTGCAGACTGACTACACTATATATGGGCCGCCGGCAGAGAAAAGAGACAAAATGATTGCGAACAGTGTAGTCCAGGGTTCACATGCACAGCCTGATTATAATATAGATGGACTGCCGGCTGAGAAAGGTGGAACAATGGTTACGAACAGTGTAGCAAGTTATACACTGTGAATGCCCCTAATATTATCAAATTATCAATATAGATATAGAGATAGAGATTATTATTAAATACGGCTAACAAATACTTTCAAAGTGGAAATATTTGCGATCAATGTAGCCCCTGATCAACCTACTGCTCCCCGCAGTCTGATCATGGCCTATACTATATATGGCCGACGGCAGAGAAAAGTGAAAATAGTTGCGATCAGTGCAGCCCATGATCAACCTGCTGCTCCCCGCGGTCTGACCATGGCCTATACTATATATGGCCGACGGCAGAGAAAAGTGAAAATATGTGCGATCAGTGTAGGCCCTGGTCAAACTACACAGCCCTGTGCTCTGACTATGGCATATACATGTACTATATATGGCCCACGGCAGAAAAAAGTGAAAATAGTTGCGATCAGTGTAGCCCCTGATCAACCTACTGCTCCCCGCGGTCTGACCATGGCATATACTATATATGATCCACGGCACACTGAGCGGCACCTGCCCATAAGAACAAGTTTCAGTGTCACAGGCCCATTTATGAAAAATATATACATGTAATACTGTCAAATATACAAGCAAGTTATATATTGTGAATATAATATTATAACCTTCAAATGTCCCCAACATTATCAAATTATCAAATTATCAAAATAGATATATATATATATATATATAGAGTATATAGAGATTAATATTAAACACGGCCACCACATGCTTTTATTAACGAAAAGCTCTCGTTGTGATTTTACAAGATATTAACCAAATAAACGCAGTTGCTAAGGAGAGACCACTACATATACATGTATACATGTATAGCTTAATGATGGCAATGAAACAGGAAATGTATTTCATATTCAACCGAATTACACAGAATCACTACAATAAGATAACTAACGAAAAACACTGTGCGGAGGAAACTAGCGTTGTGGACACGTGTCCATAACTATATATATATACGTGTACCAATGGCAAACGTGTGTAGATGGAACATGCATTGTGGACACCTTTCATTATTCATATAACTAATGTATTTGCCGAACTGAATCAAAACGGCCCCATGATACATTGTCCCTAATATTATCTAATATCAATATAGATATAGAGATAGAGATTAATATTAAATATGGCTACCAAATGCTTTGAAAGTGGAAATATTTGCGATCAGTGTAGCCCCTGATCAACCTACTGCTCCCCGCGGTCTGACCATGGCCTATACTATATATGGCCGACGGCAGAGAAAGGTGGAAATAGTTGCGATCAGTGTAGCCCCTGATCAACCTACTGCTCCCGCGGTCTGACCATGGCCTATACTATATATGGCCGACGGCAGAGAAAGGTGGAAATAGTTGCGATCAGTGTAGCCCCTGATCAACCTACTTCTCCCCGCGGTCTGACCATGGCCTATACTATATATGGCCGGCGGCAGAGAAAAGTGAAAATATTTGCGATCAGTGTAGCCCCTGGTCAAACTACACAGCCCTGTGGTCTGACTATGGCATATACTATATATGGCCCACGGCAGAGAAAAGTGAAAATAGTTGCGATCAGTGTAGCCCCTGATCAATCTACTACTCCCCGCGGTCTGACCATGGCATATACTGTATATGGCCGACGGCAGAAACAAGTGAGAATATTTGCGATTAGTGTAGCCCCTGATCAACCTACTGCTCCCCGCTATCTGACCATGGCATATACTATATATGGCCCACGGCAGAGAAAAGTGAAAATGGTTGCGATCAGTGTAGACCCTGGTCAACCTACCGCTCCTCGCGTTCTGACCATGGCTTATACTATATATGGCCCACGACAGAGAAAAGTGAAAATATTTGCGATCAGTGTAGCCCCTGATCAACCTACTCAGCCCTGCGGTCTGACCATGGCCTATACTATACATGTATATGGCCCACGACAAAGAAAAGTGAAAATGGTTGCGATCAGTATAGCCCCTGATCAACCTACTGCTTCCCGCGGTCTGACCATTGCCTATACTATATATGGCCGACGGCAGAGAAAAGTGAAAAAAGTTGTGATCAGTGTAGCCCCTGGTCAAACTACACAGCCCTGTGATCTGACCATGGCCTATGGACGATATATGGCCGTCGGCAGTGAAAAGTGAAAATAGTTGCGATCAGTGTAGCCCCTGGTCAACCTACTCAGTCCTGCGGTCTGACTATGGCCTATACCATATAATTATACTGATTTCTTTTTTTTAAACATTTTTTCCCATTTGATTATTAATTTACTATTTTATTGTGAGACAATACATTAGTGAAAGTATACTTACATTGCAGGAACCTGTTTCTGTTGTGCAGCACTACAAAATCCACGTTTTCCTCTTCACAATCAACTCAACAATGATACACCTCTATAATAGTCTCGGAAACAATAGTTAATTATTTTCCCGCAAAGACATAATTCCAGGAGGTTCACATGGGATTTAAAGTATCCAGATATCATTATCTCCACATATAATCAGTCTTACTACATGCTGTGCACCCTCAGCTGCCCCGGTGAGTAACCCGATACATTGATAATCTTTAGCGGTGTGTGTGCGAGGTTACTACTCACTGATATAAAATGTCCGGAATATGGAGTCGGACACACAGCAGCCACACATGGTTCATAATGATGGTTTACTCTTTGGGGGCCAATCTTCTAATGAGGGGAAACAGGCTGAATAATGATGCTAACATTGTGGACACCAGAATATGGTGTCCACAAAGATTTTGTGTCCATAGTGTTGGTGTGTACTTTGGTACTGTGTCCACAACGATGTTAATCTGAGTGCACACGCACACACACACACACGCACGCACGCACGCACGCACGCACGCACGCACGCACACACACACACACACACACACACACACACACGCACACGCACACGCACACGCACACGCACACGCACACGCACACGCACACACACACGCACACACACACGCACACCAATATTATTATGTGTGTGTATGTATGTATATGTATGTATGTGTGCGTGTGTGTGTATGTATGTATGTATGTATGTATGTGTGTATACATATATGTGTGTGTACAAATGTATGTATGTGTATGTGTGTGTATATATATGGATATATGTGTATGTGTGTATGGGTATATATGTGTGTGTACATATGTATATGTGTAATTGTGTGTGCGTGTGTGTGCGTGTGTGTGCGACTGATCGAATGGGGTTGGGCTAAGTGATGGTGTGTGTGGTTGGTGTGTGTATGCATGGGGTGATGTGGTCCACTAATTCAATGGAATTGGGCTAAGTGATTGAGTGGGTCAGTGGGGTGAGGTAGTCAGCTGGTTGAGTGGAGTTGTGCCGGGATCCACGGATGCTGCTAGCTAGCTGGCAACCAATCGCCTCCTTTTGAGGCTTTCTTTAGCTTTACTACAGGGACTGTGGAGCTACCGGGGGAACTGGGGGTTTCCTCCACCAGGAGTAATTGTTTTATGTCGAAATTTACCATCTGCATTACTCCAATATAGACAAAAATCAAACGATTGAATGTTTATTAGTCTATTTTCGGCCAAAATCTGACGGTGTGGTAGGTGACTCAAAACTAAACTAAAATTAAATAAATACTAGTAATTAACAAAAACAAATATAAATATAAAACACAATTAGCAACACAAAATCAGCAATCATGGTTATTATGATAGGTTAATATAGCATTCTGATGCAGCACACTAAGATAGGGTGAGGGTTGCATGTCAAATACCATACCGTCAGAAATCACTTTCTTCTTCTCTTCTCGATGGTGATTAGATAGGATTAGGACTGCATGTAACTATAAGTTAATTACGTAGAGCACACTCGCTAGACATTAGTGACTCAGATAGTACATTCGCCACCTAATTTAATTTGACCAGTCCCTAGTATGTCACTCAAAACGCACAACACACGTAAAACTAGTCTGTGTTCCCCTCAATCATCTCTAATCGATACCCAGCCATACTATATCACACACCGATAAGCTGATGGGTGCTATAGGAGGCCTCAAATTATAGGTTACCATACCTGCATAGATTCTCCTATATTTAGCGCACATTTTTGGACCCTGAATAAATGCAACAGCTATCAAAATTCTGAAATATAAACCAGACCGACGACCATCGGCCTGCTTCTTTACTGGGCTATATATTTCGGGTATGGAAGGTGTTCGATCCAATTCCCACCCTTCAATATAAGCCGAATAGAATCGAATGTTTAACAATGGATATAAGCAGAATAAATAAAAAGATTTTTAATTTGGCTTATACATGTGCTCGTGAAAACTGTACTAATTGGATGAAACCAATTTTTAACCAATCCGCAATCCGTACATGACTGTAGTAGGGATGATGTTCCAGCATTTGCTTTCCACCTTGGCGCAGTACCTTGAAAAATGGCACACAAATATATTTGTCGATATAATTGGTGTTAATGGTGGTAATAAACTATGAACGTATATGCTATTTAAAACTAGATACCGCCCAGAAAAATATCTATTAGCAAACATGCCATTTTATCATCGGATTGCATTCACAAAGTTTAATGCGGTGTAGACCCTTAAGAATATAAACTTGCCGATACGAACACATCCGTCTTGAGCGAAGAGTATGTGCTCACTGTAGCAGTCATGTTGGCATTTATATAATTGAATCTGATATGGACGTGATACTCAATTGCCCGCTATACGATGATATATATGAAGATATGTTTGCACACGCTAGAGATGTCATTCCTAACTTTGTTACTTTTAATCAACAAGAACAGTTCTGTGCCATTTTTCAAAATGATTACATGTTTACATTTTCTGCTAAAACCTGATTTGAAGTTATATGTGATTTTTTAAAACATTTTTAGCAGTATGCCTTTGTATATACAAAATTTGTTCGTATGTGGTTTAAACATCATGCTTTTATTAAATTTTAGACATTTGGTGAATTAGTAGCTGTTTACCTCACTGTTATGATTAACAGTAGATATGCAATGTGACATTTACAAAGAAAAATTTGCGAACTATTCATGGTTGCCGTTGTCACTGATTGATCAACCAAGACTAGTGCACTGATAGAGGCAAATCGTCTAATTGTATGCTTTTTTACAGAGTTCTATTACTTATTTAGCAATACATTAAAGGTACATGCCCACTCAGTAGGCACACAATGTTCTTTATATCAGAGACATCATCTGAGAAATTTTCTGGCAAAATAAACATTCATTCACCATTACCCCACGTATTGATTGGCATTATTATACATTTTATATCAGACGTAAATTTCCACACTGATATCAGTGTTTCTTTAAAATATTAACGGACATTATTATTTATTCTCTGTATTTACCTTTTGATGTGCAATGATCATACTTTATAATCTGTCGAAAATATATGTTTTTCAAGTGTCGCATTTAATTAGTATAAATAATTAAAAAATACCATGCCTCATTTGCATATGAACATAGCCTGTTACCACCGCGAGTCACTATCAGTAAAATAAATATTACTAAATGATTTTATCTGAATAGCGGGCACTCGTAATTTTTAGAACTGGTAGAATAGTGACACAACTATACACTTATTTAATCCCATAAAGAACATTGTGTGCCTACTGAGTGGGCATGTACCTTTAATTTATGTGTGTGTGTAATAATTTCAACTGATCTACATAGTCTCTTATAATTCTTTTTCAGAATGACAATGTACTGTATTTCATATTTGTAATATGTGTTTGCATGTACATTGATGAGACTTTAACAATCTAAGCTAAAGCTAATAAAAGTCAAGTACCCTTAACCTTGAACACAAGGGTTGTATGGGTGGGCTATTGAATACAAATATGGATGATGACAAATAAATATATGAAGTTTCATGTCGATCTGACTGAGGGTTGTATCGGTATAACAGATAGCAAAATGTCCAAGTCATTTGGCCTTAACCTTGCAACATTGGTGGGGTATAGAATAAAACTATGGATAATAACAAAAAATTAAATTCAGAGCTCCAGATAAGGTGCATATTGGCGTATTTTGCACAGTTCTTTCAGCAGAAAACACATTGAGTATCAAAAGTAGGAGTACACAATACTCACAGCAATGTGAAAATACGCATTGATTTTCAAAAGAGAAAATACTGAAATAAAGTTGAAAAATTTACATAGTTGAGCTGCAAAAACCAAACAGGGTTTGCCTTTTGCTGCTCAAATAAATGTTTTATTTTGTTGTTTTTTTTTGTTTTTTTTTATCATTTGTTCCCTATTTAATAAGGAAGCAAATTAATAATACATTTGTAAAAGTGAAATACGCTTTGAACTTGAAATCTGGGGGGATTAGTACTAGTTGGATACAAAACTTATCTGGAGCTCTGTAATTATATTAAATTTCAAGCCAATCTAACTTACAGTAACAGATAGTAGGTACCTGAAAACTTAAATATACCGTATATCTCGGACAGACAGACAGACGGATAGGGTGGAGACTATATGTACCAGAAAAGAAAATTCAAGGTACACAAAAAGATGTAGGTAGCAATGTGATATTTACCAGCAATGTCGGTGGTGACGGAGTATCCAGCCGAGTAGCTTCCCCAGCCAAAGGACGTATACGCGGCCACCTGTATGGTGTAGTTACTGTACGGCAGTGTTGTGACGGTCCACGACAAGCTGGCATTGTGTGTGTTGTTCGCCACAGTCTGTCCCGTGTCTCTGTTCTCCACACGTACACTGTACCGGGAGATCACACCGTTAGGGAAGCAGGGTTCTGACCAGCGCAATGTCAGGCTGTAGGCAGCTGCTGGACTGACACTGGTCACATTCTCAACCAAACCCGGGTCTGTAACGACAAAATGAATTCAAAACGCTTGCTTCAATAAACGCTAAACATATGTGGCTGTGACTGGAGACATGAGGCTTATGGAATGTGTGACCAAATAGCACAGTGTAGTCTGGTAACGATCTCTGTTGATCGTTAGAACACAGAAGCATGGCATGTGTTTTATTGATGGAATTGGGAACAGTGCAGATCCTGTACAGACTGTGCAGATGCATAGGCTGCCTGGATCGACACTTGTCGCAATACACATAAGCCCCATTTCTCCTGTCACAGCCACATTTTGAGACTAATTTTAGTTGTTACATCAGGTCCTATCTGTCCATTACACACTTGTTACACATATATAACAATAATTTCCCCTGAATACACACATGAAGTGTGTGTTGCTTCCATTCATTTGCATCAGTACAACACACGTCGGTATGTTCAAAACATAAAAGGTTATTTTGTATTTGTCCTTAAATCATCACAATAACACATAATTTGAATTTTACAACATACAAATTCAAATTAAATATCATTCATACAAAAATCTGATTCAGTAACTCATGTGAGGGAAACAATTTTTTTTCTATGGATGCTCTACTCCCAATCTATGCATAAAGTGTAACTGTTTAACCCTTTCACCCTAAGTAAATGGAATGGAATGTTAATGGAAAGTTAATCCAATGGTCACAAAATGATTTTCAGACTAGTCCATTTATGAAAAGGGGGTGTTTTTGTTCTCAAAAATATGAAAATTGCTTGCAAAAAGTGCAGATCCTGACGAGACGGCTCGTCACGAGCCGGCTAACCTGGATCTAAACTGTTTGCCAATACCACTACATGTATACAGACCTGTGATGTTGAAAGGGTCAATTATGGTAAAATCTTAGTATACCCAGTACTAATACATTTGGATGCTTGATTGAATGGTTGATTGATTACATTGAGTCAATATATGTTTAAATACAAGGCCATATACAGGCAGATTGCTGGATAGAACAAATCACAAACTATTTTGTTATGTCCATAGAATACCCACACACCAATATATTTGATTCAATAATAGCTTTAACCCTTTCAACACCACATGCCTGTATAGTGGTATTGGATCTGTACTTATTGTATGTAATTTTCGTATTTTTGAGAACAAAACACCCCCTTTTCATAAATGGACTAGTTTGAAAATAATTTTGTGACAGTTGGATTGGTTGCAAAATTCCATTCCAGTTACTTTAGGGGTGAAAGAGTTAATGTATAAAACAACTCACAGTATTCCTTTGTCGTATAAGTGACCGAGTCACTCTGTGGCCCAAACCCCATGACGGTGGCCGCGCTGATGGTGATATTATAGTTCCAGTATGGATGTAGGTCAGCAATTGTCAACTGAGGGGAGCTCAAACTGTGACAGGAAGGCAAACATTCAATAAACTCACTCACCAATTTATCAAGATTAACATCAACATAGACGAGATACCGGAGTAAGCTGTGCACTCTAATTGAAACTGTCTGTGACAGACAGCCATACATGTTATAGTTAATACAGTAACTACTGTCTGTTCCACGTTTTGCTGCCGACGATCTTTTGGCCATTAAACACATTAAATCTTAAAAATATTTAAATATAAGTACTTTTCCATCAATAACAAAAAATAATTATTTGATTAAATTCCGTCAAATATTGATTGTATTGCCAAAAACTATTTTCCTATGGGAATTTAACATGGGGGCAAAAAATTGATTTTATAAAATATATTTTTTATTTATCGACCGATTTTCAAAATCTAACTTTTGTTTTCTTAGTTACATCATTTCCAAGCTATCTAGCCAGGTTTCGTACAGTACAGTGGGTCAAAAAACCTTTCCAATCTCAGTTGACGTCGTGTATTTGCTAAAAAAAAAGCAACAGAAAACACTTTCATAAGTTAGGCTGGTAGGCAAACAAGGCGTGACATCATCAAAGTATCACATTTGACACGAACGCATTGACGTCAACGGTTGATATGGCCACGTTCACACGTACAGACATGCATTTGTTGGTGGAGTACAGTAAGATGTTCCGACAAATTCTGATTTCTGCTACATCAAGCGGATGAGTATATTTTTTGGGGTACTTTCGAGATTATTGGATAGACGCGTATGCCAACGATGTCAATGGCCAGAGATGTTAGAGATTTGGGTCAGATACGTGTCAATGACTGGTGTAACACACCCTACAACGTGATATATGTCATGTAATTGGGCCAAATGCGTAGATAAATTTCATTGTCATACCGCAGATAGGTTTCTCGGCTTTTGATTGGCTAGCTTGCCTGGTCATATATATTATATGACCTGCCAAGGCCGTCGAACATAGATAAATTGCGATCCCCCTCCGGCGCCTCGCGTCCAATGAAGACACATTTTGAAAGCGTCTAGCGATTGCGAATTGTATTCCTCACTAAACACAATAAAACCCCGAATTGATCAATACAAGTAACAAATTGTACACTCAAAACCAGTCTGTATTGTTTATTTTTCCATAAATATTCTTCGCTCATCAAAATATGAGCGAAATATTAGCCAAAATTACGAAAATTACGAAAATTGCTTTTCAAATCTCAACACGAAGGCTATATTTATGTCACAAAGTATGGGTTCCACGCACGAAACCGCGGCGTAGCAATGACAGCGAATGTTTGGGAACCAGTCGCATTATTCTAGAGGCGCCAAAGGGAGAGCAGATCGATAGAGCAGTGGAATATAAATTAAATTACACGATATAAAAAAACTGTCATAAAGTCGTTTTCGATGGATTTCTTACTCCATATTTAGTTTGTTTTCTTTTAATAAAAAAACAAAATGTTCATTTACGCCTTTATATTAAGACTGACGGTAGAAAATAGTATCTCGGATTATTTTTCTGCCTGAAAAAACGCAAAGATCAAAAGAAGAGATATGTTTATATGGCCAAATACAGGATCTACGGTATGACAAATACGTTATTGTGATTCTACACAGGCTATATGGTGTAATATTTACACAGGCTATATGGTGTAATATTGCCCGTCTGAAGGTATGTTCACCCTCGGCTATAGCCTCGGGTGAACATACCTCCAGACGGGCAATATTACACCATATAGCCTGTGTAGAATCACAATAACTTATAATGTTAATGAATTGCACACAAGGTTGTGAGATAAACTAAAACTTTCAAGTGATTTTTCGACACATACAGAGCACATTACGCCAGTTAACAAGACAGTGTTTCGTATGGTTATAGAGGGGTAATATACCAACAATAAAATATCCAACTGGAACTAGATGTGTCAGTAAGCGAGGTTTACGGAATAACCCCCGCGTGGGCCCATGTGCCCCTAAATATGTAAGGAAATAGAAGTTATAACACATTTCTCTGATGTTAAGTTTTGTAAAGAGACTAAGTATTTGACCTTGACCTCGGGATCAGCAGGGGTTGGACGGTCGTGGATTTGACATAGCATGGTAGTAGAGCCTTTAAAAACAAGAATGCATGTGTGAAATATTAGGCATTTTAGATGAAGGAAATAGAAGTTATAACATAGTTATCTGATGTTCAGTTTAGTGACGGACGGACGGACGGACGGACGGACGCGGACGGACGCGGACGGACGGACGGACGGACAGTATACCCACCCCCCCCCCCCACCACAACTCGTTGCGGGGTATTATAAAACACGGCTATACAATTTATAATATAATAGTAAATTATTTACTTTTTTTGTTCAGTATATATTTACAGAAACTGTGATATTTTCCGTAAATCACGTGGACATATGACACAAATTGAATTCCGTATTTGCCATGAATATTTTGTCACCTTTCAATGTCATTTACGGAATACAGCGTAAATTTTGTAAATATTTTACGTGAGATATCGCACATGTTACAAAATCACAAAATCACATGGCGTGTCACTTATCGGAATGAGGGACAGAACTATGTACTCACTTCAGCAATTCCATGGCTGGATAAGCGACTCGGAGGTCACCTGAGCCATGACACACCGGTTCCCGGTAGCTGTACATAACGGAGTAGTTGGTGATCACACCATTCGGGATCTGTGGAGGTCGCCATTGTACGGTGATGGAATTGTGGCTTCTAGCAGACAATGTCACGTTCCGTGGACTGTTTGATGGCTCTGTATTGAAAACATACAAACTACTTTACACTGGCTCTATTGGGTTTGTACATAATGTACTGGAATTTACATGCCATGAGTATGAATGCACATGGACGACGCTTGGAATGACGAAGGATGTACAAAATATCACTCTGAACACACAGATCCGTAGCCGAGACATTTCCGACTAGTTTAGATCATCTTCATCATGTTTACTCTGACATATAATCATGATAATGTGGCTGTGAAATTGGGCTAATGGGATTTGTGACCAGTTTAGCTCCTAATCAAATTTGACTTAAACGTATTTAATAATATCAATAAATCGGTATTTTAACTGGACTTAGAGAAGCTTATTTATACCGTGGCTATGGAAGGTTGATGTCTCCCCTCCAGTTGCCTAGCAACTAGCATAGAAGCATTTCCGAATATGTGCAAATCAATTATTAACAGACAGAAGGTTACATTGTAGGATTACGGATACATGACCTTGGTTGTACATTTCAAACAAATAATACTGAGCCGTTTCCACTATATATTGGATGACCCTCGTACATGTATCTACTTACGTGCTGTATGGACAGTCACCCCGGTAGACACGTTACCACATTGACTGTCGTGGCTGTCACAGTGACTGTCTAGTTCCATTAGGCCTCTAGTCCAACTATCGTACATGATAGTAATCAAGGTGTATGCTCACGTGGTTACCACAACAACAACAAGTACTGAAACTTCCAGAAGCCCTCCGATTCAAAGTATGTATTCTGTTGTTTGGTCCTTATTATGTAACGGAATTTGATGAAACATGGCGCATCAAATGCGTCTTGTTCAGCTGCATTTGGTGGCCTCGGTACTTTGGCCCAAACGTCTGTCGTTTTTGCAAAGAATCGATTTCCGTGTCTACTAACACGGAAATGGATTCTTCACAAAAGCGATATAAGTATGTGCCGAACTCCCGGGACCACCACATGCAGCTCATGAGGACGCGTTTGCTGCGCTATATTGCATCAAAATCCGTTGCCTATTAAGGAAAATATCAAATAATACTTACTTTGGCGCTTTCAACACTTTCATCCATTGTTGTTGTTGTTGTAACCACGTGATCATGCACCTTTGTATTAGTAGTATCTACTTACGTGCTGGTAGTGTATGGACAGACACCCCGATAGACACGTTACTACCCTTGACTGTCGTCGCTGTCACAGTGACTGTGTAGTTCCATGAGGCCTCCAGGCCGAATATCGTACACGTTGTTGCATTGAAATCTGGAACATAATATCTTCTACCATAAGTATGTGACCTTCTACACCTAAAGGTTAATAAAAAAAGTTGTTTTCATTTCTTTAAATGACTCAATTTAATAAGTTGAAATGAAAGATGAAAACAAACCGTATGCAACAATAACACATTCTCACAGAATTAAGACAGTTTGTATTATGTCCCGAGTTAAAAAGATACAAATGTTTGAAGTTTAATTACTGGCAATTGTTTATAATTATATTTATCGCATTATAACCATGTTAGGTTTGTGTTGTAGCCCTTTCCTCATATGTGTCGGTACTGCAGAGTGGTGGATATGTGGATGAATGGATAGCCAGACATCACTGTCCCATATATGTGGCTGTGACTGGAGAAATGTGACTCACAGGTTTTGCGATCAGTATAGATCCAGATCAGCCTCTGCATCCGCACAGTCTGATCAGGATCTGCACTGATCATCATTCTAGCAATGAAACACATATTGTACTTCTAACCAGCAATATAGATTATTATCGGGCTACACGAGAGTGCTATTTGATCAGGAGCTATATTGGTCAGAAATGCCATAGAACCAATTTCTCCATTCACAGCCACATATAATTACCAAACCCCGTTTCACAAGAACGTTTTAAAGACATGTTTGCAATGTCCACTGCCACAGCTGTGTAGTTGGTGGGGCCCGTATACAGGGACAGTCGGTCCCAGGTCACCGTGACCTCAGTCGACCTCTGGGACTCCGCTCTCAGGATAGTGGGCTGCATAGGCGCTGGAAGGTACAAACATCATAGCTATGGCATAGGAACTGGAAGGTACAACACCATCATAGCTATGACATAATCACTGGAGGGTACAAACATCATAGATATGATACAGGCACTGAAAGGTACAACCTCATAGCTATGACATAGGCACTGGAAAGTACAACATCATAGCTATGATACAGGCACTGGAAGGTACAACATCATAGCTATGACATAGGCACTGGAAAGTACATTATTAAAGCTATGACACAGGCGCTGGAAGGTACAACATCATAGCTATGACATATACACTGGAAGGTACAGACAGCATAGCTATGACACAGGCACTGGAAGGTACAACACCATAGACCATAGCTATGATATAGGAAATGTAAGGTACACCATCATAGCTATGACACAGTCGCTGGAAGGTACAACACCATAGCTATGTCATAGGCACTGGAAGGTACACGATCATAGTTATGACACAGGCACTTGAAGGTACAACATCATAGCTATGACATATGTGAAGGAAGGTACACCATCATAGCTATGACACAGTCACTGGAAGGTACAACACCATAACTATGCCATAGGCACTTAAAGGTACAAACATCATAGCTATGACACCGAAACTGGATGGTGCAAACATCATAGCTATGACGCATGCACCGGAAGGTGCAACACCATAATTATGATATAGGCACTGGAAGGTACAACATAGATATGACACAGGTAGAGGAAGGCACAACACCATAGTTATGATATAGGCACTGGAATGTACAACATAGATATGACACATGCACAGGAAGGTACAGACATCATAGCTATGACATAGGCACTGGAAAGTACAATATTAAACCTATGACACAGGCACTGGAGGGTACAACATCATAGCTATGACATAGGCACTGGAAGGTACAACATCATAGCTATGACTGACATAGGCACTGTAAGGTACAACAACTTAGCTATGACACAGGCACTGGAAGGTTGCTATGAATGAAGATATGGATAATGACACATAATTCCAGATAATGTGTGTATTGGCGTATTTTACACACCTATTTGAGCAGAATACGCATTCATCATCAAAAGTGGGACTATAAAATACTCACAGCAATGTGAAAATACGTATTGAATTTTAAATTGAGTAGCGAAAATACTGTAATAAAGTTGAAAATATAGTGGAGCTGCATTTTTATAGCTCAAATAAATGAATTTATTAAATTTGTTTTATTTTGTATTATCTGTTCCCTATTTAAAAAGGAAGCAAATCAATAATATACAGAAAGGATAAAGAAACGCAGGGTAACAATATACGCAATAATTATTTAAATGCTTGGCCTAAAATTATGAAAACCGGTCAGGCGACTATCTTGGTCACTGTGCACCCAAACTGGTGCCTAAAGTTACTCAACCGTGTAATGCACCGTACCACATAGAGAAAGTGATAAAAAGCCAAAAACACGTGCAGCATGATGATGATAAGTTCGTCAAAACATTTTGTCATACCACTTGATACGCTTGAGGTATACACATCGTTTTCCGCTATTTACACTCAATTTATAGCTCTCACAATCATGGTACGTCTGACGAAAGTTCAGAGGGGTCAGGCTATTGCATTACTAATGCAAGGTCAAACGCAACAGCAGGTTGCTATGCAGTTCGGTGTGAATGTTTCCACCATATAATGTCTTGTCCGTCGTCTGAGAGCGACCGGAAGAGTTGCCGACCGACCGAGATCGGGAAGTCCGCGCGTAACGTCGCGACGTCAAGACAGGGCTATTCGTCTCGCCCACCTACGTAATCGCCACGTTACTGCCACTGAAACCGCTATTAACACGGTAGGCAATCATAATCGCCACATTCACCCCAAAACTGTAAGAAATCGATTGCGCGAGGTTGGTCTGCGAGCACGTCGTCCCTACGTTGGTCTGCCTCTCACTCATGCACGTCGCGCGCGTCGTATGGCTTGGTTGGCGGCACATGCTCCCAGACGATTTCCAATGAGGCAATGGAGACAAGTCTTTTTCACAGATGAGTCCCGGTTCACTCTTTTTCGTCCGGACGGTCGACGTCGTGTATACCGACGTCGTGGGGAACGCTCCGCCGACGCTTGGCTTGCGTTCTTGAGAGGGATAGGTTTGAGGGTGGCTCGGTTATGGTCTGGGGAGTGATATCTCACGGGGTAAAGTCACCGTTGATTGTGGTAGCCAGGAATTTAACCGCCGTAAGATTTAGGGATGAAATCCTCCGCCCGGTTGTTGTTCCATTTGTGCAACAGCGTCAACTAATTTTCCAGCATCATAATGCCCGGCCCCATGTAGCCAGAGTTTGTCAAGACTTTCTCGCTGACCATAACATTAACCCACTCGACTGGCCAGCGTACAGTCCCGATTTGTCCCCAATCGAACATCTGTGGGACGAACTTGACAGGAGGATAAGAGGGTGTCGGAATACCCCTTCTAATCTCGACCAACTAAGGACTGCATTGTTGGAAGAGTGGAACAATATCCCAATAAGAAGGATAAATGCACTGATGAATTTCATGCACAAGAGAATCAGGGCTGTGACAGATGCGCGAGGGGGGCATACGAGATACTGACAAAACAGCGGATTTCACTGTGCGATATTGGGGGGTACCGTCAATTGTGATTCAATTACTAATGAATTATCAGTCAAAACATAATGCAATTTTGGTAATGTGTTGACAAAAGATGTTTTTTTAATACTCATATAAAATATTGTATATAACAGCAAACACATCACTTTAAATTACCTCAAATGTTTACCCTGCGTTTATTTATCCTTTCAGTATATATTTGTAAAAATAAAATACGCTTTGAATTTGAAATCTGGAGGTATAATTCTCTTCAGATACAAAACTTATCTGGAGCTCTGTAAGTGTATGAAATTTCAAGTCAATCCAACTTACAGTAACAGATAGTAGGTAGCCAAAAACTTAAATATACGTATATCTCGGACAGACAGATGGAATGTGTGGAGACTATATGTACCAGAACGAAAATCAAGGTCCACTAAAAGATGTAGGTAGCAATGTGATATTTACCAGCGATGTCCGTGGTTACGGAGTATCCAACCGAGTAGTTTCCCCGGCCGATGGATGTATACGCGGCCACCTGTATGGTGTAGTTAATGTACGGCAGTGTTGTAACGGTCCACAACAAGCTGGCATTGTGTGTGTTGTTCGCCACAGTCTGTCCCGTGTCTCTGTTCTCCACACGTACACTGTACCGGGAGATCACACCGTTAGGGAAGCAGGGTTCTGGCCAGCGCAATGTCAGGCTGTGGGCAGCTGCTGGACTGTCACTGGTCACATTCTCAACCAAACCCGGGTCTGTAATGACAAAATGAATTCAAAATGCGTGCTTCAATAAACGCTATACATATGTGGCTGTGACTGGAGACATGAGGCTTATGGAGTTTGTGACCAGATCAGATCAAATAGCACAATGTAGTCTGGTAACGATATATGTTGATCGTTAGAACATAGAAGCATGACATGTGATGTATTTATGTAATTGCGAACAGTGCATATCCTGTTAGACTGTGCAAATGCATAGGCTGTCTGGATCGACACTTATCGCAATACCAATACGACCCATTTTTCCTGTCACAGCCACATTTTGAGACTAATTTTAGTTGTTACATCAGGTCCTATCTGTCCATTACACACTTGTTACACATATATAACAATAATTTCTCCTGAATACACACATGAAGTGTATGGATGCTCTACTCCCAGTATAAGCATAAAGTGTAACAGTTTAATTATGGTCATTATACCCTGTACATTTGGATGATTGATTGAATGGTTGATTGATTACATTGAGTCAACATATGTTTAAATGCAAGGCCATATACAGGCAGATTGCTGGATAGAACAAATCACAAACAAAATGATTTTCAGACTAGTCCATTTATGAAAAGGGGGTGTTTTTGTTCTCAAAAATATGAAAATTGCTTGCAAAAAGTGCAGATCCTGACGAGACGGCTCGTCACGAGCCGGCTAACCTGGATCTAAACTGTTTGCCAATACCACTACATGTATACAGACCTGTGATGTTGAAAGGGTCAATTATGGTAAAATCTTAGTATACCCAGTACTAATACATTTGGATGCTTGATTGAATGGTTGATTGATTACATTGAGTCAATATATGTTTAAATACAAGGCCTATACAGGCAGATTGCTGGATAGAACAAATCACAAACTATTTTGTTATGTCCATAGAATACCCACACACCAATATATTTGATTCAATAATAGCTTTAACCCTTTCAACACCACATGCCTGTATAGTGGTATTGGATCTGTACTTATTGTATGTAATTTTCGTATTTTTGAGAACAAAACACCCCCTTTTCATAAATGGACTAGTTTGAAAATAATTTTGTGACAGTTGGATTGGTTGCAAAATTCCATTCCAGTTACTTTAGGGGTGAAAGAGTTAATGTATAAAACAACTCACAGTATTCCTTTGTCGTATAAGTGACCGAGTCACTCTGTGGCCCAAACCCCATGACGGTGGCCGCGCTGATGGTGATATTATAGTTCCAGTATGGATGTAGGTCAGCAATTGTCAACTGAGGGGAGCTCAAACTGTGACAGGAAGGCAAACATTCAATAAACTCACTCACCAATTTATCAAGATTAACATCAACATAGACGAGATACCGGAGTAAGCTGTGCACTCTAATTGAAACTGTCTGTGACAGACAGCCATACATGTTATAGTTAATACAGTAACTACTGTCTGTTCCACGTTTTGCTGCCGACGATCTTTTGGCCATTAAACACATTAAATCTTAAAAATATTTAAATATATAGTACTTTTCCATCAATAACAAAAAATAATTATTTGATTAAATTCCGTCAAATATTGATTGTATTGCCAAAAACTATTTTCCTATGGGAATTTAACATGGGGGCTAAAAATTGATTTTATAAAATATATTTTTTATTTATCGACCGATTTTCAAAATCTAACTTTTGTTTTCTTAGTTACATCATTTCCAAGCTATCTAGCCAGGTTTCGTACAGTACAGTGGGTCAACAAACTTTTCCAATCTCAGTTGACGTCGTGTATTTGCTAAAAAAAAAGCAACAGAAAACACTTTCATAAGTTAGGCTGGTAGGCAAACAAGGCGTGACATCATCAAAGTATCACATTTGACACGAACGCATTGACGTCAACGGTTGATATGGCCACGTTCACACGTACAGACATGCATTTGTTGGTGGAGTACAGTAAGATGTTCCGACAAATTCTGATTTCTGCTACATCAAGCGGATGAGTATATTTTTTGGGGTACTTTCGAGATTATTGGATAGACGCGTATGCCAACGATGTCAATGGCCAGAGACGTTAGAGATTTGGGTCAGATACGTGTCAATGACTGGTGTAACACACCCTACAACGTGATATATGTCATGTAATTGGGCCAAATGCGTAGATAAATTTCATTGTCATACCGCAGATAGGTTTCTCGGCTTTTGATTGGCTAGCTTGCCTGGTCATATATATTATATGACCTGCCAAGGCCGTCGAACATAGATAAATTGCGATCCCCCTCCGGCGCCTCGCGTCCAATGAAGACACATTTTGAAAGCGTCTAGCGATTGCGAATTGTATTCCTCACTAAACACAATAAAACCCCGAATTGATCAATACAAGTAACAAATTGTACACTCAAAACCAGTCTGTATTGTTTATTTTTCCATAAATATTCTTCGCTCATCAAAATATGAGCGAAATATTAGCCAAAATTACGAAAATTACGAAAATTGCTTTTCAAATCTCAACACGAAGGCTATATTTATGTCACAAAGTATGGGTTCCACGCACGAAACCGCGGCGTAGCAATGACAGCGAATGTTTGGGAACCAGTCGCATTATTCTAGAGGCGCCAAAGGGAGAGCAGATCGATAGAGCAGTGGAATATAAATTAAATTACACGATATAAAAAAACTGTCATAAAGTCGTTTTCGATGGATTTCTTACTCCATATTTAGTTTGTTTTCTTTTAATAAAAAAACAAAATGTTCATTTACGCCTTTATATTAAGACTGACGGTAGAAAATAGTATCTCGGATTATTTTTCTGCCTGAAAAAACGCAAAGATCAAAAGAAGAGATATGTTTATATGGCCAAATACAGGATCTACGGTATGACAAATACGTTATTGTGATTCTACACAGGCTATATGGTGTAATATTTACACAGGCTATATGGTGTAATATTGCCCGTCTGAAGGTATGTTCACCCTCGGCTATAGCCTCGGGTGAACATACCTCCAGACGGGCAATATTACACCATATAGCCTGTGTAGAATCACAATAACTTATAATGTTAATGAATTGCACACAAGGTTGTGAGATAAACTAAAACTTGCAAGTGATTTTTCGACACATACAGAGCACATTACGCCAGTTAACAAGACAGTGTTTCGTATGGTTATAGAGGGGTAATATACCAACAATAAAATATCCAACTGGAACTAGATGTGTCAGTAAGCGAGGTTTACGGAATAACCCCTGCGTGGGCCCATGTGCCCCTAAATATGTAAGGAAATAGAAGTTATAACACATTTCTCTGATGTTAAGTTTTGTAAAGAGACTAAGTATTTGACCTTGACCTCGGGATCAGCAGGGGTTGGACGGTCGTGGATTTGACATAGCATGGTAGTAGAGCCTTTAAAAACAAGAATGCATGTGTGAAATATTAGGCATTTTAGATGAAGGAAATAGAAGTTATAACATAGTTCTCTGATGTTCAGTTTAGTGACGGACGAACGGACGGACGGATGGACGGACGGACGGACGGACGGACGGGACGGACGGACGGACGGACGGGACGGACGGACGGACGGACGGACGGACGGACGGACGGACGGACGGACGGACGGACGGACGGACGGACGGACGGACGGACGGACGGACGGACGGACGGAGGACGGAGGACGGACGGACGGACGGACGGACGGACGGACGGTATACCCACCCCCCCCCCCACAACTCGTTGTTCAGCATATATTTACAGAAACTGTGATATTTTCCGTAAATCACGTGGACATATGACACAAATTGAATTCCGCATTTGCCATGAACATTTTGTCACCTTTCAAAGTCATTTACGGAATACAGAGTAAATTTTGTAAATATTTTACGTGAGATATCGCACATGTTCTTAGGTACAAAATCACATGGCGTGTCTATTATGGGAATGAGCGACAGAACTATGTACTCACTTCATCAATTCCATGGCTGGATAAGCGACATTGTGCCGGAGGTCACTCGAGCCATGACACACGGGTTCCCGGTAGCTGTATGTAACGGAGTAGTTGGTGATCACACCATTCGGGATCTGTGGAGGTCGCCATTGTACGGTGATGGAATTGTGGCTTCTAGCAGACAATGTCACATTCCGTGGACTGTTTGATGGCTCTGTATTGAAAACATACAAACTACTTTACACTGGCTCTATTGGGTGTGTACATAATGTATTTGACGTTAAATGCCATGGGTATGAATGCACATGGACGACGATTGGAATAACGAAGGATGTACAAAATATCAATCTGAACACAGAGATCCGTAGCCGAGACATTTCCGACTAGTTTAGATCATCTTCATCATGTTTACTCTGACATATAATCATGATAATGTGGCTGTGAAATTGGGCTAATGGGATTTGTGACCAGTTTAGCTACTAATCAAATTTGACTTAAACGTATTTAACAATATCAATAAATCGGTATTTTAACTGGACTTAGAGAAGCTTATTTATACCGTGGGTATGGAAGGTTGATGTCTCCCCTCCAGTTGCCTAGCAACTAGTATAGAAGCATTTCTGAATATGTGCAAATCAATTATTAACAGACAGAAGGTTACATTGTAGGATTACGGATACATGGCCTGGGTTGTACATTTCAAACAAATAATACTGAGCCGTTTCCACTATATATTGGATGACCCTCGTACATGTATCTACTTACGTGCTGTATGGACAGTCACCCTGGTAGTCACACGTTACCAAATTGACTGTCGTGGCTGTCACAGTGACTGTGTAGTTCCATGAGGCCTCTAGTTCAACTATATTACATGATATTATTAGTAGTCTCTACTTACGTGCTGGTCGTGTATGGACAGACACCCCAGTAGACACGTTACTACCTTGACTCTCGTGGCTGTGTCAGAGACTGTGTAGTTCCATGAAGCCTCTAGTCCAACTATCGTACATGATAGTATTCAAGGTGTATGATCACGTGGTTACAACAACAACAACAAGTACCGAAACTTCCAGAAGCCCTCCGATTCAAAGTATGCCATGATGAAACATGGCGCATCAAATTCGTCTTGTTCAACTGCATTTGGTGGCCCCGGTACTTTGGCCCAAACGTCTGTCGTTTTTGCAAAGAATCGATTTCCGTGTCTAATAACACGGAAATGGATTCTTCACAAAAACGATATAAGTATGTGCCGAACTCCCGGGACCACCACATACAGCTCATGAAGACGCGTTTGCTGAGCTATATTTCATCAAAATCCGTTGCCTATTAAGGAAAATATAAAATAATATTTACTTTGGCGCTTTCAACACTTTCATCCATTGTTGTTGTTGTTGTAACCACGTGATCATGCACCTTTGTATTAATAGTATCTACTTACGTGCTGGTAGTGTATGGACAGATACATCGATATACACGTTACTACCCTTGACTGTCGTGGCTGTCACAGTGACTGCGTAGGTCCATGAGGCCTCTAGTCCAACTATCTATAGTATTAGTAGTATCTACTTACGTGCTGGTAGTGTATGGACAGTTACCCCGGTAGACTCGTTACTACCCTTCACTGTCGTCGCTGTCACAGTGACTGTGTAGTTCCATGAGGCCTCCAGGCCGAATATCGTACACGTTTTTGCATTGAAATCTGGAACATAATATCTTCTACCATAATTATGTGACCTTCTACACCTAAAGCTTAATAAAACAGTTGTTTTCATTTCTTTAAATGACTCAATTTAATAAGTTGAAATGAAAGCTGAAAACAAACCGCATGCAAAAATAACACATTCTCACAGAATTAAGACAGTTGGTAGTATGTCCCGAGTTAAAAAGATACAAATGTTTGAAGTTTAATTACTTGCAATAGTTTATAATTATATTTATCGCATTATAACCATGTTAGGTTTGTGTTGTAGCCCTTTCCTCATATGTGTCGATACTGCAGAATGGTGGATATGTGGATGAATGGATGGCCAGACATCACTGTCCCATATATGTGGCTGTGACTGGAGAAGTGTGACTCACAGGTTTTGCGATCAGTATATATCCAGATTAGCCTCTGCATCCGCACAGTCTGATCATTATCTGCACTGATCATCATTATATCAATGAAACACATATTGTACTTCTAACAAGCAATATAGATTATTATCGGACTACACGAGTGTGCTATTTGATCAGGAGCTATATTGGTTAGAAATGCCATAGAACCAATTTCTCCATTCACAGCCACATATAATTACCAAACCCCGTTTCACAAGAACTTTTTAAAGACATGTTTGCAATGTCCACTGCCATAGCTGTGTAGTTGGTGGGGCCCGTATACAGGGACAGTCGGTCCCAGGTCACCGTGACCTCAGTCGGCCTCTGGGACTCCGCTCTCAGGATATTGGGCTGCATAGGCACTGGAAGGTACAAACATCATAGCTATGGCATAGAAACTGGAAGGTACAACACCATCATAGCTATGACATAATCACTGGAGGGTACAAACATCATATATATGATACAGGCACTGGAAGTTACAACATCATAGCTATGACATAGGCACTGGAAAGTACAACATCATAGCTATGATACAGGCACTGGAAGGTACAACATCATAGATATGACATAGGCACTGAAAAGTACAATATTAAAGCTATAACACAGGCACTGGAAGGTACAAGCTCATAGCTATGACATAGACACTGGAAGGTACAGACAGCATAGCTGTGACACAGGCACTGGAAAGTACAACACCATAGACCATAGCTATGATATAGGAAATGTAAGGTACAACATCATAGCTATGACACAGCACAGTCGCTGGAAGGTACAACATCATAGCTATGCCATAGGCACTGGAAGGTACAACACCATAGCTATGACATAGGCACTGAAAGGTACAAACATCATAGCTATGACACAGGCACTGGAGGGTACAACACCATAACTATGATATGATATAGGAACTGGAAGGTACACCAACATAGCTATGACACAGTCACTGGAAGGTACAACACCATAGCTATGACACAGAAACTGGATGGTACAATCATCATTGCTATGACACATGCACCGGAAGGCACAACACCATAGCTATGATATAGACACTGGAATGTACAACATAGCTATGGCACATGCTCTGGAAGGTACAATATCATAGGTATGGCATAGGTACTGGAAAGTACGCACATCATATATATTTCACAATAATTGGAAGATACATACATACTGGCTATGTCACAGACACTGGAAGGTACAATATCATAGCTATGACACAGACATTGGAAGGTACAATATCATAGCTATGACACAGGAGGCACTGGAAGGTATAATATCATAGCTATGACACAGGAGGCACTGGAAGGTATAACATCATAGCTATGACACAGGCACTGGAAGGTACAACATCATAGCTATGACACATCATATCTATGACACAGGCATAGTAAGGTAAAACACAATAGCTATGACATAGGCACAGGAAGATACAACATCATAGCTGTGACACAGGCACAGGAAGGGACAATATAATAGCTATGACATAGGCACAGGAAGGTACAACATCATAGCGATGATACATGCACAAGAAGGTACACCATCATAGCTGTGACACAGGAACTGGAATGTACAACAAGAGCTCAGCAGAGCAAGATGTCCCGCCTAGCGCAGTTTGATAGTACATAAGGAGCTTGTAATAACCTTGGGGTTAGTGAGCACCATGGGCTTTCTGTAGAAGGATGTGGGATGTTGCTACAAATGCATGTATGGAATATTAAAGCATAAACTGTGCGTTAACTTTTCCAAACACGAAAATTTCTAAGTCAGTGACATTGACCTTTGGTGTTATCGGGCACCATGGGTTTTCTATAGAATGATGTGGGATGTTGTTACAAATGCATGTATGGAATATTAAAGCATAAACTGAGCGCTAACTTTTCCAAACACGAACATTTATAAGTCAGTGACCTTGACCTTTGGGGTTAACGGGCACCATGGGCTTTCTGTAGAATGATGCGGGATGTTGTTACAAATGTATGTGTGGAATATTAAAGCATAACCTGAGCGTTAACTTTTCCAAACGCGCAACTTTCTAAGTCAATGACCTTGACCTTTGGGGTTTGCGGACACCATGGGCTTTCTGTAGAATGATCCGGGATGTTGTTACAAATGCATGTATGGAATATCAAAGCATAAACTGAGCGTTAACTTTTCCAAACACGGAAATTTCTGCGTCAGTGACCTTGACCTTTGGGGTTAGCGGGCACCATGGGCTTTCTGTAGAATGATGCGGGATGTTGTTGCAAATGCATGTATGGAATATTAAAGCATTCCATTGAGGGAAACAGAAGTTACCAATGAATTAACCTAAGCGTTAAGTTTTAGAAACAGAGCTAAACGCAAAAACTGAACGTTGAATGCATGTGAAAAGTAGGTCAATGAACCATGAAAACTATGTCAATGACTCATGGGCTCCCTCTGTGTGAGATGGTTACATCACAGTGTTGATGTATACCGAAGCATTCCATCAAGGGAAACAGAATTTGTAATACATTAAACCGAGCGTTAACTTTTCCAAACACGGAAATTTCTAAATCAGTGACTTTGACCTTTGGGGTTAGCGGGCACCATGGGCTTTCTGTAGAATGATGCGGGATGTTGTTACAAATGCATGTATTGAATATTAAAGTATTCCATTGAGGGAAATAGAAGTTATAAAGAATTAACCTGAGCGTTAAGTTTTAGAAACAGAGCTAAACGCAAAAACTTAACATTGAATGCATGTGAAAAGTAGGTCAATGAACCATGGAAACTAGGTCAAGGTCACATGGGCTCCCTCTGTGTGAGATGGCTACACCACAGTGTTGATGTATACCGAAATATTACATCAAGGGAAACAGAAGTTGTAATACATTAAACCGACCGTTAACTTTTCCAAACACGGAAATTTCTAAGTTAGTGACCTTGACATTTGGGGTTAGCGGGCACCATGGGCTTTATGTAGAATGATGCGGGATGTTGTTATAAATGCATGCATGGAATATTAAAGCATAAACCGAGCGTTAACTTTTCCAAACACGGAACTTTCTAAGTCAGCGACCTTGACCTTTGGGGTTTGCGGGCACCATGGGCTTTATGTAGAATGATGCGGGATGTTGTTACAAATGCATGTATGGAATATTAAAGCATAAACTGAGCATTAACTTTTCCAAACATGGACATTTCTGCGTTAGTGACCTTGACCTTTGTGGTTAGCGGGCACCATGGACTTTCTGTAGAATGATGCGGGATGTTGTTACAAATGCATGTATGAAATATTAAAGCCTAAACTGGGCGTTAACTTTTCCAAACACGGAAATTTCTAAGTCAGTGACCTTGACCTTTGTGGTTAGCGGGCACCATGGGGTTTCTGTAGAATGATGCGGGATGTTGTTACAGGCACTGGAAGGTACAAACATCATAGATATGATGACTCAGGAACTGGAAGGTACACCATCATAGCTATGACACAGTTACTGGAAAGTACGAACAGCATAGCTTTGACACAGGCACTGGAAGGTTCGCCATCCTAGCTATGACATAGGCACTGGAAGGTACAGACATCATAGCTATGACACAACCACTGGAAGGTACAACAACATAGCTATGCCACAGGTACTGGAAGGTACAACATCATAGCTATGACACAGCCACTGGAATGTACAAACATCATAGCTATGACACAGGCACTGGAGGGTACAACATCATAGCTATGACACAGGCACACTGGAATGTACAACACAATAGCTATGATATAGGCACTAGAAGGTATAACTTTTTATCTCAGGTCTTTGAAGATACAGAACATCTTTCCTGAGACAATTAACCCCCCTTTCAACACTTCAGACATCGGAATATTTGCAGTGAAAATCCAGATAAGTAGGTGTACAGTTTGTGTGTGGTAATTGCTAAGTTGTTGCAATAATATCCCCATTCAGATCATTGGAATACATTGTAATCATAAAATGTCATAGAAGAGTCCATTCATTTACTGAGGGGTGTACAAGAGAACTGACGTTACAATATACGCAGAGCCAGAAAGTAGGAGGGGATCACTCCGTAGAACTGGAAATCAGTAACTCTGATAGATGTACACAAATTAATTTTATTTATAAAAGTCACTTCACCTTGACCTTGACTTTCAACAACAGGGGGCTCCATGGGTGGGCTATAGCATGAACATATGGAATATGAGAAATAAGTACATGTATGTGAAGTTTCAAGTCAATCCATCTTGCAGAGTTTCAGAGATAACAGGTAGCCAAACACTTTAACACACAAAGTCTTTGGCCGTTCACACAAGGCCTGTATCGGTGGGCTATTGAATGAAAATATGGATGATGGCAAATAAATATATGAAGTTTCAAGTCTGACTGAGAGTTGTATCGGTATAACAGATAGCAAAATAACTATAACAAAATTTCCAAGTCATTTGGTCTTGAACTTGAACCCAGGGGTTGCAATGGTGGGCTATTGAATGAAAATATGGATACTGACAAATAATTACAGATAAGGTGTGTATTGGCGTATTTTACACACTTATTTAACCAGAATACGCATTCATTATCAAAAGTGGGAGTGAAAAATACTCACAGCAATGTGAATATACGCATTGATTTTCAAATACCGGTAAGTGAATTTTTAAATTTGTTTTATTTTTTGTCATTTGTTCTCTGTTTAATAAGGAAGCAAATAAATAATACATTTGTAAAAGTAAAATACGCATTGAATTTGAAATCTGGAGGTATAATACTCTTTAGATACAAAACTTATCTGGAGCTCTGTAATTATATGAAATTTCAAGCCAATCCAACTTACAGTAACAGATAGTAGGTAGCTGAAAACATATATCTCGGACAGACAGACGGAATGGGTGGAGACTATATGTACCAGAAATAAAATCAAGGTCCACTAAAAGATGTAGGTAGCAATGTGATATTTACCAGCGATGTCCGTGGTGACGGAGTATCCAGCCGAGTAGTTGCCCCAGCCAAAGGACGAATTTGCGGCCACCTGTATGGTGTAGTTATTGTACGGCAGCGTTGTGACGGTCCACGACAAGCTGGCATTGTGTGTGTTGTTCACCACAGTCTGTCCCGTGTCTCTGTTCTCCACACGTACACTGTACCGGGAGATCACACCGTTAGGGAAGCAAGGTTCTGACCAGCGCAATTTCAGGCTGTAGGCCTCTGCTGAACTGTAACTGGTCACATTGTCAACCAAACCCGGGTCTGTAACGACAAAATGAATTCAAAACGCTTGCTGCAATACACGCTAGACATATGTGGCTGTGACTGGAGACATGAGGCTTATGGACTTTGTGACCAGTTTAGCTTCTTATCAAATATCACAGTGTAGTCTGGTACCGATCTCTGTTGATCGTTAGAACATAGAAGCATGACATGTGTTTTATTGATGGAATTGCGAACACTGATCAGACTATGCAGATTGACAGGCTGTCTGGATCTACACCTGTCGCAATACCCATAAGCCCCATTTCTCCTATTACAGTCACATATGGAGACTAAGTTTAGTTGTTACAGCAGGTCCTATCTGTCCATTACACAGTCACTTGTTACACATATATAACAATAATTTCCCCTGAATACACACCTGAAGGCTAATTCAGTAACTCATGTGAGGGAAACTATTTATTTTCTATTGATGTTCTACTCCCAATATATGCATAAAAGGTAACTGTTGAATTATGGTAACACCTTAGTATACCCAGTACTAATACAGTTGGATGATTGATTGCATGGTTGATTGATTACATTGGGTCAACATATGTTTAAATGCAAGGCCATATACAGGCGGATTACTGGATATAACAAATCACAAACTATTTTGTTATGTCCATAGAATACCACATACCAATATATTTTAATCAATGGTAGCTTTAACCTATAAAACAACTCACAGTATTCCTTTGTCGTATACGTGACCGAGTAACTCTCTGGCCCAAACCCCATGACGGTGGCCGCGCTGATGGTGATACCATAGTTCCAGTAGGGATGTAGGTCAGCAATGGTCAACTTTGGGGAGCTCAAACTGTGACAGGAAAGCAAATATTCAATAAACTCACTCACCAATTTATCATCATTAACATCAACATAGACGAGATACCGGAGTATGCAGTTCACTCTAATTGAAGCTATATGTGGCAAATAGGCAACACTGTTATAGTTAATACAACATACAGTAATAACATACCTATCAAATAGGGGTTTCCAACATCGCAATACATCATCAGTTTGTTAACTCAGCACGTGTATGCTAATATATAGCCCTATATATCGAGATATTCTATGTTTTGGCAAATTATATATTTATATTTGTACAAGTTTCTCCAGTAAGTACAGTCTGTACAGGCCAGTCTTATAAATACGTTATCAAACTTGAATAACCACGAGGGACATCACTTAAAACAATTTCAGAGGCTTCCATGTTATTAGAATCACAAAAGACACTCAAAAATATCCCATTAAAATTCCATTACCCACCTGGTTTCGTACTGTACTGTGTACTATGTACATAGTACATAGTACAGTACGAGACAAGGTGGGTGGGGTGATGGAATTTGTTCATGGGCATTTTTTTGTGTCACAGGTCCGAGTCTTCCAACCGGTGTGTGTAAAACCAATGAATCCCCGGGAGTAGTTCTAAGGGAAGCTACTAGTGATTATCCACGTTCGGTAACCTATTTATAAGACCGGTATATGTGACAGTGACTTGAGAAATGGGGCTTATGGGTTTTGCGACCAGTGTAGAACCAGACCACCCTGTGCATCCGCACAGTCTGATCAGGACCTGCACTGTTCGCCATTCGATCAATGAAACACGCGTCATGTTTCTAACAAGCAATATAGATCGTCATCAGGATAATGGAGTGTACTTTTTGATCAGGAGCCACACTGGTCGCAAATCCCATTATAACCACTTCTCCAGTCATTGCCACATATACTGGATGCTATAACTGTCGTTGCACTGTCTGTCAATGATCCAGCCACCTAAGCAACCATTCAGTACTTGGACAGGTCAGTCAGTATATGAGACGTATTGTGGTCGTGAGGTCAGATATTTCATGTTTCGTTGAACACCCTCATGACTCATGACTCGAATACTGACAATACAGCTGTACAGAAACTGCTTCAAATGGTGAAATGTCCGATGAGACAATGTACATGTAATTGTTCTTATTTTCGACATTACATGGACTACCTGAAACTTACATACATGTGAAAGGCTGAAACATCCTATGTTCCACCAATTGCCATAAATATATTTAGGCTACGTTGTCATTTATCAGAGTGTGGTCAGTTGGCTAGGAAATTACATTTCACAAAGTGTTAGACGAGAGCTCTCCTACATGCTTTGACTCACCAATAAAAGTTTGGTTCTTTATTTTCTTATGTATAAAAAAAACAACACCACAGGTAAAATCATAAGAATGGATCGATGGAAAGATTGACAAAATATCAGTGTTTATAATGTACATTGTAGATATGCTATACTGCTGATGTAATATCTGCTGCAGTGTATCATATGAGACATGACGTGTGCCTTTATAATTTTTCATGAACTATATTTATAGAAACTGTGATATTTTCCGTAAGTTACGTCGAAAGATGACAAAATGTTCATAGCACATGCGGAATCAAGGAGTGTGATCACGTGTTTCTGAACGGCGTGACATCATTTTTTTTACATGTGTTTACAGTAGATTTCCTTTAATATCTTTCTAATGGAATGACATATTTTTATGAAATATAACGCAGCAAATGCGGTACACGTTGCCCTTTATCATGTTTATTTTATAGGCGGCTTTAATCTCATAATTCTGTCGTTTTGACAAAGAATCGGAAATAAACGATACTCGATTCTTTGTGAAAGTTATAAGTTATAAGTTATTGTAAATAACTTTCAGAGCACTCATAACACACGTATGTCATCGTATTTGGTGCGCTACATATCATCAAAATATGTCCGTTTGTTATGAAGATTTTAAAGAAAATCTACTAGAAAAAGATTACGTCACAGAGTAAGTCACGTCGGAAAATCGCGTTTGGAAACCACGTGTTCCCACACTTTGGGAATTGAATTCCGCATTTGCCATGAATAGTTTGTAATCTTTCGATGTTATTTACGGAAAACATCGTAAATTTTGTAAATATTTTACAGATCGCACGTGTTCTTAGGTAAAAAATCACATGGCGTGTCACCTATGGGAATCGGGGACAGAACTATATACTCACTTCAGCAATTTCATGGCTGGGTAAGCGACATTGAGCCGGAGGTCACCCGAGCCATGACACACGGGTTCCCGGTAGCTGTATATAACGGAGTAGTTGGTGATCACGCCATTCGGGATCTGTGGAGGTCGCCATTGTACGGTGATGGAATTGTGGCTACTAGTAGACAATGCCACTTTCCGTGGACTGCTTGATGGCTCTGTATTGGAAACATACAAACTACTTTACACTGGCTCTATTGGGTTCGTACATACTGTACTGGACGTTACATGTCATGGGTATGAATGCACATAGACGACTATTGGAATGATGAAGGATGTACATAATATCACTCTGAACACACATCCGCAGCCGAAACATTTCTGACTATTTTAGATCATCTTCATCATATTTACTAATATAATGTGGCTGTGAAATGGGGCTAATGGGATTTGTAACCAGTGTAGCTCCTAATCAAATAGCACACTTACGTAGACTGATAACGATCTATACTGCTTATTAAAAGCATGACAGGTATTTCAGGAGTGTGCTATTTGATCAGTATCTTCACTGGTCACAAATAACATAAGCCCTTATTTCTCCAGTCACAGCCACAAATCATGATCTACCAATACACACTGTCTTGGTCGGTCTGTGCCGTGGTGTTTGCGTCGGGACCGTAACACCTGGTGAAGGCTCGCACTTGAAACGTGTAGTTGGTGTAAGGATGTAGGTCGGTGACATTCGCGTATATGTTCTCCTGCTTTTGTGAAAATGACCCGTACTCCTCTGTACTGGTACAAAGCTCGACATCGGCTGGCGGTGTGGGATCATCCTACAAGTGACCAGGTAGAAGAAATATACGCATATATGTGGCTGTGACTGGAAAAATATTACTATATAATATTATAGTACATACATATTATTGAATGGTAGAAGCATGACACTTGTTTCATTGATATAATGGCGGACAGTGCAGATCCAGATCAGACTGTGCAGATGCACAGGCTGATCTGGATCTACACTGGTCGCTAAACCCATAGGCCCCATTTCTCCAGTCACAGCCACATATACAGAGTGTCGAAAAGGAATATGCATGAATACAAAAACAAGCACGAGAGCCCTTATACAAATGTTTTCATTGGTACATATGGAGGCGTAAATTTCTATAAATACGCAAGTGATTAAGCAAGTCTTAAATATACATGGTTAAACACATGTTGTACACATTCTACAGAGTAAGCAAAACTGTGAAACAAATATGTTTTTAAACTAAATATTTATCCTGTAGAATAACGCATGTCTCGAGTCCAGCAGAATGTTGATGTTGCAAACGACGTCAACATCAAACATTAACCTGGTGCACGATGCAAATTAAAATACCGGTAAATGTGGCTAGTATTTCAGAAATATGTACACACTGAGTGTAATCCAGAATTCATAATTAAATTGAAAAACATGGCTTCATGACATTATAAATATGTCAGTAAGCAAGTATTTACGGAACAACCACCACAATTGTGGGCCCTGATGCCAATTGTTCTATATATGTCCTTGACCTTGACGTAGGCATAATTGGGGGTCGTAGATTTGTCACCATCAATGGAATGCATCTATGCAATATCAAGAAGTTCCATGAAGGAAAACAGAAGTTACCAGAAATTTACCTGCTACGTTAATTTTTGTGACACATGGACAATCTTACTCCAATATACCACCCCCTCCCTACAACGTGTTGCTTAGCTGGGGTTTATAAACACACAAGCCAATATACAACACATGCAGATACAATCATGCAGTGATCTTTTCCCAGTCTTCTGCAGATTTTAATCCCAAAATATGATATGTGACAGTAAACATTGATGACATACCCAATTAATTTTGTTTTCACTTATAATTAATGATCTAGAGCAGTGTTTGGTTTGTCACTTTGAAATGTACTGATCGACTTTAGTACTTCTTGTTGCAGCACAAACCTTTATGATGCTCCATTGCTCAGTACAAGATGTTGCATCCATTGACTCCTGTATTGTCACTGAGTGTACTACCAACATCCAACATTTGTCCACTAGTATACTTACTATTGGACGATGGATAAACTACTCATAACATTATATTACATATGCGACATATAGATCGTTATCAATCTACAGGAGGGTGTAATTGGATCAGGAGCTATACTGGTCACAAATCCCATAAGCCCATATAGAACAGCGGTATATACCTGGCACGTAGGTGGTGACTTCTCCCCACATGCTGTACACGTGTATACAATCCTGGCGACACAGCGTCCGTCAGTGGCCACCACAAGCAGGTCGTACCGCCGTATCACGCAATTCCGCACCGCAGGGCGGCCCCAGGACACTGCCACTGTCGTCGACGTTACGGTGGCTGCCGATAGGGCCGCGACAGGTGCTGGTGCTGATATGATAAAGGGAACGGGTATTACATCCCAGCAACAGTTAAGGTCACCTCGGTTTCAAGTCTCATCCAAAGGAGCAGATTGATCGACAGGGCTGCAACATATGCTGGTGCCGACAGAATAAAAAGAAAGTGAACGGGCATTACGTCCCAGCAACAGCTAATGTCATGTACGGACGGGACCTCGGTTTCAACATGTGCCTGTGCTGACAGAATAAGGTGAAAGTAAATGGGTATTGCATCTCAACAACAGCTAAACTCAGGACAGGACATCGGTTTAAAGTCTCATCCAGAGGGATTGATAGGGACACAAAATGTGCATGTGCTGACATATATATGGAGACACACAATGAAAGTATGGAATGGAATGGTGCTTTATGGCCCATCAATACAGAACATTATTACTTAGATATCGATTTTTTGCCTAGAAATTGCCTGTATTTGCCTATAGCAATAACATACACAGTCCAGGCTGATACGGCGTGTTTTCCAGTCTCATACTGAAACTTCTAGTCTGATACTGCCATTTCTAGTCTGATACCATCGTTACTAGTCTGATACCGCCGTTTCCAGTCCGATACCATGTCTCACGCGCGTATTAAACCAGTTCCTTTGGGCATGCGCATTGCGTATGTTTACTTTATCGGCTGTGTAAATTTTGACAGATGCCGGGAATTTAAATTTGTAGGCTCTGTATTTCATCATTCAATCATGGATAACGGTATAGATTTTAATATAGGATTATCACAACTGCCGGATGATAGGCCTATTCAGGCTATTGACGGGAAGCGTACATTTGTGCCAGTCGATGAAGGGATACTGCGGATTTTGTCAAAAGCAAAATAAATATGAACACAGTACGAAAGACTGAAACTGATGTGAACACGTTTATGAAATTTCTTAGTGCTGAGAAGGAAATTAAATGAATCGGCCCAGGTATCGTCCATCAGTAACTTGGTATCAGCCTCAGATCCAATTCTAAGTAATAAAGACGTTAATACGTGGCTTGTTTGATATCGGCCTAGGTATCAAACAAGCCACGTTTCAACCTCTAAGTATTAGTTAGGGTCATGCATGTTAGATTATATAAAGTATTAACAGGTGATATAAATATTTTCAGGTATATGTATGATAGGCTTGCGATCAAATATTTGAATGATAATATTAGTGTAAAAATACATGTTCAATTAAAATACAAAATATGCAAATATTGAAATTAGACGGCTGGACTTTCCATTGGCCGTTGTAAATGATTGATCGTTATCCTGATGTGGCCGAAACCCCCAGATTCACATTGGGGATATTTTAATTAGTATCTAGCAGTGATCAATGAACAAATAATACAAGGTGATCACTGGCGAGTGTCTCACCCATTAAGGTCAATGTCACAAAGGTCAAGGTCACAATGTGAGGAAGCTATTGGTGAAACTTGGTAATGACCCGACTAAAGGTTGATGAGATATTCAAAATTTAGACGGACATCTAAAAGTGTTGACATGGCGGTCAATGTCACTGTATTAATAGCCATCAATGTGAGGAAGCTATTGATGAAGTTTGGGAATGATCCGACTAACGGATCAGGAGATATTTAGCATTTGGGTGTACATCAAAAATTATTGTCATGAAGGTCAAAATCAAAAAGGTCAAGGTCAGCCGAATGACACTGGGTGGAGAGCCATCAATGTGAGGAAGATATTGAACTTTAGTAATACTCCAAAACTGTTGATGCCTACATCGCTGCCTATGCCGGAATTGTGGGCTACGCAGTGATTTACCGCAAAATTTAGATGGAAATATTTCCCTGAAGGAATTATTTCCCTGTAGACAATCACGCGACGTCAACAAACGTCACGTTTGACATCATTTTCGGCGAGGCAAATACTCATACGCAGACATCAAAATTGAACGGTTTATGGATGTTATAAGACATTTTGAGGTACAAATTCACGCTGTACTGGGTACGTGTAATATATAATTTACTCAACTCCCAATTTAAATACGATATTTGTTTCCCTCGACATTTGTAAATCCGACAAAGAAACGTGTGATCCGCACTCGTTTCTTTATCGGATTTACAAATGTCTCGGGGGAAATAAATCTCGTATTTCAAAATGGGAGTTGAATAAATATGTAAATTGTGGAATATCCAACTTTAACATACATCTGAAACATAGTTTTCCAGGTTTCTGCATACACATTTTCCGATAAACTTTCCCTGCAAATATGCCATTAGATATTAGTGTCTAATATCTTCTTGTGTCAATTATTGCTTTCATATTTTACTGTTTAAATATAAATGTGCAATGGTTGTACACACCTGGGGTAGCCGCAGCACCAAACATGGGGTTAAAAGTTGGCATTATTGCCGGGCCAGTAATGGTGTTTGCTACATGTCCAGTAATGGGGTTTGCTACAGGGGCTACAGGGACAGTAATGGAGTTTGCTACAGGGCCAGTAATGGGGTTTGCTACAGGGGCTACAGGGCCAGTAATGGGGTTTTCTACTGGGTGAGACTTGGGAGTTGATACTTTGGTAACGTTTTCAGGGATTTCACCATTTGTACCTGCTGACACTTTCTGATGAACATCACTTATTACTCGTTTCTGGTGGACGAACAAAATCTGCATTCTTAACAATAATTACTCGGTGGACAAGAGAAAAAACAAGAACAGATACATTTATTTAAATAAATTTAATAATAAACAAACAGGAACGCGTATTTTTCTCATCATAACATCATTTTACGTGACGCTAGGGACAATTAAAAGTTTGCATACGCGCATTGACAGACGGCAGCCATTTGTTTACATTGACAGCACTGACAGCGCACCTGTAGAAAGTAGTTCGGCGTGGGAGTTTACTGGGATATAAATGTTGGACAGAGACTTGCTACGGGCCAATCAAATGTTAGGGAATTGTGTAAATATTTGTGTGCTGGATTTATTGTAATTTATTATTGTTTCATGTGGATAATAGACACATTTGTGGTCAGAATTTTAAGTTCATTAGTGTAGCAGTTTCATTATGGGAAGACACTGTTTGAATATTCTGTCCAACTCTATATGGCGGCCATCTTGGATTATGTGACGATCTCCAATTTGAAAAGTCTGTAAATGTTTCACCGAAAGACAATAACTATGAAGTTTGGCCAGCATCGGCCAAGCGGTTAGTAAGACAATTCTGTTTGAAAGGTCTAATAAAATATACAGGTTTGGCCTTTTGGCGGCCATCTTGCATAACTTAATCATCCGATTTCGATAACAAGAGTTGTCAGAAGACAACGAAACGCACTGGTGGTGCTTTAGTTTAACGAATATCAAGAAGCTGTGTGAAAGGAACTTTCAGCCAATGTTAAGTTTGAGAAAGCGCTAATATTGTGACATTGCCCTTGGGGTTAGCGTGGGTCTAAGGGTAATGGATTTGGCAGGGCATGATAGAGAACCATCAGAGGAAGGGAACAGTAAAATATCAAGAAGAGTGTTGAAAAGAAATAGAAATTATAACAAATTTCCCCCAATGTTAAGTTTGTGAAAGCACTAAGATTGTTACATTGACCTAGGGTTTAGCAGGGGTCTGAGAGTCGTGGATTTGGCATGGCATGATAGAGATCCATGAAGACATGTATAAAATATCATGAAGTGTGGAAAAAAGAAACAGAAATTATAACAAATTTCCTCCAACGTTATGTTTATGTTTGTTTGTTTGTTTGTTTGTTTGTTTGTTTGTTTGTATATTTGTGTTTAGCGGCCTATCACCAGCTAAGGTCATTTAAGGCCGGGCCAACGGGTTCGATCGTACGTACGTGAGGGCCAAACCAGGTCTCTGGTCGGGATCCCGGTAATAAAAGCACTAAGACTGTGACGTTGACCTTGCGACTAGCGGGGGGGGGGGGGTCTGAGGGTCGTAGATTTATCACAGCATGATAAAGAATCATTAGAAAAAGGCATGTGTAAAATATCTGTCTAAGAATCTGATCTACGTTTCCACGGCGGCCATCTTGGATTAGGCTACTACCTCCAAATTTACAAATCTGACATGCCCCCACCCATAGATCATCACTGTGAAGTTTGACCAACATTGGCGGTTCTCGAGAAGATGTTTGAGATCTCTGATAAACTGATAACTTTTCAGCGGCCATCTTTGATAATGTAATCTTTCGATTTCGACAAAACATGCTCCAGAGTGATTGTCTTGTCGATACCTTCGATTTTATATATGACATGACCATATTCGATCATAATTTGACCCATACTTGACCACTTCGTCCCAGCCCATTTTTGACCACGGGGCCACGATTTTGACAAATCTGAAACAGCGTAGACTATCGATTATTCATGCCAAGTTTACTTGAAATCGGTCTGGTGGTTCATGAGAAGAAGATTTTTTTAAGAATTGTACATACTTTTCAACTGCGGCCATCTTGTATTATGCGACGACCTTCAATTTTACACATCTGACGTGCCCTCACCCATATATCATCTCTGTGAAGTTAAACCAACACTTAGTCCGTCGTCAATTGTTCTCCTGTGAGAGTTTCGTGAACATTTTGTTTTGAAAACAGAATCATTATCCATATAATATTTGAAATATAATAAGAAACCGCGCCAATTTTTCCGACCTAAATTGTGCAAATGGCGGACATTTTAACAAATGTTCATTTATTGTCCGAAATAACAGCTGATAGCACCAAACTGCTAAAGTTTCACTTCTCGCCCGCAATAACAGCTAACAACATGGTATTAACACGATTAATTGTGCATTCTCATGCGCAATACCTTGTCAAATGACGATAATAATTTTCGCTGCCAATTTTGCTGTCAATGTCACTGGATTAATAGCCATCAATGTGAGGAAGCTATTGATGAAGTTTGGTAATGATCCGACTAATGGATCAGGATATATTTAGTATTTGGGTATACATCAAAAATTATTGTCATGAAGGTCAAAATCAACAAGGTCAAGGTCAGCCGAATGACACTGGGTGGAGAGCCATCAATGTGAGGAAGATATTGAACTTTAGTAATAATCCAAAACTGTTGATGCCTACATCGCTGCCTATGCCGGAATTGTGGGCGAGACAAAACTTATGTATTGTGATGTTACAGTGGAACCCACACATCTAAACCGGACACCCAGAAAACCTTGATGTGTTATGTTTATGGGTTTTACTGTAATGTATCATGACAGTGTATGTTCATGATTGTAAAACGCAAAAACAGATCTTGGAATGCTCAGATACCTAAATTACAGTGGAACCTCACAACCGGACACACTGGCAGGTCCCATGATTGTCAGGATGTGAGAGGTTCCATTGAAACAAAGCTTCATTTATAAACCAAGGCAGACCAGGACTATAGGCGACACTGACACTATCATGCAGAAAGAACATGTCCATGGCAGGAAAGGCAGTTAATGTACGATGTAAATGGGCTTACAGTTTACTCATCATGCTCATTGGTTTGTTAATGGTGTGTACATATTTAATGGCAGTTAAGCTTAGATACATGTGGCCTAGGTCTTAATATTCGCTAGACCAGTCTTACAAGAAATAACACTGATGGATGTACCCATCAGACAGTTTAGCACACAACTTTAACGCAAACTGCTAACTCGTTAACCTCGAGTGATCTCCTGCGCAGGGGTCGCATGAGTGAGCCACAGAATGAACATATGTATGATGACTAATAAACATATGAAGTTGCAAGGCAATCTGATTGACGGTTACATAGATAGTAGGTACCCAAAAGCTTTAATGCACTTCTCGGATAGACGGACGGACGGTCATAAAAAATAAGTTCGAGAACTTTGATATCGTAAATTTTATGAGAACAAATTCTCGAGCATCCATGCGACAAGAATTGGCAAGGTTTGTCGGTTTTATATCACATTTCTTAGTTTGAACCGATAAATTCCGCCAATTCTATTGCATATGATAACCCGGAAGTTGGTCTAAAATTGATTTTCCTTCATACAATTTATCCACATACATGTATATCATTTTGACAATCATGACCTGTGAATTTGTATACAGTATCTAGACAACTTACCCATCTCATATGTGCTGGTTGCAATCTGTTGTGTCTCCTCAGCTCCAATCTCGTGACCAGCAACAGCACTAACTGTGATGTTACAGAACGACCCCGGATCCAGGCCGTGAGCGGTGGCGTTCAACTGTCTTCCCGAGTGGACAATATTGACGCTGTGGGGTTGAACCTTGTTTGGGCTGGTACAGAGAAACTGCACATTATAGCTGTCTGCCCCGCCTTCTGCTGGAGGTTTCCAGGAAACTTCCATCGAGCTGCTCGTCACATCGACTAACGTAATATTCCTCACCTTCAACGGCTCTACAACATACATGTACATGTAAAATATTTAATCAGTATTTATTAGGAATGAACTGGTCTTTCCCAGTGTAATACTACAGGGTATTACAGTGGCTGTGTCTCAGATGGTACCTCCAAATAACATTTCACAAAACCACTTGAGATATATCACTGGATATTGTATGAATACAGTCGCAACTTGTTCTTGGTCAGAAACATGCGTTTGTGTTTTGCAAATTAAGTCCAGGAAATTCCATGCTCAGTTTAACTTGGCAGTATCTGGAGAGAAAAAAACACTGCTGGTGAAGCACTTTTTGCTCCGATCTATCGAAAAACTCGCGAGCAGTGATGTAATTCCTCATGTTACCACTGACTAGCGCTTCGCTGCAGATAAGACAAAAAGATAAACTTGTTTGAAATGCTCCAAAAGCTTTATTATAAGATATGGTCAGCATTGC
The DNA here is from genome assembly GCA_029237695.1 of Conchocele bisecta. Taxonomy (NCBI): domain Eukaryota; kingdom Metazoa; phylum Mollusca; class Bivalvia; order Lucinida; family Thyasiridae; genus Conchocele; species Conchocele bisecta. The sequence goes on along the minus strand of CM055265.1, from coordinate 191,505,574 downwards.
ACCCTTCTATATAGTCGTCATATTAACACCGTAATACGTTAACACACGGCGTACACGCATGGTCATAAAAAATAACGCAATATAAAAATGCGAGAAATGAATGTTATCGGTGTCGTAGTTGGTGGCATAGTGTATAGTCAAGGCAAGTCACGTGACTACGTGAGCACAGTGAGAAATATTAATGCTTTATTTAGCAAAACTAGCGTTACTAACGCCAGTTATTTTTTTATAATAATTTTTTTCTCACTCACAGGGGCAAATATATTCAGTTAAATGCTGTTTTCCGATCTGAATACCATACTTTCCAACTCATCTTAGACACAGTACCTTTAAAAGGCGCAGTATAATGCCTATGTAAACTAGAAGTGGATGCTGGTCTACAAGTGCATGTGTATTCCCCTCCACAGAGACAAACAAAATCAGTCTAAAAAGAAAATTCTCTGGATATTAAATAAGTGCGCGAAAAAAACAATGGGAGATAACTTGCAAATTAATGAGGCAAAAGTTATCATGCTTGGTCTGTGGTCTATGTATGTTTTATAAGAATATTTCAAAGCGTATTCGAGTTATGCTCCGGACACAAAAACAGTGCACACACAAAAACAAAGAGAAATAGCTAAATCTCGCGCACATGAATGTGGTCATGAATGTGTGAAGTTTCATGAAAATTTACCAAAGAGACTTTAAATTATGCTCCGAACACGAACAGAGACTCGATTCTTATGAAATCAGTAAACTTCTTTATTAAATTGAATATGATATTTATTAAACTGGATGACTGTTTTCGTAAGAAACTCGACACAGCCTTGATTCATATGAAATCAGTAAAAGTATAATATTAAATATATTAAGAGTGTCTATACATGTACCATATAAATACACACATATCTGAATATTAGATCATTGATGGTGTTACCAATCATGGTAAACACTAGGGAAACAGAAACACATCAAAGGCTAATTAAAAATATTTTCGGATGATCAAGAGCTCTGCCACTGGGTCTGAAATGGTGATCAGAAATGAAATAACATGGTACTTGTTAGATCATAACATACCCAAATTTCAATTAAAATAAATGGGATTAAAGAAGACCCTCCTACCAGCATAATACATCCTATTAACCCTTTCAATGTCACAGGCCATTAATTCAGTATTTACAAACACTGTAGATCCAGATGAGCTGTCTCGTAACGAGCCATCTCATCTGGATCTGCAGTGATTGCTAGTATTTTAAGATTTGTTTTATACTACCCCTCTTCGGAATAGTCCGAAAATTAAAACCGAACAGTCAATGTCAGATATTTAGGGTTAAGGGTTAATTTGTGTGCTTTTGTATGGATACGTACTCGTGTATGAAGACACAACCTTTTGGTGTTCACTGAGTATACCAAACAGCAGGGTGTAGACGGTGAATGTGTACTCTGTTCCCGCAGTGAGGCCTTCAATGTGCACAGTGTTGACAGTAGACGGCTCCGTCTTATTCTGTCTGCCATTTTGATCATATATGATCAAGTAACTGTCGAAATTCGCATCTGTGTTGGAGAGGTTAATCTGGACATTGTGTTCACCAACATCTGTCAGTTCAACATACTTTGGCTTCAAGGGACCTGTATGAACACAATGGTATGTAGAACTTGGAGCTGGGCGAATCTAGGTATTATGTAACAGGCAAGTGTTTTCTGCCATGACCTTTATCAGGCAAGGCTAGGAAACACATAGGAATTCCGAGGCTACCCAAGCAATTCCTATTATTTCCGAGGCAAACCTGAACTTGATATCAAAATTGTATTTATCAAGTAATGTTTTATGCTACAGAAGGAGAAAATATGACGTGATCTTCATTTAAAGGATGTGGCCATTTCATAATACTAATGTGATGTGATGTTATTCAACTAAAGAAATGTCATGGAAAGTAGATTTTCAATCCATTGTGAATTGTATACCATTTGTTACCAGTCAGTATGTATCAGGCCAACACAAAGCCAAATACCTGATACATTTTGAAATGGGAGCTAGTCAAACAAGAAATCAGTAACACTGATGGATGTACATATCTTAAACAATTTAACAAACACAAAAAAAACATTGACGCAAATTTCTAAGTCATTTTACTTACAGCACCTGAAAACTTAAACGCAAATCTCAGATGGACGGACACACGAAAGGACGGAAGGACCGGGTGGCGACTATATGTACCCCCGATAAGTTTCGGGATACATAAACAAGAGGGCCATTGTGGCCCTATATAGCTCACATGCTTATTATATATATGTAAGTAAATCTGAGAGAGCTTTATACATTCATTATTGCTATGAAGTTTGTTTAAAGATTTTGTCAAACTTTATACGGCGACCATCTTGGATGATGTGATGATCTCCAATTTGAAGAAGATATTTCACTGAAAGACAATAACTATGAAGTTTGGTCAGCATCGACAGAGCAGTTCACGAGAAGAAGACGTTTGAACACTCTAATTAAGGAAATCGTCTCCTCAATACCTTCGATTTGATATATGACATGACCATATTCGGTCAAATTTGACCCCTAGTTGACTCCCCACCCCGGCCCCACTAAATGTTGACCGCTGGGACACCATTTTTACAAATCTGAAAAAGCATTTACTCTCGATCATTCATGTCAAATTTTGTTGAAATCTGTCCGACAGTTCGTGAGCAGATTTTGCTTAAGAATTTTACCTACTTTGCCACGGTGGAAAAGCTGACATGACCCACACATAGATCACCCCTGTCAAGTTTAACCAGCATTGGCCAAGCGGTTCACAAGAAGAAGGCGTTTGAACTCTCTAATTAAAGGATGAACCCACCAATCGGTGACCATCTTGGATGACGTCACCTAATCATCCAATTTTTACATAAAATACTCCAGAGTGATTGCCTTGTCGACACTGTTGATAAATGACATGACCATATTCGGTCAAAAGAGAAATTTTACCCCTATTTGACCCCCTGGCCATACCCATGTTTTGACCCTGGAGCCACCATTTTAACAAATCTGAAACAGCATTGAGGATCGATCATTCTTGCTAAGTTTGGTTGAAATTGGTCTGGCGGTTGTTGAGAAGAATAGTTTTTAAGAAGTTGAACTACTTTTTCGCCGCGGCCATCTTGGATTAGAAGACAACCTCTAAATTTACAAATCTGACATTCCCCCACCAATATATCATCCATATGAAGTTAGACCAAGATTAGCCGGGCTGTTTGTCAGAAAATGACGTTATAATCTCTAATAACAGAATGGCCTTTTGGCGGCCATCTTGGATGACATAATCATCTGATTTCGACAACAAACACTCCAGAGTGATCGTCCTGTCGATATTTTCGATTTGATATATGACATGACCATATTCGGTCAAATGTGAAAGTTGACCTGCTTGACCCCCACCCCTGGCCTCGCCCAATTGTAACCCCGGGGCCACCATTAACACAATTTGAATCAGCATTGACTATCTATCATTCCTGCCAAGTTTCGTTGTAATTGGTCTGGCGGCTCGTGAGAAGAAGATTTGTTTAAGAATTTGACCTACTTTTCCACGGCGGCCATCTTGGATTATGCGACGACCTCCAGTTTTACAAATCTGACGTGGCCCCACCCATAGATCATACATGTGAAGTTTAACCAACATTGGTTTAGCAGTTTGTGAAAAGAAGACGTTTAAAAGAGTGGACGGACAGACGGACGGACGGACGAAGGACGAAAAGCGGTAACAATAGCTAACTTGAGCCTTTGGGTCAGGAGAGCTAAACTGATTCCAAGGTGTTTGCCACCAGTTTACCGTATGCACAGAGGTGTCAGCACTTAATTGGATCTTTATTGGATGTCACATACTATCCTCTACAAGACTTTGGAAGTTATATTTATGGAAAGGTGAAACAGTTTAAAGTCAGAGCAAAAACTAAGGCCATCTAGAGATGTGGTCTCGGTTTTAAGTTCGAAAGGCCAGTGACATGGACATACTATGATGTGTTTTTTAAGCCATTGGCAAAAATTGAACCAACTACCTCCAGTATGAAAGTCCAATGCTCTACCCCTAAACTACCACATATTTGTATGACTTACTTGTGTATGATGAGATGACTAGCGGCCCGAGACTCCACAGACCACCGATCTCTGTGTATACAGACACTGTGTAATTGGTTGCAGCAGTCAATCCACTGATTACACGGCTGGTGTTTGTCTTGGGAACAGTGAGATTGTAGTCTAGAGCAGTTGAAGAAACTATGATCCTGTAGTTGTCAAACCGGTCATCCTCATGAGTCCAGGTCAGAGTGAAGTTGGCCTCGTGTTGCTGGGAGATGTTCCCGGATACGGGCGATGTAGGCCCTGCAAACAAAGTACACTTCAACCCCACTATAACACTATTTCATTATAACACGAATTTCAATAACACGAGCATGTCGTGGCTCTCAAATACTCGGTTATACTACCTCTCCATTACGTTTAGTATGATTATAACACGATTCACGTAAAACCCCATTTATTTATTAACTAAATGGGGTCCATGCAAAGCCATCGTTTTATAATTTATTACCCCAATGCTAGTGCTGCTATAAAGGGGTGTAAGCGATTTAATTAGAATATATTATATGGTACCCATGCCAATATGTTAATAATATACATGGTGTCAATACATAATGCATGATGTCAAGATATTCATGAAAAATAATAGAAACAAGAGTAAGTGAGCAGAGGCTCACAGACATGCTCAGCCGTTGCCTGGACCGACAAACAAAACAATTACCGCAAATCTTAAGGACGGACGGACAAACGGGTTGACAGGCGATCATACAAAAACTATATATTCCTTGACATGCTCAGTATGCCGTGGGTATAACCAGCCGCCCGCCCGCCGCCCGCCCGCCCGTACAAGATGAAAACATAATACGTCCCGTTGTTTCAAACGGGCGTATACAAAAAGCGGAAGGCGAGATGGCAAAAACGTGAGACGATCTACAGCTATCGAGGCCTTCACCTGTAACAATTACCATGTGCGTTTTATGAACACGAGTTGTCAGAAGACAACGAAGCTCGCCTGTTGGCAGCCTTCACTCAAACTTGGCACAGTTGTATAAAAAACATGAATATTATATAACTTGACCTTGGGTTAAGGGGTGTGCGGTGGACCGTGACATTGAGGTCAGTGGTGGAAGATGGGTCTTGGATTTGCTATAGCATGATATAGCATATTAAGGTGAATGCATGTATGAAATATCAATGCGCTCCATGAAAACAAGTAAAACAAAATTTAACCCAACGTTAAGTTTATGAACGCACTAAGTTGGTGATTTTCTACAGCATGATAGCCATTCATGAGGAATGCATGTATGAATGTGGTAAGTTAGTGACCTTGGCCTTGGGAAAAGGGGTGGGGGTGGGTCATGGATTTGCTGTAGCACAATAGAGGATCATCAAATGAATGCATGTATGAAATATCAAGGCGTTCGTTGTAAAGAAACAGAAGTGATAACAAGACATTTACTCCAACGTTAAGTTTATGATGTTGATCTTGGGGAAAGGGGTGGGGTGGGTCATGGATTTGCTGTAGCATAATAGAGGATCATCAGATGAATGAATGTATGAAATATCAAAGCGTTCAAAGTGTAAACAAACAGAAGTTACACAACATTTACCCTAACGCAAAGTTTGTGAACATGCTAAGTTTGTGACCTTGACCTTGGGGTAAGGGTTTGGTGGTGGGTTGTGAATTTACTACATCATGATAGAGGGTCATCTGAGGAATGCATGTATGAAATATCAAGGTGTTCTATGAAAGGAAACAGATGATACAAGAGATTTACCCCAACGTTAAGTTTATGAAAGTGCAAAGTTTGTGACCGTGACCTTGGGGAAAGGGGTGGGGGTGGGTCATGGATTTGCTATATCACGACAGAGAATCATCAGATGAATGCATGTATGAAATATCAAGGTGTTCCCTGTAAAGAAACAGAAGTTATAAAAAGACATTTACTCCAACGTTAAGTTTATGATGTTGATCTTGGGGACAGGGGTGGGGTGTGGGTTAAGATTTGCTGTAGCACAATAGAGGAGCATCAGATGAATGCATGTATGAAATATCAAAGCATTCCTTGTAAAGAAACACAAGTTACACAACATTTACCCCAACGTTAAGTTTATGAACATGCTAAGTTTGTGATCTTGACCTTTGGGTAATGTTTCGGTGGTGCGTCATGGATTTGCTACAGCAATATGGAGGGTCATATGATGAATGCATGTATGAAATACCAAGGCGTTCCATGAAAGGAAACATATGTTATAAGACATTTACCCCGACGTTAAGTTTATGAATGTTCTAACTTGTGACCTTGACATTGGGGTAGGGGGTGGGCGTTGGGTCATGGATTTGCTATAGCACGATAGGGTATCATCAGATGATGAATGCATGTATGAAATAGCAAGGCGTTCCATGATAGGAAACAGATGTTATAAGACATTTCTCCGAACGTTAAGTTTATGAATGTGCTAAGTGTGTGACGTTGACCTTGGGGTAAGGGGTGGGCGGTGGGTCATGGATTTGCTATAGCACAATAGGGTAACATCAGATGAATGGATGTTTGAAATAGCAAGGCGTTCCATGAAAGGAAACATATGTTATAAGACATTTACCCCAACGTTAAGTTTATGAATGAGCTAAGTTTGTGACCTTGACCTTGGGGTAACGGGTGGGGGTGCGTCATGGATTTGCTATCCCACGATAGAGTTTCATCAGATGAATCCATGTATGAAATGTGACGGCGTTCCCTGTATGAAATGTGACGGCGTTTCTTGGGGAAGGGGAAAGGGGTGGGGTGGGTCATGGATTTGCTGTTGCACAATAGAGGATCATCAGATGAATGAATGTATGAAATATCAAAGCGTTCAAAGTGTAAACAAACAGAAGTTACACAACATTTGCCCCAGCGTTAAGTTTATGAACATGCTAAGTTTGTGACATTGACCTTGGGGTAAGGGTTGGGTGGTGGGTAGTGCATTTGCTACAGCATGATAGAGGGTCCTCTGAGGAATGCATGTATCTAATATCAAGGCGTTCATGAAAGGAAACAGATGTTATAAGACATTTACCCCAACATTAAGTTTATGAATGTGCTAAGTTTGTGACCTTGACCTTTGGGTCAGGGTTGGGTGCTGGATCATAGATTTGCTACAGCATGATAGAGGATCATCTGAGGAATGCATGTATGAAATAACAAGGTGTTCTATGAAAGGAAACAGAAGTTGTAAGACATTTACCCCAACGTTAAGTTTGTGGACGCCGACGACGCCGGGGGTATGCCATAAGCTGTTCTGCACTTCGGGCAGGCGAGCTAAAAATCTATACGGGGAGAGATGTGTTGGAAGGTGACCAAACGCACAACGATTTAATCCCCGACAATATTTTAACATGGATATGCCCCGGATATGTGTCATAAAATTGACATTACTTGGTGTCACGGTTGACATTTACATGGTTGATACGGAAATAGCAGCCGGATTTCATTATTTTCGGACCGAATTTTAAAGATAGTTTGCAAATCTCAATCCGTCTGAGATTTCAAACTTCGGTCCAGAACCGACAAATTCGGCTTCAGGAGCATGCTGGGAGGCCAGGAATGAGACTGGCCACAAATGACATCAGCCCCATTTCCAGTCACAGCCACAAATAACAATTGTCTAGAAACATACTTGTATAACTGGAGACTATAGCGTGCCGACTGGTCAGCCCAGGTACAGATGTGTACACTTCTAGAGAGTAGTTGGTCCCCGAAGACAGGCCAGTAATGGTCTTGGACGTTGTATCTACTGGTATCCCAGCTATGGCAGTCGTGTATGGCGATGTCATTTCTATGCTCCAGTTGAGGAACCTGGGATCGTCGTCGGTCCACGCCACAGTCAGTCTGTCGCTGGTGATGGACTCGACAGGAATGCTGACCTTGCTCAGTGGGGATGGCACTGGTGGGAATAATATAGACAATACCAGGCTACATGGAGATGCCACTTGTGAGGACAATATAGACAATACCAGGCTAGGTGGGGATGACACTGGGGAGGACAATATAGACAATAACAGACTAGGTGGGGATGGCACTGGTAGGGACAATGTAGACAATACCAGGCTTGGTAGGAATGGCACTGGTATGGACAATATAGACAATACCAGTCTTGGTGGGGATGCCACTGGTGGGGACAATATAGACAATACCAGTGTTCGTGGGGATGGAACTGGTGGGGACAATATAGACAATACCAGGCTCGGTGGGGATGGCACTGATGGAGTCAATATAGACAATACCAGAATCGGTGGGTACAATATAGACAATACCAGGCTCGGTGGGGATGACACTGCTGGGGACAATATAGACAATACCAGGCTCAGTGGGGTTGGCACTGGTGGGGACAATATAGACAATACCAGACTCGGTGGGGATGGCACTGGTGTGGGTACAATATAGACAATATAGACAATATGTGATGATCTCCAATTTGAAAAAGATGTAAATATTTCACTGAAAGACAATAACTATGAAGTTTGGTCAGCATCGACAGAGCAGTTCACGAGAAGAAGACGTTTGAACACTCTAATTAAAGAAATCGTCTCCTCAATACCTTCGATTTGATATATGACATGACCATATTCGGTCAAATTTGACCCCTAGTTGACTCCCCACCCCGGCCCCACTAAATGTTGACCGCTGGGACACCATTTTTACAAAAGCATTTTACAAATTACAAAAGCATTTACTCTCGATCATTCATGTCAAATTTTGTTGAAATCTGTCCGACAGTTCGTGAGCAGATTTTGCTTAAGAATTTTACCTACTTTGCCACGGTGAAAAAGTTGACATGCCCCCACCCATAGATCACCCCTGTCAAGTTTAACCAACATTGGCCAAGCGGTTCACAAGAAGAAGGCGTTTGAACTCTCTAATTAAAGGATGAACCCACCAATCGGTGACCATCTTGGATGACGTCACCTAATCATCCAATTTTGACATAAAATACTCCAGAGTGATTGCCTTGTCGACACCTTCGATTGATAAATGACATGACCATATTCGGTCAAAAGTGAAATTTTACCCCTATTTGACCCCCCTGGCCATACCCATGTTTTGACCCTGGAGCCACCATTTTAACAAATCTGAAACAGCATTGAGGATCGATCATTCTTGCTAAGTTTGGTTGAAATTGGTCTGGCGGTTGTTGAGAAGAATAGTTTTTAAGAAGTTGACCTTCTTTTTCACAGCGGCCATCTTGGATTAGAAGACAACCTCCAAATTTACAAATCTGACATTTCCCCACCAATATATCATCTATGTGAAGTTAGACCAAGATTCGCCTAGCTGTTTGTCAGAAAATGACGTTATAATCTCTAATAACAGAATGGCCTTTTGGCGGCCATCTTGGATGACATAATCATCTGATTTCGACAAAAAACACTCCAGAGTGATCGTCCTATCGATATTTTCGACTTGATATATGACATGACCATATTCGGTCAAATGTGAAAGTTGACCTGCTTGACCCCCACCCCTGGCTCCGCCCAATTGTGACCCCGTGGCCACCATTAACAAAATTTGAATCAGCATTGACTATCTATCATTCCTGCCAAGTTTCGTTGTAATTGGTCTGGCGGCTCGTGAGAAGAAGATTTGTTTAAGAATTTGACCTACTTTTCCACGGCGGCCATCTTGGATTATGCGACGACCTCCAGTTTTACAAATCTGACGTGGCCCCACCCATATATCATACATGTGAAGTTTAACCAACATTGGTTTAGCAGTTTGTGAAAAGAAGACGTTTAAAAGAGTGGACGGACGGACGGACGGACAGACGGACGGACGGACGGACGAAGGACGAAAAGCGGTAACAATAGCTAACTTGAGCCTTTGGGTCAGGGGAGCTAAACTGATTCCAAGGTGTTTGCCACCAGTTTACCGTATGCACAGAGGTGTCAGCACTTAATTGGATCTTTATTGGATGTCACATACTATCCTCTACAAGACTTTGGAAGTTATATTTATGGAAAGGTGAAACAGTTTAACGTCAGAGCAAAACTAAGGCCATCTAGAGATGTGGTCTCGGTTTTAAGTTCGAAAGGCCAGTGACATACTATGATGTGTTTTTTAAGCCATTGGCAAAAATTGAACCAACTACCTCCAGTATGAAAGTCCAATGCTCTACCCCTAAACTACCACATATTTGTATGACTTACTTGTGTATGACGAGATGACTAGCGGCCCAAGACTCCGCAGACCACCTATCTCTGTGTATACAGACAATGTGTAATTTTTTGCAGCAGTCAATCCACTGATTACACGGCTGGTGTTTGTCTTGGGAACAGTGATATTGTAGTCTGGAGCAGTTGAAGAAACTATGATCCGGTAGTTGTCAAACCGGTCATCCTCATGAGTCCAGGTCAGAGTGAAGTTGGCCTCGTGTTGCTGGGAGATGTTCCCGGATACTGGCGATGTAGGCCCTGCAAACAAAGTACACTTCAACCCCACTATAACACTATTTCATTATAACACGAATTTCAATAACACGAGCATGTCGTGGCTCTCAAATACTCAGTTATACTACCTCTCCATTACGTTTAGTATGATTATAACACGATTCACGTAAAACCCCATGTATTTATTAACTAAATGGGGTCCATGCAAAGCCATCGTTTTATAATTTATTACCCCAATGCTAGTGCTGCTATAAAGGGGTGTAAGCGATTTCATTAGAATATATTATATGGTACCCATGCCAATATGTTAATAATATACATGGTGTCAATACATAATACATGATGTCAAGATATTCATGAAAAATAATAGAAACAAGTGTAAGTGAGCAGAGGCTCACAGACATGCTCGGCCGTTGCCTGGACCGACAAACAAAACAATTATCGCAAATCTTACGGACGGACGGACAAACAAGTGGACGGGCGAAAATACAAAAACTATATATTCCTTGACATACTCTGTATGCCGTGGGTATAACCAGCCGCCCGCCCGCCGCCCGCCCGCCCCCCGCCCGTACAAGATGAAAACATAATACGTCCCGTTGTTTCAAACGGGCGTATACAAAAAGCGGAAGGCGAGATGGCAAAAACGTGAGACGATTCTCATGTCGTTAGGAGACGATTCGCATGTTTTCGCAAGACGGACAAATTGCGAAACGATAGCTCTAGACGAATCGTAATGCTGATTGTTTTATTTTCGATTGCTGATAAACACCTTGAACATGGCAGACGTACCTTTGTCCTTTTCAAAATGTTTGCAAACTGTAGATCCCGATGAGCCGGCTATTCACGAGCCGTCTCATCAGGATCTACGCCATTCGTACGTACTTCACAGTGCATGGTTTCTTTATTTTATTTTAAAATCATCAGAAAGGCGAGTCTTAAATACGCTAAAGCCAGTCTATTTATAAACCGCTATGATCTCTACAGCTATCGAGGCCTTCACCTGTAACAATTACCACGTGCGTGTTATGAACACGAGTTGTCAGAAGACAACGAAGCTCGCCTGTTGGCAGCCTTCACTCAAACTTGGCACAGTTGTATAAAAAACATGAATATTATATAATTTGACCTTGGGTTAAGGGGTGTGCGGTGGACCGTGACATTGAGGTCAGTGGTGGAAGGTGGGTCTTGGATTTGCTATAGCATGATATAGCATATTAAGATGAATGCATGTATGAAATATCAATGCGCTCCCTGAAAACAAGTAAAACAAAATTTAACACAACGTTAAGTTTATGAACGCACTAAGTTGGTGATTTTCTACAGCATGATAGCTATTCATGAGGAATGCATGTATGAATGTGCTAAGTTTGTGACCTTGACCTTGGGAAAAGGGGTGGGGGTGGGTCATGGATTTGCTGTAGCACAATAGAGGATCATCAAATGAATGCATGTATGAAATATCAAGGCGTTCGTTGTAAAGAAACAGAAGTGATAACAAGACATTTACTCCAACGTTAAGTTTATGATGTTGATCTTTGGGAAAGGGGTGGGGTGGGTCATGGATTTGCTGTAGCACAATAGAGGATCATCAGTTGAATGAATGTATGAAATATCAAAGCGTTCAAAGTGTAAACAAACAGAAGTTACACAACATTTACCCCAACGCAAAGTTTGTGAACATGCTAAGTTTGTGACCTTGACCTTGGGGTAAGGGTTTGGTGGTGGGTTGTGAATTTGCTACATCATGATAGAGGGTCATCTGAGGAATGCATGTATGAAATATCAAGGCGTTCTATGAAAGGAAACAGATGTTATAAGAGATTTACCCCAACGTTAAGTTTATGAAAGTGCAAAGTTTGTGACCGTGACCTTGGGGAAAGGGGTGGGGTGGGTCATGGATTTGCTATATCACGATAGAGAATCATCAGATGAATGCATGTATGAAATATCAAGGCGTTCCCTGTAAAGAAACAGAAGTTATTAAAAGACATTTACTCCAACGTTAAGTTTATGATGTTGATCTTGGGAACAGGGGTGGGGTGTGGGTAATGAATTTACTGTAGCACAATAGAGGAGCATCAGATGAATGCATGTATGAAATATCAAAGCGTTCCTTGTAAAGAAACAGAAGTTACACAACATTTACCCCAACGTTAAGTTTATGAACATGCTAAGTTTGTGACCTTGACCTTTGGGTAAGGGTTCGGTGGTGCGTTGTGGATTTGCTACAGCAATATGGAGGGTCATATGTGCATGTATGAAATACCAAGGCGTTCCATGAAAGGAAACAGATGCTATAAGACATTTACCCCGACGTTAAGTTTATGAATGTTCTAAGTTAAGACCTTGACATTGGGGTAAGGGGTGGGCGTTGGGTCATGGATTTGCTATAGCACGATAGGGTATCCTCGGATGAATGCATGTATGAAATAGCGAGGCGTTCCATGAAAGGAAACAGATGTTATAAGACATTTATCCGAACGTTAAGTTTATGAATGTGCTAAGTGTGTGACCTTGATCTTGGGGTAAGGTGTGGGTGGTGGGTCATGGATTTGCTATAGCACGCTAGGGTAACATCAGATGAATGCATGTATGAAATAGCAAGGCGTTCCATAAAAGGAAACATATGTTATAAGACATTTACACCAACGTTAAGTTTATGAATGTACTAAGTTTGTGACCTTGACCTTGGGGTAAGGAGTGGGGGTGCATCATGGATTTGCTATAGCACGATAGAGTATCATCACATGAATGCATGTATGCAATATGAAGGCGTTCCCTGTAAATGAACAGAAGTTACACAACATTTACCCCAGCATTAAGTATATAAACATTCTAAGTTTGTGACCTTGATCTTGAGGTAAGGGTTGGGTGATGGGTCATGGATTTGCTACAGCATGATAGAGGGTCATCTGAGGAATGCATATATGAAATAACAAGGTGTTCTATGAAATGAAACAGAAGTTATAAGACATTTACCCCAACGTTAAGTTTGTGGACGCCGACGCCGACGCCGCCGACGATGCCGGGGGTATGCCATAAGCTCTTCTGCACTTCGTGCAGGCGAGCTAAAAATCGATACGGGGAGAGATGTCTTGAAAGGCGACCAAACACACAACGATTTACTACCCGACAGTATTGTTACATGGATATGCCCCGGATATGTGTCATACAATTGACATTACTTGGTGTCACGGTTGACATTATTTTCGGACCTTATTTTAAGGATAGTTTGCAAATCTCAATCGTTCTGAGATTTCAAAATTCGGTCCAAAACCGACAAACTGAAAATTTTAGAAGCCCTGAATTCAGGTAGTAGGAGCATGCTGGGAGGCCATGAATGAGACTGGCCAGAAATTACATCAGCCTCATTTCCAGTCACAACCACAAATAACACAAATGTCCCTGTTGACACAAAATTCCAGGATAATTAATTTACATCCTATTAACCCTTTCAATCCCACAGGCCATAAATTCAGTATTTACAAACGCTGTAGATCCAGATGAGCTGGCTCGTAACGAGCCATCTCTCTGGATCTGCAGTGTTTGCTAGTATTTTAAGATTTGATTTATACTACTTCTCTTGGGAATATGCAAACAATTAAAACAGAACAGTAAATGTCAGATATTTAGGGGTGAAAGGGTTAAGTTTTGTGCTCTTCTATGGATACGTACTCGTGTATGAAGACACAACCTTTTGGTGTTCACTGAGTATACCAAACAGCAGGGTGTAGACGGTGAATGTGTACACTGTTCCCGAAATGAGGCCATCAATGTGCACGGTGTTGACAGTAGGCGGCTCCGTCTTATTCTGTCTGCCATTTTGATCATATATGATCGAGTAATTGTCGAAATTCGCATCTGTGTTGGAGAGGTTAATCTGGACACTGTGTTCACCAACATCTGTCAGTTCAACATACTTTGGTTCCAATGGACCTGAATGAACACAATGATTACGTAGAACCTAGGGAGTAACACGCAAGATATCAAACTTGTATTTATCAAGTAATGTTTTATGCTACAGAATGAGATAATATGATGTGGTCTTCATTGCATCACTATCTTGACGTCCTAATACTAATGTCATGTGATGTTATTCAACTAAGGAAATGTCATAGAAAGTAGTTTTCAATCCATTGTGAATTGCATACCATTTGTTATCAGTCAGTATGTATCAGGCCAATGTAAAGCCAAATACCTGATAAATTTGGAATTGGGAGCTAGTCAAACAAGAAATCAGTAACACTGATGGATGTACCTGTCAAATAATTTAACACAAAAAAAACAAACAACATTTACGTGAACTTCAAGTCATTTGACCTTGACCATGGGCACAGGGGCCACATGAGTGGGCCGCAAAGAAAAACATGGATGATGACTAGTAAGCATATATAGTTCCAAGTCAATCTGACTTATGTACATACAGCACCTGAAAATTTAAATCGTATATCTCAGATGGAAGGACACACGGAAGGACGTAAAGACTGGGTGGCCACTATATGTACCCCCAATATGTTTTGGGGTACATAAACAAGAGGGTCATTGTGGCCCTATATCGCTCAACTGGTTATTATACGAGGGGAATTTTTTACATTTCAACAACTACTCTGTAGCATATTGAATATTGCGCCTACACCATTGCAACATATACCAACTTGAAGTACAATCTTTCATGGATTGAAATGCTACGACATCCGTGACGTCACATGTGACGTCATTACGTCACATCACGTCGCGTCTCTGCCTGAAATTAGGGCTTCTATGAAATAAAACAAAAAAATGTACATTTTCAAAAGGGCACAGTTTTTAGCAGAAGCCGAAAACAACCATGGCTATTTACAGACATTATCTAGAACCACGGCTCTATTGCATGAAATAGTCACTAGATGAATCCAGTCAGTGACATGCGACTGATACACTGTTTAAGATGAACATATGTGTAGTGCACCAAAGTGGGTTATGAACGAGCATTTAATCATTAATATTTTAAAGTGTGTGGATATCAACAAGTATTTTTTCTACACATTTATTTAGTTCAGCTCTCTGTGAATCAGCTGGTATATTTGATATTGTTTTCCATGAAGAACTTATTTGAATGGACCTACTGCAACATAATCCAAAACTAATGTTCAGAAATGGTGTGGATACGGAATGAAAATGGAAATGCTCATGTGTGAAGGCTAGAATTTCAGAATTACTGGACACTATTTACAACTTTATGTAATTACCAAGGTGTAGTATGTGTGAATATTCTACCAGAGAAAACGGTAATCAATTGAAAATATTGAAAAGAAACGGAGATGTCGCATGTGGTAAAGAAATTTCACGAGTGACGTCCGAATACCGTTACGCCAAAAAATCCTTCAACGTCACGACAATGTCACCCCTCAATAAGCAATGGCATTAACTCCGATAATAAAAGAAACACTCGCCGGACACAAGTTTCAAAAGATCAATTCAGAGATGCGCAGTATACCTAAATATGACTACTGCGCAGCGCGTGACATGCCATTATTTATGCTGAAAGTGTATGCACACCAAGGAGAGGAATAATATGACAGAATGTGAACGTTTCAGGAATGTGATGGTGTTATTTACTGAAATAAACTCATGTTGTCAAAATATAATGAACGCCCCTCGTATATATATGCAAGTAAATGTGAGAGAGCTTTATACATGGTAACACCATTTTCGTATTGTCTAGAGTAACCTTTCATCAAGGGAAGTAATTCTTCTTATTCCGTAATTTGCTATATAAACTATACAACTTTCTACAAACCATTTGTTATATGTTTAAGAATGTATACATTAAAACAAGTGTCTCGGGTGCGTGGATGGGCTATGTGAAGCATTGGTACACAATATTTACGGAATAAGTGTGAATTACATATTTCTCTATCAAAGTGACTATACACAATACCATTCATTATTCCTATGAAATTTGTTTTGAAACCAGTCAGGTGGTTATAATGGGAAGAAATTGTTTAAAGGTTTTGTCCAACTTTATATGGCCACCATCTTGGCTTATGTGATGATCTCCCATTTGAAAAATATGTAAATATTTGACTTAAAGACGGTAACAATGAAGTTTGGCCAGCATCGGCCAAGCAGTTCACGAGAAGAAGATGTTTGGACACACTAATTAAATATAAATAATGGCCGTTTGACCTTTCGGCGGCCATATTAGATGACCTAAGCATCTGATTTCGACATAAAATGATTCGAATCTACGATTATATGACATGACGATATGCCTAGTTACCCCCCCCCCCCCCCCCCCCCCGCCCCCCCCCTCTCCACCAAATTGTGATCGCTAGGTCACCATTAGCATTTACTGTCGATCAGTCCTTTCAAGTTTCGTTTGCCACGGCGGCCATCTTGGATTAGGCGATGACGTCCAACTTTCTGACATGCCCCCACTCATAGATCATCACTGTCAAGTTTGACCAACATTGGCTAAGTGGTTCACAAGAAGACTTTGAACTCTCTAATTAAAGGATGAACTTTTGACCTGTCAGCGGCCATCTTTGATAACGTAATAATAATTTTCGACACAAATTACTCCGTCTTGTCAATATCTTCGATTTGATATATGACATGACCATATTCGGTCAAATGTAAATTTGACCGACGGCCACGCCCATTTTTGACCCCGGAGCCACCATTTTAACAAATCTGAATCAACATTGACTATCGATAATTCCTGCCAAGTTTCGTTAAAATTGGTCCGGCGGCTCACGAGAAGAAGATTATTTAAGAATTTGACCTACTTTTCAACGGCGGCCATCTCGGATTATGTGACGACCTCCAATTTTAGAACACTAACGAGTCCCCACCCACCCGCCAGTTTACCGTGTGTACAGAGGTGTCAGCACATGATTTGATCTACATGTCACATACTATCCTCTACAAGACTTTGAAAGTTAGATTTATGGAAAGGTGAAACGGTTTAATGTCAGCAAAAGCTAAGGTTGTCTAGAGATGGGATGTCGGTTTCAAGTTATAAAGGCCATTGGCATGGAAATACTATGATTTGTTTTTTCATGCTTAGGACAAAGATTGAACCAACTACGTCCAGTATTAAAGTCCAATGCTCTACCCCTAAACTACCACATGTTTGTATGACTTACTTGTGTATGATGAGATGACCAGCGGCCCAAGACTCCACAGACCACCTATCTCTGTGTATACAGACACTGTGTAATTGGTTGCAGCAGTCAATCCACTGATTACACGGCTGGTGTTTGTCTTGGGAACAGTGAGATTGTGGTCTGAAGCAGTTGAAGAAACTATGACCCTGTAGTTGTCAAACCGGTCATCCTCATGAGTCCAGGTCAGAGTGAAGTTGGCCTCGTGTTGTTGGGAGATTTTCCCGGATACGGGTGAGTTAGGCCCTGTAAACAAAGTACACTTCAACCCCACTATAACACTATTTCACTATAACACGAATTTCAAAAACACGACCATTTCGTGGCTCTCAAATACTCAGTTTTACTATCTGTCCATTACATTTAGTATCATTATGACACGATGCACGTATAACACGATGATTTTACATGGACCCCATTTATTTATTACATATATGGGGTCCATGCAAGCCATCGTTGTATAAATTATTACCCCAACGCTAGTGCTGCTATAAAGGGGTTTAAGTGACTTTCATTAGAATAGATACGGTACACATGTCAATATATTAATAATATACATGGTGTCAATACATAATACATTATTTCAAGATATTCGTAACAATAATATAAACTAGAGCAAGTGAGCAAAGTCTGACGGATACCCTCGGCCGTTGCCTCGACCGACAAACAAAAACATTATCGCAAATCTTACGGACAGACAGTCAGAACAAACGGACGGACGGGCGGAAATACAAACTCTATATATTCCTTGACATACTTTGTATGCCGGTGGTATAAATAGATCATGGCTCATGGATACCCTCAGCCACCGCTCAGACTGACAAACAAAAACTTCAACGCAAATTTTGAAATGTTATGTTTTCGTGTCATGGACGGACAGGCAGACTTACATTATACTCGTTAGTGGGTACATCATTTTGTTTTGAAATACAGGACTGACCCGCGAAGAAACAATATGCTTAGGTGGTACATAATAAATACCATTGTTTTATTTTGTCTTAGGCCATTCCTCCAACCCCCTAACACCCCGAATGTGTGCCCGAACAGACAGACGGATGGACAGACAGTAGACAAGACCGCCACTGAAGCGGTGTCGCGCCTCCCGAGGCATGTGACCGTAACATGATCATGGGCAAATGCTAAAGTAAGCATCACAAAAACTAACAGAGAAATGCATGCTTAAAACACGAAAATGGTCAAGGTTAAAACAGAACAGTCAATGTCAGATATTTAGGGGTGAAAGTGTTAAGTCGTGTGCTCAGTGTTGACAGTAGACGGCTCCGTCTTATTCTGACTGACATTGTATGACTGTCGAAATTCGCATCTGTGTTGGAGAGGTTAATCTGGTTCACCAATACGTGGGGTAATGGTGAATGAATGTTAATTTTGCCAGAAAATGTCATATCTATAGAATATACAAAACTATCTGTCTCCTTATATTATAACCTCGCATATGGGACACCAGCTTTAATGTGCCGGACACACTGACGGACGGACGGACTCACGGACACACAGACACAGTCCAAGCACTATATGCCTCCAGCTCTAGAGTCACCGGGGGCATAATTAAAATATATATAACTAAAGAAGACCCTCCGACCCAGTGTATGTCCCTGGTGATACAAAATGCCAGGATAATTAATTTACATCCTATTAACCCAAAATAATTAATGTTCTTTGTTTACATAGTGTATATTTTTCAAATAAATATGACACAATCAACCAATTACTACTTGCATGCAACAATAGATCCAATTCACTGTAGAATAGATGTGTATCGGTTTAATGATTCATCAGTCAGTCATAATATTACCTTTGTATAAGGTGTGTGATTCAAATAGTCTGTCCTAACATTTCGTTATCATTTCCGATGCTATCGATCGCGTTTCAACATTCGTAACAGTTTTCGACCAAATTTCATGATTTCTTTGCAATACCAGTAATATTATACATTACATACTGTGACGTCATACCGTAAAAGTAGTGACGTCATTAGTTAGAATATATTATGAGTAAAATTCTACACTATATTATGTTGTAATGAACTTTAGTTTGAATGATTATGTTGCTTGGAAAAAATAGTTAAAGTGGGGACACCCTGTATACTCCACTTACTTGTGTATTGTGACTGTGCCGTAGTATTGTCACTGTATAAAGTAAGAGAGGTCCCATTTTCTATGACATTCCTCACAGCCTGGACAGTGAAGCTGTACTCGGTAGCTGCTGATAAACCACTGTACACCTTCGTGGCGGTTGTAGTGTTCTCTGACCTAGTAGTGGAGCCATCTACCATGCCATGTAAAGTGACATGATAGTAATCATCCTTTTCTTCCCCTCCTTGCTGCCAGGTGACCGAGAAGGCATTGTCTGTGATGTTACGAAAGTTTATGTTGATTGGAACTGCTGGTTCTAAAATGATAAGAATTCAAACTTGTAATAACAAACCAAAATAATTGTAAATACAAACTCTAAAGTATCTCAACTACACACAAAGTGTTCCAGAAGTTATTTCCATAAATATAGAGCAAATTTTCTGAACACAAATACGGTACATAATTTATAATAACAAGAGTTGTCAGAAGTCAATGAAGCTCGCGGTTTGCCACCAAGAGTCAAATGTGGGGCTGATCATACAGCGACGTCAGCCATCTATATTTGTCAGTAAACAAGAGTGTATGGAATACCCCTGGCATGGGCCCTGATACTAAATTCTCTCAGCCAGTGTGGGGAGTGGGGTCAATGACTTTTCACTGAACGATGGAAAATCACCTTGTGAATGCATGTGTTTGACATAGTGATATTCTATGAAAGTAGCCAGAAATTATAGGAAATTTTATATCAGAAACATCATCTGAGACATTTTCTGGAAAAATAAACATTCATTCACCATTACCCCACGTATTGATTGGCATTATCATACATTGTATATTTCCACACTGATATCAGGGGCGATAACCGTGTTTTCTTAAAATGTTAACAGACATTGCTATTTATTCTCTATATTTATTGTTTGATGTGCAATGATCATACTTTATAATCTGTTGAAAATATTATTGTTTCAGGTGACGCATTTAATTAGTATAAATAATTAAAAAATATCATGCCTCATTTGTATATGAAAATATCCTCATACCACCGCGAGTCACTATCAGTAAAATAAATATTACTAAATTATTATATCTGTATAGAGGGCACTTGTAATTTTTAGAACTGATGGATTAGTGACACAATTATACACTTATTTAATTCCTATAAAGAACATGTTGTGCCTACAGAGTGTGCATGTACCTTCAAGATATACCCTCACTACTCTGGAGACGGAAATTGTCGTCTGCTGTTTTTCATTTTGCCTTATTTCTTAAGAAAAAACTGATTTGACAACACATGAGAATCGTCTCCAGTGGATACGATTCTCATGCGCTGTCAAAACAGGTCTTTGTTGAGAAATATTGAAAATAAAAATTAACAGAAGACGACAAAATTTAATTCAGTGTATTAAGGGTTGACCCAAATTTCCCGTCTGTAACGAAAGGCAACTTACAGCCAGAAGCACCAAATTCAACCCATTGCATAGTGAATGCACTAGCAGCATATACTTAATGCATATATAAGTCCACTCGCACTCAAAGAGAAATTATATTTGACTAAAATTTAGAAACTAGAAAATGTGTTCATAGAACACGCGGACGGACAATGTGTAATTGATCCCCCGGGCCCAGCCCATTTTAGACCCCTGGGTCACCATTTTAAAAAATCTGAAAGAGCATTGACCGTCGACCATATTTGATTAGGCGACTACCTCCAAATTTACAAATCTGACATGCCTCCACCCATAGATCATCCCTGTGAAGTTTGACCAACATTGCGGGTTCACGAGAAGATGTTTGAAATCTCAAAAAGAAATGATGACATTGTATGGCACAACTTTAACGTTAAAAATGAAAGAACATGTACGATATTTTATATTGACTGGTATAACAAAGGTATTCTGTACATGAAGCAGATATATGATTTTAGAGTAAACCATTTCTACAGTTTCAGTGATTTAAATCATAGATATGAAATAAATGCAGGCAACTTCTTAAAATATTACACATATATATGCAATATTAAAACTGAAAGGAAACTAAAGATGAGAACAGAATCGTTAAGCAAAGAGGTTCCAACATACTTGATAAATAAAACATTATCGTCTGAAAATACAAATAGAATGTTATACAACGAACAAGTTGAATCAATGAGACTACCACAACTAAAACATGCACGAAAATAGGAGATAGAATTAGACAATCAAGACATTGAATTGAAATATATATATTCATTACCATACAAGAGTACACTCAGTACAAAAGTTAAAGCTTATAGCATTTCAATACAAATATCTGATGAGAATACTACCAAATAAATCGTTTTTGTTTAAATGCAAATTAAAACCATCAAACCTGTGCGAATTTTGCCATATGACTATAGACTCTAACAAGCACATGTTTTGGGAATGCACCGTCATACAACCATTTGGGACTGACATAAACCAGTTACTACAAACATGTATACTAGATTACAATCTCAATTTAACCTATGAATAGATATCATTGTGTAACACGAAAGTTGCTTGTAAAAAGAAAATAATAATTATAAGTTTTATAATCTTTTTAGTAAAATATTTTACTTTCAGATGCAAATGTACTGAATCACAATCAACATTGAAACATTTGAACGCATATCTTAAACAAACAATACAAATTGAAGAAACTATTGCCACTATGAGAGATAAATTAGAAAATTTTCACATAAAATGGAATCACTTTATACAGTTGTCAACAATATTATAAACATACAGCAACTGTATAGACTGATCAGAATAACCAGTATGCCTGCTGACTGATGTTCATACTAATTTGGGTCTACACTGAACGCACATGTAGAAAGGTGGTTTTCCCATGCAAATATCACACGGTCACAATGAGTGATAACTATTAACAGCTGACTACTACCTTGTTTCAGTTCGGAAACGTTCGTAAAATTCCGTAAATCTAAATTTGGTTTGTTTACAATCGCCAATCGATAAATGTGAGGCAAAACTGCCAATCATTAACCTGGTACGCACTTTCACTTTGCTGCAAATTCCAAAGGAAATTACAATAACAGTGTCAAGTGCTGGAGTAATTATCGACCTCACAAATTGCCATCGGAGGTGATGACACGTGTCAGATTACACAGGCTTTTAATCGGGTTGCTGTGTAATGACTTTGTGTCGGATTACAGAAGTAACAGGTGTCGGAATACGTAAACTATTTTACATGGAAACTATCATCCATGAAGTTGTTTTTCTTGACCTATGCCTTCCACATGAGGCCACTAGTTAGCACATCACACATTCGAATATTCAAATGATGCCGATCGACGTCTCCTAAACATTCGGCTACATCTCATACAGTGCCTTGATCAACAAAATACGATTATAAGTAATTGTGTGTGTTAATTCCTAAGTGCTCTGTATATCTCGGTTTGAAAGTGCTCTGTTTCAGTTACCATAGCGACCAAATGAAGATGATCATGGTGGTGTAACATGAAATGCTTTTTTTCAACAAATGTTTGTTATATGACGGCCTATAATAAGGTATAAAACAAATGAACCCTTTCACCCCAATTTTGATATGTTAATTTTCTGACCAATCCAATTGTCACACAATTATTTTCAGACTAGTCCATTTATATAAAAGTTTTTATTTTTTTCTCTCTGAAATATATTAAAATTACTTGAAAACATTGCAGATCCTGATGAGACGGCTCGTCACGAGCCGGCTCATCTGGATCTACACTGATTGCAAACACAGCTATAGAGGGCTGTAGTGTTGAAAGGGTTAAGATTCCACAAAGATATGCAAACATACAAGGCTAGTGAATAAACATTATGAACATACCACTTAAAGTGGAGACCAGAAACTTCTGAACACTGACTTACTTGTGCATGCAATGACAGTGAAAGCCTGAGGAAATGGATTGACGGTCTCGTACATGGACTTCACGGCCAGCGTATAGCATGCTCCTGCAGCAAGGTTTGCCAGAGCCGGATATACATATGTTATACTGGTATCCTCGGCAGTAATGTTGACACTACACGTGCTAGGTTGGTCCATGGATGCCCGATACACAAGGAAACAATTGGTGGGCATGTTTCCTCTGGTGATGCTCAGGGTGACGGTATCCGTCGACTGTCCGGTCACCTGGGCCTGCAGCCGGACCTCTGTAACGTGTTATATGCATGGGTGAAATTCTCCCAATACTGAAAAGTAATGTTCTGGATAGTGAAAGTAGTGTTTTCATACAGTCAAAATAAAATATTCTCCGAACACTGAATTCAGTATTACAGGGATGGGAGCCAACTTCGTCAAAAACGTCTGAAATCATCTGAAATAAATAGGCTGATTTTCCCTACCCTATTGCAAATGCATAATATTGGAGCAGGTCAGACAAAACGTGAAACATTTTTGAAATTTCACACCGGAAAAAAAAGTCTGAAATCAGTGTAAAATAGAAAAATTCTCATGCTATTAATACTGAAGACTTTCACACATGCATATTTGACTGTGGCTGGAGAAATGGGGCTTATGGAATTAATTAATAAGCAATTTAGATGAAGAAGAAATGAATTGTAAAATATTATGTTAGATGTGGTAGTAATGTCAAATGAAGATAATATGTTATGTACTGCAGTTTCTTGTGTACACGAATAGCCGATGATGTCCAAGGTTAGTGGCTGTAGCTGTGAAAACTAGTGATACTAGTATAGTCGACCTAATGTATAAAGTGGCCGAGAAAAATTAGTTTGTATATGTAAAAGAGTAGAGGTTGGCCATTACTTGAAATGAACAATATAATGCTTCTAAAATATGTTTTTGCCCATTGCATTTTTTTAAAATGAATGTGAGGCCCAACAAGGGGCAATTTAGATTTTAAAAAAAAACGCTACAAAGCAATGGCCTCATTTAAATTCACACCTTCATTTAAATTCACACTCAACGCACTGTATATTAAGAATATATATATATACATTTCATATCATCAGGAAACATATTATAACATAGAAAGTGAATGCAACACTCTTCTATATTTGTGCTTTATTGGCGGAATTCAACAAATAAAAATGTTTTCCTCAATAGTATATTTTTCGATATAGTGGCAACGATTGTGCTATAGATTTCGTTTTAGTGACAAACCACATGTTTGCAGGCAGGGTGGAAGTTGCAGATACCATCCAGGAAATTATATTACAACCTTAAAAATGATTGCTTTAAAAAATGGCCGCCATATCAAAGTGTTGTATGAGCAGGCTGTCATCTGCATATAGATAGAAAATAAGTGTGTTCAAACAAACAAAATACAGCGCTTGCACATTGATTGCCCGATCATCCTGCATCAATATACACAAAACTAAATTCTCCACTCAAACTTAACACCAAGGTCAAGGTCATTCGATTACATATCTGTGTTGTCGTATATACTTAAGAACTCGCAAATTTCGTCTATTCATTTGTGTTACCCTTTAATGTTTGGTTAATGTATTTCCATTATCATGTTGCATACTTATGCACAAGGTCAAGGATATTCACTTATCCTATGAACATACCTTAAATTTCTTGTTCCCATCATGGAGAGTTCATATATTTTTTCTGATATATTTCTAACATCATCCTACATCATTGTGTATACAACAGCCCACTCCCCCAATGTCAATGTTATCCATATATATATTTGTTGTCCTAAGAACATAACATTTCTTCAGGTTCAGTTCTTCTAATTTATGTTATCCTTCATAGAATGGCTTCTTATTTAGCAAATATACTTCTAACACCATTAAGTATCATCAAGTACAAATGAACCATCACGTTATTACCCAACTATCTTGTTCATTCGTTTAATATGTCTTTGTGGTCCTACAAACTTGACATTAGGTAAATTTCATCTAATTTATGTTACCTTAATGAAATGTTATATGGCTGATACCGCTGTAAAATCACCTTGAATCAGTCAGCCTAAAACGTTCCACTACCGCCTAACTACAATGTCAAGTTACTTTACATTTGTCTTTGTTGTGGTATAAACATTTCGTAATGTTTTTCTAATGTCTCTTAGTCTTATTAAAATGTTTTCATATAGGTGGCTGATACTTTCCTGACATCATCATGCATCAATCATCGTAACGTCTTTCGCTGCTCTTAATCCCGATGTCAAAATCATTTACTATAAATAACTAACATTATTGTCCTATAAAAGTAACATTTCTTACAATCTCTGTTATCCTCATTGAAATATTTTCATACTTGGCTGATGTTAGACTGATCATTTTAAATATTCATTGCCTGCATTTCTAGTTATCGTTGTTTGTCGGAAAATCCACTCGCTTTCTATGGCTGCCAGCGGGTGCGTTTGTGTGCCGACATATCATTTCTACCAATTATCAACATCAAAACGCTGGTAAAGGAAACAGTACTTGACACAGTCATGTGATTTATTCATAACCATGACAGTAAACGGACTCATTGTCTGATTCATCATCAACATTATTCAGGCAGTAACCGTTACAATGACAGGCACATGTGCATGGAAGTGAGTTCTACCTGTGCCACGTCCCTTTGTACAGCTGCAACTAATGCGTTGATTATTTATGCTAGGGATCGGTTGCAGAGTCGCTAGTACTGGTACTTGTATAATAGTATTGTCTTCTAACTTACAATCGTTTTATGTGGGTAGCAGCAACGATTTGTCTCGAAAATTGTATTTATCCAGACACGAGTTTAATAATCAGCAAATTTGGCATGTTGGTGCAGTGTCTCTTAATATGGTGGCAATCGTTTGGGATCTCTCGATTTGCTTTTCCGAAACAGTAAATAGCGAGCTTCGTTAACACTGTCTTTCTAAGGAAAGCAGTAGAGGTTGGAAACAAACTGCTCTATGTGAAGTAGCTTGACCTGTGTAAGTGCTCCTGGCATTTCAGGAAAATTAATCCATGCAGTCGGTTTTATGATGCCACTGAAATGGAGTCTGGTGTTGCAGCAGCTTATACAGTATCATGAAATGTGGGAATGTATTCCGACATTGGTCATTGCTGTGAATTCTGAGTAGCATGTACAATAGCATCAAAACGGTTCAGCAACGCAATCCAGTGATTGAATGACAATGTTGTCCTTTATCAGACTGTGCAGATGCGCAGGTACCTTAATTAATACATTGACCAATAACAATACAAGCAGCTATATCGTATGTCGTCGAAGGATATATCATGCCATATATTGACCAGTCCAGTGTCATGTTAGTCTACACATCCAGGAGGTCTTACCAGGGTAGTTATGGTCGTCATTAACTTAAGTAAGTAAATGAGTATAGTGCTTGTGGGCCGCCGGCTGACAAAAGGCATCATGCGACGTTCGCAAACAATGCAGGCCCTGGTCAGATTGCGTGGATGTACAGGCCGATTCTGGTTTATGCTGGTCGAAATTCAGCCACTGGAGTATTTGTGCAGCCATATTTAATTAATCGATGACGTCTCATAAACAAGAAGGCCATGATGGCCCTAGTTCGCTCACCTGACTCCATGAACACAAATTTGACCCCAATTTGACCCTACAGGCCACTCCCATTGTTGACCCCGGGGTCACCATTTTAACAATATCGAAACAGCATTGTATATCGATCATTCTTACCGAGTTTCGTCGAAATCCTGCTGGCGGTTCATGAGAACAATATTTTTTAAGAATGTGTGCTATTTTTAGACGGCGGCCATGTTGGATTTCAGGCCAACTTAATTTCAACAATTTGGAAAGGCTTCACCTAAGGAACATACAAGTAGAGTTTGCTGACAATTGGCCAATCGGTTCATGAGACGACGATGTTTAAAATCTCTCATAAAAGGATGACCTTTTGACCTTTCGTCTGCCATCTTGGATGACGTAGTCATCCGATTCCGACAAATATTGCACCAGAGCAATCGCCTCTTCAGTTTGATATATGGCATGAGCATATTTGGTCAAAAATAAAATTTGACCCAATTTGACACCACGGGCCACGCCCACTTTTGAATTTTTGACCCCGGGGTCACCACTTTAACACCTTTGAAAGAGCATTCAACGTCGATCATTCCTACCAAGTTTCGTCGAAATCCGGCTGGTGGTTCATGAGCAGAAGATTATTTAAGAATTTGTGCTATTTTTAGACGGCGGCCATCTTGGATTAGCGACGACCTCAGTTTTAACAAATCTGAAAAGGCTTCACCCATGGACCATAACTGTGAAGTTTGGCCACCATGGGTCAAGCGGTTCGTGTGAAGAAGAATTTTTATATCTCTAGTAAAATAACGACCTTTTGACCTTTCGGCGGCCATCGTGGATGACATGGCCATCCATTTTCCTAAATCCATTTTCAACAAAAAATGTACCAGAGCGATCGCCTGTTTGATATCTAAGATTTGATATAGACATGACCATATTCGGTCAAAAATAAAATTTGACCCCAATTTGACTCCACGGGCCACGCCCAATTTTGATCCCGGGGTCACCATTTTAACAACTTTGAAAGAACATTGTACAGCGATAATTCCTACCAAGTTTCGTCAAAATCCGGTTGGTGGTTCTTTTTGGAATTTTGGAAAAATTTGTGCTATTTTTAGACGGCGGCCATCTTGGATTAGCGATGACCTCCATTTTAACAAATCTGAAAAGGATTTACACATGGACCATAACTTTTAAGTTTGGCTACCATGGGCCAAGCGGTTCATGTGAAGAGGAATTTTAAAATTTCTAATAAAAGGACGACCTTTTGACCTTTCGGCGGCCATCTTGGATGACATAACCATCCGATTTCGACAATAAATTCACTAGAGTGATCGCCTCGTTGATACCTTCGATTTGATATATGACATGACCATATTCGGTCAAAAATAAGTCTTGTTGAAATCCGGTTGGAGGTTCTTGAGAAGAAGAGTTTTCAATAATGTGTGCTATTTTTAGACGGCGGCCATCTTAGATTACGTAATGACGTCATTTTAACAATTTTGTAATCCCCCTACCTAAGAGCCATGACCATGAAGTTTGGTGACTATAGGCCCAATGGTTACCGAGGAGAAGAGGTTTGAAAATGTTCACGGACGGACGACGGACACATTGCGGTAACAATAGCTCACATGAGCTTCGCTCAGGTGAGCTAAAAAAAAAAGGGCAGGCAATCACAAATACTATAACCAGCGTGTCGTACTGTCGAATTACGAGTTTCTCCACTGTGTAAATATAAGGCATAAAACGAAGCCCCTTGCAAGGGCTTCACAAATATTGCACAAAAACATTGCAATGGGCATATTTGTAAATAGAACCAATCAATGAACAAATCCCAACCAGTTGCTAAGCTCTACTATTTTGGATATACGAAACGTACATGAAAGGTCCAGACCAACCTGAACTTACATGATGCAGCCCGACTTCATCAATCCAATAACCAGATTTTAATTTTAAAAAAGAAACAACCAAAAATGGCAACCTTTCATGACTACTTACTCTTCATACAGGAGTGAGTTGATTCATCATGGAAGTCCCCAGAAAGGCACAGACACTTGTAAGTTGTCCCATTTTCCACTAGACAACTGGAATTGGGTGTATCACACTGGCCGACAGGACCATTATGTATACATGGTTCACCATAGCTGTTTACTGAAAAATGGATACAACATCAAGACGATAACGGGAAATAAGTACAGTAGAACAGAAACAATTACCTTTCTATAGCAACCACATTTTTGCTTTCTAAAGTACTCAATTGCTACATAAATGAACCTTCTAACATACAAACTGGAATATAATAGCCTGCTCTATTGATTGCATAAAATATTTTAACAGCGCTTCTCACGCAGATTGGTGAAAGCCAGTTTGCACTGGTGAGAACAATGATTTTGATATACATGTATAAGCTGCCTGTTTGATATGGCTAGGCAGTGTACAAAGTGCTCGCTAGCACTCAATTTTGCTGATTAGAGGGTTTAACCACACTAAAATCATTATATATTCATGCACGGTGTAGTCAAAAATAGTATGTTAAAAAACATAGAGGACAGTCGATAACGCGCCATCGCAATATACCCACTTTTCCAAAATGCTATGTCGAAATGGGGGAGATAATCTATGACCGGGGTCGAATAAAACATCAAAATTCACTTGACACATCTGCACACCATAAGGAAGGCACACACCAAGTTGTCAGGCTTTCTGGAAACCTTTTGACAAAACGTAGGAAAAAGTAGGAGGAATTTTGGAAAAAAGCAGGAGAAAAGTAGGAAAAAGTGGGAATGTTCGATAACAAAGTAGGAGTATTTGTATACATATGTTACTTTGGAAAAGCATATATAAGCCAGATTTGTTATGCCATAGACACTCTTTTCTTGCAGAAACAAGTCAAATGATGCACTAATCTACTTCACCGGACGGGACGGACGGACGGACGGACGGACGGACGGACGGACGGACGGACGGACGGGACGGACGGACGGACGGACGGACGGACGGACGGACCCGGACGGACGGACGGACGGACTCTTACAAGGCAAAATTGGCGAATTCTACGTCGAAAAATGGAAGTTATTCCGTGACCGAGGATCGAATCAAAAGTAGGAATTCGCTTTGCGCATCTACACATGAAAAGGAAGGAATACACCAAGTTAGAAGTCCCTACTTATTACGGTAAAAACGTTTTACTTCTTACAAGGCAAAATTGACAAAGTCTAGGTCGAAAAGCGGCAGATAATCATGACCGGTGGTCTAAACAAAAATCGGAATTCACTTTGCGCATCTATTACATAAGGAAGGCACACACCAAGTTTCAAATCCCTACCTATTATGGTTAAAAGGTTTTACTTCTTACAAGAAACGTGACATACTGACGTACGGACATACTAACGTACGGACAGACGGACGGAGACACGTGACGAAAACTATATACCAATTTTTTTTCAAAAAATGGATATAATAATCGTTTGACATGTGAAGTAGATGTTGTTATTCCTGTGTGATACATCTGTCGGTCGATGTATACCCATGTATTGTATTAAATTTCAGTAAATAAAACATTCCATATGTTATTCAAGATATGCTTTCAACAACCACGCCATATGAATTATCTATCATATGAATGTGTCAGATACCTTTAACTGTGCAAATTGGTCCAGGACTCCAATTGCCAGTCGATAAGCAGGTCATATTTACAGCTGTCCAAACATAGCCATGATTATCGTTGCAGTGACCAGTTGCTGCTGCCCCAAATGTTGTATGTCCAGCTTTATTTAAAGTGATGGTTGCATTAGGAGCAGTTGGTGTACTGCAATTCACCGGGACACAGTTATGTGTAGGACCCCAGGTCTTGTTAGCCTGGCATGTCATCTCCTCCGATCCACCATCGTAGCCTGATCTACATATACCAGTTGCCATGGCTCCAAATGATGTGCTTCCATTCGTAGTTAATGTGACATCTGCATTGCTAACAGTTGGTTGGCTACAATTCACCGGGACACAGGTAAGTGTAGGATCCCAAGTTGCGTTAGCCTGGCATGTCATCTTCACCGATCCACCATCGTAGCCCGATCTACATATACCAGTTGCTGTGGCTCCCAATGTTGTGTTTCCATTCGTAGTTAATGTGACATTCGCATTGCTAACAGATGGTTGGCTACACTCGGCAGCCCCTCTTTGTGACAGACCAACAAACACCAGCAACATGGCATACATCATATACTGAAAATAGAAGTAATCAGTGACGAGAGTGTATGACTAAACTTTACATTTACACACATTTCATTTGAGAAAGTCTTACAAGCTTTTTGACATAAGAAAATGCCTAAGTGTTTCAGCACCATTTTAAAAACACAAAAGTCAAGGTCATGTCATTTGTGGTACGATTGCGTCACACATGTTCAGGTAAATGAACTGTCCAAATATTTAAGCAATCCTTCAAGTAATATTGAAGATATTGCATGATGAAGAAACTCTTACAAGCTTTTCGACAGAGGAAAATGGTCAAGGTCATGCCATTTCTGGTGCGAGTGTGTCACACATGTTAAGGTGAATGAACTGTCAACATATTAAAGCTATCCTTCAAGTAATATTTAAGATATTGCACGATAGAGAAACTCTTACAAACGTTTCGATGAAAAAAAAAGTGTTTCAGCACCATTTCGAAGGTCACATATGTCAAGGTCATATCATTGGTGGTGCGAGTGCGTCCGTCACACATGTTGAGGTGAATGAACTATCCAAATACTAAAGCAATCGTTCAGTATTGAAGATCTTACATGTTGGAGAAATTCTTACAAACTTTTCGACATAACAAAAGTGATTCAGCACCATTTCGAAGGTCACAAAAAGCAAGGTCTATGTCATGTCATTGGTGATGCGAGTGTGTCACACATGTTCAGATGAACGAACTGTCCAGATATTAAAGCAATCCTTCAAATAATATTGAAGATATTACATGTTGGAAAAACTCTTACAAACTTGTTGACGCAAATGTACACGCACATACGTACGAACGGACGTACGTACGGACGTACGGAACCTCAAGCGCAATGCAATATGCCACCTTGCTATCGCATAGGGGACACAACTAGACATTATATTTGTAAAACATGGATATGCCCCCTTGGCATACTTGACTGTAAAAAATGGCTACGTGTTTCAGCAACCTTGTGACAGTAAAAGAAATGTCAAGCTCAAGTTAATGGTGGCATGAGCCTGTGACAAATGTTCAGGTGATTCAAGTGTCCAAGTATTGAAGCAATCATGTCGCGCAGTATTGAAGATATTACAGTTTGGAGAAACCCGTACAAAAATAGTGACGTAACAAGTGTTTCAGCGACATTTCGAAAGGTGACAAAGGACAAGGTCGTGTTAATGGTGGTGCGAATGTGTGACAAATATTCCGGTGATTCAAGTGCCCATGTATTTAAGCAATCCTTCGCGTAATATTGAAGATATAACATGTTGGGGAAACTCTTACAAACCTTTCGACGTAACAAAATGGTTAAGTGTTTCAGCGTCATTTTGAAGGTGACAATTGTCAAGGTCGTGTTAATGGTGGTGCGATTGTGTGTGACAAATGTTCAGGTGATTCAAGTGTCCAGGTATTAAAGCAATTGTTCGCTTAAAACTTTAGATATTACATGTTGGAGAAACTCTTAAAATGTTGTTGACGTAAATGTACATGGACGGACGGACGTACAGACGGACGGATGTACTGAACCTCAAGAGCATCGCAATATGCCCCCTTGCTATCGCATAAGGGGCATAATAATTATAATATATAATATAAATAATGGTGGCATGGGACTGACACATATCGTCAAATGTACCAATAGTCAAGTAGATATAATACAAAAATCGGCTTAACCTGAAAGAAAATAGAAATTATAACAGAAATGGTTTTACTGTTATTGGACTTAGTAAAGGCTTCTCGGAAACATACTCAAAATCTGCCCTCCAATTATGATGCAACATATGACTTTTGGGGCCAAGAATTAAACAGAAGTTGTCACAAGACAACGAAGCGCGCCTATTGGTGCTTTAGATTAATGATTATCAAGAAGCTGTGTGAAAGGAAACATAAATTGAAAGAAATTTCCACCAATGATAAGTTGTGAAAGCGCTCAGATTGAAATATCATGACGTTCGGTGAAAGGAACCAGAAATGATTACAAATTTTCCTCACGGTTAAGTTTAAGAATGATACTCATATAAGGGGTATAACCAGATGCAACTGTCACATACAAAATGCCAAAGACGTATGTGAGGGCCAATCCAGGTCTCCAGTCTGGATTCCGGTAAGTATAAACCCCGACCGTTAAATTACCCATCACATGCTCCCATCGGCCACTCACGGTTAAGTTTGTGAATGCACTAAGATTGTGGCCTTGTCCTTGGGGTTGATGGGGGTATGACGGTCGTGGACGTGTCACAGCATGATAGTGAATCATTTGAGAAAGGTATGTGTGAAATATCAAGACGTTTGGCGAAGGGAAACAGAAATTACAACAAATTTCCCTCAAGGTTAAGTTTATGAATGCACTAAGATTGTGACATTGACCTTGGGTTTAGCGGGTGTATGACAGTCGTGGATTTGTCACAGCATGATATTGAATCATTATATTATAGAAAGGCATGTGTCAACTATCATGACAGTTTGTGAAAGGAAACAGAAATGATAACAAATTTCCTTCACGGTTAAGTTTATGAATGCAGTAAGATTGTGAGAACACCGCTGGATGAATGTTTGGCACCATTTTGTAGTATAACACCCTTAGACTTCTCGCAACTGTGAAAAAAAATCGCATTTTCAAATTCAACTAATTTTAATCAACAAAAACAACTGATATGGCAGTTTTGTATAGTTGCTGATATGTTCCTTACTATACAATGGAATAAGGTTCAATTAAATAATATCTTCTAATTCAGATGTTGCATGTTTTATTACCCCACCAACTGAATTTCAATGGCAAAACATCTACCCTAACAACTCCATAAAAATATGGTACTTTTGTATTTTCTCTTTGTCAATGGTACCTGGTAGTGTTCATTATACATGTTACTTACATATATACCAATTATCTGGTGTATGCAGTAGATGATACAATGTTAAAAACAAAGTATTGTTTCACCATTCCCCACTCAAAGATTTTACCATGGGAATTTTACATGTAATGCATTTCATTTATGTTATGCACTGCAACTACTAATAGATATCCGTGCACACAGTGTCCGAGTGTTCGTCCGTCTGTCTGTCCGCTTCGCATTTACTTAGTGAAGGTTTGTTTGTTTGTTTGTTTGGGTTTAACGGCCTATCAACAGCTAATGTCATGTAAGGCCGGGTCAATGTGTTTAGTACAAAAGCCCATATATTACCTGTACAAGTACATGTACATGTTCAAGTACATGTACAAATGGTGGGAAAATCTCAAAATCAGAACTGAATATTTACAATAAAAAACTATATATTCAGCCCTGAAATCAGAATAATCCTGAGCTGATGCCAGGTCCTCGCAACACCAGAATCGCCCTCCCAAAAGCAGTAGGATCAGTAATAAGCTTACTACTTTTATAATTGGCAATAACCCAATTCAACTCCCAGGTAACAAAAGAGCCACAGATAAACACGTACCTGGTGGCCAAAGGAGGCAAATCGTGATTCCTATAAGGAGGAACCCCTTCCGTTAATTTACGCCGTCGCGTTAGCCCGACCAACCACCCACACTTAGTGAAGGTAACAACTACGCTATTTGTCTCAATATGTAAATTTGTCTCGGTGTCTATTAATTGTGTCAATGGTAATTGTACTTACTAGTGTTTGCAATACATGTTTGATGTCCATATTCTGTTTACATAATGTCTACAGCAGATGATGTAAAGGTAAAACAAAGTAGTTTTAAAGGTAAATCACGGTCAAAGTGTATGCGGCGTTTTTTCTGTAGTTTATTACTTCCTTATAATGAATTATGCTTACTTCCCTCGAACTATTCACGTTTATACCTGTAATCCGCATTTTAATATCGTACCTGAATACCTGTCGTGTTTTTTTACCCGATTTCCTGAAACGGCATCTGATTGGGTAAAGCCGCGTGACGTCACACCCAGTGAACAAAGAAAATTAGACACTGTCCGACAACGAAAATGTGAGCGACTTTGAAAGCGATTTTGACAACACTTCTTATTCTTATGACGGTTCAAGTAGCGATGACGATCAGACCGACGTCCGTCCGTACCTGTACGAGCCGTTAGTGGACGAAATTAATACTGGCCTCGCCGAATTTTCCGTAGAGTAAGCCACGTAAAATTCCCCCGAAATTTCAGAATGGTGGGTATTTCTTTGCATTTTCGTTTAATATTCCAATATTATTCTTTGTAAATATTATATTGCCGAGCTAGATGATTTACCTTGTAATAATATCATTTTATCGCCATGACTTCCTAATCTGTCGTCGTCATTTGACGATATATGACACTGTAATTGGTTTTCGCGGAAGTAAGCCAAACGTCCCATTGCAAAACGGCCAGTTCCAAACGGTTCCGACTTTATGCAAACTCGCAGTAATCATGTAGTGAAAATATACACAATGACTTTATTTATTCTCACTATTCTTTTACATCAGTCCCAGATTTGAAGAATGAAATATGGAAAGTAGCCTGTTCAAGTATAGCTTAGATGATCTCAGCTATACAGTACGGATGACTTTTACTATTTCATCTGTCTTTTATATTATCTGTATCATTATATACACATCAGCTATATTCC
This sequence comes from Conchocele bisecta, assembly GCA_029237695.1. Taxonomy (NCBI): domain Eukaryota; kingdom Metazoa; phylum Mollusca; class Bivalvia; order Lucinida; family Thyasiridae; genus Conchocele; species Conchocele bisecta. Next base: position 191,469,642 of record CM055265.1, on the reverse strand, counting down.
TAACGACATACTGTGTTGATGTTGTGCTAATACATTGTTGCAGTATTGGGGCAATTTCATCAAGCAAGTATGATCATGATGATTGGGAAAAGGTATAAAAGAAACGAACACCAGATCTGATCATGTAAAAATCCTACTTTGTTCTCAATGTATATATAATTGTATACACGGTGAATGCACATTGCTCAGTTGGTAGAACTAACATCACAACATACATGACATCTGGCTGTGACTGCGTACTTACATGTAACGTAATTTCTCATTTCAGATTCACACGATTCTTCAATCCAAGGATCTAGACCAAGCCCATGGACTATTGGATGTTTTATATATTTACCTGTATTTATATTCAGATAATATCTCCATGATAAATAATGTATGATAATGTTTAAAGTTATTATGATAAATAAAAGTGTGATCAAGTATCACGCACGTGAATTTAGTGGCAATATGATAATTGTTGTAGGAAGGTCAACATTAATTTCAACCGTAAATGAGTTGTATTTATTTGACATTGCTTTCTTTGTCAGACGTGTGCTTTTATTGAAATGCCCCCCCCCCCCCCCCCCCGCACAAACACACCGACCCCACATCACATAATGTATATAATAATAATAATTCATGAATTATAACATGTATGTTTATCGGAATTAAATGGCATACAAGGACTACACTGATCAAAGAGTCTTCACTAACTACGCCGGTACATAATTAGTTACCGAAATTGTTCGCAACAAAGACTCGTCAATTCAAAGGAGTATATCGCACTTTGATGGGCTATGCATCTTATATGTCATTTTAAACTCAGCATAATGAGTGTATGTATGGTCCAAGTGACCAAGCTGGTAACAGAGTAGACACTTATCATAGCTACATATCAGATGCGTAGATGGACCTGGTGCTATGCTGGTCAAAATGCCATAAGGTAATTCTTTTGGTGCATTATGAGGGGCCAGCCGCGGGGAAATTAGTCGCTCTAATTACCAAGGGGGTGGTGTGCACTGGAGGGCCAGTGACGGAACATCACCCGGGCAATTGTTTTAAGCTGGTGTCAACATCCGCCGTCCTTATCAGAGCGATTAATTGGCCCCGGGCACTGCGACCGAGAAGGTCTGTTATACGCCAAACACAACACGTGGCTTATAGGGCTTTTGTGACCAGTGTAGATCCAGATCAGGACCAGTGTATATCCGGATTAGACCGTACAGTCTGATCAGGATCTGCACTTTTCGTCATTCCATCACTGAAACACACTAAAAAAACAATCTATACCGTTTTCAGACTACAGGAGTGTGGTATTTGATCAAAAGCTACACTGGTCACAAATCACACAAGCCCCATTATTTCTCCAGTCACAGCCACATATCGGATCAAGCTATTTATTTTTGACATCTTGTCCAATAATGTTATGTTTATTTGAAACAAGTAAGTAGATAAAAACAGTGGATTCAACATCAGCATAGAATATGTGTGGCTTCGTTGATTTTGGATTACACCTGCCGCATTATTAAGCGTTTATTATTCCGTAAATCCGCGGAAATACCTACATATTTCACGTCAGAATAATGAATTGAATATTTATAAACAAGTTTGTAATAATCGCTTTAAACACGGCACGAACTAATTAAATAAACAAGCAAAATATAACGAGGAAGTTGGCGTTTTCTAATATTCTCCTTTCTCATAAATGAAGGAATCACTGGTTCTGACGTCACATTCGGTTTCGATGCGAGATGAAGTTTGTCGGCCTCGCAAAATGTGTCCGTTGCACAGGAAACTCTTTACCTATAAACTACGGCTTACTATGACATTTTTTAGCAGCAAATCGTATCCTAATGATATATTATGGTATTAAACTACAGAAAAAATGCCACATACACTTTTACCGTGATTTACCTTTAACTATTCCCCACCCACTGAATTTGCAATGGCCATTTTGCATGTGATACTTTTTCTTACTTTAAAAGCTACCAGATACTTATGAAATGTTCATAAGAACGTGTAGCTACCAACACACACACATTTCAGACACAGAATGCATGTCTGTTCGTCTCTCGATATGTCTATTTCATATTTATGCAGCCATGACAAATACCATAATTACTATGTTGTGTATTCCAATATGAACTTGTCTGATACATATAATTATTACTCTCAGCTGTTGACAGGCCTTGAAACACCATTAAGTAAAATAGATATAGGTTGTAGGTACTAATTTGCACGTTGGACATAAAAAAATATACATTTTCTACCATACTGTATGGATGAATTGTAGCAGATAGTACTCCATGTATGACACAGTAAATATTAAAATACAGAACATTAAGATAGCTGTAAATAATATGAGCAAGCTCAATGTCGGTATTGTGATACGGTAGAGAGTTTCCGTGATACGATGCAGACAGGATATATACATGTCGCCAAGATGTCAACACACCTTATGCCAGCTGACTCTGAAAAGAAATGTGCGACACATCGTATCTATGTTGTATCATCGGTACAAACCGTAGCTTGTTTTCGCGCAACACCGTATCCTTTTAGACAATTTCTTACGGAAACTCTACACCGTAACAGGCGGTACAAACCATAACGAGATAAATAAGAAAATGCCATAAAAACATGTCATATCATGTATGTAGAGAGCTGACACTTTCCACGGATCATTTAGACTGTATTTACTCGATATAGCCACCGAAAAGTGACAATAATACATGTTAGTTATCCAGAATTCGACACTTTCATCACGCTCCCTCGATTAAAAAAATTCACGTACAAAAAGGTGTCATCTTTGCACGCGAATTATTCAGAGAATACGTTGCCATTAGTATTGTGACCGTGATCGTCGGACAACAAGGGTGGTCCCAGGAGATTGAATTTATATTTCTTAACAATAATTAAACCTATATAATTAGTGAATATCCAGAGCAGAATGGGTGCAGGTTATGGGAAACTAGATCCCACAACATCCATACGAAAAATGAAAGTAGCAGAGAATAGCAAAATGTGTGATCATTGGTTAGTTTATATAGGAAAAATCAATGATGGTGGCGGACCTACATGGCTTTTCACACTCGAAAATCTTCCGATCTAACGTATACTTAGAATCTAACAATTAAAATTGATGTTCAGCATCCATCCATTATATTTTCAACTAATAAAGACCTATTAACTAAATATTTATGAAGATACCCACAATGGTGATGTCTGGCACCCAGCTACATCAACAGACTATTCAAACGTTTGTTTCACCGTGTATGAAAACAACACAATTAATATTATTGACCAAACACCCGCACCATCGCACCGACGACAATAAACCAACATTACTATCCTACTATTTGTGCCTGGGAGAGAATGAGCCAAAACAATGGCAGCTGTATCTAATCAGCCGCGCCGGAAGGAATAGATGATCCCTCAATACACAGCGTCGGTATGTCAGGTATCGTGCGTGGTTTCCGGTGGCTCTGTTTAGTTAATCCATCAATACACAGCATCGGCGTGTCAGGTGTGGTGCATGGTATCCGGCATCTCTGTTCAGAGATCATCAGGCAATATAAAGTTAATTTACTGAATGTAATCCACACCAGCCCTTAAACAGTAATTCCAGATTATGTATTTGAAGATAAATCATTAATTATTGTTTATTAACACTATTTACAACAACTTTTAATACAATCATAAACAATTAAGACACACACGCGCACCAACATTCGGATGATAACCAATAAATCATCTTTATATGGCTTCAAAAGTGTCATAATGGCCGCGAGGTATCCTTCCATTAAACTGGTGTGATATCTATGGTGACAGTTATGTTTATTATTGTTTAATGGGACAGTATGACAAAACATTGACTATAATGTAAATATATAATTAAATAATTCAGAACCAAAGTGTGTTATGAACGAGGATTTAATCATTAATATTTTAAAGTGGTATTGGTGATTACAGAAAGTGAAATAAGCACATATCACGCAAATGTGTTGAAGAGGTATGTTGACAGGGTAGAATCCAATACCGTTATCTGTACAGTGGGGGTGACCAGCTTGCAGTATGTATGTTCAGGCTTAGGGAATGTAACTCCAAGTAAGGATTGTGAGGAGCATGGTAAGAATGAACAACCGCAGATAATATCTCCTGTGTGGGAAGCAACTGAAACTGTTAATGACGTTAAGGTGGCGGACACATTCACCACAGAGCTATCGGAACAGGTGTGTACACTTTTGACTAAGTAGCAAGATGTTCTGACCACCATTGGACACAGGATATTAGAATGTGTATGTCATGTTGTCAGTGATGGCAGGATGAAACCAGAGCCAGGTAAGATAGGGAAGATTCTCAATATTTCCAGGCCACAGTCAAAGCAAAATGTTCATCCCAAACTTTGCAACAATTGTAGCGCCACTGTAGACAGATCTGACTCGAAAAGGTAAGGTCAATGTTGTTGAATGGACAGACAGTCCGTAATTGGCATTTCAGACACTAAAGGAAAAGATGTCTAGTGGTCCAATCCTTCAGTTACCAGACCCTTGTCAGTCAGTCACTTGTATTCAAAGCGAGAACAGATGCGTCCGATGTGGGTATGGGTGCCGTGCTGTTGTATGAGAGTGATTGTGAGATATTTCCTGTCATGTATGCAAGTAGCAAGATTGTGGTTAGCGATAAAGCATACTCTACGATTGAGAAAGAGTGCTTAGCTATTGTGTGGGGTATACACAAGTTTCAGAAGTACTTGTACGGGCGTCAGTTTGTGCTAGAAACGGACCACCATCAACTGATTGGATGAATGGAACCATGGAAGGATTCATGGGACGGATGTAACCATGGACGGATAGAACCATGGACGGATGGAACTATGGACGGATGGAACAATGGACGGAATGAATCATGGACAGATGGAACCATGGACGGATTGAAACATGGACGGATAGAACAATGGACGGATGGAACCATGGACATATGAAACCATGGACACATGGAACCATGGATAGATGTAACCACGGACGGATGGAACCATGGACAGATGGAACCATGAACATATCGAACCATGGATGGACATATGGAACCACGGACAGATGGAACCATGGAAAGATTGAACCATGGACAAATGGAAACATGGATGGAACCATGGACATATGAAACCATGGGAAAATGGAACTATGGACAGATGGAACCATAAACATATGTAACCATGGACAGATGTAACCATGGACAGATGGAACCATTGCCAGATGGAATCATGGACGGATGGAACCATGAACATATGAAACCATGGACAGATGGAACCTGGACATATGAAACCATGGATGAATGGAACCATGGACGGATGGAACCATGGATAGATGAAGCCATGTACAGATGGTACGGGGCGCCAAGTGGGACATGGCTCAATTTTGTCAACAAAATTCATTTTTGTGCCACAAAATTCAATTCTGTGTCACAAAATTCACTTTTGTGCCACAGAATTCAATTCTGTGCCACAGAATTCAATTCTGTGTCACAAAATTCAATTCTGTGTCACAAAATTCACTTTTGTGCCACAAAATTCAATTCTGTGTAACAAAATTCAATTCTGTGTCACAAAATTCAATTCTGTGCCACAAAATTCAATTCTGTCAATTCTGCACACGCATGTAAGAAGGACTACCATTGGTCAGAAACTGCACTGGAGAAATGGGTCACGGTCGCCGATCTACACATCTACACTATCTCCAAACAGTCAAACGTTGACAAACCCATTCGTATTTAAACTCATTTGCGTTATAATTGTACACATAATTCATGTACATGTAGATCTCCCGCGAGTACTGACGTCATTTGTAGTGTATCGCAAGGTACATCTGCCCCAGTTAAATCAATAATACACGCGCTGTGGCCTGTGTTCTGACTGCTGTCTGTGTTTATAAACAGAATGTGTGTATTGGGCCATTTGAGGAAACCATTTGTAGTATTTGTGTAGATACCATGGATACTAAGATGGTGTATACTGTAAATAATGCATGTAGACACATATTTGTGAACACGTAACTTCGCAACTAGTAGACACAGATCCAATACCATTTGTTTCACAAGGTTAGATCTACTGTTAGAATACGACGTCATCTAATGTCATTTTCGAGCATAAAACGTTACCTGATAAATAGAATACCAGGCTAGTGTATTTTAATATCAAGTTTATCAGGCTCGGCTCGGAAACGGTAGGAATTCCTCGGCAAGCCTCGGAATTCCTACGCGTTTCCTAGCCTTGCCTGATAAACTTGATATCCAAATACACTAGCCTGGTATTCTCTATATATGGGCATGCTCTCAGGTCTAGCTATGTCCCGGCTACTTTATGTTTGACCCTGTTTACATAATTGAGGGAAAATTCTGAATATTTTTCTTATTTCTCCTTCAAAGTATATATGCTTATATGGTGTGACCACTCATTTGTAATCATAATATAACCAAAATAACTGTCCATAAAGAAGTATAATATTGATATATTGGGTTATATTTTCGCATTGAAATATTTAAACCTGCAAGTGTACTCCACCATCTAGTAAAATGGACTAAGACCGATCTCAACCAATCAACGTAGAGATGACATAGACTATCCTACGCAAACTAATTTTTGGGGACAAAAACAAATTCTGTCCCACAAAACTGAATTTTCTTCACAAAACTCAATTCTGTCTTACAAAATTGAATCCTTTATAACAAAAATGAATTTTGTATACGAAACATATGCAGAATTGAATTTTGTGACACAGAATTGAATTTTGTGACACAGAATTGACAGAATTGAATTTTGTGACACAGAATTGAATTTTGTGATTTTTAGTGTTACAAAACTCAATTTTGTACACATAATTAACCTGTCCTGCATGGCGCCCCGTATATGGAGCCATGGACGGATGTAACCATAGAGAGATGGAACCATGGATGGAGGAAACCATGTACATATGGAACCATGGACAGATGGAGCCATGGACGGATGGAACCATAGAGAGATGGAACCATGGACGGATGGAAGCATGGACGGATTGAACCATGAACATATGGAACCATGGAACCATGGACGAATGTAATCATGGACAGATAGAACCATGTACATGTGAAACCATGTACAGATATAACCATGGACAGATGGAACCATGGTAAGATGGAACAATTGACAGATGGAACCATGGAAGGATGAAATCATGGACAGATGGAACCATGGACGGATGGAACCATGAACATATGGAACCATGGACAGATGGAACCATGGACAGATGGAACCATGGATGAATGGAACTATGGATAGACGGAACCATGGGTAGATGGAACTATGGATGAATGAAACCATGGACAGATGGAACCATGGACAGATGGAACATGGACGGATGGAACCATAGCGAGATGGAACCATGGACGGATTGAACCATGAATATATGGAACCATGGAACCATGGACGAATGGAATCATGGACAGATAGAACCATGTACATGTGGAACCATGGACATATATGACCATGGACAGATGGAACCATGGACAGATGGAACAATTGACAGATGGAACCATGGAAGGATGAAATCATGGACAGATGGAACCATGGACGGATGGAACCATGAACAAATGGAACCATGGACAGATGGAACCATGGACAGATGGAACCATGGATGAATGGAACCATGGATAGACGGAACCATGGGTAGATGGAACTATGGATGAATGAAACCATGGACAGATGGAACCATGGACAGATGGAACATGGACGGATGGCACCATAGAGAGATGGAACCATGGACGGATGGAAGCATGGACGGATTGAACCTTGAACATATGGAACCATGGAACCATGGACGAATGGAATCATGGACAGATAGAACCATGTACATGTGGAACCATGGACAGATGTAACCATGGACAGATGGAACTATGGACAGATGGAATCAATGACAGATGGAACCATGGACAGATGGACGCATAGACGGATGGAACCATAGAGAGATGGAACCATGGACAGATGGAACTATGGACAGATGGAACCATGAACATATGGAACCATGGACAGATGTATCCATGGACAGATGGAACCATGGACGGATGGAACCATGGAAGGATACACGGAAGGATGGAACCATGGACATATTGAAACATGGACGGATGGAACCATGGAAGGATACATGGACGGATAGAACCATGGATGGATGGAACCAAGGACGGATGGAACCATGGACAGATGGAACCATAGACAGATGAAACCATGGACGGGTGGAACCATGGAAGGATACATGTACGGATGAAACCATGGACGGATAGAACAATGGACGGATGGAACTATGTACTGATGGAACCATGGATTGATGAAACTATGGACGGATGGAACCATAGAGAGATGGAACCATAGACTGATGGAACCATGGACAGATGGAACCTTGGACGGATGGAACCATGGACGGATTGAATCATGAACAAATCGAACCATGGAACCATGGACGGATGTAATTATGGACAGATAGAACCATGGACATGTGAAACCATGGACAGATGGAACCATGGAATGATAGCCTCGATCAATTAGATTCGGAACACCTAACGACATGTGCGTACTTCATTCAGTGGAACAGCAACTTTCAAACAAAATAAATCGATAAAGTAGGAAAACTGTTCAATTCAGATAAAATCTTGCCATAGGAATTACAAATTTCCGATTATTTACATTTGTTTCCAGACGCTCAAGTTATGGTGGACGTCACTAACTCGTTACGTTAACCAGTATAATGTGTTTCGGAACGATTTGGCTACTCGAGTATTACTCCCGGGTACCAGACCCGATGCCATCGAAATCATGCATACTCGTACTGCAGATGTTATTCAACATATCAAATCGCCTTAAACATGTTAATGGGTGTATTTAAATATAATAGTGTATTCTTAAAAATGTTTCTATACTTATTTGCATTCGTGTCTGCCCTGGTCATGCTGATGTGTGAATACGGCCGATACACCTTCCTCTTTTAGTTAGTGCTGACTATAAGTGTTTGGCACATTGCTTCTTACATTATCAGTGGTACATTGCATATATTATTCAGACAATGTTACTTTAAAACACCATTATGCCATAAACTTCGTATGCTAAAATTGTACACATCCCAGATGATTTGTTTTTAAAAACTTAGTTACTAACTTGAGTAGCATACAAACAGATCGAATTTAACCCTATCTTGAAACTAGGTCATGTAATGTTTACTGCAGCAGCCGCAATTCCAGCTGTGAAAGCTGTCAACAGATTTATGCGATAAAATTTAGTTTCGTTAACCTTATAAGTGTGATGACAAAAGGTAATAAGTTTTGTGGACATATTTAACCCCCATGTACAAAACAAAGGATACATCACATTTTTAATGGTGATTGTCCACATGTTTTCCTGTGGTGAATGAACTTCTGTGTTTTCCAGAGTTACCCCATCGAAAACTACGGTACAATTCGTGAAATCAAGCGCGCTATATGTTATATCCGGTGGTGTTCCGAAACACATTGTGTTCCATTTCAAATTGATTGACGATACATGGACGGATGGAACCATGGATGGATGAAACCAAGGACGGATGGAACCATGGATGGATGGAACCATGTATAGATGGCACCATGGAAGGATACATGGACGGATGAAACCATGGACGGGTGGAACCATGGACGGACGGAACCATGGAAGGATACATGGATGAAATCATGGACAGATGGAATCATGGACAGATGGAACCATGGACAGATGGAACCATGGACGGATGGAACCATGGAAGTATACATGGACGGATGAAACCATGGATGGATGGAACCATAGAGAGATGGAACCATGGACTGATGGAAACATGAACAGATGGAACCATGGACAGGTGGAACCATGGAAAGATGGAACCATGGACGGATGGAACCATGGACGGATGTAACCATAGATGAATGGAACCATGGAAGGATCCATGGACGCATGGAACCATGGACGGATGGACGCCCGAGCTTCCCAGCGCCGAGAAGAAGTAGTTGCTGCGGCTGATGGCCATTGCATTGACTAGGGCACCCCAACTAGCATTGCGATCGAGGCCATTACTTCATAGTATCTGCAAAGATGATCCCCTGTTTAATTAGCATATTCTTCGTGGCAATGGCCATGCCGACATCGAGGACTACCATGCCGATATGATACCCGGTAAAGTCCAGCTCGGGCGTATCACACTTGAATGTCATCTTGCTCCGGCGTGCGTAGCCCGCCGCCAGGCCAGATACCACAGCACTGTGATACAGCGCATTTGCCAGCATCATTCCATCAGTATTCTATAACATATGGAATGGGTCCCTATGTGTCTTTCATTGTGGGGTAGCGTGGCTCAGTGGCGGTGGTGTCGCACCCTCGGCGCCGTTCGAACAACGAACAAACCAAGCAGCACATGCCAGTTCAATTCTACCAACAACCCAAGCGGTCCAGTTGCCCGTAGGGTTGCCCGTCGTTCAGACTGCAGTATTGCTGTCGACTGCTGTCGACTGTTGCTGTCGATAGTCAACGTTCGTGTCTATCTGTCCTTTGGGTGAGCAAACAACAGCCGGACTGTCTGTGTCTGTTCTTCGAACAGGACAATCTTCCCGCATATTTCTTTTGGCCTCTCTAAGCTCAGCCTGAAGTTTGTCTTGTTTGATATTTCAGGCTGCAGCCCTGTGGCCACTTTATTGGGGTCCTTTTGTTTTGTTTGTTCTGGCAATGGCAATTTGACCTCTTCAGCACTGACGGTCACTTTCTTCGTCTGTCGTCATGCTCATCTTCAGGTACTGAGCGAGGACAAAAGTGTCCAAATTGGCAATGCTTAGCCGTTGTCAATGCCGCGGTGAGCGGCGCTAGGTACATACCATAGTGATGATACAACTCGCAAGTAGCAGTGATGAGTGCATGCCCAGCGAACGGGTCGGCTTCCAGATCGGTCACTGGCTTCGGTTGGCTTTGTATATGGAATGGAGGAACATGCTAGCTATCGCATATAGCAGCAGCGCAGCATTCCCTCGAGTCTTCGTCATCGCCGATCCAACCCGCGCCTCGTATCTGATATAAAGCCAGATCATCACTCATGGAGTCTATCTGATCAGCCGTTAGGGTCCGTCCTAAATATTGTCGGACCTGACCCCCTACAGCCAGCCTTTCTCTGCGCCTTAATATCTGGCCATCTTGTTCCGTAGCATCTACTGATTAGTGTACTGAGCCGCCGCTTATGTCTAATATATTGGATGCACCCCACACGACCGCGAAAATAGCTGTCTGGTTGACGAGCACCAATACTTCCCAAGAGCTCAAAACACTTCGTTATAGCACATCATAAGCAGTTGGTTGGTCGGTATTCAACATGAGTTTAGTGTGCTGGGTCTCGGCAAGTAGCCGCCTGGTCGCGGCACGTTCTTCTCGGGAGGGGTATCACATCGTTTTCTCGGAGGCAGTCTTCGAAAGAGTCCCGGTCTTTACAGTGGAATAGGGCGACCCAACGGGTCTGCTCGCGCATGTCCTTCAGGACGGCGTTGTACATCTGGTTAGTACGCAGTACGCGCGTGCCGACCCGAGAAGGCCAGCTCCGAGAGCATATACATGTCCTTCGTTGTAGTCATGGCATCCTTAACCGAGCAGTCGTCGATAATGTATATCGTGAGCTCGGCCTGAACAAGTTGATAGAAGGCCCGCAGATAATCGTGGAGGCGCTCACCGGGATCTACAATGTACACCTCGGTGTCGGTCCATATGCAGGGGCGCCGTTGGTACGTTTGGTTGTGCCGCACCGTTGGGCATATGACCGCAATGTTCCGGAAGAAACCGCGGTAGGGGCCCTCCAGCGGCCAGTCTTGCCGCAGATGATGACTGAATCTTTTTTTTTAGTTAATGTATGTCTGTTATTATCAGTAAGTATAGTGCTGAGACGAACATGCACGTCTTCGAGTGTATCCATGTAGACTTTCACAGCGCATTGCCGTCAGCCTCTTTGGCGATCTGGATCGTCACTCCCACGACCACTATCGTGGAGCTGGTCGAGTCAGAGAAACATATGCGAGTCCCAGTTCTTTGGCGACCGCAGCAACAATAGGTTCATGCTTTGGGCCGCCGGGAAACTGCTTCTTGGCCTCATCCCACTGTTGGTAGAGTCGCTTTCCCTGGCTGTACAACTGGTTGGGAACGCCCTCAATTGTCACCTCGACTTTGGTAATCTTTGGATTATAAAACTAATGCGATGCGGGCCTCCTCGAACAACATCAATATGCCTTTCATCGAGCGCGCGGGGCCGTTGATTTTCATGTTCCACAGAGTCTCGCTCTTATCGAGCTTCATTTGCCGGTGTAGAAGGAACCGTTCATACAGGATGGCTAGACGCCCGGCGTACTGATTGCGAATCGCGTGGCCGAGTCAGGTAGAATTACCATGTCGGACTCCAAAGCTATGTTGCCCATGGCATAGGTTGATGCCATGTCAGTGGCTATCATAACCCGGCCATAGTCGTTACACGTAAGCTCGTATTCTAGGCGGTCGCTCAACGCGCTTTGGTAGAAGGGCATATGTGATTTCAGCAGTTCGAAGTTGAGCGGAATGAAGAAGCGGTTGTCATATGCATCCGCTATGGTCGAGTCAGCCGCCACGTTATCTCTCGTATTACAAGCCCCTATTAGAAGTTGTGTCACGTTCCTATTTCTAGATGTGTCGATGCCCTGAAAGTTGGCATTCACGCGCTCTTGCTCGATCTTCCAGAGGTCGCATTAGCAGTAATACACGTCTGAGTCGTTGATGGACATAACTTCGTTCCCACTGATTGTTATAGTCGTCTTCTTGACGACCGCGCGCCCCAAATTTTGGACCATGGTTCGATCGGCGTCTGTCGACGACAGAGAGATCTTGAAGGCGAGACGAGCTGTCACTGGCACAATAACGTCATTGACCCCGAGGTTGAGGAAGCGGACCAGGAGCTGCTGGTTTTGGTCAACCATAGAGGAGTTGTTCGTAATGACCATGCTCTGCCTCACGCATTTTGCCCCGATGAGCTCCCGCAGCCTGCGGTACGGATTGAGTCTGCGCCCGTATTGGCTTGAAGCCATGCTGTATTGAACCGACAGTTACGAGTCTTCAATAAGATGATGGACGAGTACGATTTCACGTCAGGCAACCGTGTAGCCACCGAAGGTGTAGACGAACCAACCCTGCCCCCGGCGGGAGGAGCCCTCTTCGATGCAGGCGGCGCTGATGCCGCCGTCAACGTTCCTCTTAGCAAGGAACTCCGCGAGTCTGCTGTAAATGACTACTAAAACAAAAGAAAATGGTATTGTCCCATCTGCTGGCCGTGACTACTCGAAGTTCGAATTAACTCGGGCCGGCGTATTACGACTGAATGCCTCGGACATCCCGATCGTCAACGAGAAGACAGGGGAACCCCTGTCGATAAATACTATCGCTGGAAGCCGAGGTGGTTGTCAAATTATAATGTTCGAGCTCGGATTCGCGGATTGGAGACGGGGTAGAACAACTGTGTCCGCCCGTGCTGTATATGCTATTCGTACAGTGGATACCTCGTTTGACATACATTTGTAGAAATTTTGCAATCTTGACATGATAATCCATATGTTACACATTAAACCACACAACAGCTAAACATAGGTTAGCGCTGCATACGCAACTGTACGGACATACATCTGGTACATACATTAATAACATCTTGGCTAAATGATTTTTTTGCACAAATTGAGTGGATTCATGTGGTGTTCGCCATAAAAGTGGAACAGAAGCATTGTGAAAACACTCCATTTGAACATGTATTTGTCAGTATCTGTGTTAGCAGATAACATTACACCATTTGTCCGATTTTATCTTTTTTATAAAATAAAGCGCTTTTGATATATAACGTATGAAATTGCATGGTTATATTGGCTGACAGGTTCATCGGTATGATAACTAATATATTTGCTTAAGAAAAGCATTATTTGCAAAAACAAAAATGATAAAAAGAAAAATAGCTATTATAAACGATTTGATTGTTACTATAAGGTAATCTAGTTATATTGGAATACCAACTTGGAAGTCTGCTAGATGTAGTGACACATGTGTTAGCGTACATGTACAAAGAAGTTATAGAACATGTTACTTCATTCACAAGTAAAATATTGCTATAACAGTGTGCTCATATGGAGCTGTACTGAACTTAATTATATGACTTAATTATTAAACGCCGTCTTGGACTTCTGCTATTGAAACACGTGTCTAATTACATAACAAGGTTACAAAAAAACACAAGATTGACATAAATATGTGTGTTTTCTTTCAAATAGCTCAACGTGACATTTCATGTTTTAATCATTACACAATATGATTGTCATTGCAAGGTAATTTATATCTGGCGGCCATTTATATCTGGCGGCCATCTAAGGCTTCTCCTATTGACACAATTGTCTAATATTGCATTTGAAAGTTACATAAAAAGTTCAATGTGTCCATAAACCTGAGATATGTATACTAATATGTTTAAATTAAGCAATAGCCCCAGTAATTATTATGCAATATTTTCTGCTATTGAAAACGTTCAGTGTATGCCTAAATCCAAGACATCTATACCAATGTACTACGATATGGCGCTAATATGCAGTTATATACTTAATTATCAATCGTTTACCTTATTATTATATGATACTATATTTACGCTTTACGCTCTTAAATTACTTCTATACCTCACACGAAATACTATAACTGTTTGGTGGCCATTTTGAATCTATTCAAATTTATCAAAACGCTCAATTAGCAGTCGTTTACATTATTGATATATGATACTATAGTTATATGTGGCGGCCATCTTGAACTTTCCCTGTTCAACAACTTGTCTACGAACATATCGCATGTATTGAAAGCGTTTATTGTGTCGATATATCCAATATCAGTATCATGTTTGATTTGATATGGAGTGTGAGAGTAGTTATATGTAAAATATGTCACATTTTGCGGCCATTTTGGATTTTTTCCATGTCACAGTGAATTGAATTGAATATTAAAAATGTTTACCACTTATCTGATAAGTCATGTAAATCCACTTTACGCTCTTAAATTACTTAAATACTTTACACGGCATACTATAACTGTTTGACGGCCATTTTAAATGTATGCAAATTTCTCAAAACGCTCAAGGATGACAGAGTGTCATAAGCCAGATTCTTGATGTGGATGGCATGGACAAGCAAAATCGCCAATAAAAAACCATGTTAATCAAAAAAATGTTAAGCTCCCGGCTGTCGGACTAACATGGCGGTAATTATGCTTCATTTGTATTGGCTACCTATCACGAGGGAACGAGATGTTATCTCATGGGAACTAGATGTTATCTCGTGGGAACGACATAGCTAACTCGTGGTAACGAGATCCTATCTCGTGGGAACGAGATGCTATGTCGTGGGAATGAGATGCTATGTTGTGGGAACGACATAGCTAACTCGTGGTAACGAGAAGCTATCTCGTGGGAACGAGATGCTATGTCGTGGTTCCACGTTTTTGTTTCGACGAACTTTTAGCTATTAAACACATTAAATCTAAAAAATATTTAAATGTAAGTACTTTTTCACGAATAACAAAAAAGTCGCCCCAAAATAAATTGTTTGATGAAATTCCATCAAATATTGATTTTAAAGTGAAAAAACGATTTTCATATGGGAATTTAACACGGCGAAAAAGAGGAGGAAGCAGTGGGGGAGGAGTCAAAAAACGAAAAAAAATTGAAATTGACTCCGAAACCTGTCTAGATAGCTTGGAAGTGATGTAAATAAGAAAACAAAAGTTAAATTTTGAACACTGATCCACAAATAAAAAAAATATTTTAAAAACATATATTTTTAGCCCCCATGTTAATTCCCCATAGAAAAATCATTTTTTGGTAATAAAATCAATATTTGATGGAATTTCATCACATAAAAAAATTGGGGAGAGCGACTTTTTGTTATTCATGAAAAACTACTTACATTTAAATATCTTTTAGATTTAATGTGTTTAATAGCCAAAAGTTCGTCGGCACAAAAACGTGGAACAGACAGTAGGAGAGGACGCAGATGATAGCGAAGCTACCAAGCGGATCACAGAACGCATTCGATGCCTGCGGGATGAAAGGGAAGCTCGCTTGGAGGCTACATCGGCTAACAGGGAGGCGCGACGCACCCACATCAATCGGATCCGCGAAACTATCGCGCGTGTACTACGCGAGGACACCACACTTGGTGAACGCATTCGTACCCTCTTTCGGGAGCAATGGATTACGATCGCATCTGTCCTCACGGCGCTTGGAATGGAAATCTCGACCCTGTTGCTCGCGCTCACGGGAGGCGGCGAGGGTGTCCCCACCCCAGCACCAGCTCCATCCGGTGGCCTTAAAGAGTGGCTGAAGAAGCACCTGCAGACCCTCGGGTGTGCCCTGGTGGCCCTGGCCGCGAAGGCAGCGGCCGCTTTCCCAAGAATTATCGGGAGCCTCGTTTCCTGGCTCCTCACGACCTTAGGGAAGACGGTCGGGTGGTTAGCTAAAAATGTATGGGCTATGGCCCTTGCGGTCGGGGGCCTGTTGCTAGTGTCGGGACGACAACTAGTCGCTGACTACTTCCACATCCACAGCGCGAATATGCTGACGGCGACCACGCCCAAGAATAGTGCCATTTTCTCGTGATCATGCTGACGTGCTGCGTGCGTTATAGTCAGAGTTACAGGGGCGTTCACTATATCATTGTTGTAGCCGACCATTCGACCGACTCGCAAAATCGTGTTGCTTGGCGCCATGTATATGCCGAAGAAGTAGTCGACCTGGGACCCCGCATACCGTAGGACATTAT
The DNA here is from genome assembly GCA_029237695.1 of Conchocele bisecta. Classification (NCBI taxonomy): domain Eukaryota; kingdom Metazoa; phylum Mollusca; class Bivalvia; order Lucinida; family Thyasiridae; genus Conchocele; species Conchocele bisecta. The sequence continues at coordinate 191,452,812 of CM055265.1, read as the reverse complement.
CGTAGTGTTTGATCGAAAACGGGAGGTCGACAGGCGATGAGATGGCGTCTTCGACGTTTGCCAGGAACTGCTTCTGTGCATCGAAAGCGATGCCCGTTCCTAATATGCGCTTCTGCGCATGAGAGCCTAAGAGGGCACATACGTAGGTACTGCTGCTGTCATTTTAGCCACTCGACGCCCGTGCGTGTGGACCCGGTGGCAGTGTCCAGCATAAAGCTCGTCCACCCGTTCGAAATGTCAACATTGTGTCATAGGACATCATTCTTGTTAACGAACGGCTTGGTCAGCCCGGCGTGGTTGACGTGGTACTGGCCGCCAGGCTTCTAGAAAGTACTGAATGAGCCCAGCTCATCATTTCCATGGTCTACACGCTGTTGGAAGTTGGAGTTGTTCCTCAATTCCTAGAGTTTCTACGATAATAATCCATGTTCACATATTGTGCCGCCCTTTTGGACGCAATTTAGAATTTATACGAGAAACTCAATTATGTTTTGCTGAAGCTGTTCAACAACTTGCTTAGGATAATATTGCAAACATTTCCCAAAAAGAATCAGCATTTTCGGGCAATAATAAAATTATGCTGAATTTGGCCAACATCTTGGACGCGATCTTGAATTTTGAAAAACCCTCAAGGATGACAAAGTGGTTTTCGAATAATTGCACCGTTATTGACAAATAAATATAAAAAACATTAGTAGTACTCTACTGCAAGGTTCACTCCAAACTTGTCAAGGGATTCAAGTGTCAAAGTATCGAAACAATCCTTCGCGTAATATTGACGATATACATGTTGGAGAAACTCCTTACTTTTTGAAACAACAACATGGCTAACTGCTTCAGCGATATTTCGAAGGTGACCAAGGTCAAGGTCTTGTTAATAGTGGCGCAAGTGTGTGACAAATGTTCAGGTGATTCAAGTGTCCAAGTATCGAAGCAATCCCTCGCATAGTAGTTATGATAAGATTGTAGAAACGATTACAACATAAAAGATTATGAAATCTGTAGTATCTAGTATGTGGCTGTGACTGGAGAAATGGGGCTTGTGAAATTTGTCACCAGTGTAGGTCCAGATCAGCCTGTGCATCTGCAGTCTGATCAGATCTGCACTGTTCATCATTCCATCAATGAAAAACCCGTCATGCTTCTACCAATCAATTATATGCATGTAGATTGTTATCAGGGTACAAAAGTGCCATTTGATCACGAGCTACACTGGTTACAAATTCCATAAGCACAACAACAAGGTCTATGAACGTAAATCATTTTTGGTGAACAGTGCCGATCCTGATCAGACCGTGCGGATGCACAGGCTGATCTAGATCTACACTGGTCGCAAAATGCATAAACCCGATTTCTCCAGTCAACAGGGCTCTCAATAAGGGCCGGGGGCCGGGGATTTCCCCCGGCAACTTCCTCATTCGGCACCGGCTACTTTCTCAGTAAAAAAAAAAAAAAAAAAAAATATTTACAAAAAATAAATCAAAAAAAAAATCGAACTTTGATCGTGTGCGAATAATGAATTTATCCGCGTATGGACGGCCATTCAGCCAATTTTCACCCTTGAATACAAATTAATAATGAATTAGGCCTATACAACTTTTTTTTTATTTCACCGGGGCGGGGCCGTTAAAAAATAAGCGCGGAGAGTGATGTCTCGCACAGCAACAACAACAACAACAAAATGCCTGGAAATCGCGCCTGAGTGGTTCTGGTTTTAAAAATGTTCTTCTTTGGTAGACCCCCAAAACCATGCACAATTCTTGTTTTTTAAAAATCCAAAATCAAGTTTTTGCAGGTGAAATAATCAGCGTTGAGCCAGGAAATAGTGTGTGAGGCGTTCTGGTTTAAAAAAAATTCGTGGGGGAAGACCCCCAACCCCCCCCCCCGCATACATTTGATTTTGGTTGACGCCCCCCTCCCCAACTGGAAATCCTATACCCACGCCTGGATATCTACATTCACTTTCCTGCATTTTTATGTCGTTTAGAACCAATATTCTCAATTTCTATCACCAAAAATGGCAGAATTAATGAACATGTAATTTACTTCTGGCAAAAGTTGACTAAATATAGGTGCAAATATTGATTCTAAAAGACACCAGAATGCAGGAAATTGAGTCTAGAGGTCAAAAAATTTCCGGGGGAGCATGCCCCCGGACCCCCCTAGCCATCTCGTAAGCTTCGCATATTCGACGAACGAGCTTTGCTCGTTCAATAACCTGGCTACTTTTCGATTTTACCCTGCTACTTGGAAACTTATTGAGAGCCCTGCAGTCACCGCCACAATTATGCTTGCATTAATAATGAAAAACTTTACAAATCATATGTAGTTATAAACTAGACGTGTCAGTATTAAGTCAAGGAATGCTAGAAAATGTGTTTAAATGAATGAAGCACGTGTATATCAACTTTAAACGTCATTCTAAAGTTTAGTATTAGCACGATGATCATTCATATTGTTGTTTGGTGTCCCATCCATGCTGCTCCAATCACAGGTGGAATACTCGGACCTGGACATAAAAGGAAATGCTTATTAACAAATCGCATTACGCCACCCACCTGATATCGTACTGTAAATTACGTTTATAAATGTTACGTACAGTACGACACTAGGTAGGTGGAGTAATTGGCATTTTCTTTTATGTCACAGGCAAGCGAATAGATTTAAGTCCCAGCAACATTTAGGGACGGGACCTCGGTTTCAAGTCTCATCCGAAAGACCAGCGGGATGGAAATACTATGAAAGTATGTTTATGCCTAAGGCGAGATTTGTTTGAACCCAAAACCTCTGGTATCGAATGAAAGCACGCTAACCTCTCGGCCAAAACCCGTCACTGTCACAGGTCCGAGTATTCCACATGTGGCTCTAATGTTCAAGTTGAAGGTCAAGTATTGCGATAAACAGAGCTTTTTGATGCAAATGTGTCTGTGTATGTATCCAAATGCTAAAAATACCTTATTATTTAAACATATCCAAGGTTTATAAATAACTTTGAAATTGTTATAAAGATTGTTTGCAAAATTTGAGATAAAGCACCATATACATTCATCCTGCCGAGTCATTTAATAATACTGTGTTAAGGACCCGTTCTATACATGATCATCGTTTGATTAAAAGATAATTGCTTCGTAAATGTGACAGAATGTATGCATAACATATATGTGAATACTGCCTCGTTACTGTATCATATACGGCACATGGAGTGGCCAAGTCGGCCATCTTTGTGTGGTCCAGCCATCAACGTGTTTCACATATTCTGACATTTGACAAAGAACTGAAAATGTGAAGTAGAACTTATGATATAGTGTAGCTAGTCACATGTAGAAAAGCCAGGAGAACGGACTCCTATCAATTATAGTACACCAAACTGTAAAATATGTCAGTTTTCTGGACAGGTTTGTGCCTGTGTTTTTAACAACCATTATAGATAGCCTCATACACTGAAAATCGCACAGTGTATCACTTTTACCTGGCAAACCACACAACACATACCATATATACCCAATACTGTACTCTGTTATTAGCTATCAAATCCAGTGACATGTAAGCAGTTACATTTGTGTATTGTCCCTGGTGTTTACTCACCTACTATGCGAGTAAATATGGCTTTACTTATGGGCAACGTGTACACTAACATAGGATGTGCATCAGATTGAAAAGTTTACACATCAAAATTTATTTTGAGATTGATGGGATAAATGCTCAGATGTCTCGTCTTTTTTATAGTTTGCTGGCTTAAGATGTATAGCTTGCGGTTGTCATTGTCTATTATGTATTGCATCAACTTTTATTTGGTTTACTTTCTTATTATTTGCTGTATGTGTCAAACGCACGAGTGGTAAAACTGTATGATGGCTTGTACATACAAAGATGGCGGAGATGGCAATTCAATGTACCATATAGTATACAGTAACAAGACAATATTTACACATGTTACATTCATGTATCACATCACTCTTATGGAGCAATTATTATTGAAGCTAAGTGTATCTATCTATGACCTACTACCTTAATATACTGTGTTGGACATGTAGAAAACAAACAGTTGTAGTCATTGTTTAGTGAGTTTGCATTTATACCGGGTGGTTCAAAATATATGTACCCACTTTAATTAGTCGTATTCTAACCAAGAAAATAATTTTTCAAAAGAACGTTTTTTACAAAGTAGTATGTAGTAACATTGTGTGCATTATGTATTCAAACTAATGACGTCATTACTTTTAACATATGACGTCATAATGTGGAATGTATGATACCACCGACTTCTCAAAAAGAAGTTTATGAAAATTCGTTCCGAATTGTGATACGAATGGTGAAATGTGCCCGATACCACATAAAAATGACAAGTAATCTGCGAGGAGTGAATATTTAAATCATTAGCAGTATGTCTACAAAACATAGCTATTATAGGTGTGAACTGCATGTACATATGTAGATAAGAAGTACTCTGTTACTACTTGTGCGATGTTTTGGGGGGAAATGGGTAAGATGAATGCATTTAGTAACCCATTATTTAGAGTTGTCCTGAGTATTATGATATATTATGAATGTCACTTAACACCGGAATCAAACAGATGATGAGATATCTTAGGTATTGTTTCATCAGATCCAAACTGCATACATGTATGTATGTACATGTATATAGGTATAAACAGCTGCAGATGCACTACACAAGCAGATTGTCGACATTTTCGCTGAAACTTGCGAACACTTATTGAATAAACTTACTAGGAAAAAGAGAGAATGTAATTCCATCAGCAACTCAAAAACAAATAGGGGCATCCACCAGTTCAGAAATGAAGAATGTGACGTGCATACAGGTGTAGGTATGACAATCAGCGTTTCCAAAGACCGACGATGGCACGTTATGTAACAGATGGCTATACATTTTGAACAGCCTGTAGACACTATACAGTTGATGTGTTTCTCGAATAGTATCTACTGGAAAGAATGGTGATTAGTTATATTTTATATTGATATATAATTCATAAAGTGGGGACTTATATTTTGAACCACCCTGTATATAAACTATGAGTACAAATCTTGTGTGTTGTTTTTCTACCTGGCTATACAGTATACTATACCAAGCGATCACCAAGCCGATCGGCTGTGCTCGCTAAGAATAATCTCCTACAATAGCGCACGTGAGATTATTACATTCGGAACATACGCATTAATTATAAATATTTTCCCCCATTTTTTTCTGAATGAAAATACATGTATATATTCCGAACACTCATTTGAACAGTCTCAATGAGATGGTTCAAATGGTAGTTACAACATATACTTCTGATAAGAAGTAATGCAATTATTAAAAGTTTCTGTTTGACAAATTGTTCTTCTTCACAATGTAATAGGTTAACCCTGTCAACACTAGATACCTCTTCTGTAATATTTGCAAACAGTGTAGATCATGATGAGTCGGCTAATAACGAGCCGTCTAATCAAGATCTGCACCGTTGTGGATATTTTTCATTTTTTGCAAAATTGCTTCCTTTTCTATATGATGGAACATTCCCAAACGTAACATGAACTATTCCATGTGATACTGATAGCCGTGATAATAATATACTACTTACCACCGAGATAACTGCCATCGTGTTGGTAGATGTCTGTGCACTATTGTCTGCTAGACAAACCACTGGGCCACTTTTTACATGTCCTACACCACTAAATTACTTCCTTTATACTTTCTGAAATATACACCAGTATTTAAGGTTAGAACACATCAGATATGTTTACTATTTAATTTAACGAATCCCATCCAATAGGGCCAATCTCTCCTACTTTCACTATTCATATGGATGCTGTGGGACCTATTTGTGTTTGACCTGTCTGTTACTTATTCCTATAGAAAGAAAATTCAACCTCGTCATGTCCCCCAATATTGTTTACATGTTTTGTCCACGCAAACTCTGCTTACATCACGTGACCAACAGGGTCAGTGTTTTCTTTTAAATGCTAAAAAATTGCTTAAAACTGGTGTTAAAAGCACTCCAAAATGTTCCTCAAGTGAAACTGGGTAGTACTGGATCAAGATTTACAAGCAAACTGTGTCTGTAACCTCAAAACACCCGCACTATTGTTTTCTATACCGGACTACTTTACTACTATACCCCCTTAGCGATTTCGTGCCATTTAGTATTTTCTCACCTACAAGTGTACCAGTCTCACTACAAATCTGTCTACAATATTCACTATTCAAACTAGGTTCTATTCCTTGATACAGTACCAAGTTTGGAGCAAATATCTCAAATGGTTGTCACACAGCAGCTGTGTAACTCCACCATGTGACTGTCCACATTCTGCCTTAAATTGAGCTACTACAGAGCTATGGAGAATTTTAATAGATAATGGATAAAAGCATGAAAGTCCATAAATCACATAACATTACCCTAAATAGTGGTACAGTAACCCATTCTGCATATACAGACTAAAAGCTCAAACTATTCCAACATGTATACCACTCCGGAATGGTCAACAGACAAAGGGTACTTGCTTGGAACGGTCAGTCAGGAAAGTTTATTTATGGTACAGGAGGAAAGGAAACACATTGATTTCTGAGTGCTATTGTATTGGTACTATGTGAGAAAACAATACTATTACGCCTAATTTTGGCAAATGTTGGAACAGTGTCGCGATGTCGCGCCACTTCACCAAACTTCTTAATTGTCCAACAGGAAGCAAATATCAATGAAAAAAGCTGTAAATCACACTATAATGACCATGTTGGTGTATATTACTGTCATATGCCAAGCCAAATCACCTACAGGTAATTTTCAGACACTAGGCTATAATATTGTTTAAATAAATCTGAGAAATAAAGATGTTAGAAGATTTTGAAGGTGGTCATTGTCCGTCGCGATACGAAAAGAACAAAATGTGTTCATCGCGAGTTTGCGAGTTTGCGAGTTTGCGAGTTTGCGAGTTTGCGAGTTTGCGAGTTTGCGAGTTTGCGAGTTTGCGAGTTTACTCCTGTCACAGTAACTTTACATTATGTCCACGGAGACATAGGTACAAGAAACATAAACTTCCAACTGCAAATGATACAGAAAATATCTCACATAGCGCCTAGGCCCAACTCAGACGTTAGAACACACCAAATGGTTTTACTATTTAATTTAACGAATCCCATCCAATAGGGCCAGTCTCTCCTACTTTCACTATTCGTATGGATGCTGTGGGACCTATTTGTATCAGACATGCAGCCAGTCTGTACTGGTTCTGCATGAATTAAACAATAGGTTCACTTACTCCTAAGAAGGAGTCCCTCAATATTGGTTACATTTTTTGTCGACGGAAATTCTTTTTACTTCACGTGACCAACAGGTTCCGTGTTTTCTTTTAAATACTACAAATATGCTGAAAATGGTGTTAAATGCACCCCAAAATGTTCCTCAAGTGAACCTGGGTAGTACTGGATCAAGATTTGCAAGAAAATCAAACTGTGTCTGTGACCTCAAAGCACCCGCACTATTGTTTTCATACCAAACTACCCCTTGGCGATTTCGCGCCATTTAGTATTCTCTAACCTTAAATGTCCTGGAATACTAGAAATGTGTCTCCGGCTGAGTAACTGCAGTACTCTACATAAGCAACGATTGCTAACCAGTATAGACTCAGTTCCGAATACAAACAAAGACAGTCTGATCTAATTCAACAAAAGTTGCCATTTAGTTAATACAAAAAAAATTAAATGGCATTATACCAAATTTTCCAAACTTCACATTCTGAAACGGGGAGATAATTCATGAGCTGGAAATCAAGTCAAAATTTTAATTTATTTTACGCATCTACAAACTACATACCAAATATCAAAGTGTCCAACACTTATAGTTTAAAAGTTGTACTTCTTACAAGGCAAACTTGCAAAATTGTAAGTCCAAAAGGGGGAGATATTCCATGATATGGGGGTAAAATCAAAGATCTACACACCATAAAAACAAATATCAAGTCTCCAGCTATTACGGTTTATTTATTTAACCGCTATGTTCCCAGCTAAGGTCATTTTAGGCCAGGTTAACGGGATAGAATCTCATATTATACCTGTTGAACGTCTATATAACAAGTCAAAATCGAGAAAATCTAAGTTTCCAAGTCGAAAAGGTGGAGATAATCCATGACCCCGGGGTCAACTAAACATCGAAGTTCACTTTGCGCATCTGAAGGAACATACCAAATAGCATGTATACAGCTATTACAGTTGAAACGTTTTACTACTTACAAGGCAAAGATGTGAAAGTACAAAATGGAGAGATAATCCATGGCCTGGGGGCAAAATCAAAACTTAAAATTCACTTTGCTCATCTGCATACCATAAACGATAAAGAAGTTGCATACCAAATATCAAGTTTTCACCTATTTTGGTATAAAAGTTACTTCTTACAAGAAATTACAACTATTGAACTTACTGACCTACAATTGCAGAATAGTCAGGTGTGTGTGCCTTGTTTAATGTGCACACTATTCCGACTTCAACAAGTTCAAAGTTGTAAAATATGTGCACTCCTGTCCCCAAGATAATCAGCACCCATCAAATAAACGTACAATACTTACTTCCTAGTTGCTGTATCACATGAAGTCAACACCGCGTCCAGTGATAATAAATAACTAACACTCACATCTGATAAGATTCATCATTGTGTACACAATACGGTGATAGCAGGGCAGATAAACTACGGAGCCCCGCAAGGGCTGTAGAATTAACAATATCAATCCCACGAATTAACAATTCGATCCCTCAATTTAACAATTCGTTCCCACTAAATAACAATTCGTTGCCACGGGAACGCATTGTTAATTCATGGGAACGAATTGTTATAACTTGGGAACGAATTGTTTATTCGAGGGAACGAATTGTTAAATTGAGGGAACGAATTTCGTTTGAACGAAAAATCCATGTCCCCTGCAGGGCTCCGGAAATAAACACCATATTAGTGCAACAGATTTTTGATGAAGCATGTTTGCCGTATATATACATTGCATATTCATCATATGTGGACCTTCCAGAGTCAATATCAGCCAAGTTCCGAAATGGCACCCTTAATGATTTTTTTCTAAACACAAAAGAATTAGATGGCCGACAAAGATATCGCAAAAGAGTTTTATCTTCATTTCTACGATTGACAGCATTACTATGTTGGTGTCTAATAATATACCGTACTTACAACGTCGCTTCATTATCATCTCATTGAATCAAAAACCAATGTAGAATATATGTCCGTCATCTTGAATTCAAAATGGCTGTTATTTAAACAATAACATTGCGTAAATATGAAATATTTGTTTTAATCATTATAGCTAAGTACGAACAATAGTATGACAGCAAAGTATAATAAAAAGGTGGTTAACAGCATGGACATAACGCAACAATTATTGAACAGGTATTCTAATGCATTCTATAAATATCACGCAATCTGATTGGCTGATGGTCATACATTACAGGTAGATCATTGTTGATGAACGGTCGCAAATTATTTAAATATGTATTCCTACGCCAGTAGTAAAGGAGTGCATTAGAAATAGGTTAACCACATTGTAATTTTGAAATTTGCGGCGTATATCAGAATGGCGTCGCTATTCAACAGATTTTCCGACCTATCATTTTCTGATATATACGCCACAAATTTCAAAATTACAATACAGTTAACCCTATATTATGTGCTGAATTAAACGTTTGTATGCCCATATGACTTTGTGTATTGTCTTTGTTACTGTCTACGTATAGAGAATAGTAGGTTAGTGCCGTGAATGGGAAAAAATATCTGGCAAGGCTTAGGAAATGGGATGAGCACATCCCGTTTCCGTGCCGCGCCAGATTGTTTTCCCATTCACGGCACTAACCTACTATTCTATTTATCCCGTCAACACCTACAAATGGCTTTAAAATGCAAAAAAAAAATAACCCCAGTCACCGCACATATTCATACGCAGTGATTAGATCGTATTGACAGGATATCAAAAAAGTGTCACGGCACCGTGTTCCACGGCACATACGCACTGTGTTGACGGGATTAAGAAATATATCTACTCATGATATAGCATGTTTATTTTATTTGAATGTTAACAATATATGAGAGTGATAGTGGTATTGATCTTCGCTAATTGCCACAATTATACACTTATTTAATTTCTTTAAAGAATATTTTGTGCATACTGAGTGGGCATGTACCTTTAACACATCCTTGCCCTTTCTTACCTTCACATGGTTCTTCAACCTTGATCTGTTTCGTGTATTAAGCATGCACTTCTCTGACGGTTTTCGTGATGATTACTTTAGCACATGTCCATGATCATGTTACGGTCAAATGCCTCGACAGGCGAGACACTGCTTCCGTGGCGGAATACATGTATAATCATAGGCCGAGATCTGTACACAATGTTGCTCTTTCATGAAACTGATCACTATAAGCTCGCTAGCTATCTGATCGGGAGCTAATCTTATCTATAATTTCCAAACCAACACCAACCAACACTCGCGGTGGTATCTGGCTATTTTCATATGCAAATGAGGCATGATATTTTTTTTTATTATTTATACTAATTAAATGAGTCACCTTAAATAAATGATGAGTAGATGATTTTGATTTTTGATTCGACACCCGGGTCATGGATTATCTCCCCGTTTGGACTTAGAATTTCCCCTCGCGTCACCTAAAAAACATATTTTCGACAGATTATAAAGTATGATCATTGCACATCAAAAAATAAATACAGAGAATAAATAGCAATGTCAGTTAACATTTTAAAGAAACACGGTTATCGCCCCAGATATCAGTGTGTAAATTTAAATCTGATATAAAATATATAATAATGCCAATCAATATGTGGGTAATGATTATTTAATGTTTATTTTGCCAGAAAATGTCCTAAATGATGTCATATATAATGAACGTGTTGTGCATATTGAGCGGGCACGTACCTTTATGTGAAGGTCATCTCATTAGCTGCATGTATATTACTCCATTAGTCTCATTTGAGAGGCACCCATTACGATATTGTACTTTGTAAGTGAGGCATTGTAAGCAAATATTTAACCATGATTTCATAATAGTGACAATTGAAAACCTGTAAGGTTGATATACCATATTTCATAATTTTCATATAAACAAAGAAATTGAAGGTTCATGATCTTTCTAAAAGCATGCATACATGTATGCTCTTCAAATATATCCACTATATACATATATCTGCTTATGCACGCATACATAAACTACTTTCCCCAATAAGTTTCAACATCCGGTGTAGTATATAAGAGTCAAAATGATACCACCTCCATATAGAAGCCACCGACTACGCGCGGTGACTCCCACATGGAGGTGGTATCATGTTTGACTCTTATATACTACTTGGATTTCCCCCACTGTTCGGCGGGTATGTATGAGAAGAGTGGAAATTATTTTCATCAACCGCGAGACCATATACTTCCTCGAGTGGTAGGATAGGAACGCGAGACCATATACTTCTTCGACTGGATGAGAAGTTATCAATGAGATTACACCCTATTAGAGATAAAAGTCCATTGGTTATACTCGGTATATGTATTCACACAATGGTTCTAGTTAATTGTGCGTGGTTGAAGACAGGTAGTCACGAGAGGTGTCATCGTACCGGTATTTACGAGTATTGCAAGCATCACCGGGCATGGATGAGAAGAGGATCCGTTTCGCCTCGCTCATGTCGGCATTGCGGAGTATGGACCAGATCCGAGACACTGCTATGTCCACCATGCGGGGGCACTCAGGCTACTCATCGACTGGTTAGCAAGGAATTACGTGCTCGTAAGTATTATCGTTTAGTAATAATTCAAATCAGAAAGTCATTTTAGAAAGATAGAACCGATCTGATTTGTAGTTTTGATAAACTCTACACGCTTCAGAGACTATTTTGCAGAGTTTTATTTCCAGTGAGAAATCTATCTTCTCGTGTATACTACCGTTATCATGCCGGTTGTTTACATTAGCAATGGCGTTCCTATCCGATCGCCGCTTGCCTATAAAGTTTAACAGAGTGCGTACGATTACGGCGCTCAGTGAATAAACACGCCAGATATTTTCTCAATGTTAAACAGCGTTCCCATCCGACCGCTGCTTGCCTATAAAGTTTAACAGAGTGCGTACGATTACGGCGCTCAGTGAATAAACACACCCGATATTTTCTCAATGTTAAACAGCGTTCCCATCCGACCGGCGTTGTCATGCCGGTTGTTTACATTATCAATGGCGTTCCTACCCGACCGCTGCTTGTCTATGTAGATAGGGCACCACCAAGACAGAAAAATATGCTGGGCATGTCTAACTGGACCATCCTTTTTTTTTTTTTATATATATCAGCAGACGACAATGTTCCAATTACAGGGTTATGTGTATTTTACCTTATCGAGGCCACGGTGGTGTATTTGTTTCGTGTATTGATTTAATTGTAAACCACATGCGACAATCTATCGATATACGCCAGTTTGCGCTTATAGAAATGTATGGTGGTCAGTGGGTGTCGTAACGGGACCCGAAAAAGTTTTTTTTATGTTTTACGGAACAGCTGGAATGTATGGTGGAGGGATCTCCTGCCGTTGCAGACACGGGAATAAGTATATCACGTCCCGAGACGGGTGAGGAGATTTTTTCTCTCGTCGGCCCTCCCCTCCGTGACGAGTTTTTTTACGTCTTCGTCTGTGAGAGGTTCAACTTTGTTGATGGCGCGCGCCTTAGTCCGAATAGTATTTTTTAAATCCTGATATCTAGACATCTCCTCCACTACCAATTCAAATTCGGCGTCTGATATATCGTTATCGGCTAAAGCTTTAGACACGATAACGTCGATGCTGTTTTTCTTAGACCTCGCGAGAACCGCTATTCGATCGTGCTTTCTGCTCTTAGTTTCAAGTTTTCTACCCACTAATCTGGCAGTCATACAGAGCAGCCCAGCCACAGTGGCTACCCTGCTCAAAGCTCCCGCGACATGCACAGCCACGACTGTGGACAACAAGGCCACGCTTCCAGCCCCACCCATTACAGCGACTGCCGATAGCAAGGTGCTCACCCCCTCCGCTATATTTGCAGCTCGTCTATATTTTTTAGCAATTACCCTCCGAGTTTCCCCATCTTGTTTTAGAATCTGCTGTATCTCGACGATATTTTCCAACCTGAAGTTTGACGGGGTCAAACTCCTTCTCCCCCAATTTCAATGCTCGATTGGGTGTTGAAACAGGATCGGCAGGTTTTGGTTCAAATAGGTTCAACGGTATTAAATGTTCACTCGTCATAAATCAAGTTCAATTAACAATGTTACAACAGTGGAAGAACTCGCTGGGTCAGCGATTTTCGTAACAAAGTTAATAACACTACCTTCGGAAACTCTAATTGGATTGTCACCGGCGAACAAAACCATCGCTGACCTCTGTCCAGCGAGTTTAGTGACTCCAATCGCCCGTTCTTCCCCATCCAGTACGAGATTTACGGTGACCGCGGCCACAGAATTACCCTTAAAATTAACCAAGCAGACCGCCATTCGTAGAAGCGTACCGGGAGTTGTCATAACGTATCCCCCATATATATTGCTCGCGTTGGCACCGAACGAATATACATAGGCTCCATTTTGCAACGCCCCCCTCTCCTCAGCCCAAACTGTTATGACACGTTTTTGTGGTTGCAATAGATGTACCTGCTCAACCACTGCACCCAGTCCTTTACCAATTGTATGGGCCTCAGAGCGAACCCTCCCAGAGGCTTCCTCAAGGGCTTTATGAGCGTCTTTACGAACTCGTTTTAGTTTATTGGAAACTTCCATAAGCTCTGTATGGGCCTCTTCCCGAAATTTGGCTATTTTCCCGCCTAGTCCAGTAAGTGCTGCATGAACCTCTTCCCCAACTTGGATTATTTTCCCGCCGACATCCTTAAGTCCTGTATGTGCCTCTTCGCGAACTTGTGCAGTCGCCGTCAAGACGTCTACTCTAAGCAATGCTATACTCTTGTGAATCTCGTTCGCGGCCGCCGCCAGTTCTATTGATCAGTGATATGGTTTTTCCGGTAGTTAAACATCACCTGTGGGGTTGGATCCGGTGTTCCCGTCGGGAACATCATTGTTACTCGGATTCTTTGAATTTATATCCGAAATTGTCAATAAATTGGAAGAACTACCTGGTCCGTACATACTCATAATGTTTGTTGTTATAAATTATATTACGAACTTGAGTCTAAATCTTTGAATTAATTTGAAATTAATTTCTAGGACGACCGAAATCTGGTAATAGTTCTTCAACTCTCTCGCTTGATCGTCAAGAATAGAGACCGTAAATTTGTGGATATGTCCCGATACCAAAACTTTCATCTCGGGGCGTGGGAAGTCTAAGGTCACAATCTCCCCCAAAGAAACAATCACTGGCTTGCACGGTTTTCAGTAATGTGCTGGGAGATCCGTCTAACGCGTTGTACGATGTGTTCACCCGATCCAGGTGCACCCTGAGAGTTTTCGTGAAGGCGAAGTCCACCGGGTTCACCGACGTACTCACCCGAGACAAACAATCCTTTATTCGCGCAGTATGTCTCTCTAAACCCGAGTCGAGTACCCAATGTCGGGGAGATACTTACCCGGTTGTTGGGTTCGACGGTCATTGTTGTGAGCCCGGTAGCCTTCGATACTGTGAGGTTGACTCTACCGTCAAGCTCTGAGGTGACAAAATCTTTGAGCTGTCTAAAACTCCACAGTCCGGAAGGCAGCTTTACACTTACTTGCCGTCCATCCTTCACATAGTAAAACCCTTCGCTCTTCCCCACATTCTCCCACCCAACCGTGAAGGTGATTGATCTGAGGTCTACCCGGCGTTTTCCGCAGCAGTTGTCGATTGCCACAACCGGGTGTGGTGTCTCTTACATAAACCACATGGAGCATAATGAGAGCGCTTTCAGCGAAAGTGCTTATACTTTTCACGTCTACTACACGATCCGGAGAATCCTACAAGAGATGCAAGTGAAATCACACCAAGAGGATGAATGGAACCCTCTATACAACACGTACGACCACAAAGCCTACGAAAGAATATGTGACGAATTTCATATTTCGAAAAATACCGACTGGAAACAGAAAACAGTTACTAAAAATGGTGGGTTAGGTGATATATTTCTAAACAACAATATCGTAACCCGCAATGGGGGAAGTTTCGATTCAAACACTATGACATTCAGCGCGTCATCAGATCCACCATTACACTGTAATTTCGCCGGCTGTAAATACCTTCCATCTGTTATACGTCACGTCGACTACATATAACAAAGCGAACATGCTGATATCGGCTGGGGGACTTTCATTTTGGATAGGGGGAAGGGGTTCACCAGGGTTGGGGTTACCCGCCTCAACGACTCCATTCGCACATACGTATGGGCCATCCTCAGCGCACAGGCGCAAGCGCGCAGTTCTATAATAGGAACCGGGACTGCGTTTGACGCGCAAAATCAGTTCTTGGCAAATGTCGAGGATGCCATCTCATCTCCGGTGGACCTCCCGGATGCGATCAAGCGGTATCAAGACGATTTTCAGAATGCCCACACCCCAGTAGACTATGTATTTGGAATAGGTCTCTGTATGGCGCCGAGCAATATGATACTACGAGACGACCCGGTTGACGGTTACAATAATCAGATCGTAATCGCCACCGCCAAACAAAAGACCTGTCACAACGGGAACGTGAACGCGGGTATCATCAAGCTCCCCCCCCCCCCCCCCAACATGGTCGGGAGCGGAGTTGGTTGTAAGTGGAACCTATTTCATAAAACCGCAAGCACCCACCCCAGTACGAAGCACACCATCAAGTTCCTCCAGTTCCTTAGGAACTAGTGTCTCATCAAGTTCCTTAGGAACTGTAGGAACTAGTGTCACAACTGACGAGGAAGAGAAAGTAGGGCTCGTCGTCGCCCTCGTGGCGATCGGACTATTCGCGCTTTGGTTTTAGGAACTCTCGGGTGGATAATAGTACTAGACCGGCGATCGCCACGATTAAAGCCCAAGCATTTTCGGCGAGTCATCCGGCCGTTTTTGATAATACAGATAACAAGTAGGAGACGAGACCCCCGATCAGTCCAGGCAGCGCGGCAGCCGCCTTTCCGGCTAATTTAGCCAGGAGACTGGCGAGGGCTTTTAGATGTTGTTTTACTCACTCCTTGGCTCCGCCGGAAGGCGCGGGTGTTGCCGCGGGTGCAGCCGCCAGTGATAGCTAGAACTATGGTCGATATAGTCATGCCGAGAGCTGTGAGGATGCTTAATATTGTGACGCCCTGTTCTCTGAACAGAGTGCGAAGACGCTCACCGAGTGTCGTTTCCTCGTGCAGAACCCTCGAGATTGTTTCGCGGATCCGACTTATTTGGGTGCGGAGAAACTCACGGCAAGCCGATGCAGCCTCCAAGCGAGCTTCTCTTTCATCCCTCAACGACCACAGGCGTTCGGTGATCTGCTCGGTAGATTCTCTATCGCCACGGGCTTCCCCAAGTTTTCTTTCTTCTAGCGCGATATGTTCATCCAGCGCCGAGTGTTTGGAGAGGTTAAGGACCAGTTCGCCCCGGACCGTTTGCAGAGCCTTATCGAGTCCCCTGAGTTCGCGAAGCGGTAACGGTGGGTCATCCATCGTGCTGAGTATTCCGTCTAGCTCGCTTTCGTTGATCTCCATTGTGCGAATAGCGTCGGTGGCTACTCGAGGGACCTCGCTGAGCTCGACAGTTTCTATCGCGGAAGCCATCTTCGCCATCGTTTCGTCGGTAGAATGTAGGGCCTCTACAGCGTGGGCCGGCATAATTGTTTTACCCCTCTTCCAATCTGGGAATCCTAGTTCGCTCCTTACGATTTGGCCACCGCCCCGGTTTCCGGCAATGGTGCTCAGCGCTAGGGGTTTTCCGGTCTTCATGATGATTGGGATATTTGATGCTTTTAGTCGCAACCTACCACGCAGATCCAATTCGAACTTGAACTCGCGGCCGACAGATGGGACCATACCTTTTTCTGCCAAACTGTTGTAGTAGTCGTTTACAGCTGAATTGACTAATTTCTGGCTTAGACTAATGGTGTTGGTAGCACCACCTATTTCCTCGCCGGGTGGAGTCACTATGAATATAGTTTCGTCATCTTCGCCGAGGTAATCATAGATGTCATCATCGATGTCATCATCATCATCAAGGTCATCATTTCGGTCATCGTCTCGGTCGAATTCGTTCATGCCAATATCGTAACCAGCCATCTTTAACGATGTATTAAAGAAAAAACCATACGGGTTTAATAGAGTTACTAAATATGTCTTCGAGTCAATACGGCCGCAAACTCAATCCATACCGCAGACTGCGGGAGCCCCTCGGGGCGAAAGGCGTGAGACAGAGCGTCGTTATTACGAACAACCCATCGACGATCGACCAGAACCAGCAGCTCTTGGCCCGCTTCCCCAACCTCGGAGCTAGCGACGTCATTGTGCCGGAGACTGTTCGCCTCGCTTTCACTATTTCGCTGACGTCGACAGGCGCGGACCGAACCGTCGTTCAGAACCTGGGTCGCGCCATCGTCAAGAAGACCACGATAAAGAGTTCTGGTAATGAGGTGATGTCGATCGACGACAGCGACGTCTACCATTGTTACCAGGACCTGTGGAAGACGGCGCAAGAGCGCGAAAACGCGGTATATCAGGGTATTGACACCAGCAAAAATAAGAACGTAACCAGACTTAGAATCGGGACTGGTAACAAGGTAGATAAGAACACGAGTGATAACGCGATCGCGGCCGCTTACGGCAACCGCTTCTATATCCCGCTCGACTTTGAGTTGCTGGAGAGTCATATGCCCTACTATCAGAGCGCTTTGGCGGACCGCCTCGAATACGAACTAACGTTCAACGACTACGGCCGAGTTCTCACAGCCACTGACATGGATACGATCGACAATGTTTCGCTGGAGTACGACATGGTCACGATGCCCGAACTCGCGCGATTGATCAGAACCCAGTACGCCGGGCGCGTTGCCATATTTACGACCGAGTTCTTCGCCATCGCAAGAACAAAAAGCGACACATTGTGGAATATTAATTTCAACGTACCCGCCCGATCGATGAAAGGTATACTGATGCTGTTCGAGGAGGGTCGGTTCGCGCTCGGGGTTAGAAAAACCGACAAATTATATAACCCCAAAATCGATCGAGGTAGTCCCCAATCAACTCTACAGCCAGGGCCTTCGCGCGCACCAGCAGTGGGAGGAAGCCAGAAGCCAGTTTTCTGCCGGCTCTAAGCGCTCCCCGGAGGTTGCCGCGGTTGCCAAAGACCTGCAGCTCTCGGACGTCTCCCTCGCGCAGTTCCTGACTACCAAATACGCGTTATGGCTAGACATGCGAGCCAGCGACGACGACCAAATGCACGGTAGTGGACGCCAAGTTGAGAACGCTAGCGAGGGTGTGACGATCCAGATAACCAAAGAGGCGGATGGAGCTGGGCCATTGAACGTGTACTTATATATAATCACAGACGCGTAACTCAACATAGAAGATGGCCGATACGTCTCAGCAGTCTACTGAAATTAAAAAACCTCTGGGTTTTACATCAAACAAAGTTTGTGATGCCCACTCTGCCATAATATGTGGGCAGACAGGATGTTGAAAAACGATTTGGCTGTTTTGGTGCATTTCTGACTTCAATTGACCACCATACTTGCAAACGGGATTCAGGTCCGAATCCGACGGTGCCCACGCAAACTCGGGCCATGGTACTACAACACAGTAGAGGTGTACATTGGGCACCTTGTCTTGTTTGGCCAGCCGCCATAGCACTTTGTTGTAGGTGGTGGTCGATTTGGCTGTTTTGGTGCATTTCTGACTTCAATTGACCACCATACTTGAAAACGGGATTCAGGCCCGAATCCGACGGTGCTCACGCACTCTCGGGCCATGGTACTACAACACAGTATAGGTGTACATTGGGCACCTTTTCTTGTTTGGCCAGCCGCCATAGCACTTTGTTGTAGGTGGTGGTCGATTTGGCTGTTTTGGTGCATTTCTGACTTCAATTGACCACCATACTTGAAAACGGAATTCAGGCCCGAATCCGACGGTGCCCACGCACACTCGGGCCATGGTACTACAACACAGTATAGGTGTACATTGGGCACCTTGTCTTGTTTGGCCAGCCGCCATAGCACTTTGTTGTAGGGGGTGGTCGATTTTCCTGTTTTGGTGCATTTCTGACTTCAATTGACCACCATACTTGAAAACGGGATTCAGGCCCGAATCCGACGGTGCCCACGCACACTCGGGCCATGGTACTACAACACAGTATAGGTGTACATTTGGGCACCTTGTCTTGTTTGGCCAGCCGCCATAGCACGTTTTTGTAGGTGGTGGTCGATTTTCCTGTGTTGGTGCATTTCGGACTTCAATTGACCACCATACATGAAAACGGGATTCAGGCCCGAATCCGACGGTGCCCACGCGCACTCGGGCCACGGTACTACAACACAGTATATGTGTACATTGGGCACCTTGTCTTGTTTGGCCAGCCGCCATAGCACTTTATTGTAGGTGGTGGTCGATTTGGCTGTTTTGGTGCATTTCTGACTTCAATTGACCACCATACTTGAAAACGGGATTCAGGCCCGAATCCGACGGTGCCCACGAGTACTCGGGCCATGGTACTACAACACAGTATATGTGTACATTGGGCACCTTGTCTTGTTTGGCTAGCCGCCATAGCACTTTGTTGTAGGTGGTGGTCGATTTGGCTGTTTTGGTGCATTTCTGAAGTCAATTGACCACCATACATGAAAACGGGATTCAGGCCCGCATCCGACGGTGCCCACGCACACTCGGGCCACGGTACTACAACACAGTATAGGTTTACATTGGGCACCTTGTCTTGTTTGGCCAGCCGCCATAGCACTTTTGTGTAGGTGGTGGTCGATTTTCCTGTTTTGGTGCATTTCTGACTTCAATTGACCACCATACATGAAAACGGGATTCAGGCCCGAATCCGACGGTGCCCACGCACACTCGGGCCATGGTACTACAACACAGTATATGTGTACATTGGGCACCTTGTCTTGTTTGGCCAGCCGCCATAGCACTTTGTTGTAGGTGGTGGTCGATTTTCCTGTTTTGATGCATTTCTGACTTCAATTGACCACCATACTTGAAAACGGGATTCAGGCCCGAATCCGACGGTGCCCACGCACACTCGGGCCATGGTACTACAACACAGTATATGTGTACATTGGGCACCTTGTCTTGTTTGGCCAGCCCGCCATAGCACTTTGTTGTAGGTGGTGGTCGATTTGGCTGTTTTGGTGCATTTCTGACTTCAATTGACCACCATACTTGAAAACGGGATTCAGGCCCGAATCCGACGGTGCCCACGAGTACTCGGGCCATGGTACTACAACACAGTATATGTGTACATTGGGCACCTTGTCTTGTTTGGCTAGCCGCCATAGCACTTTGTTGTAGGTGGTGGTCGATTTGGCTGTTTTGGTGCATTTCTGAATTCAATTGACCACCATACTTGAAAACGGGATTCAGGCCCGCATCCGACGGTGCCCACGCACACTCGGGCCACGGTACTACAACACAGTATAGGTTTACATTGGGCACCTTGTCTTGTTTGGCCAGCCGCCATAGCACTTTTGTGTAGGTGGTGGTCGATTTTCCTGTTTTGGTGCATTTCTGACTTCAATTGACCACCATACATGAAAACGGGATTCAGGCCCGAATCCGACGGTGCCCACGCACACTCGGGCCATGGTACTACAACACAGTATATGTGTACATTGGGCACCTTGTCTTGTTTGGCCAGCCGCCATAGCACTTTGTTGTAGGTGGTGGTCGATTTTCCTGTTTTGATGCATTTCTGACTTCAATTGACCACCATACTTGAAAACGGGATTCAGGCCCGAATCCGACGGTGCCCACGCACACTCGGGCCATGGTACTACAACACAGTATAGGTGTACGTTGGGCACCTTGTCTTGTTTGGCCAGCCGCCATAGCACATTGTTGTATGGGATGGTCGATTTTCCTGTTTTGGTGCATTTCTGACTGCAATTGACCACCATACTTGAAAACTGGATTCAGGTCCGAATCCGACGGTGCCCTCGCACACTCGGGCCATGGTTCTACAACACAGTATAGGTGTACATTGGGCACCTTGTCTTGTTTGACCAGCCGCCATAGCACTTTGTTGTTGGTGGTGGTCGATTTTCCTGTTTTGGTGCATTTCTGACTTCAATTCACCACCATACTTGAAAACGGGATTCAGGCCCGAATCCGACGGTGTTCACGCACACTCGGGCCATGGTACTACAACACACTAGAGGTGTACATTGTGCACCTTGTCTTGTTTGGCCAGCCGCCATAGCATTTTGTTGTAGGTAGTGGTCGATTTTCCTGTTTTGGTGCATTTCTGACTTCAATTGATCACCATGCTTGAAAACGGGATTCAGGCCCGAATCCGACGGTGCCCACGCACACTCAGGCCATGGTACTACTACACAGTATATGTTTACATTGGGCACCTTGTGTTGTTTGGCCAGCCGCCATAGCACTTTGTTGTAGGTGGTGGTCGATTTTCCTGTTTTGGTGCATTTCTGATTGCAATTGACCACCATACTTGAAAACGGGATTCAGGTCCGAATCCGACGGTGCCCACGCACACTCGGGCCATGGTACTACAACACAGTATAGGTGTACATTGGGCACCTTGTCTTGTTTGGCCAGCCACCATAACACTTTTGTGTAGGTGGTGGTCGATTTTCCTGTTTTGGTGCATTTCTGACTTCAATTGATCACCATACTTGAAAACGGGATTCAGGCCCGAATCCGACGGTGCCCACGCACACTCGTGCCATGGTACTACAACACACTAGAGGTGTACATTGGGCACCTTGTCTTCTTTGGCCAGCCGCCATAGCAATTTGTTGTAGGGGGTAGTCGATTTTCCTGTTTTCGTGCATTTCTGACTTCAATTGACCACCATACTTGAAAACGGGATTCAGGCCCGAATCCGACGGTGCCCACGCACACTCGGGCCATGGTACTACAACATAGTATAGGTGTACATTGGGCACCTTGTCTTCTTTGGCCAGCCGCCATAGCACTTTGTTGTAGGGGGTGGTCGATTTTCCTGTTTTCGTGCATTTCTGACTTCAATTGACCACCATACTTGAAAACGGGATTCAGGCCCAAATCCGACGGTGCCCACGAGTACTCGGGCCATGGTACTACAACACAGTATATGTGTACATTGGGCACCTTGTCTTGTTTGGCCAGCCGAAATAGCACTTTGTTGTAGGTGGTGTCGATTTTCCTGTTTTGGTGCATTTCCGACTTCAATTGACCACCATACTTGAAAACGGGATTCAGGCCCAAATCCGACGATGCCCACGCACACTCGGGCCATGGTACTACAACACAGTATATGTGTACATTGGGCACCTTGTCTTGTTTGGCCAGCCGCCATAGCACATTTTTGTAGGGATGGTCGATTTTCCTGTTTTCATTTATTTCTGACTGCAATTGACCACCATACTTGAAAACGGGATTCAGGTCCGAATCCGAAGGTGCCCTCGCACACTCGGGCCATGGTACTGCAACACAGTATAGGTGTACATTGGGCACCTTGTCTTGTTTGGCCAGCCGCCATAGCACATTGTTGTATGGGATGGTCGATGTTCCTGTTTTCGTGCATTTCTGACTGCAATTGACCACCATACTTGAAAACGGGATTCAATTGACCACCATACTTGAAAACGGGATTCAGGCCCGAATCCGACGGTGCCCACGCACACTCGGGCCACGGTACTACAACACAGTATAGGTGTACATTGGGCGCCTTGTCTTGTTTGGCCAGCCGCCATAGCACTTTTGTGTAGGTGGTGGTCGATTTTCCTGTTTTGGTGCATTTCTGACTTCAATTGACCACCATACATGAAAACGGGATTCAGGCCCGAATCCGACGGTGCCCACGCACACTCGTGCCATGGTACTACAACACAGTATAGGTGTACATTGGGCACCTTGTCTTGTTTGGCCAGCCGCCATAGCACTTTGTTGTAGGTTGTGGTCGACTTTCCTGTTTTGATGCATTTCTGATTTCAATTGATCACCATACTTGAAAACTGGATTCAGGCCCGAATCCGACGGTGCCCACGCACACTCGGGCCATGGTACTACAACACAGTATAGGTGTACGTTGGGCACCTTGTCTTGTTTGGCCAGCCGCCATAGCACATTGTTGTATGGGATGGTCGATTTTCCTGTTTACGTGCATTTCTGACTGCAATTGACCACCATACTTGAAAACGGGATTCAGGTCCGAATCCGACGGTGCCCTCGCACACTCGGGCCATGGTAATACAACACAGTATAGGTGTACATTGGGCACCTTGTCTTGTTTGGCCAGCCCCCATAACACTTTGTTGTAGGGGGTGGTCGATTTTCCTGTTTTGGTGCATTTCTGATTTCAATTGACCACCATACTTGAAAACGGGATTCAGGCCCGAATCCGACGGTGCCCACGCACACTCGGGCCATGGTACTACAACACAGTATAGGTGTACATTGGGCACCTTGTCTTGTTTGGCCAGCCGCATTAGCACTTTGTTGTAGGTGGTGGTCGATTTTCCTGTTTTGGTGCATTTCTGACTTCAATTGACCACCATACTTGAAAATGGGATTCAGGCCCGAATCCGACGGTGCCCACGCACACTCAAGCCATGGTACTACAACACAGTATAGGTTCACATTGGGCACCTTGTCTTGTTTGGCCAGCTTCCATAGCACTTTGTTGTAGGTGGTGGTCGATTTTCCTGTTTTGGTGCATTTCTGACTTCAATTGACCACCATACTTGAAAACGGGATTCAGGCCCGAATCCGACGGTGCCCACGCACCACTCCATGGATTTACCACACACCTGTGTACAATTGCACTTGTCGTGCAGCCGGCATCATGTGTATTGGTCCGATCTGGTTTTCGTGATTTCTGACTTTTGACCACCATACTTGAAAACGGGATTAGGCCCGAATCCGACGTCCCACCGGGCACACTCGCATTTGGACCTTACTATCAGGTCAGTGACCTTGATGCGGACTTGTCTGGATCAATTTGCAGACTTGACATAGCCACTGCATGGTACACCACAGGTGACTTGGGCCTTGTCGTTTGGCCAGCCGCCTATTTGTTGTGGTGTCGATTTTCCGTTTTGTGCATGACTTCAATTGACCACCTACTTGAAAAACGGGATTCAGGCCCGAATCCGACGGTGCCCACGCACCACTCGGGCCATGGTACTACAACACAGTATTAGGTGTACTGCACTTGTCTTGTTTGGCAGCCGCCATTGCATTTTGTTGTAGTGTCGATTTTCTGTTTTGTGCATTTCTGACTTCAATTGTCCACCATACTTGAAAAACGGGATTTCAGGCCCGAATCCGACGGTGCCCACGCACACTCGGGCCATGGTATACAACACATAGGTGTACATTGCACCTGTCTTGGTTTGGCAGCCGCGCATGCAATGTTGTTTTAGTGGTAAAGATCTGTTTTGGTGATTTTCTTGCTGACTTCAATTGACCACCATTACTTGAAAACGGGATTTCAGGCCCGAATCCGACGGTGCACTCACACTTCGGGCCATGGACTACACACAGTATAGGTGTACATTGGGCACCTTGTCTTGTTTGGCCAGCCGCATGACTTTGTTGTAGGTGGTGGTCGATTTTCCTTTTGGTTTGGCATTTCTGATTTCAATTGCCCACCATACTTGAAAACGGGATTCAGGCCCGAATCCGACGGTGCCCACGCACACTCGGGCCTGGATACAACACAGTATAGGTGTTACATTTGGGCACCTTGTCTTGTTTGGCCAGCCGCCATGCATTTTGTGTTTTTGTGGTTCGATTTTCTTTTTTCGTTGCATTTCGACTTCCAATTGACCACCATACTTGAAAACGGGATTCAGGCCCGAATCCGACGGTGCCCACGCACACTAGGGCCATGGACTACACACAGTCAGGTGTACATTGGGCACCTTGTCTTGTTTTGGCCAGCCGCCATGCATTTTTTAGGGATGGTCGATTTTCCTGTTTTGGTGCATTTTGACTCATGACCACCATACTTGAAAACGGGGTTCAGGGCCGAATCGAGGTGCTCGGCACACTGGGCCATGGACTAAACACAGTATAGGTGTACTTTGGGTGCACCTTGTCTTGTTTGGCCAGCCGCCATAGCACTTTGTTTTGTAGGGTGGTCGATTTTCCTGTTTTCGTGCATTTCTGACTGCAATTGACCACCATACTTGAAAACGGGATTCAGGTCCGAATTCGACGGTGCCCTCGCACACTCGGGCCATGGTACTGCAACACAGTATAGGTGTACATTGGGCACCTTGTCTTGTTTGGCCAGCCCCCCCATATCACTTTGTTGTAGGGGGTGGTCGATTTTCCTGTATTTTCGTGCATTTCTGACCCTGGCAATTTGACCACCATACTAGAAAACGGGATTCAGGCCCGAATTCCGACGGTGCCCACCCACACTCGGGCCATGGTACTACAACACGTTAGGTGTACATTGGGACCTTGTCTTGTTTGCCAGCGCCATAGCACATAGGGTGGTCGATTTTCCTGTTTTCGTACATTTCTGACTGAAATTGACCACCATCTTGAGGGATGAGGTCCGAATCCGACGGTGCCCTCGCACACTCGGGCCATGGTACTACAACACAGTATAGGTGTACATTGGGCACCTTGTCTTCTTTGGCCAGCCCCCATAGCATTTTGTTGTAGGGGGTGGTCGATTTTCCTGTTTTGGTGCATTTCTGATTTCAATTGACCACCATACTTGAAAACGGGATTCAGGCCCGAATCCGACGGTGCCCACGCACACTCGGGCCATGGTACTACAACACAGTATAGGTGTACATTGGGCACCTTGTCTTGTTTGGCCAGCCGCCATAGCACTTTGTTGTAGGGGGTGGTCGATTTTCCTGTTTTGGTGCATTTCTGATTTCAATTGACCACCATACTTGAAAACGGGATTCAGGCCCGAATCCGACGGTGCCCACGCACACTCGGGCCATGGTACTACAACACAGTATAGGTGTACATTGGGCACCTTGTCTTGTTTGGCCAGCCGCCATAGCACTTTGTTGTAGGTGGTGGTCGATTTTCCTGTTTTGGTGCATTTCTGACTTCAATTGACCACCATACTTGAAAACGGGATTCAGGCCCGAATCCGACGGTGCCCACACACACTCGGGCCATGGTACTATAACACAGTATAGGTTTACATTGGGCACCTTGTCTTGTTTGGCCAGCCGCCATAGCACTTTGTTGTAGGTGGTGGTCGATTTTCCTGTTTTGGTGCATTTCTGAATTCAATTGACCACCATACTTGAAAACGGGATTCAGGCCCGAATCCGACGGTGCTCTCACCCACTCGGGCCATGGTACTACAACACAGTATAGGTGTACATTGTGCACCTTGTCTTGTTTGGCCAGCCGCCATTGCACTTTGTTGTAGGGTGTGGTCGATTTTCCTGTTTTGGTGCATTTCTGACTTCAATAGACCACCATACTTGAAAACGGGATTCAGGCCCGAATCCGACGGTGCCCACGCACACTCAGGCCATGGTACTACAACACAGTATAGGTGTACATTGGGCACCTTGTCTTGTTTGGCCAGCCGCCATAGCACATTTTTGTAGGGATGGTCGATTTTCCTGTTTTCGTGCATTTCTGACTGCAATTGACCACCATACTTGAAAACGGGATTCAGGTCCGAATCCGACGGTGCCCTCGCACACTCGGGCCATGGTACTGCAACACAGTATAGGTGTACATTGGGCACCTTGTCTTGTTTGGCCAGCCCCCATAGCACTTTGTTGTAGGGGGTGGTCGATTTTCCTGTTTTGGTGCATTTCTGATTTCAATTGACCACCATACTTGAAAACGGGATTCAGGCCCGAATCCGACGGTGCCCACGCACACTCGGGCCATGGTACTACAACACAGTATAGGTGTACATTGGGCACCTTGTCTTGTTTGGCCAGCCGCCATAGCACTTTGTTGTAGATGGTGGTCGATTTTCCTGTTTTGGTGCATTTCTGACTTCAATTGACCACCATACTTGAAAACGGGATTCAGGCCCGAATCCGACGGTGCCGACACACACTCGGGCCATGGTACTATAACACAGTATAGGTTTACATTGGGCACCTTGTCTTGTTTGGCCAGCCGCCATAGCACTTTGTTGTAGGTGGTGGTCGATTTTCCTGTTTTGGTGCATTTCTGACTTCAATTGACCACCATACTTGAAAACGGGATTCAGGCCCGAATCCGACGGTGCCCACACACACTCGGGTCATGGTACTACAACACAGTATAGGTGTACATTGGGCACCTTGTCTTGTTTGACCAGCCGCCATAGCATTTTGTTGTAGGTGGTGGTCGATTTTCCTGTTTTGGTGCATTTCTGACTTCAATTGACCACCATACTTGAAAACGGGATTCAGGCCCGAATCCGACGGTGCCCACGCACACTTGGGCCATGGTACTACAACACAGTATAGGTGTACATTGGGCACCTTGTCTTGTTTGGCCAGCCGCCATAGCACATTTTTGTAGGGATGGTCGATTTTCCTGTTTTCGTTAATTTCTGACTGCAATTGACCACCATACTTGAAAACGGGATTCAGGTCCGAATCCGACGGTGCCCTCGCACACTCGGGCCATGGTACTGCAACACAGTATAGGTGTACATTGGGCACCTTGTCTTGTTTGGCCAGCCCCCATAGCACTTTGTTGTAGGGGGTGGTCGATTTTCCTGTTTTGGTGCATTTCTGATTTCAATTGACCACCATACTTGAAAACGGGATTCAGGCCCGAATCCGACGGTGCCCACGCACACTCGGGCCATGGAACTACAACACAGTATAGGTGTACATTTGGGCACCTTGTCTTGTTTGGCCAGCCGCCATAGCACTTTTTTGTAAAGGGTGGTCGATTTTCCTGTGTTGGTGCATTTCTGACTTCAATTGACCACCATACATGAAAACGGGATTCAGGCCCGAATCCGACGGTGCCCACGCACACTCGGGCCATGGTACTACAACACAGTATAGGAGTACATTGGGCACCTTGTCTTGTTTGGCCGGCCGCCATAGCACTTCGTTGTAGGTGGTGGTCGATTTTCCTGTTTTGATGCATTTCTGACTTCAATTGACCACCATACATGAAAACGGGATTCAGGCCCTAATCCGACGGTGCCCACGCACACTCGGGCCATGGTACTACAACACAGTATAGGTGTACGTTGGGCACCTTGTCTTTTTTGGCCAGCCGCCATAGCACTTTGTTGTAGGTGGTGGTCGATTTTCCTGTTTTGGTGCATTTCTGACTTCAATTGACCACCATGCGTGAAAACGGGATTCAGGCCCGAATCCGACGGTGCTCACGCACACTCGGGCCATGGTACTACAACACAGTATAG
Source organism: Conchocele bisecta (assembly GCA_029237695.1). Lineage (NCBI taxonomy): Eukaryota > Metazoa > Mollusca > Bivalvia > Lucinida > Thyasiridae > Conchocele > Conchocele bisecta. The sequence continues at coordinate 191,424,324 of CM055265.1, read as the reverse complement.
GTGTACATTGGGCACCTTGTCTTGTTTGGCCAGCCGCCATAGCACATTGTTGTATGGAATGGTCGATGTTCCTGTTTTCGTGCATTTCTGACTGCAATTGACCACCATACTTGAAAACGGGATTCAATTGACCACCATACTTGAAAACGGGATTCAGGCCCGAATCCGACGGTGCCCACGCACACTCGGGCCATGGTACTACAACACAGTATAGGTGTACATTTTGCACCTTGTCTTGTTTGGCCAGCCGCCATAGCACATTGTTGTATGGGATGGTCGATATTCCTGTTTTGGTGCATTTCTGACTGCAATTGACCACCATACTTGAAAACGGGATTCAATTGACCACCATACTTGAAAACGGGATTCAGGCCCGAATCCGACGGTGCCCACGCACACTCGGGCCATGGTACTACAACACAGTATAGGTGTACATTTGGCACCTTGTCTTGTTTGGCCAGCCGCCATAGCACATTGTTGTATGGGATGGTCGATATTCCTGTTTTCGTTCATTTCTGACTGCAATTGACCACCATACTTGAAAACGGGATTCAATTGACCACCATACTTGAAAACGGGATTCAGGCCCGAATCCGACGGTGCCCACGCACACTCGGGCCATGGTACTACAACACAGTATAGGTGTACATTGGGCACCTTGTCTTGTTTGGCCAGCCGCCATAGCACTTTGTTGTAGGTGGTGGTCGACTTTCCTGTTTTGATGCATTTCTGACTTCAATTGACCACCATACTTGAAAACGGGATTCAGGCCCGAATCCGACGGTGCTAACGCACACTCGGGCCATGGTACTACAATACAGTATATGTGTACATTGGGCACCTTGTCTTGTTTGGCCAGTCGCCATAGCACTTTGTTGTAGGAGGTGGTCGATTTTCCTGTTTTGGTGCATTTCTGACTTCAATTGACCACCATACTTGAAAACGGGATTCAGGCCCGAATGCGACGGTGCCCACGCACACTCGGGCCATGGTACTACAACACAGTATAGGTGTACATTGGGCACCTTGTCTTGTTTGGCCAGCCGCCATAGCACTTTGTTGTAGGGGGTGGTCGATTTTCCTGTTTTCGTGCATTTCTGACCCTTATGGCGAACGGGATTAAGGGCGAAACGATCCAATTGTGCTAGAGGAAGTCATTTCAATCGTATTAGTTAACCAGTCAGGGGTGTAACTGATTTCAGTTATGTTCGGGATAACGTGATAGAGATATGTCTGCAGGTCATGCATAATTATCTCCCTTTGCGAATAACGTGTGTCAGTTATGTTGGCTGAATAGAATTTTACGCTGAAAAGAGGTTTTCAAGTTATATTCTACAAGTTTATGCACATTTCGCGCACTTTTTTGTATAATAAAGGGTATCTTTACAGGTGGTTTGTGAAGCTCTGAAAGTTGCAAACACGTGTAAACAGGTTTCTTCGTTGTGCATCGTAGATTAGCGTTGCGCAAAGCCTTCAAAGTGTACAGGTAATTCCCGGGATAACGTGCTTCAGTTATTATTTTTGGCGCCAAGTTTTATCTACGCTTGCTGCAAGACAACTCTGTGGGGCTTGTCCCGATAAGACGGTTAGTCATTGCTTGCCTGCTCTTTGATCGTGAGTTGTGAATATGGTGTTTCGAAGTCTGATTATGGTCATCATGTTAACTAGGATAGTAGTGTAGTAAAATTCGACTAAAATGTGTGCTAGTGTGTGATAGCAGTAATGCGTGGAAGGAAATGCGTGCCAACTTCAGCTTAGTCGAACGACCACGACACAGTTCGCGCAATAATTACAGTTATATCGACAGTATAAACTCTAAAATGGCTTCGGGATACGGTTCTATGCATTTGATAGATCTCAGGGCAGAGCTGAAACGTAGAAATGCAAAGATCTCCGGACGAAAAAACGAGCTGATAGACAGGTAAACAGACGGCCGTAATTTTGTAAACACGGTACACGTGGTTAATAAAGACAATAAAGTCAATCCAATCCTAGCTTGCTGGAACGGATTAATTATACTATTTATAGCCCACAAATTATATATATCACAGTGAAAGTCTCGGAGCCAGGACTCAGGAAATAGCTTCTAAAATTAACCCACCCACTTCGATGAACTAACTATACATAATGTTTGTCATGTACATACAAAGTGGGTGAGGCAACTTTTTCAATGAGCCATTTTCCGAGTCCTAGATCAGAGTCTTAGATCAGAGTCTTTCAACTAAGTACTTTTGTCTCTGCACCGATATCTCGGATCTTCTTCAAACTGCATAAATATGTAGACGGAAAAAATTGCTAATACACACGTTATTAAGTGAGTTTATGATAATATTTAGTCTCATATTGTAGAATGTTTTCTCATTAACAATATAGTGAAGAATAAATGTCAACGTCCTGCAGATTATTGCTATATTTTAGTGAACAAAATATAAATGTTAATCCGCAAATTTATACCATTGACTGGTGTAGCGATATTGTGTAACCTACATGTACATGTATTGCCTATAAAACGGAAATACGCACAAGGTGAATACATAATAAATGGATTTCATTTATTTTCAGATTGGAGGCCTACTACAGAAATGCAAACTTTGGTCACAAGTCAGTTGTTATGCCCGAATTCTCCATGGATACACCAGACATAGAGGGGTATAAGGATTTTCATGGCGAGATGAAGCTGGCACCATTATCCTTCGACTTCGCATATGAATATCTCGAAAACTATAAAGTAGAATTCGACAGTGATGCTGTCAATCTGTATAAGGAAAAAATCATGATTTACATGCGACTGTGTTGTATGAAAGACCTGGACTTTGTGAAATGTGCGTGCCATGCAACCATGAAAAAAAGGTAATTAACTTACATAGTGGATATTTCCTTCAAGAAGTCTGGCACAGTTCACGAAGCACAGTGTGAATGTGGTGCTGGGGAAGGACCTCATGGCCATTGCAAGCACATTCGTTCTGTTTTGTATGCTTGTTGCAAATTCAACAAGACCGGTTCCATCAATGTTGAACTCACATGTACAGAAAAACTTCAGACATTCCACAAGGCAAAAATACATATTGGATCACCGTTATATGCAGAAAGTCTAAACATGGCAGGAGCAGAAGAAGTTTGTAATATCGAATCATTTGACCCGCGTCCACAGCAGTATAGAGGAAATAAAGCCTACAAGTCTTATTTTTACAATACATGTATGAACTTCCCTGGAATTTCAACGATGCCCATATTCCAAATTTTTGAGCCGGCAAATATAAGAGGAGTTGCAAATGATCATGATTATTTGAAGTATACTCCAGAAGAAAATTTGTTGACAGCAATGAATGTGTTAGAGATTAGTGACAGTGAAAGAGAAACTGTTGAGTTTTGTACAAGGGGCCAAAGCAACAAAGAAAGGTGGTTCGAGGAACGGGAAAAGAGGATTCAGCCGCCATAGCATTGTGTTGTAGGTGGTGGTCGATTTTCCTGTTTTGGTGCATTTCTGATTTCAATTGATCACCATACTTGAAAACGGGATTCAGGCCCGAATCCGACGGTGACCACGCACACTCGGGCCATGGTACTACAACACACTAGAGGTTTACATTGGGCACCTTGTCTTGTTTGGCCAGCCGCCATAGCACTTTGTTGTAGGTGGTGGTCGATTTTCCTGTTTTGGTGCATTTCTGACTTCAATTGACCACCATACTTGAAAACGGGATTCAGGCCCGAATCCGACGTTGCTCTCACACACTCGGGCCATTGTACTACAACACAGTATAGGTGTACATTGTGCACCTTGTCTTGTTTGGCCAGCCGCCATTGCACTTTGTTGTAGGGGGTGGTCGATTTTCCTGTTTTGGTGCATTTCTGACTTCAATTGACCACCATACTTGAAAACGGGATTCAGGCCCGAATCCGACGGTGCCCACGCACACTCGGGCCATGGTACTACAACACAGTATAGGTGTACATTGGGCACATTGTCTTGTTTGGCCAGCCGCCATAGCACTTTGTTGTAGGTGGTGGTCGATTTTCCTGTTTTGTTGCATTTCTGATTTCAATTGACCACCATACTTGAAAACGGGATTCAGGCCCGAATCCGACGGTGCCCACGCACATTCGGGCCATGGTACTACAACACAGTATAGGTTTACATTTGGCACCTTGTCTTGTTTGGCCAGCAGCCATAGCACTTTGTTGTAGAGGGTGGTCGATTTTCCTGTTTTGGTGCATTTCTGACTTCAATTGACCACCATACTTGAAAACGGGATTCAGGCCCGAATCCGACGGTGCTCACGCACACTCGGGCCATGGTACTACAATACAGTATATGTGTACATTGGGCACCTTGTCTTGTTTGGCCAGTCGCCATAGCACTTTGTTGTAGGAGGTGGTCGATTTTCCTGTTTTGGTGCATTTCTGACTTCAATTGACCACCATACTTGAAAACGGGATTCAGGCCCGAATGCGACGGTGCCCACGCACACTCGGGCCATGGTATTACAACACAGTATAGGTGTACATTGGGCACCTTGTCTTGTTTGGCCAGCCGCCATAGCACTTTGTTGTAGGGGGTGGTCGATTTTCCTGTTTTCGTGCATTTCTGACCCTTATGGCGAACGGGATTAAGGGCGAAACGATCCAATTGTGCTAGAGGAAGTCATTTCAATCGTATTAGTTAACCAGTCAGGGGTGTAACTGATTTCAGTTATGTTCGGGATAACGTGATAGAGATATGTCTGCAGGTCATGCATAATTATCTCCCTTTGCGAATAACGTGTGTCAGTTATGTTTGCTGAATAGAATTTTACGCTGAAAAGAGGTTTTCAAGTTATATTCTACAAGTTTATGCACATTTCGCGCACTTTTTTGTATAATAAAGGGTATCTTTACAGGTGGTTTGTGAAGCTCTGAAAGTTGCAAACACGTAAACAGGTTTCTTCGTTGTGCATCGTAGATTAGCGTTGCGCAAAGCCTTCAAAGTGTACAGGTAATTCCCGGGATAACGTGCTTCAGTTATTATTTTTGGCGCCAAGTTTTATCTACGCTTGCTGCAAGACAACTCTGTGGGGCTTGTCCCGATAAGACGGTTAGTCATTGCTTGCCTGCTCTTTGATCGTGAGTTGTGAATATGGTGTTTCGAAGTCTGATTATGGTCATCATGTTAACTAGGATAGTAGTATAGTAAAATTCGAATAAAATGTGTGCTAGTGTGTGATAGCAGTAATGCGTGGAAGGAAATGCGTGCCAACTTCAGCTTAGTCGAACGACCACGACACAGTTCGCGCAATAATTACAGTTATATCGACAGTATAAACTCTAAAATGGCTTCGGGATACGGTTCTATGCATTTGATAGATCTCAGGGCAGAGCTGAAACGTAGAAATGCAAAGATCTCCGGACGAAAAAACGAGCTGATAGACAGGTAAACAGACGGCCGTAATTTTGTAAACACGGTACACGTGGTTAATAAAGACAATAAAGTCAATCCAATCCTAGCTTGCTGGAACGGATTAATTATACTATTTATAGCCCACAAATTATATATATCACAGTGAAATTCTCGGAGCCAGGACTCAGGAAATAGCTTCTAAAATTAACCCACCCACTTCGATGAACTAACTATACATAATGTTTGTCATGTACATACAAAGTGGGTGAGGCAACTTTTTCAATGAGCCATTTTCCGAGTCCTAGATCAGAGTCTTAGATCAGAGTCTTTCAACTAAGTACTTTTGTCTCTGCACCGATATCTCGGATCTTCTTCAAACTGCATAAATATGTAGACGGAAAAAATTGCTAATACACACGTTATTAAGTGAGTTTATGATAATATTTAGTCTCATATTGTAGAATGTTTTCTCATTAACAATATAGTGAAGAATAAATGTCAACGTCCTGCAGATTATTGCTATATTTTAGTGAACGAAATATAAATGTTAATCCGCAAATTTATACCATTGACTGGTGTAGCGATATTGTGTAACCTACATGTACATGTATTGCCTATAAAACGGAAATACGCACAAGGTGAATACATAATAAATGGATTTCATTTATTTTCAGATTGGAGGCCTACTACAGAAATGCAAACTTTGGTCACAAGTCAGTTGTTATGCCCGAATTCTCCATGGATACACCAGACATAGAGGGGTATAAGGATTTTCATGGCGAGATGAAGCTGGCACCATTATCCTTCGACTTCGCATATGAATATCTCGAAAACTATAAAGTAGAATTCGACAGTGATGCTGTCAATCTGTATAAGGAAAAAATCATGATTTACATGCGACTGTGTTGTATGAAAGACCTGGACTTTGTGAAATGTGCGTGCCATGCAACCATGAAAAAAAGGTAATTAACTTACATAGTGGATATTTCCTTCAAGAAGTCTGGCACAGTTCACGAAGCACAGTGTGAATGTGGTGCTGGGGAAGGACCTCATGGCCATTGCAAGCACATTCGTTCTGTTTTGTATGCTTGTTGCAAATTCAACAAGACCGGTTCCATCAATGTTGAACTCACATGTACAGAAAAACTTCAGACATTCCACAAGGCAAAAATACATATTGGATCATCGTTATATGCAGAAAGTCTAAACATGGCAGGAGCAGAAGAAGTTTGTAATATCGAATCATTTGACCCGCGTCCACAGCAGTATAGAGGAAATAAAGCCTACAAGTCTTATTTTTACAATACATGTATGAACTTCCCTGGAATTTCAACGATGCCCATATTCCAAATTTTTGAGCCGGCAAATATAAGAGGAGTTGCAAATGATCATGATTATTTGAAGTATACTCCAGAAGAAAATTTGTTGACAGCAATGAATGTGTTAGAGATTAGTGACAGTGAAAGAGAAACTGTTGAGTTTTGTACAAGGGGCCAAAGCAACAAAGAAAGGTGGTTCGAGGAACGGGAAAAGAGGATTCAGTCGTCAAACTTTGGATCAGTGTGCAGAGCGACCGAAAGAGCAAATTTGCAAAAACTTGCATCAACTATGATTGCAACAAATCGCTTCAAGAAAAACGAAGCAATTTTGCATGGAAAAAAGTATGAAAAAGAGGCTGTGCACCGATATGAACAAGACCATGGGATAAAAGTCCAAAACTGTGGAATTTTTGTTTCTAAAAGCCATCCATTTATTGGAGCATCCCCTGATGGTGGCATTAATCATCATTTAATCTGTGAAGTAAAGTGTCCATTCACTGCCAAAAACAAGGAAGTTTCACCAGTCGCTGTTCCATATTTAAAAAATGTAAATGGACATTTGAAACTCAGTACAATCCATCCATATTATTATCAAATTCAAGGTCAGTTATTTTGTTCAGAAAAAGAAATCATGCGACCTTATTGTGTATACCATGAGCGATATTGTATACATCCGCATAGAGCGTGATGACGATTTCATATGTAATATGCAGTAGTATATAGGGAGTCAAAATGATACCACCTACGGTGGTATCAGTTTCCACCCCTATATACTACCCCCACCACCCCCGAAAAACCCAAAAATTGGTTAACGATGAAATTGTCTCCCTACAGCAAGAATATTTGGAGAAAATAATTTTGAATAGAAGGAGTCAAAATGATACCACCTCCAACCAAAAGTTGGTCGTGGTATTGAACGATAAAAAGTGGTATTGTAGTCCAATTGTAGTCCAATCATAAATACATAAGTTAAATGTGACACCAATTGAACAGAAAAACACTACCAATTATAATAAAAAAATTATATTGGAATTATATCAAAATGGATAATAAAATACAATGTGAATTGAAAGCTTATAATGCATATGTTGAAGAAGTTTACGAAGCTTACGGGGGTTATAGTCCTATAGATAAATTCTATAAATTGAAAACACTAGACAATATAGAATACATGAAATATCAGCGTAATTTATTACGCTCCGATAAAAACGTTGCATTTACAATATTATACCGACAATTATGTGAACTATACAAGAGGCAAATACAAACATTAAGAAGGATAACGCGTATCGGATATAAAACTAAGGTGTATTATATAAAATTGTTAAAACCCAACGATTCGTTTACGAATGTACATTTCTACGATATCGCTTTTAAAGATATTGAAAAAATATTATTGAACAGAAAAAAAACTACTAATTAATTTATGTTGTAATCACAACACCAAGCAGACGACAATGTTCCAATCACACGTGTTATGAACAGGCAAATTAGGTGTCCTACCTTACATGCATATTAAGTGTCCATTTTAGAGAGATTTACACGATTACATCTTCCGGGATGGAAAACAAACACACTGTAATATATACTACACACACGAGGGTGTGTATTACAGCCGGGAATGTGGCAACCCGCTATCGATATTCCGGAAGTATTTCTTACATTCTGATTGGTTGGCATGTTTTGGTATTGCACAACACAGTTTTAGCTTAATATATGTAAAATTAACAACAATAATTTGTCTTGAAGGACGCCCCTTGATAAAAAATGAGCGCTCAGTGCTTCCGTGCAGGCACTTCCAAGGTTGTCTAGAATTTCGACACTAATCTAGATCAGCCGATAGATGGGGGTGTACTGTACGGGTAGCTATTACAACCCGGCTAGCCACGAGATGAGAAAGAGAAAGAGAAAAGAGAAAGAACAAAGAAGGTGGCTAGCCGGGTGGGCCCAGAAGGGTTTTGCTGGCGCGAGTTCGAGCCTCGGTTGGACCTAAAACTTTTTAAATTGTTTAAATTGTCTATTATTATTAATAAATTGTTTACTGCACCAATATAATTAATTTTATGATTTTATTAAAATTAATTATTTAATAAAATATCACAATTTCGGAATGGTGGTGCTTCAACATTTCCTCCGACTTTATTTCCAAGTTTTACCCTAAATTTATCCCAATCAGTACTCTCAATCTTTGGCATGGTGGCGCGCGCTTTGATTCTAATATCATTTTTTAATTTTTCATATCTCTCCATTTCTTTCACAACGGATTCAAACTCTAAATTTGATATTTCATTATCGGTCAACGCTTTGGACACTATGACGTCGATGTTATTTTTCTTAGACCTGGCGAGAACGGATATTCTATCATGTTTTCTACATTTTTTCTCGAGTTTTCCACCCGCCGCCCTAATTACCATACAAAGTATTCCAGATAAAACGGTAATTCCACTCAAAACCTCCGCAAGTGGAACCGTTACAATTGTAGATAGCGTTGCAGCAGTCCCCGCACCACTCATTACAGATAAACTTGCCAGAACCGTACTAGATGCTTCGGCTATGTTCGCAGCTCGCTTATATTTGTTAGCATTTCTTTTTCTATTTTTATATTCTTTAACTAAAATATCCTGCATAGCGATGATATTATCCAACCTAAAATCTAAAACTTCTTTCGTGAATTGGATTGGTATTGACAATTGGATACACCATTGATGGAGTGGTATTGACAATCGGAAGCGGTGATTCGTTCATGATATATTGGCACATGTATTAGTATTTTACAAATTAAGTTCAATTAACAATAAGACAATAGTGGAAGAACTCGCTGGGTCAGCGATTTTCGTAACAAAGTTAATAACACTACCTTCGGAAAGTATAATTAGATCATCACCGGCGAACAAAACCACCGACGAACTATCACCAGCGAGTTTAGTGACTCCAATTGCCCGTACGAGATTTATCATGACCGCGCCCACAGGTTTACCATTAGCATTAACCGAGCAGACCGCCATTCGGAGAAGTGTACCTGGAGCTGTCATGGTGTATCCTCCATATTTATTACTCGCTTTGGCATCGAACGAATATTCATAGAGCCCCTCAACCAATGGGCCCCGCTTCTCAGCCCAAACTGTTACGACACGTTTTTGCGTTTTCATTGTTTTCAACAATCCGGCAAGCCCCCCGATAGAGGTATGGGCCTCAGCACGAATCTTTTCAGAGGCCTCCTCAAGCGCTTTGGTCGAGGCTCTACGAGCACGTTTCAGTTTATCGGAAACTTCGGTTATTTTCCCGTCTAGTTCAGTAAGTGCCGCTTCTCTGATGAGAGAGTCCTCTGAGCGCAACACCCCATAAGCCTCCGTAATGGCCGCCTGGTGGTCTTCTAGGGCTTTTTCAATACCCAACCGGGTATCTTTTTGAAATTCAGTTATTTTCCCGTCTAGTTCAGCAACCACCGCTTCTCTGATGAGAGAGTCCTCTGAGCGCAACACCCCATAAGCCTCCGCAAGGGCCGCCTGGTGGTCTTTTCGGACTTTATCAATACCCGTTCGGACCCCCTTAACCCCCAACCGGGCCTCTTTTCGAAATTCGATTATTTTTCCGTCTAGTTCAGTAAGTGCCGCTTCTCTGATGAGAGAGTCCTCTGAACGCAACACCCCATACGCCTCCGTAATGGCCACCTGGTGGTCTTCTCGGGCTTTCTCAACTCCCAACCGGGTCTCTTTCCGAAATTCGGTTATTTTTCCGTCTAGTTCAGTAAGTGCCGCTTCTCTGATGAGAGAGTCCTCTAAGCGCAACACATCATAAGCCTCCGCAAGGGCCGCCTGGTGGTCTTCTCGGGCTTTCTCAACCCCCAACCGGGTATCTTTTCGAAAATCGGTTATTTTTCAGTCTAGTTCAGTAAGTGCCGCTTCTCTGATGAGAGAGTCCTCTAAGCGCAACACATCATAAGCCTCCGTAAGGGCCTCCTAGTGGTCTTCTCGGACTCCCTCAATACCCAACCTGGCCTCTTTTCGAAATTCGGTTATTTGTTTTCCTAGTTCGGTAAGTGCCACTTCTTTGATGAGAGAGTCCTCTGAGCGCAACATCCCATACACATCCGTAAGGTCCGCCTGGTGGTCTTCTCGGGCTTTCTCAACACCCGTTCGGACTCCCTCAATCCCCAACCGGGCCTCTTCCCGAAATTCGGTTATTTTTTCACCTAGTTCGTTTAGTTCTGTATGCGTTTCTTCACGACTTTGTGTATTCACAGCCAGGGCATATTCTCTAAGTTGTGATAGTCGACTCTTGTGAATCTCGTCCGTGGCCACCGATATAGTTTTATTGATCAAGGCCTTTGTTTTTTCGGTAGTTAAAAAGTCGCTCTCTGTCGGGATGAATCCCCCTTCTGTCGGTTCATATTCTTTGAATTTGTCACCCAATCGGAAGAACTACCTGGTCCGTACATACTCATTTTCAATAATGTTGATAATATATATATATATAAATTACGAACATGCGTTTAATTCTAATGAATTTTCTTAAAATTAATTAATTTGAAATTTCTAGGACGACCGAAATCGGGTAATCGTTCTTCAACTCTCGCCCTTTATCATCAAGAATAGAGACCGTAAATTCGTGGATGTGTCCCGATTCCAAAACTTTCATCTCGGGGTGTGGGAAGTCTAAGGTCACAGTCTCGCCAAAGAAACAATCGCTGGCTTGCACAGTTTTTAGTAATGTGCTGGGGGATCCGTCTACCGCGTTGTACGATGTGTTCACCCGATCCAGGTGCACCTCGAAAGTTTTCGTGACGGCGAAGGTTACTGGGGTCGTGCCGACGTGCTAGCCCGGATCAAACACTCCGTCATCGTTGGCGGGGTATGTTATTTTAAATCCTAACAGTGAGCCTAACCCCGGTGAGATCATTAAACGCCTATTAACGGTCAATGTCGTGAGCCCCGTGGCTTTCGAGATTGCGAGAGTGACTACACCAGGAATCTTCGCCGCGACAAAAGCTTGGAGATCTCCGAAACTCAAAAAAAAAGTCGCTCTCTGTCGGGATGAATCCCCCTTCTGTCGGTTCCAAATTCTTTGAATTTGTCACCCAATCGGAAGAACTACCTGCTCCGTATATACTCATTTTCAATAATGTTGATAATATATATATATATAAATTACGAACAAGCGTTTAATTCTAATTAATTTTCTTAAAATTAATTAATTTGAAATTTCTAGGACGACCAAAATCGGGTAATCGTTCTTCAACTCTCGCCCTTTATCATCAAGAATAGAGACCGTAAATTCGTGGATGTGTCCCGATTCCAAAACTTTCATCTCGGGGTGTGGGAAGTCTAAGGTCACAGTCTCGCCAAAGAAACAATCGCTGGCTTGCACAGTTTTTAGTTATGTGCTGGAGGATCCGTCTACCGCGTTGTACGATGTGTTCACCCGATCCGGGTGCACCTCGAAAGTTTTCGTGACGGCGAAGTTTACTAGGGTCGTGCCGACGTGCTCGCCCGGATCAAACACTCCGTCATCGTTGGCGGGGTATGTTATTTTAATTCCTAACAGTGAGCCTAACCCCGGTGAGATCCTTAAACGCCTATTAACGGTCAATGTCGTGAGGCCCGTGGCTTTCGAGATTGCGAGAGTGACTACACCAGGAATCTTCGCCGCGACAAAAGCTTGGAGATCTCCGAAACTCCAAAGACCCTGAGGTACTATGGCATCTGGCGGACTTATGGGTCTATGAGGACGAGGTACTATGGTATCTGGCAGAGCTATGCGGTAGTTTTCGAAAGCCACGGGACTTGCGTCCTCGACTTCTGATGTGAAAAACTCGAGCGTTTCAATGTTTTTCCACCCAACCGTGAACGTGATCGATCTGAGGCCTACCCGGCGTTTTCCGCAGCAGTTGTCGATTGACTTTTGAAGTTCACAACTCTCCTTTTGAACATTAGTGATAGTAGCAAACATAATAATATCTTTCAATGGATACCAAAGCATTTAGCTTTAACTCTAATGCAAAAAATGCGGTCGGAGGTCAAGATGTAATACTAAGATGGGATTTTTCCCATATGAACTTCTGGCAGAACCAGCTAAATTTCGCCGTATGGTGCGCAACAGCCGGATGTGGAGTTTCGCATCAAGACTATCTGACATCCAAGAATGTCATGCTCCGAAGTGTCTACAACTTTCATGTGTATTATACTATTAGGAGGATTCTCAAAGAACTAGGTATTCCACTACCTCAAGACGACGGCTGGGATCCCATTTCCAGCACATACGACCGTAAGCCGTTCGAAAGATTGTGTAACGAATTTGGGGTACCAAAAGATGCGGACTGGAGACAGAAAGTATACACCCCAACCAACAGTTTAGGGTTAGTTCACCTTAAAGGCTTAGTTAGTGGTGGGAATCTTGATAAAGTCCCCGCATATTTCTCAGGGTTGTGGAGTGCTCGCGGAGCTACCCCACCACCAGTTAGAAAAATGGCAACATGGACTAAATATATAAGTTGAATAAGATGACGTTCGGTGATGAAGTGCTTGGTGGGCTTGCGTGTAAAGACGGTTATTGTCATTGGCTACCTACTAAAGAAGCCCACGTGGAATACCTAGACCTGGGTGATACTCCACAGATGCGAAATGCGTGGACCACATTTATGTTAGATAAAAGCACTGGATTTACGCAGGGCGGTGTTATTCGCCTCAACGACTCCATTCTATATACGTATGGGCAATCTCGCCTCACAGGAGCAAACGCGCAGCGCTATACTGGGTACGGGAACGGCCTTTGACGCACAAAAACAGTTCTTGGCACTTGTCGAGGACGCCATCTCAGCTAAGGTGGACCTCCAGAAGGTGATCCAGAATTATCAAGACGTTTTGCAGACTGCCCGCACACCGGTAGACTACGCATTTGGAATAGGTCTTTATATGGCGCCGAGCAATATGATACTACGAGACGACCTGGTTGACGGTTACAATAATCAGATCGTAGTCGCAACCATCAATCAAAAAATCGGCCGCAACGGGAACGTGAACACGGGTATCATCAAACTCCCCGCCCACCCCCCCCCCCCCCCCCCCCCCCCAAGACGGTCGGGAGCGGAGTTGTAAGTAGAACCTATTAAGTAAAACCCCCAAAATACAAAATGGATACACATCCCTCAACTCCGTTGAACCCAGTACCCCCAATTCACAAATTGGATGCACCATCGAGTTCCCCCAATCCAATCATCAACAATGTTGAAATTGGAATAGGAGCGGAAACACCAATCGAGATTGGAAGCACAACACACGAGGAGGAGAAATTAGGGCTCGTCGTTGCCCTCGTGGCGATCGGACTACTCGCGCTTTGGTTTTAGGAACTCTTGAGAGAGTAAAAGTAGGAGACCGGCGATTGCCACGATTAAAGCCCAAATATTTTTGGCGAGCCATCCGGCCGTTTTTGCTAATATAGATAGCAAGTAAGAAACGATGCTTCCGATCAGTCCAGGTAGTGCGGCAGCCGCCTTTTCGGCTAATTTAGCCAGGAGACTGGCGAGGGCTTTTAATTTATTTTTTTTACCCACTCCTTGGCTCCACCGGATGGCGCGGGTGCTGGTGTAGGTGCTGGCGCAGGTGGTGGCGCCGCGCCACCAGTGAAAGCTAGAACTATGGTCGATATAGTCATGCCGATAGCAACGAGGATGCTTGCTATCGTGACATCCTGCTCTCTGAACAGAGTGCGAAGACGCTCACCGAGTGTCGTCTCCTCGTGCAGGACCCTCGAGATTGTTTCGCGGATCCGACTTATTTGTGTGCGGAGAGCCTCACGGCAAGCCGATGCAGCCTGCAAGCGAGCTTCTCTTTCGTCCCGCAACGACCGCAGGCGTTCGGTGATCCGCTCGGTAGATTCTCAATCGCCACCGTCTTCCCCAAGTTTTCTTTCTTCTATCGTGATATGTTCATCCAGCGCCGTGAGTTTGGAGAGGTTAAGGACCAGTTCGCCCCGGACTGTTTTGCAGAGCCTTATCAAGTCCCCGGAGTTCGCGAAGAGGTAACGGTGGGTCATCGTTAGACCCTTGGTCGAGGTTGAATATTTCGTCTATTTCGCTGAACGTGGTCTCCACCGTGTGAATAGCGTCGGTGGCTACACGAGGGACCTCGCTGAGCTCGACAGTTTCTATCGCGGCGGCCGTCTTCGCCATCGTTTCGTCGGTAGAATTTAGGGCCTCTACAGCGCGGGCCGACATAATTGTTTTACACCTCTTCCAATCTGGGAATCCGAGTTCGTTCTTTACGAATTTGGCCACCGCCCCGGTTTCCGGCAATGGTGTTCAGCGCTAGGGGTTTTCCGGTATTCATGTTGACGATCTCGACATTTGATGTTTTTAGTCGCAACCTACCCTTCAGATCCAATTCGAACTTGGAGTAGTCGCGGCCGACAGATGGGACCAGACCGATTTCTGCCAAACTGTTGTAGTAGTCGTTTACAGCTACCTCGAGTAATTCCCGACTTTGACTAGTGGTAGCGCCACCTAATCCCCCCAATTGCGATTGGATTGGAACTGGAGTCTCTATGAAGGGCGTTTCGTTATCGTTATCATCATCTATATCATCATCATCCTCATCGATGTAATCGTCTCGGCCAACTTCATCCATGTCAATATCGTAATCAGCCATCTTTATAAGTATATAATTATGTATTAAAGACAAAATTAATAGTTTCACTAAATTATGTCTTCGAGTCAATACGGTCGCAAACTCAATCCATACCGCAGAAAGCGTGAGACCCTCGGGGCAAAAGGCGTGAGACAGAGTGTCGTTATTACGAACAACCCATCGACGATCGACCAGAACCAGCAGCTCTTAGTCCGCTTCCCCAACCTCGGAGCTAACGACGTCATTGTGCCGGGGACTGTTCGCCTCGCTTTCACTATTTCGCTGACGTCGACGGACGCGAACCGAACCGTCGTTCAGAACCTGGGTCGCGCCATCGTCAAGAAGACCATGATAAAGATTTCTGGTAATGATGTGATGTCGATCGATGACAGGGACGTCTACCATTGTTATCAGGACCTGTGGAAAATGGCGCAAGAGCGCGAAAACGCGGTCTATCAGGGTATTGACACCAGCAAAAATAAGAACTTAACCAAACTTAGAATCGGGGCTGATAACAAGGCAGATAACAACGCGAGTGACAACGCGATCGCGGCCGCTTACGGCAACCGCTTCTACATCCCGCTCGACTTTGAGTTGTTGGAGAGTCACATGCCCTACTATCAGAGTGCTTTGGCTGACCGCCTCGAATACGAACTAACGTTCAACGACTACGGCCGTGTTCTCATAGCCACCGACATAGCATCGACGTATACGATCGACAATGTTTCGTTGGAGTACGACATGGTCACGATGCCCGAACTCGCGCGATTTATCAGAACCCAGTACGCCGGGCGCGTTGCCATACTTTATGACCGAGTTCTTCGCCATCGCAAGATGACGAAAGACAAAAGCGACACATTGTGGAATATTAATGTCAACGTACCCGCCCGCTCAATGAAAGGTATACTGATGTTGTTCGAGGATGCTCGGTTCGCACTCGGGGCTAGAAAAACCGACAAATTCTATAACCCCAACATCACAAAGGTAGAGGTGACGATCGAGGAAGTACCCAATCAACTCTACAGCGCGGGTCTTCGCGCGCACCAGCAATGGGACGAAGTAAGAAAGCAGTTTGCTGCCGGCTCTAAGCGCTCTCCGGAGGTTGCCACGGTTGCCAAAGACCTGCAGCTCTCGGCCGTCTCCCTCGCGGAGTTCCTGAATACCAAATACGCGTTATGGCTAGACATGCGAGCCAGCGACGACGACCAAATACACGGCAGCGGACGCCAAGTTGAGAACGCTAGTGAGGGTGTGACGATCGGGATAACCAAAGAGGCGGATGGAAATGGGCCATTGAACGTGTACTTATATATAATTACAGACGCACAACTCAACATCGAAGATGGTCGATACGTCTCAGTACTCTACTGATTTAATAAAAAAATCATCTAACGATTTATTAATAAAAAATCATTCTAACGATTTAATAAACTAGATGGCCGCGGCCTGCATGTCGCGCCTTGTGGCGAGGCATGGACACTAAAAAAAGAGATATAGTATAAGGAAAAACTTTAACCAAAAAACTTAACCAACAAACTTAAGCAAAAGCTTTAACCGGACACAAGTACGTACGTATGTACGCCAAAGAGCCGACTATATCGCGCTTAACGCAAGCGGGCGCGACAAAAACTTTAACCAAAAACTATAACCAAAAACTTCAAAGTAATTTGACCTTGACATTGGGCACAGGGGCCACACGGGAGGGGGTAGAATGAAAATATAGATGATGATAAACACCCATGTGAAGTTTCAAGGTAATGGGCAAAGCAGTTCCAGAGATATAGTATAACGAAAAACTTTAACCAAAAAACTTAACCAAAAACTACAAAGTAATTTGACTTTGACATTGGGCACAGGGGCCGCACGGGAGGTGGGTAGAATGAAAATATAGATGATGATAAACACCCATGTGAAGTTTCAAGGTAATGGGCAAAGCAGTTGCAGAGATATAGTATAACGAAAAACATTAACCAAAAAACTTAACCAAACAACTTAACCAAACAACTTAACCAAAAACTTCAAAGTAATTTCACCATGACATTGGGCACAGGGGCTGCACAGGAGGGGGTAGAATGAAAACATAGATGATGATAAACACCCATGTGAAGTTTCAAGGTAATGGGCAAAGCAGTTGCAGAGATATAGTATAACGAAAAACTTTAACCAAAAATCTTAACCAAAAACTTTAACCAAACAACTTAACCAAAAAACTTAACCAAAAACTTTAATCAAAAAGCTTAACCAAAAAGCTTAACCAAAAACTTTAACCAAAAAACTTAACCAAAAACTTTAACCGGACACACGTACGTATGTACGTACGTACGTACGTACGTACGCCAAAGTGCCGACTATATCGCGCTTTCCGCAAGCGGGCGCGACAAAAATCAACACCAATTCACGATTGGAGATTTAACTCTACCTTCAAACTTTAAAGTTTGTGATGCTCACTCTGCCATTATATGTGGGCAGACAGGATGTGGAAAAACGGTTTTCATCCTCGACTTGCTCGAGGGGTCCTACCACGATGCCTTTCGTCACATTGTGATCCTATGTCCCACTGTGCGACACAACGATACTTATCAGCAGCGCCCGTGGATATGGACCGACCCTGAGATATACGTTATTGACCCCGGTGACAGGCTTCACTATTGGCTGCGGGTATTCTACCAAATCTTTGACGACTGCTCGGCCAAGGCAGCGTTGACAAAAAAGAAGGACATGCTCTCCGAGCTCACATTTTCTGGCCGCCATGCGAGGCAAAGCATATGGATCTCCACTCAAAAGTACAACGCCGTCCTCAAGGATCTGCGCGAGCAAACGAAATGGGCAGCCCTCTTTCACTGCAAGGACCGAGACTCATTCGATGACTGTCTTCGAGAGAATGACGTTATCCCAACGCGCGAGGAGCGCCTGGAGGTTCGACAGATGCTTTCGGAAACTAAGCACGCCAATCTTCTGCTAAAGACTGATCAACCAACTGCTTATAAAGTTATCAATTAATTACTGAGCAATTTCTTAACGCTCGTTAGTAACTGCTGAGTAAATGCTTAACAATGCTTAGCAATTGCTGAACAATGCTTAGCAATTGCTGAACAATGCTTAGAACAATTGCTTGAACAATGCTGAACAAATGCTGAACAAATGGTTAACAATGCTGAACAATTTGGTGAACAAGTTAACAATTTGGTGTCCGCTGCGAGCTTTGTTGCGAGCATAACGGTGATCATAAGTATCGGGTGGTGCACTTGGCAATATGTTAAAGTTATGAGACTTGTTAGAACAGTTAAATTAATTTTAAGAAAATTAGCAATAATGAACTGCGACGAACTTCTCGATCAGCTAATGGAAGAAACCTCAACTCCGACTGCCGACACGGTATCTTTCCTCAAAGATAATGAAACATCAACTCCGACAGAGCAATCGGGATCAACTCCAATTTCGATTGGGTTGAGTGCAACACCTGCCGATACGAATGAAAATGAAAATGCGGCGCGACGAGAGCGGCTAGCTGCGCTGGTTGCTGGGGGACAATCGGAGCATTATATCGGTAGGCGTCTCTCAGTTTGTCAGGTGGATAAGATGTCAGATGCGGAGATTGATAAAATGTATGCGCGATACGAATCTAGGTTAGGTGCGGAGATGACAAAAACTCTTGGATCAGCGGCTATTCATTTGTACGCAACGGCCGTTAGTATACTTCTCCCTATAACAAACACAGCAGGATTGATTAGCGATCTAGAGACTGACCCTTTTATAGGACACACTCTTAGAACAGCCTGCTGCTCAATTTATCACAAGTTTGGAATGTACTTAGCTCCGCGTTGACAACCGCGTTGACCACGGGTAAACACTGTCAAGTTGGACATATATGCCCACGAACTATAAGCTCTAATAGTAATAGTATAAATGATGACACAAGACACACCTGCGAGAGTGACGGAACCACAATCTCCAACTTCAACACTGTTGAACCCGAGCACGTTGGGGGTTCAATCGGGGATTGCTGCAGCTCCACAGGAGGCCTCAACACCCAATCGAGATTGGACGAATCCGGTTGCACGACATAAAAACCCAAAAAGGCAGGCAGCTGGGCGGGCGGCAGCCGCCGCCCGAAAAGTTAAACAAGATAAAATACTCGCCGAGCTTCGAGAGGCCAAACAGTCGTTGCAATCGGGGACGGACACAGCAAAACATTTGAAGACAGAGCAATCGAAAATTGCAACAACACCCCCAATTCACAAATTAGAAGCACACTCAACAGTGTTAAATCCGATTGAACCCCAACACCCCCAATTCACGAATTGGAGTTGGGTTGTTGGTGGTGGTCTGGCAGTTGTTGGTGCCCTGTGCGTGTGGAAATACCCCCTATTACACCAATCCTTATCTAAAAAACAACCCCCATCAATTCATCCAAAAACAGTTACGAAACGCCAATCGCAATTGGATGCGCCCCATTTAAACATTGATCGCGATCCATTTTATATGCAATAATTATAATTATCAACAATGGCAGAACAAGATGGTAAAATGATAGTGAATGCGCTTTATCACGCTGTGGTGATATCAGGTTTCAGTATCGGGTATGCTCGACTATCAAAGATGGCCCTAGTAGGGTCCGCTCCCAAATTGGACTTTACTGTGAGAGACGTAGGGCTCGCGACCTTAGATGTAGCGGCCGCAGTTTGGACCCGAGATTATCTAATTAAAGTTGGAATTCTACCTGTTAATATATGGAAATAAATGGCTTCGATCGGAATAATGATAGGTGGTGCGCTTGTAAACGCATTGGCGTTCAACGGTAGCAACTTTATATTCTCGAAAATGAGAAGCTCGAACGTGGATGAGGAGCGCAAGCGTCACGATTTAGCTGTAGAACAACTCAATAGCGCAAAGGAAGCGTGGTAGAAAAAACGAACCGCCCATCTGGACTGGGTCAACGAAGAGCTTCGCCGCGAGAATCACGCCGCGCAAACTTTCCAGAACGTTGAAGAAGCCAACCGCGAGTACGCGCTGGCATATCCACAGAAAAGTCTCGCGCCGCTGGATCGCGAGCCCCAACTTTCAGATTTCTATGTACCGTCAAAGCCACAAAAAGACCACGACATCGCGTTCATCGTCGTGGGAATGGGTGTGGTGGGTCTCGTCGGCTACTATATTCAATCGAGATTTCAAATTAATTATTTTAAATACTTTTTTGTATAAATATATATATATAGAACGATGTTAGTTGACGAACTTTATTTTTCTATGATCGATGTAGGTTACACTGCCCTTAAACACCGTATAGCTGGCGCAAAGGGTATGATTCGTCTGGCCCGAGATTCTCTCGAGACGTGGCGCGAGGACGAAAAAGCGGCCACCCTTTTCGCAAAGCGGATGTTAGATTCCTCCCAATCGTGTTCAACTCCAATCGCGATTGGGTTGAGGGATGAATTAGATTTTCCCAAGTTCCTTCAGAACTTAACCTCCAATCGTGATTGTACTTCCAACAAAGGTTTATTATTAACGACGCAGTTACCGGACGATCTGGCGAGGGCATGTTGGAGATTGTCCGATATATTAGAATACTTCGCATACGATGAACACGCACAAACTTAATACCAAACTATCGGTTCGCCTAACGCGCAAGCTATCGAACACATACTATAGCCCCCGCGGGTACTGGAAGGGACTCGCGGCCATCACGAACCTCAGGGCGGCGACCAAGGTTTCAGAAAACGCTGTGAAGGAATGGCTCAAGAAGCAGGCCATCTGGCAGATCTATTTACCCGCGCCTCACAATATTCCGCGCCCGAAATATCGACGTGCCGGTGCCGAACCAAGTTCACCAAGCGGATCTCCTGTTTCTCCCTCACGATCGCGTCGGTCGCAAGACGTACAAGTACGCACTGACAATCGTTGACGTAGCGAGTCGATATAAGGGCTGAGCTGCTGGCCACTAAAGAGTCGCGTCAATATCCACTGGGACCAGGGGATCGTGGAGCGGTTCAATCGAACCCTGGCTGAGAGGCTGTTCGGACACCAATATGCCAAAGAACTTGTAGACCCTCATTCGCGATCGACCGAGTGGGTGGCCAGACTGCCCGCCGTGGTCTCCGCACTGAACGGAGAGGTGACCAGATTAAGAAGCCTGTAGATGCCATCAAGTCTAAAAAGGTGACGAGCAAGCCCTCTGCCGTCTCGAGCGGGCGACCCGTTGGTTTAGAGGAGCAACGGCTTCCATCGGATGTTGACGTCCGGTACCTCTATCAACCGGGAGAGCTCGAAGGTGGCAGCCGCCGCGCGACTGATCCCGTGTGGTCTCTGAATGTATATCATCTGGATCGATCTATTACCAAACCCAATGAGCCCGTGCTCTACTATTTGGATGGTGGTCCATCTCGCGGTTTTGTTCGCGAAGGACTTCTTGCGGTGCCTTCTGACACCCAGCGTCCCCCGGATCATCAGAGTCTTTAGATTGATTTATTAATAAATCATTAGAGAGGTTCTGTATGTATTCCGTCTGGTAACACGCGTCTTTTATCGTAGTATGCCGAGAGTCCTAATTTTTGTTGACAGTACGTTTTCATAACGCCGTCTTTCATTTTAAATCCTCTATTTTGTGCTACATCTATAATGTGTGTTCCATCTTCTGTAGTTTCACTTAGTACTCGTTTATATCTATCCCAATTTAAATTGTTAGTTCTCTTGGACATTCCTTGCGCAGAGTTTTTATTAATTAATTCTTTAGAATTATCAAATTAGTGAAATTAAATTTTTATACAAAATAACATTTACTAGATAACGCTATCGCCCTATCTCCGCTAAATTCCATTTTGAAAAGTCCGGGCTCTCTTTGGCTCCATTTATCCCAAGCCAACCATTTCTTTTTTTCTTTTTCAAACTCGTCTAGTAAGTCAGGTCTAATCAATTCCTCTATCGTTTTTCCACTAACTCCTATATACATACTATCCGTATACATCTGTATTAATTCAAAGTCTTCTCTTTTTACGTAGTTGTCTAGTAATTCGTAGTAAAATTCCAACATTCTCAATTTAGCTAGTTGATAAACCGCTATTCCACAATGGAATGGTCTCTCTACCGCACACCTGGGTTTTCTTGAAGATATTTCGTACGCATCTCCTATCTCTTCCAAATCGTCAAAGAATGCAGATCTTAATGCTTTGTCAACACAGGTTTCGTTTTGTGTATATGTCGTATTTAAATGTCTCTCCGTTGCCTCTATCATTTTTCCACAACACGAGTTTCCTAATAATTTCATTATGTCGGCTACTGGTTTCTTATTTGGTTCTACATCGCCTGTTCGTCTTGCGGCTGTAACTTCTTTTGCGAACCATTCGAATGGTTTTCCACTAATATAATGTATAACACGATGAACTCCAGTTATTTCTAGGCCGTGTTTTAAATACCATTTCAACAGTGGCGCGTACAGCAATACTTTAGTGGCGGTCATAGATCCCACCAATTTTTGTCCATCTCTTCTTGTTCGGCCAGTATCTTTTAAATATTTTAACATGTGTGCGGGAACTTCATCAACCACTACTTCTCTGTTTATAAATATTGGGGACATTTCAGAAAACTTATCTTTTAAGTTGTGTGGAACTTCTATATCCACCTCCGCAAACCCAAACCAGTCTCCAGATAAAACTCTTTTACAAAACGTTTTAATAAATTTAGGGTTATGTGGGGTATCTATATGGTGTATAGTTTCTCTCCCACACGCCATCTCTTTATTTAACGTAGATAAATATAAAGCGTTTGCATCGTACCCCAAAACAGCCTTGCAAGGTTTGGAACCCACTCTAATATTTGAAACACCAGCTTCTGCATATCGTGTAAATACTATTGATGGACCGCCAACTAGAGTGTATTTCATCATTTCGTATGTTTCTTCTTTTGGTGCATATAGAGCATCCTCCGGTATAATCGTCTTTGAAGATTTTTCTTCTTTAATGGTTCCTCTCAATAAATACTCCAGGTAGTGTTACCGCATCTTTGAAAATATCCACACCTCTGTGTTTATAAAATTCACACATTTTTTTCCACCGCTTCTAGGAACGGTGCTACATCTAAATCGTTATAATATTTCAACCAATCTCTGAAAGTTTTCATATTATTTTCTTCGAAAATTCTACGACATTTACTTAATTCTGTTTCATCTATTAA
Source organism: Conchocele bisecta (assembly GCA_029237695.1). NCBI lineage: Eukaryota > Metazoa > Mollusca > Bivalvia > Lucinida > Thyasiridae > Conchocele > Conchocele bisecta. Next base: position 191,400,841 of record CM055265.1, on the reverse strand, counting down.
CATTTTCCCAGATAGTTTGGAATACCAATTCTCTATATCAGGCAGTCCTGGGTAATCCAGTTTGTCTGGAGAATCGAACCACTCGTAAGGAAAGAAAGATTTCTGTCCTTTGCAGTCGTAGGCTTTTATCCAACTATCGTAACTTACACCAGGTCCTAGATAAAGTATTACATCAAAAAATCTAAACTCTGGAGTAAATAGAAATATTGTTGCGTTTTCCCGTTTTCCGACCATTACTTTCTTTGTTGTTGATGCCAGTTCGCCTACTAGATATTTCTTTATTAAGTTTATATCGTACTTACTGCTGTTAAAACCTATAACCGGTACTTGCTCTATCCACTGTTCGATCTGTGTAACTTGATTTTTACGTAAATGTTCTGTATTAAACCCATATCTTGACCATACTTCTTCTCTTATAGCTTTTCCCCTGACTTTCAAATCTTCTACGAATTTTTCTATAAGTTTTGCGGGATCTTTATCACAAATATGAGTTACTGTTCATGAGAAATTATCTCCTATGCTAACGCTTACCGGAACGTGCTCAGCTTCGTACTCTAGATTATTACCGAGAGTTTCAAATTCAGGGTTGAGATATGCCTCAAAATCGTATACTATCTGATATGGATAAAGAGTAGTGTCGCAACCGATCTTTATGTCTTTACCCATTCTTTGAAATTCGCATTCCCACATAACTACTAGGTTGAATTCTTTGCTTCTAATAAATTTATCTCTTCTCATAGTGGATGCACGTTCTTCTTTTCTATGCTTTGCATGAATCTCGCACCCGTGCCAGTAACAGCCGTGATATTGATATACTGTATTGTTTTATTGACAGTATCCATCTACTGGAGCTCCTAAAATCCAATCTTTCACCCCCATGTCCACACTGTTCGTGGTGAATGTGAATTCCCTCCTGCTTTTCCACAGAGTACATCCAATCGATCGCCCCATAACTGTTAGAACGTTTTGGGTAGAACGCTTTCTCGAACGACGAACGCGGGCGCTCTAAATAATTACCATCACATATTACTTTTGTCTCACCTTTCATACATTTTGGTCCGTGTCTCTTCATATTACTCGCTTTCGTGAATTTCTGCGTGATTATTAAACAGTCCTATTGTCATTGGTTTATTACCTATTGCCTTATAGTGCGCTGGTACCTTTTTCAACCACCATACACCACATTCGGTGGGTTGATATACTTCTATACCGATTTTAAAAAACTCTTCAACCTTTTTCAGATCTGAAAAAGGAATTGGTGAAACCACATTACTACCGAAATATTGCTTACTAAGTTCTTTCGCCTTGTCCGTGCATCTGTCGGGCCTTGCACTTGTCATATGCATAGCTAGACACCTGAACAGACAAAGGTCGTCATTATACTTATCTAAAGAATACATACCTTTTTTATTCTTCAACCATTATTCTGGAAGTTCTCCTCCTGCTGCTTCTTTGGATTGTAGTCCCAAATCTATTCCCCTACTGCCCTGTATTAGCTTTACAAAAACCTCTACCCATCTTACAAACTTCCACTTTGTATTTGGTCTGTCTATTTTATCAGACATTATTCGTGTTTGCTCCTTATCTGACAATCATTTTTTAACGGTTTTCATTGATGATAGTGGTTCGCTACCGAGATTTTTGTGAAATATTATAGTTATAGGTTTTCCATTTTTAGTTTCCTCCATATGTTCTAGCTTGTAAGAATATGAATATCTCAAATAAAAATGCGTTCAGACTCGTTAATGTCAATGTTTTTACGAAAGGATAATGTAACTACCCGTCTTCCCTTTTCTACCTTTTCCAATGTTTCACCGTGAGCCCCCAATATTTCTTCACCTTCTGCCACTATCGCGCGAACGATAGATTTGTTCTTATTATTTGGTATTGGGTCACCTGTGTGTCTAATTTGGGACAAATTATTGGTGCTTGGTGTTTTTATTACACTAGCCTTTAACCCCACAATACTTTCTTTTTTAATTCTGTTACCAACTTCCTCTGCTAGTGAGAGGTCTTTAAAGGCTCCTCGTTTGTGGGCGCGGGTAAACCGCTTCATAAACGCCTCATTATTTGTGGCGTTTATCAGCTTTGTCAACTCCCTAACTCTCAACCGTTTACTATAAGTAATCCCTAGAGATTCGGCTTCTCTTCTCAAACTTTCGATTTCTGCTCTAGTTTCTGGCGTTATCATATTTTCTGTATTATAACCTATGAAATTTATCTGTTCAATTGGCCGTGAAAAATTTACATCATGTTTTTTTTACGTCCAATTGAATATAAACATATACATATACATATATGGAGTGTGTGATTTGTTGTAAGACTTTTACGTGTAAAGAATATCTACGAAGGCATCTATCGAGACGTAGAAAATGTCCTTGTGTAACCCCGCAATTTCAATGCCCCAGATGCCCTTGTAAATTCGTTAGTGCCCAAACTCTTTGTAGACATAAGCAACTACGCTGTCAGGTGGCTAAAGGTGAACGTGGTAGACTAGAGCTGGTAGAATTAGTTGCTGATCTGCGAAATAAATTAGCTATATTGGAGGAGAAAAATGGGGGGGGTGTTGGAATATAAACTATCACTCGTGGGCACATTGAAATTGCATTAATGATTTTGACTTTTTTATCGTTCAATACCACCACCAACTTTTGGTTGGAGGTGGTATCATTTTGACTCCTTCTATTCAAAATTATTTTCTCCAAAAATTCATAAATTTGCTGTAGGGAGACAATTTCATCGTTAACCAATTTTTGGGTTTTTCGGGGGTGGTGGGGTAGTATATAGGGGTGGAAACTGATACCACCGTAGGTGGTATCATTTTGACTCCCTATATACTACTTATGCCGATGAAATTACAGTCATTTTTTGATAATTATTTCAGACCAGCGTTACTGGAAAGTAAGTTCTACAGGACATACGCTTCCTGAGCACTGATAAATAATGGCGTGCACAAGGACAACATTTGGTTTCGTCTGTTAATCGACCAAGAAAAAAAATGTTTGGTTCCGGTACCCGACTGAGCCAAGAGGTTATTAGGCAGTTTCACACTACTGTAAATACATGATAGTTAAGTTAACCTCAGTAAACATTGCTAAAATTGTAATTTTGATGAATTGAATTTTTTTAATATGGAAACACAGGAAAAATCCCGCTAACCGACCCCTGCCCTCTATTTCGACAAGTTGCCGGAACAAAATAATTTAATTTTTCTGTGGCCTAACAAGCACATCTACTGACAGTTTACCGACTATTTATTGAACATAGCCAACAGTGTTAACAGTGATCAGGACTATGCATATCCTGTTTCTTTCCCACAAGTCTCCGTAAAACAAGTCAACAAGTCATATGTAGGCATATAAATATAGCATGTTATTAAATTTATTTCAGATGTATAGCTTCACATTTCTTTTACTGGCTTTAACCCATTACATTCTGAGGATAAGTTGGCATATGGAAAATTCTAATTATTTTTATTATTTTTCCTTGAAAGTATATGTTGTTGCATTGCGACGGTTAAAATGAGTGGATACATCATATATACATTGCGGCAGGAAAAATAAGTAAAATTTGCTATTTATCAAATGCAATGGGTTAAATGAAATCCTTGATAAACATTGGACATTGTCCGTGTTATCTGGCTAAGAATTGGTTTATTTCATTTCTGGCGAGTGTACATGTAGCTACATGTACCCTCATCAGACTGCAGAAATTCAAACTGATCTGGTTCTATGCTGACCACAAAGATCAGAAGTTCACATTTGAGACACGCCATGCAATTTTGTACCTAACGACATACAACATGTGCAATTTTTCATGAAATATATTTACAGTACTAACCGTGACATTTTCTGTAAATGACGTCGAAAGTTGACAACAAAATCATTGAAATCCGTATTTGTTGTGAAAATTTCATTAACTTTCGACGTCATTTACGCAAAATATCGTAAATAATTTGCATGAAAAATCGCACATGTTCTAAGGTACAAAATCGCATGGCGTGTCTCATTTCTAGAGTCTTCTATTATTAAGAAATGACGTAATAAATTATTTTATCAAAAACAGAAAATGTTCGCAAACAGTGCAGATCCTGAAAAGACTGCTTTTTACGAAAGGTTCCTGGCAAAATTACATAATATACACTGTACTTTGCATATCAAACATAAATGTAGCTGTGACTGGATAAATGGGGCTTATGGGATTTGTGACCAGTGTAGCTCCTGATTAAATACCACAGTTGTGTATCCTGATAACCCACAAGCCCCATTTTTCCATCACAGCCACAAATAGTGATGTTCCAGAACAGTTATCACTGACAAAATCAACATAATGACATTTGTAACCAGTGCACATTACACTTACTCATTTACTGAATAATGGCTGTGACTGGAGAAATGGGGCTTACCATTACAATAGCACACTACTGTAACCTGATAATAATCTATATTTCGTGTTAAAAGCAAGATGTGTGTTTCATTGATGGAATGGTAAACAGTGCAGATCCTGAACGCCAAATCTACATCAACTCAAATAATTAATGCTAGCTTTAAATATTTAGAGCTAGCTCGAATTGAATTAAAGCTAGCTATAATACATTTGGAGCTAGCTCAAATTCATTTGAAGAGCTCTCTAATTCATTTGGAGCTAGCTCTAAATAAATTATTTAATTAATTTAGAGAGAGAGCATGAATTAGACAGGCTTTTCGAGCTAGACCAAATTTATTTAGAGATGGCTCCATATGAATAATAGGTCTTCAAATGAATTTGAGCTAGCTCCAAATGTACAAGTATAAATCAACTTGAGCTAGCTCTAATCATTACTTATTTGAGTTTATATGGATTTAGCGTTCCACACTTGGTACACCAATTTGTTATGCATGTTTAGGAATAATACAATTTCTGAAATTACACAACATAAAATAGTTATATGTTATTTTTGTTGACAATTTTGCTTCTGTGGAGGTCATTGGCTCAACGAGAATACGAAATGTCTTCGCTAAGCCAATAATCCTCTCAATGTGTACTCTCTTACTAGATATCTTCCAATCCCTTATTACTGCATCACCAGACATCCTGTTTTTTTTCCTAAAAAAGAGTGGGAATGTTTATATGAACATCTCTAGTTGCAAACAAATCTTGCACATTAAATACTTTATCAGCCATAATGCTGTCTTTTGGATCCGATCACACATGTTCACAAGGTTGCTCCGTTCAACAATCTGGCGATCACTAGTTGATCCTCCAAATGCAGGAGAAATGTACGACACTAGTCCTCCGGGTGTGGCACCAACAAGAATTTTCACAGTGTTGCGGTTCTTGTATGTTGAGAATGTGGCTTGCTGTGATGTTGGATTTTTTGTTGTTTTCACTGGGCACTCTGTGTCATCTACAATCACCCGCGTATTTGGATAGCTGTGTATTATTTTCTGTTGTCCAGGCAAAAATGCTGGGAATAGCGGTTTTCTTCAGTGTACATCTCTGACGATCTTGTCCTGAAATGCAGAGGACACTCAAGTTAAGATATTTTTATATTTTGACTGAGCTTTACATCTGTTCAACACAAAGTTCAAATGCATACTGGGATACATTTGGGACAACAGAAAATAAGACATCACAGGCACGCACAGACCGATGTGAGAGCCGTGAAACCAAGCGACGCCGGTTATTCAAGGACATGACCAACGAGGAACCGATGTGTATCGACAGCAAGGCTAAAGACAGAAAGTTCAAGGTAGGACAGAAGGTGCTGGTATTGTTGCCCACCAACAACAACAAACTACTCATGAGATGGCAAGGACCTTACCCGGTAGAACAGGTAATCAATGAGGTGAATTACAGCATAAAGATGAAGGGGAGGAACAAAACGTTACATGCAAATATGTTGAAGGTATATCACGAGAGAGACATAGACCTAGGAGAACCTGAAGGAGCGGCATTAGTGATGGAGATAAACCAGGACAGAAAGGTAACATATGGGAGAGTAGCAGGAGATGAGAGGGTAGCACTAAAGAAGACAGACCAGGAGTTAACCAAGGACATACAGGTAACAGATGAGAGAGTAGCAGGAGATGAGAGGGTAGCACTAGAGAAGACAGACCAGGGGTTAACCAAGGACAGACAGGTAACAGATGGGAGAGTAGCAGGAGATGAGAGGGTAGCACTAAAGAAGACATACCAGGAGGTAACCAAAGACAGAACAGACCAATGGGAGGAAGTAACAGTAAGTAAAGCAAGTCAGGACAAGACGGAAGATCAAGCATGGGCAGCAGTATTTGTGGATGTCATTGAGGAGTCAGGTAATAAGGAACATTCGAATAGAGGTGCAGAAGAGGAAACGGATCAGGAAGAAATAAGTACATTACTTTGTCCTTTAAGTGAGCAGGAGTCATACCATGATGTTACGATTGCTGATGATCTGAGTATAGGTCAGCAGAATCAGGTAAGATAACTAATAAAGGAGTTTCATGATGTACTGACAGATCGACCAGGGAGAACAGATTTAGCCAAGATGGAGATAAAGGTAAATACAAATGAGCCAGTTCGCAGTTCGAGGGGATATCCATACCATGTCAGAGAGCAGATACTATCGGAAGTAGAACAGATGGAAAAGGTAAGTGTCATTGAAAGGTCAGAATCGCCATATGCATCGCCATTGATTTTAGTGAAGAAGAAAGATGGGGGAATTCGCACATGTCTAGATTTAAGAGCATTGAACAGAATAACCGTCTTTGACTCCGAGCCGATGCCAGACCTAGAAAACATATTCTCACAAATGGGTAAAGCAGGTAAACGGTATTTCACCAAGATTGATTTATCGAAAGGTTACTGGCAGATACCACTCGAGAACGACTCCAAAGAGAAGACTGCTTTTACAACGCCGAAAGGTTTGTATCGGTTTACAGTCATGTGTTTTGGTCTAGTAACAGCTCCAGCAGTGTTCTCGAGGATGATGAGGAAGCTGCTAGACAACATAGACGACGTAGACAACTTCATTGATGACATTATGATATTTTCGAGTACGTGGCAGGCACACATGGACACATTGAGACAGGTATTCACTAGGTTACGAAATCACAAGTTGACTACCAGACCAACAAAGTGCATCATTGGTGCAGGTGAGATTGAGTGTTTAGGCCATAAGGTCGGACGAGATGGAGTATGCAATGTATGGTACCAGAGAAGGTTCAGGCTATAGTAAATGCTCCAAAACCAAGCACAAAGCGGCAGGTACGTGCATTTCTAGGACTTGCTGGATTCTACCGCAAATTTATACCAGACTTTGCAGAGATCGTGGTTCCGCTAACAGACCTCACAAAGAAAAGTGAACCCAATAAGGTAGTAGTATAGAGGGATTCAAAATGATACCACCAAAGGTGGGAAGCGTTATTAACCCTCGTTACAACTCCCAACAGTATCGAAAAAACGTGTTTTTGGCCAATAATATAAACTAGCCACCAACACTGAAATATTTTAAACTGCGAAACCGTCTGGTTGTACACCCACCATACAACACTCCCAACACCCACGAAAAATCAGGGAAAAATTGAAATTGAGATTGAAAATAATGGCTTCAAAAAAGAAGACGAACAAAAGTACTCCCCAGCACCCTCGAAAAACCAGGTTTTTTGCATAGAGAAGAGCAGAATGATACCGCCAGAGTGGCAACCGTTTTCACCACCTACAACACTCCCAACACCCACGAAAAATCAGAGAAAAAAATTTCTAAAAAACCCAAATACATCGAACTACAACGAACTACAGACACTACAACCAACTACAGTATGTATCCACATTTGGGACAAAACATCCACAATCGTACTACCACCCAATTGTGTATTTGGACACAAAAATGATACCACCCAATTGTCCACATTTGGACTTTTGGGAAAATCTAATAAACAAAAGTACTCACCAGCACCCTCGAAAACCAAGCTTTTTGTGGATAAAATCAGAATGATACCACCAGAGGTGGCACCGTTTCCACCACCACACGACACTCCCAACACCCACGAAAAATCGGGAACGGATTTCCGAAAAACCCAAATACATCGAACTACAACAAACTACAGACACTACAACCAACACAGACGAACGATAGATAGAACTGCGTACGAGAACAATCTCGTTCTACTATTTCTTCTGGTGTAGCTCTCGGAAGCAGGACTCCGCTATTTTTCTTTTGCGTTTTTCTGGTCTTAGGGCGTGGCCTGTAGGTTCGCAACTGGCTATCTGTCGACAACGGTCTTTCTAGTTCGGCAGTTGGAGTTGTGTTCTCGAGGTTGCGGTACACGATTTCTGTTTGAGTCTGCAAGCGTTCTGGGAACTGGAGAAATGTTTTCCACAACCTTCGCACAGGAATGCAGGAGTACTGCATCTCGTCTTTTCGATGTGCCCACTGCAAGTTGGCTTATTGGCAAAAGTTCTACCACACGTTTCGCACTCCATTTCCCAATAGTATTTTTTTGTTCAATGGGGAAAATCACAAGAATCTTTTGTCTCCAGAGGCAAACAAAAATGAATGCACCCAATTGTCACATTCGGACCTTTTGGAAAAGTGTAGAAAAAAATTTGTCTCAAAGAGGCAAAACAAAATGATACCACCCAATGTCCAATTTGGTCTTTTGGAAAGTCGAAGAAAAAACGTCTCCCAAGAGCAAACAAACATGATACACCCAATGTCCACATTTGGACTTTTTGAAAAATGTGTAGAAAAAATTCGTCTCCCAAGAGCAAACAAAATCTAGAACCACCCCAACTTGTACACATTCGTACTTTCTGGGGGAAAGTCGAAGCGAAAAAATCGTCTCCCAAGAGGCAACAAAAATGATACAACCCAATTTGTCCACATTTAGACTTTTTGGGAAAACTGTAGAAATATTTATCTCAAGAGGCGACAGAAATGACTACCACCCATTTGTGTTTTTGATAAATTAAAATTATGGCTATCCCCTTTGTGTTTTGAAAAATTAAAATATGCCTACTCCCCTTGTGTTTTGAAAAATTAAAATTATGCCCTACCTCCCCCTTTGTTTTTTTGAAAAATTAAAATGATGCCTACTCCCCCCTTCTGTTTTGAAAAATTATAGGGCGGAAAAAAAAAGGTTCAGCCTACCACGTTTCCGGCACCACACGTCACTCCCAACTCCACGAAAAATCGGGAACGGGGATATACAAAAAACCCAAATACATCGAACATACATCGAAATACAACGAACTACAGTATAGAAAGCGGAAATTTGGTCGAGGCTACCAAGGTTTCGGCCACCCTTTTTTCTCCAAAAAGCGTACTCCATGTAGAAAGGTCGCCAGGGTGTTGGACTCGCTAGGAAGTTTTTTTTTTTCATTCGTTTTGTGGAGTGCACGAACTGGGCGTCGGGATCTGGTTTGTTCTTCAGAGTCTACAAGCCTCTAGAGACACGAATGGGAACATTGGTTGAGGACGGTACTCGCCACAGCGACCCCCAGCCACCACTTCGCATTTCTCTACGGTTTCCAGATGTAGTGCACCTCCACCGGTTTCGTCTGGCTCTCTTTCCTCGGGCACTCTTCTTCTCCAGACACTCGTCTTCCTAGGGTCGTCTTCTTCGGATCGTTGGAAATTGCAGCCACAGTCTGCGTTCCAGTGTATCCAACCCGGTTCTCAAAACGTCTCTCAATGTCGGACAGGCGCGTCGATTTTCGAACGAGCTGGACTCTTTAGTAGATTCGTGGGGGAGCTCGGTGGGCCCACAAACAGCGCGGTCACCCTGTGTTCTCGGGGGTAGGAGTTTTCTTGTTCTTTCTAGGGTGCTTCGGGCATTGTTACTACGCTCTACATCGCATCGTACAGATTTTTGAAGTCTTACACTACCGATCCGTACTTCTTCTTTGTTTCGTGGGCTGTAGTATTCCCGCGGGTGGAAATAATTTCTCGAATATTTTTTCGGAGACAAGTCGGTTATTGGCTGTTGCAAACGTTTCTATCTAGAGGGGGCATTTGTCCAAATCGGGAATTCCCAAATCGTTCGAAATGGTCGAAATACTTGTTCGCGAGTGCTCGGATTGCACGGAGTGGCACAGGATTGCTCGGGATTTGTGCACAGGAAATCCAGGAGAGTCGCTCGGGAAGGTCGAAATGGCCTGTCGCGATTACCAGGGGGCTCGGGTTCTCCTTATACGCCAACAATGGATTAGCAAAAATAGAAATCCTGGGAAGCAAATGGAGCACCTAGGAGAACGAGCCCCCTGGTAATCGCGAGCAGGCATTTGACCTTTCCCGAGCGGACTGGAGTTCTGGTGCACAATCCGAGCAATTCTGGTGGCCCCAATCCGAGCTACAATCCGAGCACCGCGAACAAGTATTCGACCATTTCGAAACGATTTGGGGAATTTCCTGTTGGACAAAATGCCCCCTCTAGATAGAAACGTTGCAAACAAGCCAAAAACTACTGTGTCTCCGAAAAATATTCCGAGAAATTTAATTCCACCCGCGGGAAGAATACAGCCCGACGAAACAAAGAGAAGTAGGGATCGGTAGTGGTAGACTTCGAAAAATTGGGACGATGCGATGTAGAGCGTAGTACAAAGCCCGAAGAACCCTAGAAGAACAAGAAAGACTCCTACCCGTAGAAACAGGGTGGACCGCGCTGGTTTTGTGGGCCCCCGAGCTCCCACGAATCTACTAGAAGCTTACCAGCTCGTTCGAAGAAACGACGCGCCTGTCCGACATGGAGAGACGTTTGGAGCAACCGGTTGGAACACTGGAACGCAGGACTGTTGGATGCAATTTCCAACGATCCGAAGAAAGACGACCTGGAGGAAGGACGCGTGTCTGGAGGACGAAGAGTGCCGGAGAAGAAGAGGCAGACGAAATCCGGGTGGGAGGTGCACGAATTGGAGACAGTAAGAGATAAGCGAAGTGGGTGGGCTGGGGGTTATGTGGCGGCGTACGCGGTTCTGCAGACCATGTTCCATTCGAGTTCTAGAGGCTTGGTAGACTCTGGAAGAACAAACCAGATCCGACGCCCAGTTCGTGCACTCCCAATCGAATGAAAAAAAGAAAACTCTAAGCGAGTCCATACACCCCTGGGACCCTTTCAACATTGGAGTAGCCGTTTTGCGAAAACAGGTGGCCGAAACTTGGTAGCCTCGACCAAATCTACGCTTCTATAACTGTAGTTCGTTTGTAGTTCGATTTGTTCGATGTTATTTGGGTTTTGTGTAAAATCCGTTCCCGATTTTTCGTGGGTGTTGGAGTGTGTGTGGTTGCCGAAAACGGTGGTAGCTGAACCTTTTTTTTTCCGCCTAGAAATTTTTCCAACACGACGGGGGGAGTAGGCATAAATTTTAATTTTCAAAAAACAATGGGCGGGGGAGTAGGCATAATTTTAATTTTTCAATACACCGAAGGGGGGGAGTAGGCATAATTTTAATTTTTTCAAAAACACAAAGGGGGGGAGTAGGCATAATTTTAATTTTTCAAAACACAAATTGGGTGGTATCATTTCTGGTCGCCTCTTGGTGATAAATATTTCTACCCCTTTTCCCAAAAGTCTAAAGTGGACAATTGGGTGGTATCATTTTTGTTTGCTCTTGGGAGTCGATTTTTCTTTCGACTTTCCAAAAGTCCGGAATGTGTTACAATTGGGTGGTCTAGTTTTGTTTGCCTCTTGGGGAGACGAATTTTTTCTTACACATTTTTTTCAACAGTCCAAAAGTGGACAATTGGGTGGTATCATTTTTTGTTTTGCTTTGGGAGACGATTTTCTTGACTTTTCCAAAAGACCAAATGTGGACAATTGGGTTGGTATCATTTTGTTTGCCTCTTGGAGACAAATTTTTTCATACATTTTCCCAAGTCCGAATGTGGACAATTGGGTGGTATATTTTGTTTGCCTCTTCGGGAGACAAAAAATTCTTGTGATTTTTCCATTTGAACATAAAAATACTATTGGGAACGGGAGTGCGAAATCGTGTGGTAGAACTGTTGCCAAGAAGGCCAACTTTGCCAGCGGCACTCGAGGAGAAAGACGGATGCAGTACTCCTGCATTCCTGTGCGAAGGTTGTGAAACATTTCTCCAGTCCCAGGACGCTTTGCAGACACTAAACAGAAACGGTTGTGTACGCACCCTCGAGAACACAACTCCAGACTGCCGAGAACTCGAAAGCGGGTTGATCGAAACTAGAAAGCAGTTGCGGAACTACAGGTCGTCCCTTGAGACAGAAAACGCAAAAGAAAAATAGCGAGTCCTGCTTGAGAGCTACCACCAGAAGAAATGTTAGAACGAGAATTGTTCTCGTACGCAGTTCTATCTATCGTTCGTCTGTGTTGGTTGTAGTGTCTGTAGTTTGTTGTAGTTCGATTATTTGGGTTTTTCGGAAATCCGTTCACGATTTTCGTGGGTGTTGGGATTGAGTGTCGTTGTGGTGTGTGGAAAACGGTGCCACTTGGTGGTTATCATTTGATTTTATCCACAAAAATGCTTGGTTTTCGCAGGTGCTCTGGTTGAGTAATTTAGTTATAAGAATTTTCCCAAAACGGCAAATGTGGGTAAATTGGGTGGTATCATTTTTGTTGTCAAATTACACAATTGGGTGTTATAGTACGATTGTGGATGTTTTGTCCAATGTGGATACATACTGTAGTTGGTTGTAGTGTCTGTAGTTCGTGTGTTAGTTCGATGTATTTGGGTTTTTTAGAAATTTTTCTCTGATTTTTCGTGGGTGTTGGGAGTGTTGTATGGTGAGTGAAACGGGAAGCCACCTGGCGGCGTATCATTTGCTCTTCTCTATGCAAAAAACCTGGTTTTTCGAGGTGCTGGGGGAGAACTTCTTGTCTCGTCTTCTTTTTTGAAGCCATCTATTTCAAATCTCAATTTCAATTTTTCCCTGATTTTTCGAGGGTGTTGGGCAGTGTTGTATGGTGGGTGTTACAACAGACGGTTTCGCAGCAGTTTAAAAAATATTTCAGTGTTGGTGGCTAGCTTCTTTATTGGCCAAAAAACACGTTTTTTTCGATACTGTTGGGCGTTGTAAGAGGTTATAACGCTTACCACCTTTGGTGGTAATCATTTTGAATCTTATATACTACTAAGGTAGTAAGGGAAAGGAAAGCACGAAGAGGCATTTCAAAGGTTTAAAGACGCCATTGCGATGGAGCCGAAGTTGTGTGCTACAAGGGGTTGACTTGACCAGCAAGGTTGTCTACAGAATGACGCATCTGAAGTAGGAGTGGGAGCGTTTTCTTCCAACCAGGTAAAGTCAATGATCAGTTGCTTCACCAGTGCATACGCCAGTCGAAACTGAAAGTAGTGAACGAAACTTTGCGGTGTTAGAGAGGGAGTGCTTGGCCGTTGTGTGGGGGACACTAAATTTCAGAAATATCTGTACGGAAAGGAACTTCACTTACAGACTGATCATCAACCTTTGCGGTACATGGAAAACAGCAAAATGGGCAATAGCTTGATTGATGAGGTGGTCTCTTTGCTTCAACCATTTCGGTTCACATAGAAGCGATGAAGGGAAGCAGATGTCGGGCAGCTATCTTCAGTAGGGTGGAAACAGAGTAGGGTTGTATGTGGTAGGAAATGAATCGTAACCACGAGTGTTAGATTTCTGAGTGTTGACAAGGTCTATTACAAGGTAGCAATGATCGAGACAAACTTGTCTCCCCTATTTTATCATAGAACCAAGTATAGCTTCATTGTTATGTCGTTTGGTAATAAAGCTTGATCTGAAGAACGAAAAGTGGGTAACCAATGCAGTTGAATGTGTAAGGATAGGTCTTAGAGTAGATAAGTACACGTAGTCACTTACTCACTTATAATGGTACCACTATATTACATGGGGTAATCACAGGAATACATGATACATTGTATGCGAACATCATGTACTGTGGCTGATACTATTCAATTACAAGGTTGTAAGCAATCGATCTGTTATACTTTAACGCACTTACAAAGTATAGACGAATAAACTCGGTATGTGGTACCTCAGATGCGTCCAGTAGGTAGTGGACATAGTATGAATGCAACAGTACTTTGATGAGCGCTAATCAAAGTGAATAAATATCACGTATAACATGCAGGAACGAACATTGGAGGACACAAATGACAATCACTGCGCTACCCCAGTGCTGGCGTATCTCATAGATAGTTGTAATAACTGGAGTATCAAGGTCCCAAAAGGTCTACCTCACCCGCTGGTATGAGGTCCTAGTCAACAATTTAATGTGCTCTTATTCAACCTTTCAAGTGGATTAAATCATAAACCAATATATGTAGTATACTACAATCCTTTAGCCATGATATGCATGATAGGAGATATTACCATACACTATCAAAGGTTACTATCATAAGTATTGCCTATGCCAATATATTTCCAAAGTATGATGTCAAAGGTCAAAGCAGGATGTGGTTACATCACTGATAGTCAATATCGATTAATTGTTCCGGAAGCTTTGGGGTACCGGAAGTAAGTTCCAAAGGTAGTATTATTTCCGGGAAATGGTGGACCAGATGTAAGTTCCTAGGGTATCACTGACTGTAGTAGCAACCCGATGTGGTAGACGGATGTAAAATATCAATGGAGATTCACTGGGTTGTAATACCGGAAGTGGTAGACAGGATGTAAGTTTCCGATATAATACAAATGGCGATTATCACGTTGGCTAAGTCGCCGGGAAAAGTTTGCAACGTAGGTGGTCATTCAACTCGGGTGGCTTAGTTTAATGATATGTTATGGTGTGTATTGGCGTTATTCACTTCACTAATCTATGGCTTTGTGACGGTTCTGCTGAGCGCGAGGTGTATCAACACTTCTTATACAGGTGTACCCGGAGCTGCTAACACAGCATGGGCCAGACAGACGTACGGACACTCGGACGACCTGGACCTCAGCACTGCCTGGGGTTCTGCCCTCCACGAGTGGACCAAAACGTCCAATGTGGCTCGCTGGAGCGTTCTCAAGAGGCTACAAATTGAAATGAGTCTCCAATTACTGGCGAATACGCACAGACAGACAGACAGGATGCACAACGGATCTAAAATGGGAATCGAACAACGGCAAATCACAGCTGAAATAAAATGTTGTAGGTACATACCAAAATCTCCGTGGTCCACTGGTGAATACAGTACTACTCTTCTGTTACCAGAAAAAATGTGTCACCACCAACACATAGCGAGGACATCGGCTTATATACGCACCAGTGAAACCATGCACGGAATAATGATCATGCTACCCCTCGTTGAATTCACATAAATATTACAAAACATGGCTTTTGCCATTTCACCCGTGGGGGTTATATTGGCATAAATATCTGTTCCACGCATAAATTCAACAAACTAGTTGTACAAGCCTCGCGGAATAAATACATAATTATGGTATATCCACATACCCTAAATCAGCACATATAGACCCAGATTCTATAATCCGAAATCTATCGACTGGTCTCGCACAAATGCGAAGTCGCTTTTTGGCCCCGCCTAAGCCCCTCCCATAAAGTCTCGGGCTATACACTCAAATGAGAGTGTAGCACATACTAACTCAAATATAGTGGTCATTTACGGAAATATCATGACACAAAAAGCATCACAGCTATGGGTCTGATATATCCGCGTGTTGGCCAGTACCGGCTATGGCTGAAATACACTAGCCCGTAGCATTACATAACAGGGCAGGACGATGGTATGGTCTGCGCCTATATACTGTTCACCTGCAGAAGTGTCTTATCAGGTGATGAACAACTGACACGCGGAACAAACTCGGTTTGGCACAGGATGTGCACATCCGTATACTAAAAGGGGTCTTTTCCTAGCAAAACAGCCACGCAGTCAACGAGTTCTTACCCACCAAATGCTTAGTCTGTGGCAAATATGGCGTGATCAGTAAACAAATGGCTCATTAAAATAGACGTATATTTAAATCCACAAAAAGGACATGCACTAAACGTATTTCCACCAATACACATAAGCCCCGTTATTACACGGCACATTGTACTTGGTGAAATGTACCATGGCTAATACAGGTATGTAAAAATCACAGTGTTGTGTGAAATCACAGGTATTGTTGGAATCACAGGTATGTGGAAATCATAATACGCAAACAAAACAAAACAGTACCACACATCACAAATATACAATTTACGGAATCCAGAATGTACAAGAATAAAAAGTGTCACGCGACATATCTCCATACTGAACACAAAGTGTTTTACACTTTCGTGCATAATGGAGACACGTTGGCACAGCTGAATCAACCCCGATATCCTGCTCAGGTAGTCTGCCCCCAGATTGTCGGCCCCTTTTATCGCAAAACAATGCGCATTCGGGAAGGTTGCAGTTTATCAAGGCCACCTCATTAGTCGGGGGAATTTGCAACTTGGCTTTGTTTTAGAAACCAACGGTTGGCTGGTCCGTTTTAGATGAATTCCCCCCCAAACAAATAAAAACGGTGGAACTTCTGACCCCCCACACGATGCCAGACACTCCTTCTCAACTACCGAATAATTTGCGGTTCCCTTGGCTACATCTTTTTGCTGGCATACGCTATTCGGAAGTGGGATACCATCTGCTCTTGTAACAGTTATTGCCCCTACAATGTCTGAAGCATCCGTCGTCTGAGCACGGAAGTTTGTCTAGTTCGGGCCAGTTTTCAGAACTGGGTCCCTAGTCAATAATCCCTTGAGGGTAAAGAAAGCTTTCTTGTTGGGGTGCCCACCAGTTGACCTTGTTTGGTGAGCCTTTCTTCTGTAAGGTCAGTTAGCGCGGCTCGTTATTCCTCTGCGAAGTTGGGCATGAACTTCCTATAGAACCGGATAAACCCTAGGAAAGCCCTGACTCCTTTTTTGTCTCAGGGACATTAGCTTCAGGACTGCATTGACTTTTCGGGATGGCGCCCTTAGTCTTTCTTACTGCTGATAGTATTTAGTAAGGGTCCCATGCACTCAAGTTGCTGTACCCACTGCTGACTTGGAGGGTTTTGCGTTATCGTGTAGATTTGCATCGGACAATGGGAGAGCGATCTCATAGAGCTCCAGGTGTTGTTGGCCCGTATGGGAGAATTATCAGATTGTCATCAACAAGCTGTCTGCATTGTGGACCCCCTTTAATACTTTCTCATGGTCATACTGAAAGTGGCCTGTGCCATGGTGACCATTCAAGGGATGACCTTGAATGGACTATACCTGGGTGCTCGAAAGCGGAATATCCCTGGGAATCCTATCAACTGGGACCTGCCAGTCAGCCCTTACTCAGCGTCCAGCTTTGAAAAGTTGCTATGTCCCGCCAACTTAGAGAACATCTCTTCAATATTTTGGCGATTGGTTCCGCATCAAACAACAGTGATTTGTTAAGTTGCCGGAATTCAATGCGAATCGGAGCCCCCCGTCCTTGTTCCTAACCAGAATTACTGGGTGACGAGTACGGGTGATTTTGAATCGGTTTCTATTGACACCTAGCTTCAGCATCTCCTTACATCCTGGGCTGACTGTTTCCCTGATTAAATGGGATAGGGTACCCCGATTCTAAAGGGTCTTGCGTTGGACAAACTTTATCTCATGTTTCTCTATATGGGGTGTGTCTGGTGCGTCCCTCAGGACATGGGTGTATTCCCGTAAGATTCTTTGAATCGGGGTCTTTTGTCTTCTTGCCTATAAATCAGGGACAGCGTCAACTTGCTCTCCGTATCGGATCTAATCCCTGGGAATAACATGAGTTTTCTTCGGCACTACACACTTGGATAGGATCCCCCTTTACTGTGTCTTCTATACGGCCGCATTTATTTTCACAGTGAGTATTCCCTTCCCCGGGTGTCAGGCCTAGTCTCGTACCTTCTTGTAACATGTTTGCTAGAAGGTTTCAACCTTCCCTCCATGTCAACCCTATAGTCCACTCATTAACTACTCTTTTATGAGAGTTTATGGTCCCTTCCACCTAAGAAGCAATTTGTTGTTGTCTGTCGGTCGAGTAGTACCAGTACCTGATCTGCCATGCATATGCTACTAGGGTCTTACGGTTGTAAGTATTGCCGTACTTTTTGGACGCACTCTTCAAGTTTCATGCGCGATTTCGCACGTTTTCTCGAGCGTTCGAGCAAGTCGAGGACGTACTGATACGTCGTTTTTTGACTGTTGTCCTCTATGTTCCTTCTCGGACCACAGATCTCTTAGTTTGCTCATCGGACCTCGAACGGTCCTTCCGTACAATAGTTCAAACCGGTGAGAAAGCCAAACTTCTTTGAGGGACTTCGCGATACGCGAATAAGAGCGCGTTTTAATGTATTTGTCCCAATCTTTGGGACGTTCGCTTTACTTTCTACGAAGCATTTGCTTTAAACGTACATTGAACGTTTCACGAGACGTTACACTGTGGGTGGTACGGTTTGTTCGTGGTTATTGTCTCAGCGATAACCTTCTACTAACTTCCTCCATGACTGCGACCGTAAATTGACTACTCCGATCGCGTGAGCATCACCCGGGGATACCAGTCTATGAAAATATCCACGGAGAGTCCGCGACTCGATCGGCCTCGATGCCTGTAGTGGTACCGCTTCTGGGTACCTAGTTGCATAATCATACTAACGTTAGTATGTAACGATTCTTTCGATCGGTAGCTGGGAAAACTTCGGCCCTACATGTAAACTGCGATCGTTTTGAAACGGTCGTGTTCTATCAACGGCATAGTTCCTAACGGACCTTGGTGATGTGTCCCTTTGACACAGTCTTTTGAAATATGTCAAAGACCTACACAACCGAGTAATGTACACTTGCCCACGCCTGGCCAATAAAATTTCTGATAACACTCGATCAGTTGTCTTCTTAACTCCAAAAATGGCTCCCGCCAAGATTGATTATGTGCACTTTCATCACGGTAGTTTAAGTGTTTTTGGGATACCAGCTGTTGGTACATCCTACCTGACCCTATCGATTCGAGAATTTACGTACACAGTCTTTTCGGTATGGAATCTCGATTTGTTTCCGTTCCTTACTTGACGTACCGTTCCGTTTTTGCATCATTTATTTCGAACTGACGTCAATGTGACGTCATGTGCCTGCGCCTCTTTGAATTTCATCGCGTGATACGTTTCCGATTGCGGTAGGGACTTGAGGGTCTTATATGATCGTCTCCGGGCTGTCGTTTGTGGACCTAGTTTTCAACTGCGCACGATTTTGCGCCTTTCTAAAATCTCGGATATACTGGTAATTCTGACCCGTCTACTTTACCTATGGTAAAATCTATACATTGCATCTGTCTTGCAAAGGGCTTTACCGTCTTTGAAAAAGGTGTATCTAGATATACCCGGGGCAAGTAGGAATTCCACTCATTTTGTTCCTATTTACCAGCTTGCATGTTGAAACTTGCTTAAAACTGATCTGGTTGTACTAAGCTTTCCTGACGACCACCCGGTACACCAGTAATCTGCATTACTGTGCCTTTTTCCCATTTAATGTGCCTCTGCTACGGGTAGCCTTCATCCATACCAAATGTTCATCAGTTATCTACTCCAGCTGTATCTCGCTACCAAACATACAATAGTGGTGTGTCGGTATCTAACCTACATAAATGTCCTTGGTTTTCCCCTGGGTTGTTCGTGTTTTGCATTTACCTCTACCTCTGATCTAGTCGTGCCTTTCCGCTTTTACCTCTATTTCTACCCTTCTGTACCGACTCTATGTCTTTATCTGCAAAACTTAACAGTTTCTCTTTCCTCGACTGTGCTGCTTAGTAAACTGAGGACAGGGCACGTTTAGGACATCGTAGGGACCTGTGACCTTCTTTAGCCACAATGGTAACTTGTCCCGCGATGCCTTTCATAGCCGTTCCTGCTGGTACTTTGTCATAACATTATCGGGTTTATCATTATACCCTACTTGGGCTTCTATTTTGGTTCTATTCTGATATGTCTGTCCTATCTCGACTCCTATCTCTGGATCGATTATCTGCACTATTACTTGCGCTTGGGTTATTACTGGACCTGTACACATTTCTGTTGCTAGTAACTGTTCCTACTTGAACTACATATTGCACCTCTTCTAGCTTTTTGCAATAGTAATCTGCTGAACCGCCATCTGATCTATCGAGTCAATGTTTTATCTTTGAGTAATAAGTAGAGCTCACGCACTGCATATACTTAAAACATCTGATCTTCTGATCATGTAGTCTGTACTCCTTCATATGTCTATTCCTTACCTAACTCAAACCATATATCTAAATAGTTCTTTGACGACTGACATATTGACAAATGATTCACTGTGATCAGGTTTGGTGTTTTGTTGTTTTTGAACATGCGTCTGAACCCATCTTCTGTTAGATCAAAACATTTCAACCAAAGCGGTATTTCAACATATCATAGTCAAGAGCTTCATCAATAGGTTAGTTTTCTTTCTTTTTATTTTCTAGATTCTGATGTTTTTTTCTTTTATTTTCTTTTCTATTTTTTCTAGATTTTGTTTTATTTCTTTGTCTTGAGTCTAGATATTTATCTTGTTTTTTTTTTCTTGAATAAACATCTAAATGCTTGCCCTTCAATAAAGCACCTTCAAGTGTTGTGCCACTTACTCTCTCCCACCTTTGCAATGCTTGCGTACCGATCAAATCTAGCTAAAGTAGTATCCTGTTTGTCATTATTCTGATCTAATGTGGCAGCTTCGGACGCTTGCTCTGCCATAATCCTATAATGTCTATCTTCATCTACTACTCCACCCTTTCTCTTTTGCCAATTCTACTGGTGCTTAGTGTCTAGTTCTCGCTATTTGATTTTCTAGTGCTAATGTGCTTCATTGGCTAACCGATGTGCCTTCCTTTGTTACGTCGAGCATCTAATCTATCTTTCTCCATCTGTCGCTCAACTTCCTTAGCCTAACTGTCATCATCTACCTATCTTCTCGTAGCTGTCGCTCAGCCTCCTTAGCTAACTGCTCAGCAATCTAACTATCTTTCTCCATCTGTCGCTCACTGCCTAACTTTATTTTCTCAAGCCTGTCGCTTCAACTCTTTAGCAACCGTCAGCATCTAATATCTTTCTCAGGACTGCCTAGCTCTAGTCTTCTCTGTATTTCTACTCTCCTGCTCTTCCTTTACAAAGCTTTAACTTCTGAATCTTGCTTGCCCTAAGCTTTTGCCTATGTCATTAGCTCCTTAATGGACGGGACATTCTCACTCTCCAAACTCAACTCGATTATCGATTTACACGCTTTACCCGACGGTAAACAAGGTCTCTAAGCACTCAAACTCACTTGGTGATTTGTGCGAGTCTCTTGCTTCACGTCTATTAAGTTAAGGTTAATTCAATCCGGTCTTCTACTCCTAACGACGTATAAGTTTCTAATCGGGTAAGTCAATCCGGTATATGTTATGGTCTAATGTAAGGGTATATTTTACATTCCCCCTCTGATGGTATGGACAAATATTGGGGACTGGTTATAGAACTGGCAGGATTATAGTATTGTTCATACACATATAATAGTGGTATTTGTAATCTCGCTCGATGTAGACAGTGTCTAGTGATAAACCTAGAACACCGCTGTGCCATCATCACAGGGAGGTACTGTCACACAAATCGAAAATTTACATGATCCTTACTCGACTATTCACAAAATCGTTCAACTCTACACTTCTGTACCTAGGTAGTCAACTCAAGTATGAGGTGATGTATTAGTGCCTAAGTGTTGGGGGCATCTTACATTAACTCCAAGGCAAACAAATACAAGATTGATTTGCGACGCTAGGGGTACAGCTATTCTAGTCCTTAATCAATGCTTTGAAGAAACGAATATTAAAAGAAGGAAACAAACCCCACTTGTCTGCTCCACCATTGTCAAGGTCATTAACCAAAGTAGGATATGTATTCGAGACAAATTGTCTCCCCTATGTATCATATGACCAAGTTATGCTTCAATTGTTAGACGTTATGGCCAATATAGCTTGATCTGGACGAAACGAAAGTGTAACAATGCAGTTGAAGTGTAAGGGATAGGAACTTAGAGTAGATAAGTACACGTAGTCACTACTCACTTATATTGTACACTATATTACATGGGGAAACCACAGGAATACATGATACATTGGATATGCGAACCTCACTGTATGTGCATGCTATATTCAATTACAAGGTTGTAAGCCAATCGTTGATTATACTTTAAACGCAACTTAAAAGCTATAGAGACGAAATAACTCGGTATGTGGTATAATGTTCCGTAGTGGAAAATAGTTTATGAATGCCAAGTATTGTGATCGCTAATCACAGTGAAATAACATACAAGTTAACATGGCAGATCGAATTGAAGGGACAAATGGACAATCATCATGAGCTACCCCAGTGCTGGCGTATCTCAATAGATGTGGTAATAACTGAGTATCAAGGTCCCAAGGTCTACCTCACCCGCAGTATGAGGTTTAGTCAACTAAATATGGCTATAATCCCAAACTTCAAGTGGATTAAATCATAAACAATATATGTAGTAGATTACTACAATCCTTTAGCATTGTTATGCGCATGTTAGGAGTATTACCATACACTATCAAAGTATATATGTATTGCTATGCAATATATTTCCAAAGTTATGAATGTTCAAAGTCAAAGCAGGATGTGGTTACATACATGATAGTCAATAATCGATAATGTTCGGAACGCTGGTACCGGAAAGTAAAGTTCCAAAGTAGTAAATTTCGGAAATTGTGACCAGATGTAAGTTCCTATGGTATCACTCGGACTGTAGCAACCCGGATTGTGGTAGACCCGGATGTTAACAATATCCATGGAGAATCATATGGGTTGTAATACGGAAGTGGTTAGACCGGATGTAAAGTTCCGTATAATACAAGGCGATTAATCACGTGGCTAGACGCGGGAAAGTTTCACTCTTAGGGGACATTCAAATCGGGTGGTAGTAGTAATGATTGATATTGTGTATGGGCATTGGATTCAATTTTCACTAATCTATGGCTGTGACTGTTGCTGAACGCGGGTAGCTATCAACACTTCTCTATCAGGCCTGTACGGAGCTGCTACACACACTGCGCCCAGACAGACGTACGGACACTCGGACGACCTGACACTCTGCACTGACTGGGGTTCTGCCCCTCAACGAGTGGACCAAACCGTCAATGTGGCTCGTGGAGCGTTCTCAGTGGCTACAAAAAACTTGAAATGCAGTCTCCAATTACTGGGACGAATACGCACAGACAGCCAGACAGGTGCACACCGGGACTAAAAATGTGGAATCGAACAACGGCCAAATACAGCTGAAATAAAATGTTGTAGGTACATACAAAAATCCTCGTTGTCACTGGTGAATACAGTACTACTCTTCTGTTACCAGAAAATATGTGTCCACCAACCATAGCGAGGACATCGTTATATACCACCAGGTGAAAACCATGCACGAATAGTGAATATGCTACTGTTGAATCTCAATAAATATTACAAAACATGGCTTTTGCCAATACAACCCGTGGGTTATATTTGGTTAAATATAAGTTTCCCACGCCATAAATTCAAACCAAAATAGTGTTCAGCCCTCGCGGAATAAAAATTACATCCAATATGGATATATCCCACAACTACTAAATCTGCACCTATAGACCCCAGATCTCATAATCGAATCTACTCGATGGTTGACAAAGCGAATGTCGCTTTTTGGCCCCGCAAACCTCCTTAACGGTCTAGGCTATACATTCAAATGAGAGTGTAGCACATAATAAACTCAAATATCGTTGGTCATTTAACGGAAATATCAAGACACATAGCATCACCAGTATGGGATCTGATCATATCCGTGTTGGCCAGTACAGTCTATGCTTGAAAACACTAGCCCGTAGCTACATAACAGGGCAGACCATGGTATGGTCTGCGCTATATTTGGCTTCACTACAGAAGGTCCCTTTATTGGTGAACAACTGACACGCGGCAAACTCGGTTGGACGGATAGTGGACATCCGTAATACTAAAAGGGTCTTTTCCCTAGCAAAACCAGCACACGCAGTCAAGAGTCTTACCACACACATGCATAGTCTGGTGGCAAATATGGCGTGACATCAGTAAAACATTGCTCATAAAATAGAGTTATTTAAAATCCGCAAAAGGACACGCATAAACGTATTTCACCATCACAAACATAAGCCCGTTATTACACGCACATTGTTACCTGGGAAATGTACATGCTAAATCCAGGTATGTAAAATCACAGGTGTGTGAAATCACAGGTTTTATGTGGAATCACCAGGTATGTGAATATCAATAATACGCAGAAACATACAAAACAGTACCACAATAACAAATATCCAATATACGGAATCCAGAACTGTTACAAGAATGCACGTGTCACGGGGACGGTGGTTGTCAAAAAAGAGTTGATATATTTTTGTCCTTAGGGGGGAGTATTGTCACAGAAATCATAGATCAGAAGCTTGATTATGTAGGGAAAGTATACATATAGGTATTTTAGTACAGTTAGGTGTAAAATAAACTAGAGAGGGTCTTTTAGACCAGTAGGATTAGGGACATGTTGCAATAAATTACAATGGGCTATTGATCAGAGGTCAGATGACAATAGGCTCAGGTAGTATGTATGGTATGGTATAGAATAACAATGGGGCATGTAGTGTCCAGGCGAAGGTGTGAGAGTATGTATTGTGTTTGAATGCAGGTTCGTGAGATATTGTGTGAATTGTTGCTTGGTACTGTATTGTGGTGAGTGGCAAACATGGCATTTTAAATAGATAGGTTGTGTTTGTATGAGTGTGGGAATGGTAAGATTTGATATTGGATTTTACAAGCTGAGAGAATTGTCAGGTAGATAATTATTGTAGTTTTGTAGACTAGTGGAATGTCTATGTGTTATGGAATTTTGTGAAATGTTGGGTATGCGACAACATACTTAGTCGTGTTATCGTGTCTGTTTCAGCACCAGGGTCGGTCCATGTCGGAGTCTTGGTGTAGTAGATGGTAGAGTCGAACGGAGCCACAGCGGGGCCCGTGATTGATACCGAGTCTGGGGAGCCGTATATGTTCCAGTTGACAACGGCTAATGCAGTGATAGCGTCAGATGAGCCAGAAGGAATTATTTCAGCAGTAGAGACTACAGATTAGTCGGATGATTAAAGATGGAAAACGAATTAAACATTTGATGACATAACAGTGTGGGTGATGTACCTGCTAAAATTCACATGGAATTTGATTATTAGTCCAGGGATCTATGCTTAAAATTTGATATGAAATTTGATAGTTTGTACAGAGCCGAAGGGACCTTTATTATGACACAAGTTGACATGAACGTTATTTCTTGTATGGGAGCGATACTGAATTATTTACATGAAAAAATTCTACATGGAATTATGGTTCTAGTCTAGGAAACTAAGGGGGTTAGTTATCTGATGAAGATTGACAGTGAGTGGTGAATTGAATGAATTATGAACAGACTTTTACATGTGTAATGAGAGTGTGAAGACAACAGTTTCGTTATTTCTAACAATTATTTTGTTGAACAATTTCTTTCAGTGTGTGCTAATTAATAGTAATAATTGTTGATAACAGTAATGATGACTATTAGACATACTACAGTGAATCGGATTGAACTTACAGTGGTGCAATATTTGTGACTGTTATGTTGTAGTGAAAACTACTTGATGTCTTTAGGTTGTGATTTTAAGTACAGAAGCATATCAAGTGATATGATAGCCAGAAAGTCATTAGACTTGCGAATATAAATCATGTAAACGAAACTATAATTTCTATATTATACATGTATGTCTTGGAATGTCTATGGTGTGAATGTGGTATGTATGAGTACATTGCTTGTATTATAGGTGTGTATAGCGTGGGGTTGTGTACATAAACTGATAATTTGAATTGATAATACATTGTATATTTCATCCGGGCTTAAGTCTAATTGACCGCATGCACATATCATATCTTGGCGTAACAAGAGGGTCCCAAGGTTCTCGCCGAATATGCCGAAGCTAGGGAAACTGTTGATATGGGTAGGAGGAAGATAGTATTGGACTTTCAAGAGGGGGGGTGGGTAGACTGGGAGATCGCTAATCGAATATGAATAAAATTCGCCAGAGGATGGAACCGGACATGTTATCTGAGGTATTCGAGCTCGTATCGTATTAGGAACATAGAGACCGACGTTACTGTATGATTATCACAACACCCTCAAAGGGAGTCGTGGATAACGAGATCGCCAAACGCTGAGAGTTGGATATCCGATAGAGATGAGAGGTCGAATGGACATCGACAACAAGTCGCTAGCCAAACACAAAATGGACTTCGTTCGTAGGGATATCGGTCGAGGTGAGATGTCATCGATGCGAACAATTTCAGGGAGCGGGGAAAACTCCTGATTGGTTAAGACGAAAAAAGGAATGTATTCCGTCGACACGTACGACCACTACTTGTGTCTGTTTAGGTGCTTACATCCGTCGTGGAGGAGACCAGCCGCTGTTGTGAGAGGCACGAGCTTGGCTCGCGAATACCTCGGGGACGACAACGGGACCTGGTAGTAAGGGAATCCCTGGGATGATTTAAGAGGTTCGAAGAGCACTTCAAGTGGGACATTCGCGTTTACGAGCCACCGCGACGCGAGTGAGGGACCTAATGAAGTCTCCGGCAAACAACGACGCGGTTGGGGAGAAGATCATGACGATAGGAATGTTTGGAAAGCACTCGTTCCTCATAAACGAACCTCGCAGATGACGAAAAAGTACGGTTGTCCGGGATGTCAACAAGGTTCACAATTAGTCGTGTAACCATCGCACAGGGCACGCGACCACCTGCCAGGGTGGGAAGACGTGGTGATATGTCAGTAGAGGGTAGAGAGGACCGCAGTCGCATCGAGAAGGCGTTCTGTCCCAAGGGGTCGCGAGTGCGATGTCAGCGATGCGAGTCGATTGATGGTTGAGCAGAGAAGAGGAGAGGGTGGAAAAGCACATACATCACGCGAGATGCGGTCACGGCGGCGAGAGGTGGGTGGCCGGTGATCCGGTCGACGGCTATTGTCACAAAACCAATACCGTGTTTCAGTTTCACGGATGCTACTGGCACGGGTGTCCGACACATTGCGTGAGAGGTAACGCGAGATCACTGTACAGGAGTACGAAAATTCAAGACGCTAAAATAATGGATGAGGGTTACGAGCTGGTGGTGATGTGGGAGTGCGAGTGGTTGAAGGAGGGGAATCCCAATTATCAACCACCACCGCGCGAGGAGGAGACGACTCTGTACCCTTATCAGATAGTCTACGACTTCGAGGCATATCTCGACAAGTCGAAAATCACGCGACCCACCAAAGACCTGACCTTCGAGGTCGAGCACGTCCCTATATCGGTGTCGTTGGGGGATACGATGCACGAGAGGATCACCCACATCTGCGAACGAGACCCCGACAAGTTCGTGACCGAGCTGCAGAGGAGAGGTAAAGCCATCAGGGAGGGGGTTAGGAAGAAGTATCTGCCGACCGACATAGAGATGCTGTCGAAACCTCAGCGAGAGAAGATCGTCTCGTGGATCGACCAAGTCCCGGTGGTGGGGTTCAACTGCAGCAGGTACGACCTGAATCTCATCAAGCGGTACCTTGTCGAGAAGTTGGCGGCCACAGTGAATAAGGTGATGGTCGGAAAGAGTGCCAGCACGACGATGTTTCTGTTTACCCCGGAGTTCAGATTTCTCGATATCATACACTATCTGGGACCCGGTATCAGTTATGACCGGTGGGTTAAGGCGTACGACTGTAAAACGATAAAGTCTCACTTCCCGTACGAGTGGTTCGATTCACCAGAAAAACTCGACCATCCGGGGCTGCCCGACTATCCCAAGTGGTACTCGAAGTTGAAGGGTGAGTTCCTACTGTCGCTGTCTGAGTGGAAAGAGTGCAAGAAGGTATTCCGAGAAAAGGGAATGAAGACGTTCCATGAATGGTTGCAACACTACAACGACTTGGATGTCGGACCGTTCCTGGAGGCACTGACTAAAATGACGGACGGTTATTATACAGGGGAAGAGGCGTGGACATACTCAAGGACGCTGTGTCTCTGCCCGGTGTTTCCCTTCAGTACCTGCTCCGCGGGTCGATCGATGGGAAGGTGGACACACCCGAGTTGTGGTCGCCGAAGGGTAAGACTTACGCGATGATGGAGGGATTGGTCGGTGGTCCGTCCATAGTGTTCTCCAGATACACAGAGGCTGGCAGATCGACGATCAGGGTCAGGTAGGCAGTCGGGAGGAGAAGATGTGCAAGGCGATGCTGGGGTACGACGCCAATGCGCTGTATCTGTCTACCCTGTCGAAAGACATGCCGTGCGGGGAGGAGACGATATGGACGTGTGACGACCCGGAAAGACAGTCATTATATAGACTGTTTCGTGAGGAAGGTCAGGAATGACAAGTGGTTCGGATTTGCGGAGTTGGATATAGAGGTCCCGGAAACGTTGCAAGACAAGTTCTCTGAAATGTCACCGCTGTTCGTTAATCGAGAAGTCGACGAGACCGAGGTTCCTCAGCACATGAAGGACTATCTGACCAGGACCGGGAGGAAAATGGTCGAAGGGCAGAGAAAGCTCGTTGGGGCACTGTCCGGCAAGAAGATGATCATATACTCCCAGCTGCTAAAGTGGTATCTGGAGCACGGTCTGGTCGTTAAGGCGGTGCATAGGGTGATAGACTACACGCCCGGCAAACCGTTCAATGGTTTGTTAAAGAGGTGACAGCTGCCAGACGGACGGGGGACGTCGACAAGAGCAAGAAGGTGTTGGCGGAAATATTCAAACTGGTTGGCAACGCGTGTTGTGGCAAGTTGATAGAGGCACAAGATAGACACCTGAACACCACATATACGAAGGATGAGAAGACTGTCGACCGGGCACTGAGGTCGGCGTGGTTCGAAGACCTGGAGGAGATTGGGGAGGCTTACAAGATATCGAGCAGGAAGACTCGAGTGGTTATCAACAGACCGTTTCAGTGTGGCATAGCGGTCTACCAGTTGGCCAAGCTCCGGATGCTGGAGTTTTACTACGACTTCTTGGACAAGTACGTGGATCGCGGAGATTTCGAACTTATACAGATGGACACTGATAGCAGGTACTTCGCGCTGTCGGAGAAGATCTGGTTAAGGTGGTGAGAAAGAAGATGAAGAGAAAGTTCAACAAGGAGAAGGCCGAGTGCTTGGCGTGGGACGCGTGGAGCAACAGAACTCCGGGACTGTTCAAGCTGGAATTCGAGGGAGATAGAGACATCGCGATGTGCAGCAAGTGTTACTACGTGAGCGGTGACGAACAAACTAAGCACTCGGCCAAGGGGATGTCGAGGAGATCAAACGATCTGACTTGGGGGAGGTACAAGAGTGCTCTCGAAGGGGGTACGGACATGGCAGAGAACAGGGGATTCCGCATGAATAAGGGAGTCATGAAGACGGACAAGGAGGAGAAGTTGGGGTTGTCGGCGTATTACGAGAAGAGGAGAGTGAACGAAGACGGCGTACACACCGAGCCTATAGATAGGTAAACAAAAAAAACAAAAAAACTCTGAAAAAAGGGGAGAATACTAAAGACTCTAACGAGATTCTGACCGACTAAGACGATGGACGGACAGGTGGTAGCTGGGTGTCAGAAGGCACCATGGGAAGTTCTTCGCGAACAAACCCACGCGATGGACCATCATCCAAATAGTAGAGCACGGGCTCATCGGGTTTGGTAACATATCGATCTAGATTATATACATTGAGAGACCACACGGGATCAGTCGCGCGGCGGCGGCCACCTTCGAGCTCTCCCAGTTGATAGAGGTACCGGACGGTAACATCCGATGGAAGCCGTTTCTCCACTAAACCAACGGGTCGCCCGCGTGAGACGGCGGATGGTTTGTGCGTCACTCTTGTTACCTTGATGGCATCTACGGGCTTTTTACCGATCAATCTGGTCACCTCGCCGTTCAGTGCGGAGACCACGGCGGGCAGCCTGGTCACCCACTTGGTCGATCGCGAATGAGGGTCTATAAGTTCTTTGGCATATTGGTGCCCGAACAACCTTTCAGCCAGGGTTCGATTGAACCGCTCCACGATCCCCTAGTCCCGGTGGATGTTGACGCGGCCGTGTCTGACAGAAACTTTGTGCTTAGACAATAGATGAGAGACCGCGCCCATGAACTCTCGGCCGGGATCGACCTGGAGAAGATTCGGTCATTTGAGAGGACTCCTCTTATATATTCGGGAAAGAGCCTCGGCCACCTCCTTAGACTCTTTAGTGGCCAGCAGCTCAGCCCTTATATCGACTCGCTACGTCAACGATTGTCAGTGCGTACTTGTACGTCTTGCGACCGACGCGATCGTGAGGGAATAATAGGAGGTCTGCTTGGTGGACTTCGTTCGGCACCGGCACGTCGAATTTCGGGCGCGGAATATTGTGAGGCGCGGCCAAATAGATCTGCCAGATGGCCTGCTTCTTGAGCCATTCCTTGGCTGCGTTTTCTGAAACCTCCGCGAGGTTCTTGATGGCCGCGAGTCCCTTCCAGTATGTGTTTGCTAGCTTGCGCGTTAGGCGATCCGATAGTTTGGTATCAAGTTTGCGCGTGTCCATCGTATGCGAGGTATTCTAGTAGGTCAAACAGTCTCCAACACGCCCTTGCCAGATCGTCCGCTAACTGCGTCGTCGATACTAAACCGTTGTTGGAAGTACAATTGCGATTGTCGCTGCACCCCCAATCGCAATTGGAGTTGCCGCTCCTGAGCTGGAGAGGGAACTCGGAGGAATCTAACATCCGATTTGCGAAAAGGGTGGCCGCTTTTTCGTCCTCGCGCCACGTCTCTAGAGTCTTGGGCCAGACTGATCAGCCCCTTCGCGCAAACTAAACGGTGTTTAAGGGCCGTGTAGCCTACATCGATCAAAGCGTAATAAAGCTCGTCAACTAACATCGTTCTATATATATTATTTAAAAACGTTTTGTTTTTTTTTATTATTATTATTATTGCTTATTGCTTTTGCTTATTGCTTTTTAAATATAGTAGCTGACGAGACCCACCACACCCATTCCCACGACGATGAACGCGATCTCGCGGTCTTTTTGGGCCTCTGACGGTACATAGAAATCTGAAAGTTGGGGCTCGAGATCGAGCGGCGCGAGAATTTTCTGCAGATATGCCAGCTTGTACTCGCGCATGGATGCGTCAACGTTCCGGAAAGTTTGCACGGCGTGATTCTCGCGGCGAAGCTCTTCGTTGATCCAGTCCACACGGTTGGTTCGTTTTTCCGACCATGCTTCCTTTGCGCTATTAAATTGTTCTACAGCTAAATCGTGACGCTTTTTCTCCTCACCCGAGTCTCCTCCTATTAACGAGAATAAATAGTTGCTACCGCCGAACGTCCCTGCGCTCACGACTGCACCAACCAGCATTATTGCGATCGAAGCCATTTTATTTCCATATATTAGCTGGTAGAATTTCAGCTTTAATTAGATAATCTCGGGTCGAAATTGCGCACACTACATTCATGGTCACGAGCCCTACGTCTCGCGCGTTACCGTCCAATTTGGGAGCGGACCCTCCGAAGGCCATCTTTGATATTTGAGCATATCCGACAGTGAGACCCGTTATCACCATGGCGTGATAAACCGCATTCACTATCATTTTACCATTGTTTTCAGCCATTATTGCATATAAAAGGGATCGCGTTTAATGTTTAAATGGGGCGCATCCAATTGCAATTGGTGTTTCGTAACTTTCTTCGGAAACGCCTTCAACACTGTTGTGGGTTGTTTCGAAAGGTAGTTCCACACACACAGGGTGCCCACAACTGTCAGACCCCCACCAACAACCCACGGGATGATTTCTATGTAATAGGGGTAGGAGCTACAGCAACAGCTGTCTTCAGATGAACCCCCAATTGCAATTGGGGCTCCTGTTCCAATTCGTGAATTGGGGGAGCGGTTGGAACAGCAATCGGGGATTGCAACGACTGTTTGGCCTCTCGAAGCTCGGCGAGAATTTTATCTTGTTTAACTTTTCGGGTGGCAGCCGCTGCCCGCCCAGCTGCCTATCTTTTTTAGTTTTTGTGTCGCGCAACCGGATTCAACAGTGTTGAGGGCTCCAGTGGAGCTTGTTCATCCAACCGCACATGTGCAGTTGGGGGAGCAATCGGGTTCATCCAATCTCGATTGGGTGTTGGAGCAATCGGGTTCAACAGTGTTGAGGGCTGTTCCGTCACTCTCGCAGGTGCGTCTTGTGTCATTATTTTCTGAGCTTATAGTTCGTGGGCATATATGTCCAAATTGACAGTGCTTAGCCGTGGTCAACGCGGTTGTCAGCGGAGCTAAGTACATTCCAAACTTGTGATAAATTGAGCAGCAGGCTGTTCTAAGAGTGTGTCCTACAAAAGGGTCAGTCTCTAGATCACCAATCAACCCCGCGGTGTCAGATATAGGGATAATTGCACTGACAGCGGTAGCGTACAGATGAATAGCCGCCGATGCAAGAGTTTTCGTCATCTCTGCCCCCAATTTAGATTCGTATCGCGCATACATTTTACCAATCTCCGCATCTGACATCTTGTCCACCTGACAAACTGAGAGACGCCGACCGAAATACCGCTCCGATTGTCCCCCGGCAACCAGCGACGCTAGCCGCTCGCGTCGCGTCGTGTTTTCATTTTCGTTCAGGACCGTATCAGCAGCCGTTGCAATCCCCGATTGCTCTTTCAGGAAATATATCGTGTCGGTTCCTACAGTTTCTTTTGGGAAAGATGTCGTGTCGGCAGTCGACACGACTGTCTCTTTCATTAGCTGATCGAGAAGTTTGTCACAGTTCATTATTTTATTTTTAATAATTAGTACTATTCTTACTAGCCTCATAAGTAATAATAGCGCACCACCCGATACTTATGATCACCGTTATGCTCGCAACAAAGCTGGCAGCGGAGCAACAAATTGATTCCCACATTGTTAACCATTGTTCAGCATTTGTTCAACATTTGTTAAGTATGTGTTAAGCATTGTTCAGCAATTGCTCAGCAGTTATTAACGAGCGTTAAGCAATTGCTCATTACTTTGTAATAAATTAATTGATAACTTCGTAAGCAGTTGGTTGATCAGTCAGTTGGTTGATCAGTTGACCTCCAGGCGCTCCTCGCGCGTTGGGATAACGTCGTTCTCTCGAAGACAGTCGTCGCATGAGTCTCGGTCCCTGCAATGAAAGAGGGTGACCCATTTCGTTTGCTCGCGCAGCTCCTTGAGGACGGCGTTGTACTTCTGAGTGGAGATCCATACGCTTTGCCCCGCATGGCGGCCAGAAAATGCGAGCTTGGAGAGCATGTCTTTCTTTTTGGTCATCGCCGCCTTGGCCGAGCAGTCGTCAATCACGTATAGGGTGGGCGCGCCCTGAAATATTTGGTATAAACCAGGCAGCCAATCGTGAAGCCTATCACCGGGGTCAATAACGTATACCTCAGGGTCGGTCCATATCCACGGGCGTCGCTGATAAGTCTCGTTGTGCCGCACAGTGGGACACAGGATCACAATGTGTCGAAAGATATCGCGGTAGGACTCCTCGAGCAAGTCGAGGATGAAAAATGTTTTTCCACATCCTGTCTGCCCACATATTATGGCAGAGTGGGCATCACAAACCTTATTTTTATTTAAATCTTTAGAATGATTTTTTATTAAATCAGTAGAGTGCTGAGATGTATCGACCATCTTCGATGTTGAGTTGTGCGTCTGTAATTATATATAAGTACACGTTCAATGCGCCAGCTCCATCCGCCTCTTTGGTTATCTGGATCGTCACACCCTCGCTAGCGTTCTCAACTTGGCGTCCACTACCGTGCATTTGGTCGTCGTCGCTGGCTCGCATGTCTAGCCATAACGCGTACTTGGAAGTCAGGAACTGCGCTAGGGAGACGTCCGAGAGCTGTAGGTCTTTGGCAACCGCGGCAACCTCTGGGTCACGCTTAGAGCCGGCAGCAAACTGCTTTCTGGCTTCGTCCCACTGCTGGTGCGCGCGAAGGCCTGCGCTGTAGAGTTGATTGGGGACTCCCTCGATCGTCACCTCTACCTTTGTGATTTTGGGGTTATATAATTTGTCGGTTTTTCTAGCCCCGAGCTCGAACCGACGCTCCTCGAACAGCATCAGTATACCTTTCATCGAGCGGGCGGGTACATTGACATTAATATTCCACAATGTGTCGCTTTTGTCTTTCGTCATCTTGCGATGGCGAAGAACTCGGTCGTAAAGTATGGCAACGCGGCGTACGTATGGGTTCTGATCAATCGCGCTAGTTCGGGCATCGTGACCATGTCGTACTCCAACGAAACATTATCGATCGTATACGTCGATGCCATGTCGGTGGCTATGAGAACTAGGCCGTAGTCGTTGAACGTTAGTTCGTATTCGAGGCGGTCAGCCAAAGCGCTCTGATAGTAGGGCATGTGACTCTCCAGCAACTCAAAATCGAGCGGGATGTAGAAGCGGTTGCCGTAAGCGGCCGCGACCGCGTTGTCGCTCGCGACGTTATCTGCCTTTTCACTAGCCCCGATTCTAAGTCTGGTAACATTCTTATTTTTGCTGGTGTCAATACCCTGATAGATCGCATTTTCGCGCTCTTGCGCCGCCTTCCACAGGTCCTGATAGCAATGGTAGACGTCGCTGTCGTCGATCGACATCACCTCATTACCAGAAATCGTTATCATGGTCTTCTTGACGATGGCGCGACCTAGGTTCTGAACGACGGTTCGGTCCGCGTCTGTCAGCGAAATAGTGAAAGCGAGACGAACAGTCCCCGGCACGATGACGTCGTTAGCTCCGAGGTTTGGGAAGCGGACCAACAGCTGCTGTTTCTGGTCGATCGTCCATGGGTTGTTCGTAATAACGACGCTCTGTCTCACGCCTTTCGCCCCGAGGGGCTCCCGCAGTCTGCGGTATGGATTGAGTTTGCGGCCGTAGTGACTCGAAGACATAATTTCAGTGAAACTAAATACTCTATTAAACCTGTATGGTTTTTTCTTTAATACATAATTATTATATAATTATAAAAATGGAGGATTACGATATTGGTATGGACGAAGTCGGCCGTGACGATTATCTCGATGATGATGACATCGACGATGACATCGACGATGACATCGATGATGAAACGCCCTTCATAGAGACTCCAGTTCCAACCCAATCGTGATTGGATGAATTGGGGGAAATAGGTGGCGCTACCAACACCATTAGTTTAAGTCAGGAATTAGTCAAGTCAACTGTAGACGACTACTACAACAGTTTGGCAGAAAAAGGTGCGGTCCCATCTGTCGGCCGCGACTACTCCAAGTTCGAATTGGATCTGAAGGGTAGGTTGTGACTAAAAGCATCAAATATCCCGATCGTCAATATGAGGACCGGAAAACCCCTATCGCTGAACACCATTGCCGGAAACCGGGGCGGTGGCCAAATCGTAAAGGACGAACTCGGATTCCCAAATTGGAAGCGTGGTAAAACAATTATGCCGGCCCGCGCTGTAGAGGCCCTACAGTCTACCGACGAAACGATGGCGAAGACAGCCGCCGCGATAGAAACTGTCGAGCTCAGCGAGGTCCCTCATGTAGCCACCGACGCTATTCACACAATGGAGCTCAACGAAAGCGAGATAGAACAGTCCGGGGTGAATTGGTCCATAACCTCTCCAAACTCACGGCGCTGGATGAACATATCGCGCTAGTAGAAAGAAAATTTGGGGAAGCCGGTCACGATAGAGAATCTACCGAGCGGATCACCGAACGCCTGCGGTCGTTCCGGGATGAAAGAGAAGCTCGCTTGGAGGCTGCATCGGCTTGCCGTGAGGCGCTCCGCACCCAAATAAGTCGGATCCGCGAAACAATCTCAAGGGTTCTGCACGAGGAGACGACACTCGGTGAGCGACTTCGCACTCTATTCAGAGAGCAGGGCGTCACGAGAGTAAGCATCCTCGCAGCTCTCGGCATGACCATATCAACCATAGTTCTAGCTGTCGAGCTGCTCGTATGCGGTGCGTCGGCTGCACCCGCGCCAGCACCCGCGCCAGCAACCGCGCCATCCGGCGGAGCAAAGGAGTGGGCAAAAAAGCGTTTAAAAGCCCTCGCCAGTCTCCTGGCTAAACATGCCGGAAAGGCGGCTGCCGCGCTGCATGGACTGATCGGGAGTGTCGTCTCCTACTTGTTACCTATATTATCAAAAACGGCCGGATGGCTCGCCGAAAATACATGGGCTTTAATCGTGGCGATCGCCGGTCTTCTACTATTCTCTGCCACCATTAAGGATTGGAAGTTCCTAAAACCAAAGCGCGAGTAGTACGATCACCACGAGGGGGACGACGAGCCCTAATTTCTCCTCCTCGTGGGTTGTGGCACCAGTTCCACCAGTTCCAATCCAATCACCAACAATGTTGAAATTGGAACTGGTGGAACCCAATTCGTGAATTGAGGGTTTTATGACATCTTTTTCAAATTTATTTGAATTTCCCCCCTCACCCATGTTGACCCCGGCCGTCTTGGGGGTGCTCTTGACCCCGGCCGACTTGGGGGTGCTCTTGATGACATCCGTGTTCCCGTCCCCGTTGTAGCCCAGTTTTTGATCGGAGGTAGCGATTACGAACTGATTATTGTAACCCTCAACCGGGTCGTCTCGTAGTAACATATTTCTCGGCGCCAGATAAAGACCTGTTCCAAATTTATAGTTTAATGGGGTGCTGGCATTCTGCAAAACGTCTTGATGCCGATTGATCGCCGCCGGGAGGTCCACCGGACTGTTTATTGCGTCCTCGACATTTGCCAAGAACTGTTTTTGCGCGTCAAACGCATTCACGTCTCTTATTATAGAAGTGCGCGCTTGCGCCTGTGCGCCGAGGATGGCCCAGACGTATGTGCGAATGGAGTCATTGAGACGGGTAACTCCAGCCCTGGTGAACCCCTTCCCCCTATCCAAAATGAAAGTCCCCCAGCCGGTCTCGACGTCTTCGCTTTGTTCTTGTTGTCGATATGGATTATGGCAGATGGAGGGTATTTACAGCCGGAGAAATTACAGTATAATTGTGGAGGTGGAGCCGCACCGAATTTCATAGTGATTGAATTGAAAGTTCCCCACTCAGAGACGATATTGTTGTTTATAAATATATCACCTAACCCACCATTTACAGTAACTATTTTCTGTTTCCAATCGGTATTTTTAGAAATCTGAAATTCATTACATATTATTTCGTAGGCTTTGTGTTCGTACGGGTTGCATAGAGGGTCCCATTGATCCCCCTGGGGTGGTTTCACTTGCATCTCTTGTATGATTCTCCGGATCGTGTAGTAGACGTGAAAAATATAAACACGTCTGCTTAAAGCTCTCTCATTATGCTCCATGTGGTGTATGTAAGAGACACCACACCCGGTTGTGGCACACCACACAGCAAAATTTAAATGGTTCTGCCAAAACTGCATCGGTGTTACTTTCCACGCGTCTACGGTTTCTTGGGTAGTAATTTTGGGCATCTTATAATTATTAAATATGTTTAAAAAAGTTGTATCAAATGCGGTAAGCTCCTCGATAGCGGTACGGACCTTAACACAAACCTTTTGTTTTTTCTCCTCAAGTGCTTTGGCTTTGTTCGCGTCTTTACAAACTAGATTTACTCTTATTGTTTGGTGTATTAGCTTTCTAATTAAGTAGTGGATTCCTACCGTTAAGTAGTACACACCTCCCCCATCGTACTTTGCCTTTGAATTGAAGCTAAATACCTTGGTATCCATTGAAAGATATTATTATGTTTGCTACTATCACTAATGTTCAAAAAGAGAGTTGTGAACTTCAAAAGTCAATCGACAACTGCTGCGGAAAACGCCGGGTAGGCCTCGGTAAAGTCAACCTCACAGTATCGAAGGCTACCGGACTTGCAACAATGACCTCAGCCCAGACAACCGGGTAAGGATCTCCCCGACGTTGGGCATTCGACTCGGTTTTAGAGAGACATACTCCGCAAATAAAGGTGTGTTTGCCCCGGGTGAGTACGTCGGTAATAACCCG
Organism: Conchocele bisecta; assembly: GCA_029237695.1. Classification (NCBI taxonomy): domain Eukaryota; kingdom Metazoa; phylum Mollusca; class Bivalvia; order Lucinida; family Thyasiridae; genus Conchocele; species Conchocele bisecta. The sequence goes on along the minus strand of CM055265.1, from coordinate 191,362,862 downwards.
GTGGACTTCGCCTTCACGAAAAATCTCAGGGTACACCTGGATCGGGTGAACACATCGTACAACCTGTTAGACGGACCTCCCAGCACATTACTGAAAACCGTGCAAGCCAGTGATTGTTTCTTTGGGGAGACTGTGACCTTAGACTTCCCACGTCCCGAGATGAAAGTTTTGGAATCGGGACATATCCACGAATTTACGGTCTCTATTCTCGATGATCAAGCGAGAGAGTTGACGAGCTATTACCCGATTTCGGTCGTCCTAGAAATTTCCAATTGAGTATAGGTGCCCCCAATATTATAATTTAATTTTATAATTTTCTTAAAATTAATTATTAGGAGTATATACGGACCAGGTAGTTCTTCCCTTGAACGGGATTGGGTGACAGATATAAATTCAAAGAATTTGGAACTGGCAGAAGGGGGATTCACCCCAACAGAGAGTGATTTGTTAACTACCGGAAAAACCAAGGCCCTGATCAATAGAACTATATCGGCGGCCACGGACGAGATTCACAAGAGTCTACTATCACAACTCAGAGTATATGCCCTGGCTATGACTACACAAACTCGTGAAGAAACACATACAGAACTAAATGAACTAGGCAGGAAAATAACCGAATTTCGGGAAGAGGCCCGGACGGGGATTGAGTAAGTCCGGACGGGTATTGAGAAAGTCTGATCAGATATACAGACGGACCTTATGGAAGCCTATGTGGTGTTGCGCTCTGAGACCCATACAGCGATTGCGCAAGTTGGTGAAGGACTGAGTGTAGTGGTTGAGCAGTTTAAGTTAGTACACAGCAGAAACCCCATCATCACAGTTTGGGCTGAGAAGAGGGGGCCATTAAATGAGGGGGCCTATGAATATTCATTCGGTGCCAAAGCGAGTAATATATATGGGGGATACGTGATGACATCTCCAGGTACGGTTCGACGAATGGCGGTCTGTTCGGTTAATGCTAGTGGTAAACCTGTGGGCGCGGTCATCACAAATCTCATAGTGGATGGGGAAGAACGGGGGGGGGGGAGCCGCTAAACTCGCTGGACAGAGTTCAGGGGTGGTTTTGTACGCCGGTGATGATCCAATTAGACTTTCCGAAGGTAGTGTTATTAACTTTGTTACGAAATTCGCTAGCCCAGCGAGTTCTTCCACTGTTGTGACATTGTTGATTGAAATAAATTTGTAAAATACCAATAATATGAACGAATCACCGCTTCCGAGCACGCTTCCAATACCAACAATGTTGGACCCCAATCGCGGATTGGATAATATTGGTTTTGGCGAAATAAGTTCAAATTTTAGGTTGGACAATATCATAGAGATGCAGGATATTCTAAAACAAGAGGGGGAAACTCGGAGGGTAAATGCTAAAAAATATAGACGAGCTGAAAATATAGTGGAGGGGGTGAGCACCGTGCTGGCAGCAATTTCTATAATGGGTGGGGCCGGAACCGCTGCATTGTTATCTACAATCGTAGCAATTCCTATTGCCGCGGGTTTGAGTGGTGTAGCCACTGGGTCGGGGTTGTTATGTATGGCGTTCAGAGTGGTGGGAAGGAAATTCGAAAATAAAAGTAGAAAGCACGACAGAATATCGGTTCTCGCGAGGTCTAATAAATATAGCATCGACGTTATCGTGTCCAAAGCGTTGGCCGATAACAATATATCTGATGTCGAGTTCGAATCGGTGGTGGAGGAGATGTCTCGATATGAGGATTTAAAAAATACTATTAGAACGAAAGCACGTGCCACCCTTCCCAAGATTGAGAATACTGATTGGGATAAATTTAGGTTAAAACTGGGTGATAAAGTGGGAGGAAAAGTTACAACACCACCGTGAGTATGTCACCCACCGGCCACCATACATTTCTATAAACCACAAACTGTCCATACCAGGAAGTAATATATAGATCACCTCGATAGCTTGGTGCATTACACGCCAATCGCTATTGGAGAAATACACCGGCGTATGTCTTGATGGGTGTGTGTGTGTTTAAATCAATACACACCGTGGCCTCGATAATGTAAAATACACTGCAGCGGTCGGATAGGAACGCTGTTTAACGTTGATACAATATCGGTTTTATCTTTATAACTGACATTCTGATTTGAATTATTACTAAACGATAATACTTGCGAGCACGTAATTCCTTGTTAACCAGTCGATGCGTAGCCTGAGTACCACCGCATGGTGGACATAGCAGTGACACGGATCTGGTTCCTACCCCACAATGCCGACATGGGCGAGGCGAAACGGATCCTCTTCTCATGCATGCCCTGTGATGTTTGCAATACTCGTAAATACCGGTACGATGACATCTCTCGCGACTACCTTTTTTCAACTACGCACACTTAACTAGAATCAGCTTCTTCGGCGCGATTCATGGGACCCTTCTTCTCATACATGCCCTGTGATGTTTGCAATACTCGTAAATACCGGTACGATGACACCTCTCGTGACTACATGTACCTGTCTTCAACCACGCACAATTAACTAGAACCATTATGTGATTACATATACTGAGTATAACTTATGGATTTCTTATCTCTAATAGGGTGTATTTTGCCTTATCGATTATTGCACAACACTAGGTAGTGTTTATATTTCATAACAGCCTTCGTGGTCGTGTGGGCTAAGGCGCCACTCTATGGAGACGTGGGTTGTGAGTTCGAATCTCGGCTAGACCTAGACCTAAACCTTTTAATTTTTGTTTAACTTCTATCTTTACAAACGAAATCGCTATGGTAAACAAGCATGACAACGGCGTTCGTATCCGACCGCTCGAGGAAGTATATGGTCTCGTGTTGATGAACAATATTTCCCATTCTTCTCATACATACCGTGATAACAGTGGGGAAAAATCCAAGTAGTATATGAGAGTCAACAATGATGCCACCTCCTGATGGGAGGCACCGCGCGTAGCGGGGGGCTCCCAGATGGAGGTGGCATCATTTTGACTCTCATATACTACTGGTTCTCTGTAAATGTGACTGTAGAAATGGGGCTTATGGGATTTGTGACCAGTGTCGCTCCTGATCAGATAACACACTCTTGCTGGTTAGAAGCATGTCGGTAGTTTCATTGATGGAATGGCGAACGGTGCATATCCTGATCAGAATCTACAATGGTCTCAAAACCCATAAGCCCTATTTCTATAGTCACAGCCAATGTTCATGACGCTGTCAATAACGACACGCGACAGCAACGTCGCTGTTCCATGAATTGTGACAAAATTACGTCAAACTTAATCAGCCCAGATTCGCTACTCTGCAGGGGAAGGCTGTGGACAGCACCATAACTCTGATACGAGCATAAGTAAGAACTACTAGGTATTACACTGTTTGAGTCTGCTCTATTTGCAAATGTATCGACTGCAGCACTTTAAATGCAAGATTTATTTGAACATGTTGAAGGTCCTCTGCAATGAAAAATAATACAGTTGTCCACTTTTAAATTGATATCATATAGTCTGAATTAATGCCATTTTCTGGAAGGAAATGTCATTCAAATGACAACAGCAAGGTCAGCACCCATTGTTGACCACAATTTATAGTATAATTAATATATATAAGTCAGAGACATTCACCCACAGGGCTACTAAAAGAAGTCCAGTAAATACTCGTGGTAAATTATAACGTGTAAATATCATCTTGTGGTGTCAAGTGGGTGGGGTAATATTTAATGTTGCCTATGCTTTCACACATAACTTAATGAGCAATACGCTACAGTAAACAAGAGATATTATTCACCTGGTCACGGGGACAATGCTATCTACATATTAATTTGTAATACCTACCATGGTAAGTCAATGTCGCATAATCATTGTCTGTAAAATGTTGACTGCAAATGTATTTACTGGACGGCTCCCATTTGTCAAATCTCGATTTGCCTCGTCGAATCGCGTGAATCCATGCGTCGCGACGCTGTTTGTCCTTTGGGATAATGTGGTCACCCTTTCTACTACAATTGGGGACGATACACGTAGTTTCTGATCTTGTTAAACACCTGTCGTACGCTTCGCTACACGTGAATAGAATTCTAAACCGGAAGTTTATTCTAGGACCTATGTAGTTGAGGCGCCCTCTGTATTTGTTATCGGGGCAGATAACCGACCGATGACGCTCAAAATGACAATAAGCATTTAATACGTATATACGCTCCCCGTTTTATGTATCAGCGTCAATAATTGCAACAAAAGTACCAATATAGCCTTAAGCCTTGTGGCATTTACAAACATGTCGGGTGTTATGCTTGTTAATATATAAGGGTTTAACGAAAACATACCAGTGGTGAGTCACACCAGCAAAGGTATTGGAGTCACGGAATGTTCCAGATCAGTTATCAACAGAAAGAGTGATTTCCCCACTTTATTGCCGGTTACTGACCTCAAAATTCTTGATTTCCGTCTTACAATTATTGCGAAAAACTGGCATTAGGTGTACCTGGTAATAGCAATTAAACGCTATGTGTGTATATTAATGGCATATCTAAAGACTGAAATAATAAAACATAGCCCCCACAATACACCCTGATGCGGGACCCCATCTTTAAGATTTACAACACGAATACAAAACGTATGTATCCGGCCGTTTTCTCTTGCTATGGGAAGCGTCACTGAGAGTCTGATCAGTGTCTACGCTGTCCGTCAGCCATCAATGCCATCAATGTAGTAGCATTAATGACACCAGCAAAAATGAGTGTAGGTCTGTCAGACTTGAGGCCCGTTTACTAATTCCCCTCAGGTTCAATGCAAATACATATGTTATAAATCAATACTTTTTCTCGTAAAACATGACTCAGGCGCGGATACAGGGGGGGGGGGTCCAGGGGGTCCGGACGAAAATCTACAATACTCGAATAGTTGGATGACTTTTTTCGTGGCCTTTGTGTCAGGAAATCGCATCTGCTGCGATCTGGCATCTAACAATTTCCTGGGGGAGGACCCCCAGACCCCCCTACTCTACGATTTCGCGCTTGCGGAGGTCGGACATGCCGACTTGTAATTACAGACCACACCCCCCCCCCACCCCTGCAATTATTTCTGTATCCGCGCCTGCATGTATGTGATGAACAAACTGCGATTGAAATGTGTTTAACGACACACATGTATAGTGGAATATGAAACACGAATAAAGGTTAATAATGTATTTACTGAGATATCACTTTTTCATTTTTCTAAAAACAGCCATCTTGGAATTTGTTGTGAGAGCATATTTCAACTGATAAAATCTAATTGTACATTAATCGACATGCAATTTTAGGATTATACTGGTATGTTTTCGTTAAACCCTTATCTATTAACAAGCACTGGCCTGGGCAATTCGATAATCGTCATTTTTGTTGTTGTTTTTTTAGCTTATATTTAACGGCGGCACTGGCTCTAGGACCTTGCATGCCGTCTCCCAAGAATGAGAGAAAGAACGGAGGTAGAGATGTAGGTAGAGATTTTTGAGAGAAGCCGGTAATTCGTATTTACAGAGCAACTACGAATTATCGGTACCCGTTTACAGCTGGGTGAACTGGAGCAGTGTGGATAAAATGTGGATAAAGTGTCTTGCTCAATGACACAACGCACGCCGCTAGCCAGGCTCGAACCCACGACCCTTGGATCAGTAGTCCGACAAACTAACCATTACGCCACGGCGCTCCACTATAATCGGCAGTAGTTGTGGATCCGTTATTTATATGTGTATATGTGTTTGGAACATTGTACTTAGTTCCTGTTTCCAACCAGTATAGTCAGTCTCATTACAATTTCTTTTTTATTTGTCCTAGGAATTACAAATGTGCATTCTTATCTTCAACGAACTTACATAACACCCGACATGTTTGTAACTGCCACAAGGCTTAAGGCTATATTGGTACTTTTGTTGCAATTATTGACGCTGATACATAAAACGGGTTTAAAGAAGAGCGTGTATAAGTAATGCTTATTGTCAATTACAATAGGTATACTGCTTTTTAACATTAGCCATTTAAACATTTACCTGAATATACCATGGACGTATGTTATTGATGGTAGTAATTGGTTCGAACACCTTCCATACCCGGTTATTTACGAAACAAATCTACTTGGCTTTGTGCTTATGATTAACCATCGCATTGGCTCGAGGACATTGTATGCTGTGCAATGTGAATGCAAAATATGCGTGTTACTTTGCATGCAATGCACTTATTCACAAACCGTCATTGGGAATTCATTAGTTGACCGTTCATACACAATAAATTGAATAATCAGCTAGTTGACAAAACTTACCATAATATGTCATTTTATCATAGCATTTATCATCGTAGCATAATCGCGCTTTGTCAAAATATTAACAAAAAATTATATTTATTCGAAGAAAATCGATATTGATTGGTTCGGTGCATTTTCTGGTGTATAATAATGATACTTTATAGGATATCGACATCAGTCGTAATTAAGATGCTAGACATAATTGATTTAAATAATTTAAACTAATCAAACGTGATTCGTGTCACTCTAAAAACGGTATGGTAATATTACTTGATATTGTGTAAAATACGAACACTTTGGATGTTACATACATGTGGAATAGTTACATAATAAGGTACCCTCATAATTTCTGTAGACATGTATTTTTACATAATTTGAGGGAATCAACCTTTAAATGGCATTATGTAGTTAGCGGCAAATGCCATAATTAAGCATTTGGAGTAAATGTGCACCGGGTATGCAATGAGTTCGTTGTTGGTCGATTCAATTATGTAAGTCAGATGTTAACTAGACATTATGTTTGTAAAACATGGATATGCCTCCATGGCATACCGTATTGTAACTAGAGATTGTGTGTAAAAAAAACAACTTTGAATTGACACAAATTTCAATCATTTAAGAAAGAAAAAAGAAAATGGTGTGTTTTGAAGGTCCCAAAGTCAAGGTCATGTCGTTGGTGTTGTGAGTGTCACACGTGTTAAAGTGAATGAACGTTCAACATATTAAAGCAATCCTTGATGTAATATTGAAGATATTATATGACGGAGGATTCCTTTAATAGTTGGACTTTTCATTCATCTGAACATGTGTGACACATTCACACCACCAATGACATGATCTTGACCTTTGCGACCTTAAACTCATGCTAAAATACAGTCCCGTATGCCATGGGGAATATATCCATGTTTTACAAACATAATATCTAGTCTAACTCTAGAAAACGCGGTTATCGCCCCGGAGCTCAACATTATTTATTTCCGTCTTGCAAATAATGCAGAATACGGCAAATAAGTGTACCATCATGGCATGTAACAAACATTAAATGCTATTTGTGTATATTAAAGACATATCTATAGGTTTACACAATACATCCGGATGTATTGGACCCCATTTTTAACAATAGTATAAGTTAATGATATATGAAACCTGGGTGAACAGACAAATGACATAGCTAAATATTGAAACAATAAACCCTGATGAGCGAAACTCCATAGACAGCTAAATCCCCATGCCCAATGCAAGACAAAACGTAACGGGACAATACATACAAATTTGTTGTGAAGAGTGACATTTTAGTATGTATGAAAAGGACGGTATTTTGATCTAACACTTTCCATATACGGATTAATTCTCGAAACACCTACATCGTTTACGTGTGTCAATGTTCGACACAATGGACATTATGACATTCACGGAAACGTACACCTGGTATTTCATTCGCATTTGAATAGGTAAAACATTCTGCTGTGTGTAACTACTCTCCGCAATGTAATGTATTGATATCCTGATTGTGTAATGTTCGTATATGTCTTGCTTAATTGCGTACCATTCTGTGGTTATTGTCTCGTTACTTGTACCCAACTTCATGTAAATAACATTGTCATTAATGCATACTCAGCCATGGTCAAAAGCATTGTTAAGATAACGTGTGGTTGTGTGCATGCAATTACAACGTGACTGCTTGAAATATAGATGTTCATACTGCTAATCATAACGAAATACAGTCAATTGCCCAAACACAGAAGTATGCACATGCCGCTTTATTTAGCATTTGAAATAAAAACTGGCTTATTTGTTATGCGACCAGTGTAGCCAGCGGTCAGCCAGCATACTTTGTATGCGGTCTCAACAGTGCTTACGCTGTTCGCTATTACGCCTGAGTATAGTCTAACAAACACAACCGACTAGTTAAATTTCAATTAACGTTTAATTTCTTTCAAATTATACATGTATATATATTTCGAAAGAAACAATATATATATATTTCGAAAGAAATTAAACGCTAATTGAAATGTAACTAGTCGGTTGGGTGGAACGGATTGTGGTAATTGCAAAATTGTCACAGAACATGTTCTTTTCAACCGACATCTTAAATCACAACAAGCTATATACTCTATATTACAAATTTTACTCTATATTACAAGTTTATGCTCGTTTATAAATGCATGATTTCCTCCAGCTAAAAAAATACTATCGTACCAAAGTATTTGCAATATGTAGTAAGTGATATATGAGTATGTATTATTTATGAGAAAATATGGATGAAAGACAAGTATGGTGTTTGGTTTTGAATTAAACAATGCAAAATAATAAAAAGTTATCAAATTATCAAGTTGCACAAATTAACGAGTAAAACGATTGCAATTGACCAAGGTACACGATTATATGAAGTGCTTTCGTATTGTGAAATTACATATCACAAATACACAAGCTGTTGGCTACCACAATTGATAGAGTAGCGAATCGCTGGCAGTCATTATTGTGCAATTCATATAGCAGAATTTGACTTCAAGATTCAGAACACCATGCTTATCGTTTATCTGTATTTATTACTAACTATACATACTCTTAAATAGTATTGCTACCTACTGTTCTCGTTATATATATATGGGCCACCGGCTAAGAAAAGGGACCGTACAGTATTGCGTTAATTGGCACTAATTGGATATATAGTTCCGTTTGTACACTCGCATAGTATGATTTGATTCTAATCGTCTTGCTAGTGTCATTAATGCAACTCCATTGATGGAATAGCGAACAGTGTACGCCCTGATCAAATTCCGCGGATGCGCAGGCTGATCTTGGGCTACGCTGGTCGCATATGTTGAAGGGTCCCTTTTCTCAGCCGGGGGCCCAATTATGTCTCACTCATCGTAGTGAGCATGTACATTTGAACCATCTTTTGACCTTAAAAGTCGGCATGGGCGGGCAATGGACTAACGTAGTATACGTATCGTCATGTCGTTGAAAACATTTGTAATTCAATATATAACTGCTCTACATAACACATAATGAACGACGATCGTGTGTTCATAACATAATAATCATGGATTGCCGCTTATAGTGCCGTTAATACATATGAAATGTATTTGATACACAAGTAGGCGCATGCATTCTTCACGGAATTCCCGTCATGTGACGAATTTGCATAAGTTACAGTACGACCGAACCCCAGTTAGGAAACACATATGTTATGAATGCATTTATATAGCATCATCTATTTTGTCAGTAATGGGATGTACAACATCTGCATTGTGTAATGTGTTGTTGCGAATATGGTTTCATTTCAATACGAAGGTTACGTTTTGTACCATTGTTCGCCTATTTCCTCATTTCGGTTGGTAATGGTGTTTACCAGTGTATTGTTAGATTGTTTTAACTATAATGTTTGTCTGTCATATAACATGTATCTATGCTCTGATATCATTGTTTTAAATAATGTTAAACAAGTATATACATTGGCATGACGTCTTATTTCTATGTCTCGGAACATGACTACATCTATTTGAACCACATTACATTAAATGCATGTTCAGTTTTAACTGCAGATCGTTATATATGCTCTCGTGTATTATAGAGATATTACATCGGTCGAAAATCTAACCGATTAGTGATCATTGTAGTGCATGACCAACTGTGCGGCTGCATCGTCTTGCTCGGAGCGCGTAAATAACAACAGTGCACAACGGTAAGACCATCGACGTCGCTGACGTCACACGAGTTGATAAAACTATACGTAACATTCACCCGACAGTTGGCAGTTCTATAGAATATTCTATGTTCAGACATCAGCTGATATAAATTTGAATAACATCCTGCATTACATGTGAAAATTGTTTCGCAAATCCACATATTTTAACACACACCATGATATGCAAATCTGAAACAATGTTGTAAAATGTGCTATATGGGCTGGTAATGTTCAATAGCAATATCCCACAATCGCAATGCTGTATACAATAGTATGTACACTACTACTACATGTAGTATTGTCACACTATGAGGTAATTTATTAGATACTTTATGACATTATGGTATATAATATATGGTGAACCCAAAACGTTTTAGTATTGTATAAAATTGCCCCAGCAAACGAATGCATATGCAGTAACCAATATTAAGATAGTTGTTCCTTATTGGAGCCGCATGTACAGTCAATGGAAACGAAAAAGCTAACAAAAAAACGTTACTTACAAAATTAATCCATATTTACATTCAGTGTGTTATACATTGGTGCTTATCCTGCTAGTATGGAAAGTACACAGTATGCTGTAATTAGGAAATAATATGCACATTTAGCTGTTTACATGTATAGTTTCAATCTACAAACCTGTGTAGACACGTGAATATGTATACATGTTTAGACATCGTTTATTATTAACAAAGTATTGTAATGCAGTATAGTCACACGCAGATGCCGAACATGTGGACATTGAATATTTGTGTAGTTAACTGGAGGCTTTTTCGAGTTGTATTTCTCGCTTGACGTCCACAGACTTTCCATGGGGCTCCAATAAAGGAACAACTAGCTTAACGGGTATGTGGCAACGTTTTAATAGTTTTTCATTAACTTTTCATATCAATAATTAGTTATTTATATCAAGAATGACTGGATGTATTGATATCAAAAGTTGATTGATTTTGTGACGTCGAATTAAGAACTTAAATTATATATATATATCCAATTATGAACCCAACAGCTGACGTTCGCACACCAATTGAAATGGGACGAAAACACCTACACGTACATGCACGCATAATATTCATATCCATGTTTCCAGTATCTGTTTGTGAGTATAATGCTAGTATTAAATGTCACATAATGCAGCAGTATATGTAAGAGTAGATGATAAACATGTGGGTATGAATTGTGACATGTGGTACATATACATATATGTGGAGAACTCGGCAGTGCGCCCGATAATTACGCTGTGTGACATGTGGAACATGTACACGTATGTCGGGATCTCGCGAGAACGTACTCAAAATAAGCTCAAATATACATGTCACACAGAGTAGTGGTCGGACGTACACCAGAGTTCCCGACATAGATGTACATGTACCACATGTCACACGGAGAAATGAAGGGACGTACGCCAGAGTGCCCGACATACATGTACATGTGTCACATATCACACAGCGTAGTGACGGGACCTATTCCCGAGTTCCAGACATACATGTACATGTACATGCCCGTAGCCAGGGGGGGGGTGCGTTGGGTGCGTCCGCACCCAACGTTTTCGGACAAGCCAAGATTGTTTTTGCTCATGAACACACAATCACGTTATCAAAGATGCCGATGATAGCTGCACGACAGACGCACCGGTCCAACAGCGTGGACGACAGTGTAACATGTGCGTGTGAGGGCACATGTGAGCACAGGATAGAGACATACTACATAATTAATTAGGCTACGCCTTTCATCGACCATATCAACTTGGAACTAGACATCCAGTTTTCGTCATTAGCAGTGACCGCTTCTAAGCTGTTGGTCTTGAACCCAGCCGTGTTCAAGAGTGCCGGTCATCATGACATCAATCAACTAGGACAATCATATGAAGAGGATTTGCCGACACCTGCCCTTCTCGAGGAAGAACATGCACGCTGGGTTAAGCGTTTTGTCTCAGAAAGTGATCCGCCATCCTCGTGTTCCAGTGCGTTACGTTCATGCGATCCATGTTTATATCCGAACTTTCACACATTGTTGAGAATCGACAACGCACGTTACCTGTCACCAGTGTAGAATGTGAACGTGCCGGTAGTGCATTGAAGCGACTTCACCACTATTCACGTGCATCTATGACCAGTAGTCGTCTTACTTCGCTGGCGCTCGTATACATTCATTATGGCTTCAAACACGATGTGCGGGAAATAATATCCCGATGTGTACGCCTACATCCTCGTAGGATGGAATTGGAATCACTCTTGTACTAGTCCAAATATTTAGACTCCGTGTTGAATATTTTGCTTGAATGGGAAATACATTATACATTACGTACGTAACTGCCATATACATACAGCAGTTATTTATATACCTATCAAAGATATGTGGTGAATGCATGGTGTATTCTTCAGCCAGATACGACACGGCAGATTGAAATTCCGTATTCCACTCAGCGGCTTTCTGAATCCATATTCCACTCTGTTCTCGTTCTGATTTGCCAGAACTACTTGTCATCAGGAAAGTTCGGTAAATCATAATGATGTCCTTCAAATGAGAATAACCCCGTAAAAGCTAGTCATTTTCACTTAAAATGCATGCTGTCAACGGACAATACACTCGATGTAGGATATTAGTCGGGATATGTTTAGAAAATAGGACAGAAAATGATAGCTGAAATGTGACGTCGTTTCTGGTCGCGTGTCACTACCGCGACGTCTCAGTGCTAGGCGATAAACCAAATGACTGCCGTCAAAGCACTGCGCAGAAAATAATTACAACTTTATAATCCAATTATACGATTTTTCAATGCAATATATGTGTTTTAAATGTTTGACTGGTATATAAGAAACGCAATATTAGTACAGTAACGTGATCCTTGGACCGGAAAGCTCTCGTTGGTCTTGGGCAGATCAGCTGATCAACTCGACTGCGTCTCGTTGATCCAGCTGATCTGCCTAATACCAACTCGAGTAGTAGTAAGGGAGTCAAAATGATACCACCTACCGTGATATCATTTATAACCCTCTATAATACCCCCACCACCCCCGAAAAACCAAAAATTGGTGAACGAGGAAAATTGTCTCCCGATAGCAAAGTTACGAATTTTTTGAGAAAATAATTTTGAAAAGAGGGAGTCAAAATGATACCACCTCCAACCAAAAGTTGGTGGTGGTATTGTAGTCCCAATTATATTGGTAATTGACTTTTGAAAAAATATATTGGTGCCATAAATACATCATTTTTTTTTCACGTCCAATTGAACAGATACATTTCATGGGTTATAATAAAATATTATTATAGAAAATGGATAATACAATTCAATTGGAATTGAAAGTTTTTAATGACTGTGTTGAAGAAGTTTACGAAGCTTACGGGGGTTATGATCCTGTATATAAATTCTATAAAATGAAAACACTAGGAGATATCGAATACATGAAATACCAGCGTAATTTATTACGCTCCGATAAAAACGTTGCATTTACAATATTATACCGGCAATTATGTCAACTATACAAGAGGCAAATACAAACATTAAGACGGATAATGCGTATCGGATATGAAACTAAGGTGTATTATATAAAATTATTAAAAACCCAACGATTCGTTTACGAATGTACATTTCTACGATATCGCTTATAAAGATATTGAAAAATTATTATTGAACAGAAAAAAAAACTACTAATTAATTTATAGCCGAGTGTGTTTTCCTTATCGAAGGTATGTAAACGGGCTATCTGGAATTATTTTTCATCAACCTCGAGCGGTCTTATAGGAACGCCGTTATCATACTTTGAGTGTATTTTTCCTTATCGATGGTATGTAAACTGGCAATCTGAATTTATTTTTGTATCAACCTCGAGCGGTCGGATAGGAACGTCGTTGTCATGCAGTTGTTTACCATAGCGACCACATTTGTAGGGATAGAAATAAAAAATGTTTTAGCTCCCACCGAGACTCGAACTCCTTAAATTAATTATAAAAGTATTAATAATTTAAAGCTGAACATCCCCTATAATTACATAGAAAACATAACAATTAATTAATATAAGAAAACAAATAAAACACAACTATTTTCACCAACAAAGTCAGGGGCTGGCGCGGGTTCGAGTCTCGGTGGGACCTAAAACTTGTTTTCTTTTTTTTAAATTGTTAATAATTTTCCTAAAATTAATTAATAAATTGTTTACTGCACCAATATAATTAATTTTATAATTAATTTAAAGAAAATTATAAAATTAATTATTTAATAAAAATATTAATTTCCTCCGACTTTATCTCCAAGTTGTACCCTAAATTTATCCCAATCAGTACACTCAAGCTTTGGCATGGTGGCGCGTGCTTTGATTATAATATCATTTTTTAATTTTTCATATCTCCCCATTTCTTCCACTACGGATTCAAACTCTAAATTTGATATTTTCTTATCGGCCAACGCTTTGGACACTATAACGTCGATGCTATTTTTCTTAGACCTGGCGAGAATGGATATTCTATCATGTTTTCTACATTTTTTCTCGAGTTTTCCACCCGACGCCCTAATTACCATACAAAGTATTCCAGATAAAACGGTAATTCCACTCAAAACACCTGCAAGTGGAACCGTTACAATTGTAGATAGCGTTGCAGCAGTTCCCGCACCACTCATTACAGATAAACTTGCCAGAACCGTACTAGATGCTTCAGCTATATTCGCCGCGCGCTTATATTTTTTAGCGTGTCTTTTTCTATTTCTATATTCTCTAACTAAAATATCCTGCATAGCGACGATATTATTCAACCTAAACTTCTTTCGTTAATTGTACACAGTGTTGATGGAGTGGTATTGACAATTGGATACCGTGTTGATGGAGTGATATTGACAATTGGAAGCGGTGATTCGTTCATGATTTTCAATATATTAGTATTTACAAATTAAGTTCAATTAACAATGAGACAATAGTGGAAGAACTCTCTGGGTCACCGATTTTCGTAACAAAGTTAATAACACTACCTTCGGAAAGTCTAATTCGATCATAACCGGCGAACGAAACCACCGTCGAACTATCTCCAGCGATTTTAGTGACTCCAACCCCCCGTTCTTCCCCATCTACTACAAGATTTATCGTGACCGCGCCCACAGGTTTACCACTAGCATTAACCGAGCAGACCGCCATTCGGATAACTGTACCTGCAGCTGTCATGGCGTATCCCCCACATTTATTACTCGCTTTGGCACCGAACGAATATTCATAGTGCCCCTCAACCAATGGGCCCCGCTTCTCAGCCCAAACTGTTATGGCACGTTTTGCTGTTTTCATTGTTTGCACCAATCCGGCAAGCCCCTCGATAGAGATATGGGCCTCAGTACGAATCTTATAAGAGGCCTCCTCAAGAGCTTCGGTCGCGGTTCTACGATCATGTTTCAGTTTATCGGAAACTTCGGCTATCTTTCCGTCTAGTTCGGTAAGTGCCGCTTCTCTGCTGAGAGAGTCCTCTAAGCGCAACGCATCATAAGCCTCCGTAATGGTCGCCTGGTGGCCTTCTAGGGCTTTTTCAACACCCGACCGGGCCTCTTTTTGAAATTCGGTTATTTTCCCGTCTAGTTCAGCAACCGCCGCTTCTCTGATGAGAGAGTCCTCTGAGTGCAACACCTCATAAGCCTTCGCAAGGGCTGCCTGGTGGTCTTCTCGGGCTTTCTCAATACCAGTTCGGACCCCCTCAACACCCAACCGGGCCTCTTTTTGAAATTCAGTTATTTTTCCGTCTAGTTCAGCAACCGCCGCTTCTCTGATGAGAGAGTCCACTGAGCGCAACACCCCATAAACCTCCGTAATGTCCGCCTGGTGGTCTTCTCGGGCTTTCTCAATACCCGTTCGGACCCCCTCAACCCCCAACTGGGCCTCCTTTCGAAATTCGGTTATTTTTCCGTCTAGTTCAGTAAGTGCCGCTTCTCTGTTGAGAGAGTCCTCTGAGCGCAACGCCCCATAAGCCTCCGCAATGGCCTCCTTGTGGTCTTCTCGGACCCCTTCAACCCCCGACCTGGTCTCTTTCAGAAATTCGGCTATTTTTCCGTCCAGTTCAGTAAGTGTCGCTTCTCTGCTGAGAGAGTCCTCTAAGCGTAACGCATCATAAGCCTCCGCAATGGCCTTCGCAAGGTTAACCTGGTGGTCTTCTCGGACTTTATCAATACCCGACCTGGTCTCTTTTCGAAATTTGGTTATTTTTTTGTCTAGTTCAGTAAGTGCCGCTTCTCTGATGAGAGAGTCCTCTAAGCGCAACGCATCATAAGCATCCGTAAGGTCCGCCTGGTGGTCTTCTCGGACTTTATCAATATCCGACCTGGTCTCTTTTCGAAAATCTATTATTTTCCCGTCTAATTCAGTAAGTGCCGCTTCTCTGACGAGAGAGTCCTCTAAGCGCAACGCATCATAAGCCTCCGTAAGGTCCGCCTGGTGGTCTTCTCGGACTTTATCAACCCCCAACCGGGCCTCTTTTTGAAATTCGGTTATTTTTTCACCTAGTTCGTTTAGTTCCGTATGCGTTTCTTCACGACTTTGTGTATTCACAGCCAGGGCATAATTATTCTCTAAGTTGTGATAGTAGACTCCTGTGAATATTGTCCGTGGCCGCCGATATAGTTCTATTGATCAAGGCTTTTGTTTTTTGGGTAGTTAAAAAGTCACCCTCTGTCGGGATGAATCCCCCTTCTGCCGGTTCCAAATTCTTTGAATTTGTCACCCAATCGGAAGAACTACCTGGTCCGTATATACTCATTTTCAATAATGTTGATAATATATATAAATATATAAATTACGAACATGCGTTTAATTCTAATTAATTTTCTTAAAATTAATTAATTTGAAATTTCTAGGACGACCGAAATCGGATAATCGTTCTTCAACTCTCGCCCTTTATCATCAAGAATAGAAATCTTCAATTCGTGGATATGTACCGATTCCAAAACTTTCATCTCGGGGTGTGGGAAGTCTAAGGTCACAGTCTCGCCATAGAAACGGTCGCTGGCGGGCACGGTTTTCAGTAATGTGCTGGGAGTGCCGTCTACCGTGTTGTATGATGTGTTCACCCGATCCAGGTGCACCCCGAGAGTTTTTGTGAAGGCAAAGTTCACCGGGGTATCGCCGCGGTGCTCGCCCACGGGAAAGACAAATTTAAACGGGAACTGAAACCCTTCATCCTCGTTGTAAGGGGGTGCAAATTTAAATCCTAACATTGAGGCCAACCCCGGAGTGATCTTTAATTTTTTATCAACGGACAATGTCGCAATCCCCGTGGCTTTTGAGACTGCGAGAGTGCCATTATCAGGCATATTCGTCGCGATTAAACCTTGGACATCTCCGAAACCCCAAAGGCCAGGACTTAATATGACAGCTGCTTCCCGAATGCGTCTCCTTGTTTCTTCAGGACTATCGGAGTCCTCTAGATCTATACCATCTCCGGAATAGATACCCTCTAACCATTCTATTCCGGAGATATCCTTGTGCATTTCAATGTTTTTCCACCCGACCGTGAATGTGATTGATCTAAGGCCTACCCGACGTTGTCCGCAGCAGTGGTCTATTAATTTTTGAAGTTCACAACTCCCTTTTTGAACATTAGTGATAGTAGCAAACATAAGAATATCTTTCAATGGATACCAAAGCATTTAGCTTTAATTCTAATGCAAAGTACGCGGTCGGTGGTAAATACACGCAAAAAGACGTTGTTAACCACCTTGTACACCCAACCGTAACAGTTAGACCGGAAAGTGGCTTTGCCACCAATTTCCCTAACATCTTTGAACAATATAGGCTGCCCAAGATTACTACGATGGAGGCGGTAAACTGGTGGAAAGCAACACCGATGCAGTTTTGGCAGAACCAAATAAATTTCGCTGTATGGTGCGCAACAGCCGGGTGTGGAGTTTCACATAAAGACCATCTGACATCCAAGAATGTCATGCTCCGAAGTGTCTACAACTTTCACGCGTATTATACTATTAGGAGGATTCTCAAAGAACTAGGTATTTCATTACCTCAAGACGACGCCTGGGATCCCATTTCCAACGCATACGACCGTATGGCGTTTGAAAGACTGTGTAACGAATTTAACGTTTCAAAAGACGCGGACTGGAGACAGAAAGCATTTCCTACCAGCACCGGCCTCGGGGACGTTCTCATTCGGGGCCAGTCCGGGAATTGGACGCAGACTGATTTAAGACACGATCACTCCGGTAACCACATCGTCAGTCGGAACGCCGGGAATTTTGAGCCCGCGACTATGACTTTCGGGCCGGAAGTGTCTGGAGGTCGGCACTGTGGCGTGTTTTCTTGTAAAATGTTACTCCGAAACGGGTCACGTCGATTACATACATCAGGCTGCTGAGGTTCAGAACGCGTGGGGTACATTTATGTTAGATAAGGGTCTAGGGTTCACGCAGGCCAGGGTTACTCGCGTCAACGACTCCATTCGCACGTACGTCTGGGCCATCCTCGGCGCACAGAAGCAAACTCGCAGTTCTATACTGGGCACGGGAACAGCGTTTGATGCACAAAAACAATTCTTGGCACTTGTAGAGGACGCCATCTCAGCTAGGGTGGACCTGGAGAAGGCGATCCAGAATTATCAAGACGTTTTGCAGAATGCCAGCACTCCAGTAGACTATGTATTTGGAATAGGTCTTTATATGGCGCCGAGCAATATGATACTACGAGACGACCCGGTTGACGGTTACAATAATCAGATCGTAATCGCCACCGCCAATCAAAAAATCGGCCACAACGGTAACGTGAACACGGATATCATCAAGCGCACCCCCAACATGATCGGGCGCGGAGTTGTAAGTGGAACCGATTTCATAAAACCCCCAAAACACAAAATGGATACACATCCCTCAACACAATCGAACCCAGTACCCCTAATTCACAAATTGGATGCACCATCGAGTTCCCCCAATCCAATCATCAACAATGTTGAAATTGGAACAGGAGCGGAAACACCAATCGAGATTGGAAGCACAACACACGAGGAGGAGAAATTAGGGCTCGTCGTCGCCCTCGTGGCGATCGGACTACTCGCGCTTTGGTTTTAGGAACTCTCTGGCGAAGAATAGTAGGAGACCGGCGAGTGCCACGATTAAAGCCCAAGTATTTTTAGCGAGCCATCCGGCCGTTTTTGATAATATAGATAGCAAGTAAGAAACGATACTTCCGATCAGTCCAGGTAGTGCGGCAGCCGCCTTTTCGGCTAATTTAACCAGGAGACTGGCGAGGGCTTTTAGTTGTTTCTTTACCCACTCCTTGGCTCCGCCGGATGGCGCGGGTGGTGGTGTGGGTGCTGGCGCGGGTGGTGGCGCCGCACCACCAGTGAAAGCTAGAACTATGGTCGATATAGTCATGCCGATAGCAACGAGGATGCTTGCTATCGTGACACCCTGCTCTCTGAACAGAGTGCGAAGACGCTCACCGAGTGTCGTCTCCTCGTGCAGGACCCTCGAGATTGTTTCGCGGATCCGACTTATTTGGGTGCGGAGAGCCTCACGGTTAGTCGATGCAGCCTGCAAGGGAGCTTCTCTTTCATCCCGCAACGACCGCAGGCGTTCGGTGATCCGCTCGGTAGATTCTCTATCGCCACCCGCTTCCTCCAGTTTTCTTTCTTCTAGCGCGATATGTTCATCCAGCGACGAGAGTTTGGCGAGGTTAAGGACCAGTTCGCCCCGGACCGTTTGCATAACCTTATCGAGGCCCCGGAGTTCGCGAAGAGGTAACGGTGGGTCATCGTTGAGTATTTCGTTTTCGCTGAACGTGGTCTCCATCGTGTTAATAGCGTCGGTGGCTACTCGAGGGACCTCGCTGAGCTCAACCGTTTCTATCGCGGAGGCCGTTTTCGCCATCGTTTCGTCGGTAGACTGTAGGGCCTCTACAGCGCGGGGCGGCATAATTGTTTTACCCCTCATCCAATCTGGGAATCCGAGTTCGTTCCTTATGAGTTGGCCACCGCCCGGGTTTCCTGCAATGGTGCTCAGTGTTAGGGGTTTACCGGTCATCGTGTTGACGATCGGGAGATTTGATGCTGCTTTTAGTCGCAATCTACCGTTCAGATCAAATTTGAACTTAGAGTAGTCGCGACCGACAGATGGGACCAGACCTTTTTCTGCCAAACTGTTGTAGTAGTCGTCTACAGCTCCCTCGAGTAATTCCCGACTTGTTTCGTGTTTCGTCATTATAATCATCATCATCACCATCGAGGTAATCGTCTCTGCCGATTTTATCCATGTCAATATAGTAATCAGCCATATTTATAATTTTCTTAAAATTAATTATGTATTAAAGACAAAACCATACGGGTTTAATATAGATTCACTAAATTATGTCTTCGAGTCAATACTGTCGCAAACTCAATCCATACCGCAGACTGCGGGAGCCCCTCGGGGCAAAAGGCGTGAGACAGAGTGTCGTTATTACGAACAACCCATCGACGATCGACCAGAACCAGTAGCTCTTGGTCCGCTTCCCCAACCTCGGAGCTAACGACGTCATTGTGCCGGGGACTGTTCGCCTCGCTTTCACTATTTCGCTGACGTCGACGGACGAGAACCGAACCGTCGTTCAGAACCTGGGTCGCGCCATAGTCAAGAAGACCATGATAAAGATTTCTGGTAATGAGGTGATGTCGATCGATGACAGTGACGTCTACCATTGTTACCAGGACCTATGGAAGACGGCGCAAGAGCGCGAAAATGCTGTCTATCAGGGTATTGACACCAGCAAAAATAAGAACGTAACCAAACTTAGAATCGGGGCTGGTAACAAGGCAGATAACAACGCGAGCGACAACGCGGTCGCGGGCGCTTACGGCAACCGCTTCTACATCCCGCTCGACTTTGAGTTGCTGGAGAGTCACATGCCCTACTATCAGAGTGCTTTGGATGACCGCCTCGACATGTTATCGACGTATACGATCGATAATGTTTCGCTGGAGTACGACATGGTCACGATGCCCGAACTCGCGTGATTTATCAGAACCCAGTACGCCGGGCGCGTTGCCATACTTTACGACCGAGTTCTTCGCCATCGCAAGATGACGAAAGACAAAGTCGACACATTGTGGAATATTAATGTCAACGTACCCGCCCGCTCGATGAAAGGTATACTGATGTTGTTCGAGGATGCTCGGTTCGCGTTCGGTGCTAGAAAAACCGACAAATTCTATAACCCCAAAATAACGAAGGTAGAGGTGACGATCGAGGGAGTACCCAATCAACTCACAGCGCGGTGGGTCTTCGCGCGCACCAGCAGTGGGACGAAGTAAGAAAGCAGTTTGCTGCCGGCTCTAAGCGCTCTCCGGAGGTTGTAGCAGTTGCCAAAGACCTGCATCTCTCGGCCGTCTCCCTCGGGGAGTTCCTGAATACCAAATACGCGTTATGGTTAGACATGCGAGCCAGCGACGACGACCAAATACACGCAGCGGACGCCAAGTTGAGAACGCTAGTGAGGGTGTGACGATCCAGATAACCAAAGAGGCGGATGGAGCTGGCACATTGAACGTGTACTTATATATAATTACAGACGCACAACTCAACATCGAAGATGGTCGATACGTCTCAGCACTCTACTGATTTTAATAATTCTAAAGAATTAATTAGCAATCAATACCAATTCACGATTGGAGATGCCCACTCTGCCATAATATGTGGGCAGACAGGATGTGGAAAAACGGTTTTCATCCTAGACTTGCTCGAGGGCTCCTACCGTGATGCCTTTCGTCACATTGTGATCCTGTGTCCCACTGTGCGGCACAACGATACTTATCAGCGGCGCCCGTGGATATGGACCGACCCTGAGGTATACGTTATTGACCCCGGTGATAGGCTTCACGATTGGCTGCGTGGTTTATACCAAAGATTCCAGGGTGAGCCCACCCTATACGTGATTGACGATTGCTCAGCCAAGGCGGCGATGACCAAAAAAAAGGACATGCTCTCCGAGCTCGCATTTTCTGGCCGCCATGCTAGGCAAAGCGTATGGATATCCACTCAAAAGTACAACGCCGTCCTCAAGGATCTGCGCGAGCAAACGAAATGGGTCGCCCTCTTTCACTGCAAGGACCGAGACTCATTCGATGACTGTCTTCGAGAGAATGACGTTATCCCAACGCGAGAGGAGCGCCTGGAGGTTCGACAGATGCTTTCGGAAACTAAGCACGCCAAGCTTTTGCTAAAGACTGATCAACCAACTGCTTACGAAGTTATCAATTCAATTAATTTTATAATTAATTAGCAATTACTTAACGCTCGTTAGTAATTGCCGAGTAAATGCTTAACAATACTTAGCAACTTGCTGAACAATGCTGAACAAAATGCTGAACAATGCTGAACAAATGCTTAACAAATGTTGAACAAATGCTGAACAATGGTTAACAATGTTAACAATTTGGTGCTCCGCTGCGAGCTTTGTTGCGAGCATAATGGTGATCATAAGTATCTGGGTGGTGCGCTTGGCAATATGTTAAAGTGATGAGACTTGTTAGAATTAGTTAAATTAATTTTAAGAAAATTAGCAATAATGAACTGCGACGAACTTCTCGATCAGCTAATAGAAGAAACCTCAACTCCGACTGCCAACATCCTGAAAGATAATGAAACATCAACTCCGACAGAGCAATCGGGATCAACTCCAACTCCAACGGCGGTTGGTATTGGGTTGAGTGCAAACGACTCCGAATGAAAATGAAAATGCGGCGCGACGAGAGCGGCTAGCTGCGCTGGTTGCTGGGGGACAATCGGAGCATTATCTCGGTAGGCGTCTCTCAGTTTTTCAGGTGGATAAGATGTCAGATGCGGAGATCGATAAAACATGTATGCGCGATACGAATATAGGTTAGGTGCGGAGATGACAAAAACTCTTGGATCGGCGGCTATTCATTTGTATGCAACCGCCGTTAGTATACTTCTCCCTATACCAAACACCGCGGGATTGATTGACGATCTAGAGACTGACCCTTTTATAGGTCACACTCTTAGAACAGCCTGCTGCTCAATTTATCACAAGTTTGGAATGTACTTAGCTCCGCTGACAACCGCGTTGACCACGGGTAAACACTGTCAATTTGGACATATATGCCCACGAACTATAAGCCCTAATATTAATATCATAAATGATGACACAAGACACGAGAGTGACGGAACAGCAATCTCCAACAGCGTTGGGGATTGCTCCAACCCAATCGAACCCGATTGCAGCACTTCCAACTCCGATTGATCCTCCAACCCAATCGCGATTGGAGTTGGGGGTTGCACGACATAAAAACCCAAAAAGGCAGGCAGCTGGGAGGGCGGCGGCTGCCACCCGAAAAGATAAACAAGATAAAATACTCGCCGAGCTTAGAGAGGCTAAACAGTCGTTGCAATCGGGGACGGAGACAGCAAAACATCTGAAGACAGAGCAATCGGGTTCAACAGTGTTGAGTACAACAACACCCCCAATTCACGAATTGGAAGCACACTCAACACCCAATCGAGGTTGGGCGAATCCGATTGGACCCCAATTCACGAATTGGAGTTGGGTTGTTGGTGGTGGTCTGGCAGTTGTTGGTGCCCTGTGCGTGTGGAAATACCCCCTATTACACCAATCTTTATCGAAAAAACAACCAGCCAGTGTTCCGAAGAAAGTTACGAAACACCAATCGCGATTGGATGCGCCCCATTTAAACATTGATCGCGACCCCTTTTATATGCAATAATTATAATTATCAACAATGGCTGAACAAGATGGTAAAATGTTAGTGAATGCGCTTTATCACGCCGTGGTGATATCGGGTTTCAGTATCGGGTATGCTCGACTATCAAAGATGGCCCTAGGAGGGTCCGCTCCAAATTGGACTTTACTGTGAGAGACATAGGGCTCGCGACCTTAGATGTAGCGGCCGCAGTTTTGGACCGAGATTATCTAGTTAAAAGCTGGAATTATACCCGTTAATATATGGAAATAAATGGCTCAATCGCAGTAATAGTAGGTGGTGCGCTTGTAAACGCATTGGCGTTCAGCGGTAGCAACTTTATATTCTCTAAAATTAGAAGCTCGAACGTGGATGAGGAGCGCAAGCGTCACGATTTAGCTGTAGAACAACTCAATAGCGCAAAGGAAGCATGGTCGAAAAAACGAACCGCCCATCTGGACTGGGTCAACGAAGAGCTTCGCCGCGAAATCACGCCGCACAAACTTTTCAGAACGTTGAAGAAGCCAACCGCGAGTAAGCGCTGGCATATCCACACAAAAGTCTCGATCCCATTGATCGCGAGCCCCAACTTTCAGATTTCTATGTACCGTCAGAGCCACAAAAATATCGCGAAATCGCATTCATCGTCGTGGTAATGGGTGTGGTTGGTCTCGTCGGCTACTATATTCAATCGAGATTTTAAATTAATTATTTTAAATAAAAAAATTTATAAATATATATATATAGAACGATGTCAGTTGACGAACTTTATTTTGCTATGATTGATGTAGGCTACACTGCCCTTAAACACCGTATAGCTGGTGCAAAGGGTATGATTCGTCTGGCCCGAGATTCTCTCGAGATGTGGCGCGAAGACGAAAAAGCGGCCACCCTTTTCGCAAAGCGGATGTTATATTCCTCCACCAATCCTGGCGGATTGGATTTTCCCAAGTTCCTTCAGAACTTAACCCCCAATCGCAATTGTACTTCCAACAAAGGTTTATTATTATCGACGCAGTTACCGGACGATCTGGCGAGGGCATGTTGGAGATTGTCCGATATATTAGAATACTTCGCATACGATGAACACGCGCAAACTTGATACCAAACTATCGGTTCGCCTAACGCACAAGCTGGCGAACACGTACTACAGCCCCCGCGGCTACTGGAAGGGACTTGCTGCCATCAAGAACCTCGCGGCGGCGACCAAGGTTTCAGAAAACGCTGTCAAGGAATGGCTCAAGAAGCAGGCCATCTGGCAGATCTATTTATCCGCGCCTCACAATATTCCGCGCCCGAAATTCGACGTGCCAGGTGCCGAACCAAGTTCACCAAGCGGATCTCCTGTTTCTCCCTCACGATCGCGTCGGTCGCAAGACGTACAAGTACGCACTGACAATCGTTGACGTAGCGAGTCGTTATAAGGGGGCTGAGCCGTTGGCCACTAAAGAGTCTAAGGAGGTGGCCGAGGCTCTCTCCCGAATATATAAGAGGAGTCCTCTCAAATGGCCGAATCTTCTCCAGGTCGATCCCGGCCGCGAGTTCATGGGCGCGGTCTCTCATCTATTGTCTAAGCACGACGTTTCTGTCAGACGTGGCCGCGTCAACATCCACCGGGACCAGGGGATCGTGGAGCGCTTCAATCGAACCCTGGCTGAGAGACTGTTCTCGGACACCAATACGCTAAAGAACTTGTAGACCCTCATTCGCGATCGACCAAGTGGGCGGCCAGCTGCCCGCCGTGGTCTCCGCACTGAACGGAGAGGTGACCAGATTGATAGGTAAGAAGCCTGTAGATGCTATCAAGTTTAAAAGGGTGACGAGCAAGCCCTCTGCCGTCTCGCGCGGGCGACCCGTTGGTTTAGAGGAGCAACGGCTTCCATCGGATATTGACGTCAGGTACCTCTATCACCGGTAGAGCTCGAAGGTGGCAGCCGCCGCGCGACTGATCCCGTGTGGTCTCTCAATGTATATCATCTAGATCGATCTATTACCAAACCTGATGAGCCTGTGCTCTACTATTTGGATGATGGGCCATCTCGAGGGTTTGTTCGCGAAGAACTTCTTATGGTGCCTTCTGACACCCAGCTACCCCTGGATCGTCAGAGTCTTTAGATTGCTAATTTTCTTAATTTTTTCAAAATTATTAATTAAATAAATCATTAGAGAGGTTCTGTATGTATTCCGTCTGGTAACACGCGTCTTTTATCGTAGTATGCCGAGAGTCCTAATTTTTGTTGACAGTACGTTTTCATAACGCCGTCTTTCATTTTAAATCCTCTATTTTGTGCTACATCTATAATGTGTTTTCCATCTTCTGTAGTTTTCACTTAGTACTCGTTTATATCTATCCCAATTTAAATTGTTAGTTCTCTGGACATTCCTTTCGCAGAGTTTTTATTAATAGAATTAAATTTTTCTACAAAATAACACTTACTAGATAACGCTATCGCCCTATCTCCGCTAAATTCCATTTTGGAAAGTCCGGGCTCTCTTTCGCTCCATTTATCCCAAGCCAACCATTTCTTTTTTTCTTTTTCAAACCGTCTAGTAAGTTAGGTCTAATCAATTCCTCTATCGTTTTTCCACTAACTCCTATATGCATACTATCTGTATCCATCTGTTATATTCAAAGTCTTCTCTTTTTTACGTATTTGTCTAGAAATTCGTAGTAAAATTCCAAACATTCTCAATTTAGCTAGTTGATAAACCGCTATTCCACAATGGAATGGTCTCTTTACCGCACACCTGGGTTTTCTTGAAGATATTTCGTACGCATCTCCTATCTCTTCCAAATCGTCAAAGAATGCAGATCTTAATGCTTTGTCAACACAGGTTTCGTGTTTGTGTATATGTCGTATTTAAATGTCTCTCCGTGCCTCTATCATTTTTCAACACGAGTTTCCTAATAATTTCATTATGTCGGCTACTGGTTTCTTATTTGGTTTCTACATCACCTGTTCGTCTTGCGGCTGTAACTTCTTTTGCGAACCATTAGAATGGTTTTCCGCTAATATAATCTATAACACGATGAACTCCAGTTATTTATAGGCCGTGTTTTAAATACCATTTCAACAGTGGCGCATACAGCAATACTTTAGTGGCGGTCATAGATCCCACCAATTTTTTTCCATCTCCTCTTGTTCGGCCAGTATCTTTTAAATATTTTAACATGTGTGTATGGGAACTTCATCAACCTCTACTTCTCTGTTATAAATATTGGGGACATTTCAGAAAACTTATCTTTTAAGTTGTGTGGAACTTCTATATCCACCTCCGCAAACCCAAACCAGTCTCCAGATAAAACTCTTTTTACAAAACTTTTTAATAAATTTAGGTTATGTGGGGTGGGATCTATATGGTGTATAGTTTCTCTCCCACACGGCATCTCTTTATTTAACGTAGATAAAATATAACGCGTTTGCATCGTACCCCCAAAACAGCCTTGCAAGGTTTGGAACCCACTCTAATATTTGAAACACCAGCTTCTGCATATCGTGTAAATACTATTGATGGACCGCCAACTAGAGCGTCCTTCATCATTTCGTATGTTTCTTCTTTTGGTGCATATAGAGCATCCTCCGGTATAATCGTCTTCGAAGATTTTTGTTCTTTAATGGTTCCTCTCAATAAATATTGTATAGCTACTCCAGGTAGTGTTACCGCATCTTTGAAAATATCCACACCTCTGTGTTTATAAAATTCACACATTTTTTCCACCGCTTCTAGGAACGGTGCTAAATCTAAATCGTTATATTTCAACCAATCTCTGAAAGTTTTCATATTATTTTCTTCGAAAATTCTACGACATTTACTTAATTCTGTTTCATCTATTAACATTTTCCCAGATAGTTTGGAATACCAATTCTCTATATCGGTAGTCCTGGGTAATCCAGTTTGTCTGGAGAATCGAACCACTCATAAGGAAAGAAAGATTTCTGTCCTTTGCATTCGTAGGCTTTTATCCAACTATCGTAACTTACACCAGGTCCTAGATAAAGTATTACATCAAGAAATCTAAACTCTGGAGTAAATAGAAATATTGTTGCGTTTGTACGTTTTCCGACCATTACTTTTTCTTTGTTGTTGATGCCAGTTCGCCTACTAGGTATTTCTTTATTAAGTTTATATCGTACTTACTGCTGTTAAAAACCTATAACCGGTACTTGCTCTATCCACTGTTCGATCTTGGCGATTTGGTTTTTACGTAAATGTTCTGTATTAAACCCATATCTTGACCACACTTCTTCTCTTATAGCTTTTCCACTGACTTTCAAATCTTCTACGAATTTTTCTATAGGTTTTGCGGGATCTTTATCACAAATATGAGTTACTGTTCCTGAGAAATTATCTCCTATACTAACGCTTACCGGAACGTGCTCGGCTTCGTACTCTAGATTATTACCGAGAGTTTCAAATTCTGGGTTGAGATATGCCTCAAAATCGTATACTATCTGATATGGATAAAGAGTAGTGTCGCAACCGATCTTTATGTCTTTTCCCGTTCTTTGAAATTCGCATTCCCACATAACTACTAGGTTGAATTATTTGCTTCTTCTAATAAATGTATCTCTTCTCATAGTGGATGCGCGTTCTTCTTTTTCTATGCTTTGCATGAATCTCACACCCGTGCCAGTAACAGCCGTGATATTGATATACGGTATGGTTTCCGTACAGTATCCATCTACTGGAGCTCCTAAAACCCATCTTTCACCCCCGTGTCCACACTGTTCGTGGTGAATGTGAATTCCCTCCCGCTTTTCCACAGAGTACATCCAATCGATCGCCCCATAACTGTTAGAACTTTTTGGGTAGAACGCTTTTCTCGAACGACGAACGCGGGCGCTCTAAATAATTACCATCACATATTACTTTTGTCTCACCTTTCATACATGTTGGTCCGTGTCTCTTCATATTACTCGCTTTCGTGAATTTCTGCTTGCAATTATCGCAGGCGTAAATTTTAGATAGGTTTATTTTTTAAGGTTTTTTATCAGAAATGCGTGATTATTAAACAGTCCTATTGTCATTGGTTTATTACCTATTGCCTTATAGTGTGCTGGTACCTTTTTTAACCACCATACGTTACATTCGGTGGGTTTGATATACTTCTATACGATTTTAAAAAACTCTTCAACCTTTTTCAGATCTGAAAAAGGAATTGGTGAAACCACATTACTACCAAAATATTGCTTACTAAGTTCTTTCGCCTTTTCTGTACATCTGTCGGGTCTTTTATCTGTCATATGCATAGCTAGACACCTGAACAGACAAAGGTCGTCATTATACTTATCTAAAGAATACATACCTTTTGTATTCTTCAACCATTCTGGAAGTTCTCCTCCTGCTGCTTCTTTGGATTGTAGTCCCAAATCTATTCCCCTACTGCCCTGTATTAGCTTTACGAAAACCTCTACCCATCTTACAAACTTCCACTTTGTATTCGGTCTGTCTATTTTATCGGACATTATTCGTGTTTGCTCCTTATCTGACAGCCATTTTTTAACGGTTTTCATTGATGATAGTGGTTCGCTACCGAGATTTGTGTGCATTATTATAGTTACAGGTTTTCCATTTTTAGTTTCCTCCATATGTTCTAGCTTGTAAGAATATGAATATCTCAAATAAAAATTGGTTGTTATATAAGGAGCGAGTTTATCGGACATGCGTTCAAACCCGTTAATGCCAATGTTTTTACGAAAGGATACAGTAACTACCCGTCTTCCATTTTCTACCTTTTCCAATGTTTCATCGTGAGCCCCCAATATTTCTTCACCTTTTTCCACTATCGCGCGAACTATAGATTATTATTTGGTATTTGGTCACCTGTGTGTCTAATTTGAGACAAATTATTGGTGCTTGAAGGTTTTATTACACTAGCCCTTAACTCCGCAATACTTTCTTTTTTAATTCTGTTACCAACTTCCTCCGCTTTGGATATATCATTAAATGCCCCTCTTTTATAGGCGCGGGTAAACCGCTTCATAAACACCTTATTCTTTGTGGCGTTTATCAGCTTTGTCAACCCCCTAACTCTCAACCGTTTACTATAAGTAATCCCTAGAGATTCGGCTTCTCTTCTCAAACTTTCTATTTCTGCTCTAGTTTCTGGCGTTATCATATTTTCTGTATATACTTTTGTATATATACTTTTGTATAACCTATAAAATTTATCTGTTCAATTGGACGTGAAAATTTTACATCATGTTTTTTTTCACGTCCAATTGAACAGATAAATTGTATAGGTTATATACATATATAATGGAGTGTGTGACTTGTTGTAAGACGTTTACGTGTAAAGACTATCTACGAAGGCATCTAGCGAGACGTAGAAAGTTTCCTTGTGTCCCCCCACAATTTCAATGCCCCAGATGCCCTTGTAAATTCGTTAGTGCCCAAACTCTTTGTAGCATAAGCAACTACGCTGTCAGGTGGCTAAAGGTGAACGTGGTAGACTAGAGCTGGTAGAATTAGTTGCTGATCTGCGAAATAAATTAGCTATATCGGAGGAGAAAAATGAGGTGTTGGAATATAAACTATTGTACTTGCATTAATGATTTCGACTTTTTCAAAAGTCAATTACCAATATAATTGGGACTACAATACCACCACCAACTTTTGGTTGGAGGTGGTATCATTTTGACTCCCTCTTTTCAAAATTATTTTCACCAAAAATTCGTAACTTTGCTATCGGGAGACAATTTTCCTCGTTAACCAATTTTTGGTTTTTCGGGGGTGGTGGGCGTATTATAGAGGGTTATAAATGATATCACGGTAGGTGGTATCATTTTGACTCCCTTACTACTACTACTCGAGCTTTCACCGCCTAAGGATCAAGTTACTTTACTAATACATTTGTATAGTATACGAGCCGCGTCGCGAGAAAACCTGTCTTCGAGAAATTCTTGGTCAAATTAACATTTTGTTACTATGACAATGGTATTTGTATGATGAATTGAATGCTTTTTATTTGATCATGATCTGCAATATTCATTAAGATATTATATTTTATACAACACCACTATTCAGGTCGTTTGAGCAAATGAGACGTCACGTAAAAGCGACGTCAAACGACATCAAAACGTCGTCAAAACGACGTTATAGTATCTACGTATCTACCGGTACACATATAGTATACGCCAACATTTACAACAGTTTGCAAGTTGACAAACTAGAAGCATGTTTGTCATTGAATAATGAATGTATAGACGGGTGAGCTTGTTTTTTTTGGTAATACATGAAAGTGAAAAGCGACAAAGACAAACCGGCAAGTTCATGTACCAGCACTGCAGCAGGTATAAACGTGTACGCGTGTACGGCGGATTCGGTATGCGGATTTATTCTTTTGACGTCCTGTTTACTGAACGTTTTAATAATTTATAATTGTAGAAAACCACATAAAAATATATGAAACAGACAGTAATATTTACTGTCCATGTATGTCATTTCTGTATTGATTAACTGGTTGGTTCATTGGGCTATACGACCGACAGTTTAGCAAATACAGATGGGAATACGCCTGTAAATGGGGAGGACAATACGTTCAACATTAAAGGTACATGCCCACTCAGTAGGCACACACTGTTCTTTATAGATAGTTTTGTATATTCTGTAGATATGAAATTTTCAGGCAAAATAAACCGTTCATTTCACCATATAACCCCATGTACTGATTGGCATGACTATACAATTTATATCAGATGTAAATTTCCACACTGATATCAGGGGCGATAATAGTGTTTCCTTAAAATGTTAACGGACATTACTATTTATTCTCTGTATTTATTTGTTGATGTGTAATGATCATACTTTATAATCTGTCGAAATATTAATTTTTTCAGGTGACGCATTTAATTAGTATAAATAATGAAAAAATATCATGCCTCATTTGCATATGAAAATAGCCTAATACCACCGCGAGTCACTATGAGTAAAATAAATATTACTAAATGATTATATCTGTATAGCGGGCACTCCTAATTGTTTAGAACTAGTGGAATGGTGACACAATTATACATTTATTTAATTCCTATAAAGAATACTTTGTGCCTACAAAGTGGGCATATACCTTTAATTACATTAAAACTAGTACACAGTCGATGGCGCGCCATAGAATGTAATTGAATGTAAGCTGTAAGACGAATCGGCAAATATTGTTTTTCTCCGGAAAACCGTTGATCTGGCATCACGCTTATTTAAATTAAAAGAAAATATGGGTTGTGTTTGTCGGCCGAATACAGCCAACTAGGTATTTTGCATGTCGGCCACCTGTATGTTTGCTGTCTATGTCACGCTAACCTTCATTTGAATGTGACAAGCCTTAACTTGCAATATCGGTAATCCAATATCAAGGTGCATGGTCACGTGGTTACAACACCAACAACGTCGCCCACTCCAAAGTAAGTATTATTTGATATGTTCCTTAATATGCAACGGATTTTGATGAAATATGGCGCAGCAAACGCGTCTTCATGAGCTGCATTTGGTGGTCCAGGGAGTCCGGCACAGACTTATGAAGTTATGTCGTTTTTGTGAAAATCGATTTCCGTGTCTATAGACACGGAAATAGATTCTTCGCAAAAACGACAGAAGTTTGGGCGAAAATACAAAGACCACCAAATGCAGATTAACAAGACGCGTTTGTTTGATGGGCCATATTTCCGTTACGTAATAAGGAAAATATAAAAGAATACGTACTTTGAATCAGATAGATTCTGGAAGTTTCAGTACTTGTTGTTGTTGTTAGTACCACGTGATCATACACCTTGAATATGCAAACACATTCAGATTAATCTGCATTCATGTATACAACAATGTGTTACGTACATATGCATATTGCATCATATTTATGCAAGTATTGGTTTACATATGTTGTTCTATGAAAAACGATTTAATTCGTATTGACAATACTCTCTGCACTGTTTGTCGCAAATATAAAACTCACGGGGAAATGAACATGCGCAATATAAGATATCAACTTACTTAGGTTTAAACGTGTTTACTGATGGGAGGCCGGTTAGTGCCGACGGCCGGTCAGACCCGACCATGCGCTAACATTTTTGCAGACATTTGTTACCGCAATATCAGCTGGTTACAACGCCTTGTGTTTGTTTTGGGAGTGTTACGGTAGCATTTTGTCTTTTGGAGAGTCAACCCGCCGTGCAGTGAGCGAGTATCGTCGCCTATTGTTCTGAAACAAGCAACTGAACTTCGAAGTCAGTGTGCAAATCTCAGCGGAAATTACGTCAGCTAAGTTAATGAAGTCATATATTGTGACGTCACCAGACTCCCGAAGACATGTTTTCTCGCGACGCGGCTCATGTATAGTTGGCACGCCGTTCTTATATTTATTCCCGAAACAAGATATCTACTAAACTTTACTAGATATCTTATATATTATATGAGATATCTACTAAAGTTTAGTAGATATCTTATATAGTTTATAAGATATCTTATATACTTTTTTATATAAGATATCTACTAAAGTTTAGTAGATATCTTATAAACTATATGAGATATCTCATAAAGTATATAAGATATCTACTAAAGTTTTATAGATATCTTACATAGTTTATAAGATATCTTATATACTTTTTTATATAAGATATCTACTAAACTTTAGTAGATATCTTATATACTTTTATGAGATATCTTATATAGTTTAGTAGATATCTCATATACTTTAGTAGATATCTAATATATATAGTTTATAAGATATCTTATATAAATGCAAATTAATTAAGATATCTTATATGTTTAGTAGATATCTTATATATTTTAGTATATCTTATATCTTTTAGTAGATATCTGTTTCGGGAATAAATATAAGAACGGCGTGCCATAGCACGCCGTTCTTATATTTATTCCCGAAACAAGATATCTACTAAACTTTACTAGATATCTTATATATTATATGAGATATCTCATAAAGTTTAGTAGATATCTTATATAATTTAGTAGATATCATCTATATAAAAAAAGTTTATTAGATATCTATTATAAACTATATAAGATAATCTTATAAACTTTAGTAGATATCTATATATACATTTATGAGAATATCTTATATAGTTATAAGATATCTAATAAACTTTAGTAGATATCTTATATAAAATTGTATATTAGATATCTACTAAAGTATATAGATATCTACTAAACTTTATGAGATATCTTATATAGTTTATAAGATATCTACTAAATTATACAAGATATCTACTAAAGTTTATAAGATATCTTATATAAATGCAAATTAATTATATCTTATATGTTTAGTAGATATCTTATATATTTTAGTAGATATCTTATATCTTTTAGTAGATATCTTGTTTCGGGAATAAATATAAGAACGGCGTGCCATAGACGTCAGTGTGAATAACAAAATGTAACAAATATTCAAACTATTTGGGACCTGACAGCGTGTATGTAAACTTACCGTGGAGATACGTGTATACGGAAGGTTTCTGATAGTCTGCTTCACAATGTGATTATAACACCTTTCTTGTGAGAAATTCGATAAAAGTCAAATTTCCTACACAAAATAGCATATAATTCCTACTCCTAAATAAAGTCGTAAATGTCACAGGATTTAGCGTCTAAATTTCAAAATTGTCTTGGGGGAGGACCCCCAAACACCCCGTTGCGGAAAGGGGTTACAACCCCCCTCCCGGACCCACCCCCATTGCCACTTCGTGGCTCGTATTCGGCTCTCCGCGGCTCATTGTATTGTACGCACCCAACTATTTTGAAGGCTGGCTACGGGCCTGATGTACCACATGTCACAACGTAGTGACGGTGTAACGGGAATTCAGTGGACCGGGATATGAGTGGACGGAAGCAGTTCTGAGAATGCGCGCACGAATTGAGGCGGGTCGATGTTACAAGGCATACGGGGATCGTCTCGAACTGCTTAATATTGCATGGAATGGAATCAGAACGCTATTTTGCAAAACTAAAATGTCGGTGATCGTTGATTACCACGAAAGACACTGGTAAATATATACACACCTGCGAATAAATACACGTGCCGGGAAATAAGTACACATACCGGGAAATAAGTAGACCGGAAAAGGTAGACAGCCGGGAAATAAGACACACGGATATAAGTGACACACTGGAAATGAGTGGACATAAGTGGTAATAATATACACTGATACAGGCCGGGAAATGAGTGGACACAGATGTGCGGACACAGCTGGATAAATAGAACACCGGGAAATAGTGGACAGCGGGATCGTGGACAGCGGTGGGTAATGGACACACCAGGAATAATAGTAGACACACCGGAAAATGAGTACGACGGGAAATGAGTGGAGAGACCGGGAAATGAGTGGACATACTGGGTAATGAATATCGGAAAAGTAAGACCGGGAAATGAGTGACACACCGGGAAATGAGTGGACACAGCTGGATATAAGTAGACACACCGGGAAATCATGGACACAGCGGGAAATCTGTGGACACAGCGGGATTAGAGTGGACACACCAGGAACTTAGTAGACACACCGAAAATGAGTAGACACGACGGGAAATGATGGAGAGACCAGGAAATAGTGGACATACGGGTAATGAATATACTCCCCGGGAAATGAGTACAGACCGGGAAATGAGTCACACCGGGAAATGAGTGGACACAGCTGATATAAGTACACCGGGAAAGAGTGGACACAGCGGGAACAGAGAGTAAGTACACACCGGGAAAGAGTGGACACACTGGGAAATGAGTGGACATACTGGGTAATGAATATACACCCGGGAAATGAGTAACAGGCCGGGAAATGAGTGGACACACCGGGAAATTAGCGGACACAGCTGGATATAAGTAGACACACCGGGAAATCAGTGGACACAGCGGGAAATCAGTGGACACAGCGGGAAATGAGTGGACACACCAGGAACTTAGTAGGCACACCGGAAAATGAGTAGACACGACGGGAAATGAGTGGAGAGACCAGGAAATGAGTGGACACACCGGGAAATGAGTGGACACAGCTGGATATAAGTAGACACACCGGGAAATCAGTGAACACATCGGGAACAGAGTAGATACGTAGACACACCGGGAAATGAGTGGACACACCGGTAAATGAGTGGAAACAGCTGGATAATAAGCTGACACACCGGGAAATCAGTGGACACAGCGGGAACAGAGTAGATACGTAGACACACCGGGAAATGAGTGGACACACCGGTAAATGAGTGGAAACAGCTGGATAATAAGCTGACACACCGGGAAATGAGTGGACATACTGGGTAATGAATACACTCCCCGAGAAATGAGTAGACAGGCCGGGAAATAAGTGGACACACCGGAAAATGAGTGGAACAAGGAAATGAGTGGACATATTGGGTAATGAATATACTCCCCGGGAAATCAGTAGACAAGCCGGGAAATGAGTGGACACACCGGGCAATTAGTGGACAAAGCTGGATATAAGTAGACACACCGGGAAATCAGTGGACACAGCGGGAACAGAGTAGATACGTAGACACACTGGGAAATCAGTGGACACACCTGGAAATGAGTGAACACAGCTGGATATAAGTACACATACCAAGAAATTGTTAAACACACCGGAAAATGAGTAGACACAGCGGGATATAAGTAGACACACCGGGAATTGGGTGGACACCGCGGGATATAAGTACACACAGGGAAATGAGTGGACACACCGGGAAATGAGTGGACACACCGAAAAAGGAGTGGACACATACCGGGAAATAAGTAGACACATTGGTAAATGAGTAGACACAGCGGGATATAAGTAGACATATCGGGAAATGAGTGGACACAATGGGATATAAGTAGACACCGGGAAATGAGTAGACACGGCGGGAAATGAGTGGACACTCCGGGAAATGGGTAGACACGGCGGGAAAAGATTAGATACACTGGAATGTGAGTAGACACAGCGGGATATAAGTACATTGTAGACACATCGGAATATATGTACACACACGGGGAAATGAGGAGACACACCGGGTAATGAGTAGGCACACATGGAAATAAGGAATTCTCCGGGTAATAAGGAGACCCGGCGGGATATAGTAAGATAACCGGGAAATCGGACGGATAGACGGATGCACGGACACAGACTAACGATATATCCAACTTTTCGCTGTGAGAGGGGATATATATGTGATCGTGACTTTGGGCATAAGTACCGAGGTATATATGACTCGTACATCATGGTTAGGCACACACTGTTGCCAAATATCATTGAAACCCACTAAGTGGTTCCAAAGAAATGCGCTTAACACATTTGACTAACAAAATTTCTAAACGCAAAAAAATCCGATTTTTCGCCGACCCTGGGCATAGAATTGGTAACATGCTATTATATTCAGGTATATACTGTTGCCAAATACTCTTGAAATCCACCAAGCGGTTCCAAAGAAACGAGTTAAATATATTTGCTAAACGAAAATGATAAACGTGTGCAGTTGGATGTCAGTCGGACTTAAAGCGATAAGTGGTGGTTTCAATCTGAACAACAGTAATGTATACACACAAAAATGCGCAAACAAAAAAAAGAAAAAGAATGGCAAGGCAGAGAATTATAATCGTAATCAGTCATGAGTAAGCGGTTACTCGTAAATGATGG
This sequence comes from Conchocele bisecta, assembly GCA_029237695.1. Classification (NCBI taxonomy): domain Eukaryota; kingdom Metazoa; phylum Mollusca; class Bivalvia; order Lucinida; family Thyasiridae; genus Conchocele; species Conchocele bisecta. The sequence continues at coordinate 191,325,666 of CM055265.1, read as the reverse complement.
TGGATTTTGTATGGCACTATCATTTGATTATTCATGTTGCTACCCATTTGAACAGCATTGTTGAACATTCAGATATATTTTATCGCGAACTAAGCAGCCACCAACATAGCTAAAGAGAAATGTGTTACTCTGCAATTTGTAGAAGAGTTTCGATCGATATATCACGAATGATGTTGATATTATGTTGTAATTAACATACAATTAGTCGTATAATCTTATATTGTACAGTCATGCGTACATGTACGGTGGATGTATACACAACAATGACCAAAGCTGTGTAGATTTATCGAGACTTTAGGGAAGTAGTTTGAAAATGGGCCGACTGGCCATTTTCAAACTACTCCCGTCTGTGTACCATAGGGGAGTACTTTTATCAGGGGGAGTAGTTTGAAAATGCGATACCGACTCAGATATCTGATAGGCTGTATATTCAGTAGATCAGGAATACACATATTCCCAAAATACCCCCGGGTTCCTTTATACACCAACTGCCTTGATAATCAACTGGCCAGACCAGATCATGCAATATCATGCTACTGACCACTGAGCCTTAGCAAGCTCCACCTTTATTGCTCCTGTCAAGCCTATTGTATGTCCTACAGCAGATTTGCCTTTAAGATTCGCACAAACCATTTAACCATTAAAACATGCGTACACTTGATATTGACATCTAGTGTATCAGGTTTGGTTCAATCATGAAAGTAATAGCTTTGAAAGTGAATTTGAATCAATCAGTGACAACATGCATTTTTTTAACATAGAACATACACTTCGGAGGCCATTTTGAATTCATCTCCCATCACTGAATCATATGAAGTCAACTAAAACATGTATGGATATAATATACATAAAGGGAGCATGTTTCTACTAGGAAATGACTCGTCACTATAGTCAAACGTAGGATATATGAATTATTTATAGATACAAATTCAAAATGGCCACCAAAATACCAAAATGGCCGCCGAAGAAATTGTTAACCTGATTTGTATTAAAGAATAATATGTATACCTTCATAAAATCCACATTTGCAAGAATCTTCCCTTGAAGCCAGCTCAAGTGCATAAGCATAATGTACTATACTAGGGTTAATCCAATATGGCAGCCATTTTGGACGCCATCTTGAATTCTGAATTTAGCCCTAGTCGAATTTATGGGAACTTTTGATATTTGCTAGCTATTGATATTTAGCATCTTTTCTTAAAAAATCAGCTTTGACCTATATTTTGTTACATTTTGTTCAGCTAATGCTCTTCCACTAATTCCAAGCTATATGTGTCGCCCATGTGAACCATTCAGAAAGGACGATCCACTGCACGATCACAACATGTTGCGACGGTATTACGGTTCAAAGCCTATCAAATGGTAAAGTCACCGTTTCTATTCCTGAAATGGTGATATCACCTATTTGGATGAGTGATGTCACCGATTCGAAAGGGTGATATCACACAGTGTTACTGAAGTTCAAAACAGCGCCTCATTAACCATCGAATATACGATAATGATATTTGTGCGCGAGCGGCAATTTTGTGTTGTATCTTTTTCGCGATGGAATCCGGTGTAACCGGGAACACAAGGGGATGCAACGTTACATCTGAGCCCATTGATTTTGCATCGAAGAACACATATGGCCACAGGGTGAAGAAAATGGAACGGATTGCCATCTTTAAACGATCGCCGTATACAACAAATACAGATTGAAATAAGTGACATATCAGTAAGTAAATGGTGCCATGACTATGTTGCTTGTGTTTATATACTCATGGACAAAAGGCCTGTTCGCTTTTATTTTTTCTGCTCGCTTCACGTACGCGCATAAAATAAAACTGTTTTTGTTATGTACCAATCGGTATATTGGAATAGACCACGTTAATATAATTTTGACAATATTCAGTCAACCGTGACAGCACGGGAAGCATAATAGCGATATATACAGGTGTAGCACGTGATCCAGGACGGGGCACCATATTCAATTTTCTTAATCGTGTACTGTACACTCATTACTCATTACGAAAAACACAAATCCAAAATCTTGACAACTTCGGATACGTGATAAACAATATGCCGCCGTTAAGTAAAATAATGCGTGAACGTGTCGTCGGGATGTTAGCCGCCGGGAGACGCCCGATTGACGTGGCACAACACTTTGGCGTACACGCAATCACCAATCGACGTCTGCGGAATCGATTAGCGCAAACTGGGACCGTCGATCATTTGCTCCGTAGTGGTAGGCCCCGCGTGACGTCATGACGTCAGGACCAGTATATCAGGACGTCACACATTCGAGTCCGATTCCAAACTGCGTCAGCTACTGCTCGGAAGACAGTTGAGACATTATGGTACTAGACCATTGATATGTCGCGATGTCCTTTTTCTCATACACATATGTTTGTATGGAAACATGTGTAATGAAAACTTGCAAATTGTCACGTGATGGGCGAGCCAATCAATCAGACATACTTGTAGTTCTATAAATGAAGATTTTCATCCTGAATTAAATGTTCGGTAAGTTTTATGTTGTGTTCTTATTATTTCAGTTTCCTGTCCCACTACGATACATGCATTGGTTAAGCCCCGGTCACAACGAACCCACGACGCACCTGTGCAACGACACGACAGAAAATTTGGGCAAATCGTGGGTCGTCGTGGGTCGTCGTGGGTCGTCGCAAGACAGTCGTACGAAATTTCGAGCGTCGTGGCATCGACGTGCCGTCGTGAGGCAAAATTGGACATGCACCTTTTTTGTACCACGATTTATTGTCGTATCCACGTCTTGTGACTGTCGTGAGTCTGTCATACGACAGTCTTGCGACAGTCTTGCGACAGTCTTGCGACTGTCGTGCGATAATTATCTCGTCGTGGGTACCAGAAAATATGTTTTTAGTCAAACTCTCTTACGATTGTCGCACGACTGTTGTGCGACAGTCGCACGACTGTAGTACGACTGTCGACGACTGTCGCACGACTGTCGCACGACTGCCGTACGACTGTCGCACGACCGTTGCAAGTGTGCCCAACGAGTGAACCACGACCTGATCACATGAAAAACAGCCCCGACAATGCCCGACAACGCACGATTGTTACACAATTGTTGCACGACTGCGACTTGCACACGACATAGCCACCACACATCTTTTTGTCTTGCGAGTCATCGCCGAACCATCGTGAATGTATCGCAGCCCTTGTGACCACTCGAAATTTATTTCGGGCATCTTGCAAGATCTGGCCACGACAGATATTTCCTGGGTCTCTCACGACAAAATATCGTACGATCCGTTGTGACCGGGGCTTACATGTGTGACTGACTGAGGACTAGTTCAATGGTTGCATTGGTTCGTCGACCACATACCCCCCCCCCGCCCTCTCCGCCACACCCGATGCACCACAGTCCGAGTTAATGAACTTTACGACTTATATTTGCGCACGGTCTGATCATGGCACACACTATTCGCTATCCTGCACCGTTATAGCCCCGGTCCCAACGAACCCACGACGCATTTGTGCCACGACACGACACGCACTTGTTATGGTATATATGCATCGTGACTGTCGCGAGTCTGTCCTAAGACAGTCTTGTGACTGGCGTGCGATAAATATATTGTCCTGGGTACCAGAAAAACATACTTCAGTCAAACTATATCGCATTAGTCACACGACTGTCCTACCACTGCCTCACGACAGTCACAGGACAGTCGTGAGACAGTTGCAAGATTGTCTCACGGCTATTATATTTCGTAAGAGGCTCGCACAACATTGCAAGTCTGTCATGGATTAGTCTTGCAACATATTTTCGTTTGTTGAAGAGGTATACAGCTCGGGCGAATGAACTCTTGAAAATAAAAAAATGTCTGTCGACAAGTGACCCACGACTGTCGCACGCGCATCCCACGAATCCGTGAATAACAGTCCCCACAATGCCCGACAACTCATGGTGGTCCCACGACTGTCGCAAGACTAACTTGAGACATACCCACGACGGAACCACGACATATCTTTTTTTCCGTCGCGTCCCAATCGACAAACCATCTTCAATGTATCGTACGATAGCCCTTCTTACCACTCAAAACGATTTCGGGCATGACGGAAGATCTGGCCACGACACGTATATTAAAGGTCGACCACGACAAAATTTCGTACGATCCGTCTGATCGGTGTGTATCATATGAGCAGACGGGTCACAAAGTATGATTTATTTGTTTTCTAAATAAAACTGGCTGGGACCAGTTTTATTTTGTGTTCGTTAGCAGTCGAAAATCGATCCCCGGACACGTCGTCAGATTTCTGAGATATCTTGTATTTCCAGTTCTACTAGTTCTACTAGTCCTTTCGGATGCGGTCCCGTATATCAGATTTGACGGAGAGTCTGGGCACGTTAAAAACCAGAAGTACTATTCCAATAATAGTCTAGGCCCCTGTGCCCACTCATTTCCCGGCGTGTCTACTCATTTGTAGGTGTGTCTACCAATATCCCAGTGTGTCCACTCATTTCCTGGCGTGTCTACTCATTTCCCGGTGTCTACTCATTTCTCGGTGTGTCCACTTAGTTCCCAGTGTGTCTACGTATCTAATATTTGTCCAATGTGTCCACTCATTTGCCGGTGTGTCCACTCATTTCCCGGGGTGTCTACTTATATCCTGCTGTGTCCACTCATTTTCCAGTGTGTACTTATATCCGCTGTGTCTACTCATTTTCCGGTGTGTCTACTTATATCCAGCTGTGTTCACTCATTTGCCGGGTTGTCCACTAATTTTCCGGCCTGTCTACTCATTTTCTGGGGAGTATATTCATTACCCAGTATGTTCACTGATTTCCTGGTCTGTCCACTCATTTCCCGGCGTGTATACTCATTTTTCGGCGTGTCTACTAAGTTCCCGGCGTGTCCACTCATTTCCAGGTGTGTCCACTCATTTACCGGTGTGTCTACGTATTTACTCTGTTCCCGCTGTTTCCACTGCTTTCCCGGTGTGTCTACTTATATCCAGCTGTGTCCACTCATTTCCCGGTGTGTCCACTCATTTCCCAGCCTGTCTACTCATTTCCCGGGGAGTATATTCATTACCCAGTATGTCCACTCATTTCCTTGTCTCTCCACTCATTTCCCGGCGTGTCTACTAATTTTCCGGTGTGTCTACTAAGTGCCCGGTGTGTCCACTCATTTCCCGGTGTGTCCACTCATTTCCCGGTGTGTCTACTTATATCCAGCTGTATCCACTCATTTCCCGGTGTATCCATTCATTTCCCGGTGTGTCTACGTATCTACTCTGTTCCCGCTGTGTCCACTGATTTCCCGGGTTGTCCACTCATTTCCCGGCGTGTCTACTCATTTTCCGGTGTGTTTACTAAGTTCCCGGCGTGTCCACTCATTTCCCGGTGTGTCCACTCATTTCCCGGCCTTTCTACTCATTTCTTGGTGTGTCTACGTATCTACTCTGTTCCCGCTGTGTCCACCCATTTCCCGGTGTTTCCACTGATTTCCCGGTGTGTCTACGTATCTACTCTGTTCCCGCTGTTTCCACTGATTTCCCGGTGTGTTTACTTATATCCAGCTGTGTCCACTAATTGCCCGGTGTGTCCACTCATTTCCCGGCTTGTCTACTCATTTCCCGGGGAGTATATTAATTACCCAGTATGTCCACTCATTTCCTTGTCTGTCCACTCATTTCCCGGCGTGTCTACTCATTTTCCGGTGTGTCCACTTATTTCCCGGCCTGTCTACTCATTTCTCGGGGAGTATATTCATTACCCAGTATGTCCACTCATTTCCTGGTGTGTCCACTTATTTCCCGGTGTGTCCACTCATTTCCCGGCGTGTCTACGTATCTACTCTGTTCCCACTGTGTCCACTGATTTCCCGGTGTATCTACTTATATCCAGCTGTGTCCACTCATTTCCCGGTGTGTCCACTGATTTCCCGGTGTGTCTACGTATCTACTCTGTTCCCGCTGTGTCCACTGATTTCCCGGTGTGTCTACTTATATCCAGCTGTGTCCACTCATTTCCCGATGTGTCCACTCATTTCCCGGTCTGTCTACTCATTTCCCGGGGAGTATATTCATTACCCAGTATGTCCACTCATTTCCTGGTCTCTCCACTCATTTCCCGTCGTGTCTACTCATTTTCCGGTGTGTCTACTATGTTACTGGTGTGTCCACTCATTTTCCGGTGTTTCTAGTATGTTCCCGCTGTGTCCACTCATTTCCCGGTGTGTCTACTTATATCCAGCTGTGTCCACTCATTTCCCGGTGTGTCCACTCATTTCCCGGTCTGTCTACTCATTTCCCGGGGAGTATATTCATTACCCAGTATGTCCACTCATTTCCTGGTCTCTCCACTCATTTCCCGTCATGTCTACTCATTTTCCGGTGTGTCTACTATGTTCCTGGTGTGTCCACTCATTTACCGCTGTGTCCACTCATTTCCCGCTGTGTCCACTCATTTCCCGCTGTGTCCACTCATTTCCCAGTGTGTCTACTTATATCCAGCTGTGTCCGCTCATTTCCCGGTGTGTCCACTCATTTCCCGGCCTGTCTACTCATTTCCCGGGTGTATATTCATTACCCAGTATGTCCACTCATTTCCCAATGTGTCCACTCATTTCCCGGTGTGTCCACTTATTTCCCGGCGTGTCTACCCATTTTCCGGTCTACTTATTTCCCGGTATGTGTACTTATTTCCCGGCGCGTGTATTTATTCACAGGTGTGTATCTATTTACCAGTGTCTTTCGTGGTAATCAACGATCACCGACATTTTAGTTCTGCAAAATAGCGTTCTGATTCCATTCCATGCAATATTAAGCATTTTGAGACGATCCCCGTATGCCTAGTAACATCGACCCGCCTCAATTCGTGCGCGCATGCTCAGAACTGCTTCCGTCCACTCATATCCCGGTGCACTGAATTCCCGTTACACCGTCACTACGCTGTGTGACATGTGGTACATGTACATGTATGTCGGGAACTCGGGAGTAGGTCCCATCATTACGCCGTGTGACGGTGTGACATGTACATTCGGTCTTTATGTTGTATGACATATCGGTGGTCTTGTATTATGAGGTTGTAACTATTACAATAAAGCATAGCAGTTATGACCATATAATACTAGACAATCGATATGGCACATATACACGTAAATCGGAAATTCTGGTGTACGCAGGTCACTGTGTGCCACTGGACATGTGGTAATTTAACATGTATGTCATGATCGATCTTGGGAGTACGTACGCACAGTCACTGCGATGTGTGACATGTGGTACATTTACATTCAGTCACGTATTATTTCATGCAAATTTCATTATTATAACTCACATCAAACGCTGCTAAACACAATACTTGGGTATATCTGAACATTAATTTTGTCAATATTTTGGGTAATTATTGCGTGAGCAGTGACCCTGATCAAACGCCATATTTATTCTATTGTTTCGGTGTACTCTCGTACACTAGTCGGTGAGACTGAATAATAATAAGTAATAACAACAGTGCCTGCGCCATGATGTCACAATATACGCCCGTCGAGTATGTTTAGAATGCATATGTAAAGTTTCAGAATGAATGGTTGAAAACTGTGGGAGGAGTTGATTACACAAATTTGGGACTCCAATATGCAAAAACAGGGTGGATAAATTTTTCGGTATGAGAAGGGGAGGTGCACATCTTCAATATGTTTAGGATGCATATGTATGAAAACTGTGGGAGGAGTTGATTACACAAAGTTAGTGGTCCTAAAAAGTTAACGGACAGACAGAGTAATCTCCCTTGGCACCGTTTCACATTGGCCATCTCAGGTGTTGTTTTTTGCACAAATAACATATTCTAATGGATATATATGACTATATCATATAACAAATACGAGTAGCATGTATTCATTTATGTTATTTTCATAAAACAACCACATTGGATGCTATTATATAAACTATATTTGGGTATATTTGGGCAGTATTTGGGTATATTTGGGTATTTCGTGTCACCCTCTGCTGCTGAGATTTCTGAGAGGAAAATCGTGTTTTTGGTGCTAGAAAGAGGTAAATATTTGAACAGTGATTTTTATAGGAACCTCTGGATTCGACATCCTAGGACATCGACAGTTTCTTTAACAATCATTAATGTGCCCAAAAAACACTGTATTGAACCGTTTGGCTTGTGCGCAGTTGATGGCATTTCTTTTTAGGGGTTTGACTAAACAGCGAAAGGAACCTTCCTTTCGCGAACGCGAAAGAACCTAAGAAGATTGTTCTACGAAAGGAAGATTTTAATGCAGTAATGTCGGTATTAGTTCCTCTTAGCTAATACTTACAAGTTGAATTTAATTACAATTTATATGTTTATCTCAAATTGTATATAACATTTATATAGTTGGTGTTACATAAAGGGTTTAACCGGTTACATAGATATAACGTTCCTTTCGCAAAAGGAACACTTCTCTACGAAAGGAACATTTTAACGCAGTTTAAATCAATAATTACAAGTTCACCTAAACTAATTAATACTTTACAAGTTAAATTTAAATTATACCCACTTATTGAAATGTCCCAAGTGTCCGCCCGTCTGTCCATGTCTCCGTCACATTTCTTGTAGGTTCGCTTCGCGAAAAGAAGATTGTTACGAAAGGAAGGTTTTAATGTGGTTACTCGAAACACCCAAATACACCCAAATATAGTCTATATATGTATAAATAGGCCACAAATACACCATAGATAGTATCAGTTGGTAGTGTAAAGCATATATTGATATAAAATATAGAATATAATAGACATATACATATTTTAAAAAATCGGTTTAATTTAACCATTATTTAAATTAATGCAAACTGAAGCCCCCAAATACAGGCTATATACATATATATACTAAAAGTACACCAAAGATACTGTCAATAGGTATTGTAAAGAATATATCGAGACAAAGTACAGTATGTAATTGACATATAAAAAGAAGAAAAAAAAAGTTAAATTAGTAAAATGTTGCCATATTTTATATTTATGCTATACTCAATCACACAGTTGTATGGGAAATACACACAAGTATAGTTTACAAACTACAAACAAATGTCACAAATACACCTGCAGTGTATGCTCTCCTTATGTTATCAGACTATCTGGCGTGTCAGTGTAGACCCTGCTCTATATGTATTTCTTCCCATTTTTAATATTTGTATATATTGTAATATTTGTATATTATGCTAAATGCTCCCGTAAGTACATCCTCAGCAGGATGTTGCATGTGTGTACATCTCATTACACGTTATGAATTTATAATATATCCTTGTGTATCAGTGTATGCCCTGGTCCATGTCCCTTCCGCTTTTTGGAGAGATGCATGTACCTTCCCGGCCTTTTGGAGATACAATGTACGGGTGGTAAATATATCGTTACGTATGGTAGACTGTACACAGGCAGCGTTGACCACAAAGGCAATTACTTGCACGATACTGTTGAATCATAATATGTCGCAACAAGTCCTTGTTACAAGAGGCATGTCCGTATGTCTGTGCAGTTGTCTGACTGTGCACTACTATCCATACGGAAACGAAATATTTCGTCACATATGGTAGACTGTACACAGGCAGCGTTGACCACAAAGGCAATGACTTGCACGATACTGTTGAATCATAATATGTCACAACAAGTCGTTGTTACAAGAGGCATGTCCGTATGTCTGTGCAGTTGTGCACTACAATCCATACGGAAACGAAATATTTCGTCACATATGGTAGACGGTACACAGGCAGCGTTGACCACAAAGGCAATGCATTTCACGATACTTTTGAATCATACTATGTCACAACAAGTCCTTGTTACAAGAGGCATAACGATTGCCTGACCGGGTGGTAACATATGGCGAAGGAAACATAAATAACTGCGAGACCCTATGAGTCAGGAGTTGAACATTGTCCAATCCGTTTCGCATGCTATTATATACGCCTTGTACATCTGCAACTACATATGCTGCATTAACCCCATAGTGCCTCATAGGCCACATTTCTAGTCACATTTTATCTCTGTTATAGATCTTTTTTTTGGATTGTGTTCTTGATATTTCGGACCGTTTCCGTTTAATTTGGTTTTTCTTTTTCCCGGCAGATGATGTGTATAGGCAAGTCCGTGTTCCGTCTGTAGAGACAATGACATTTGGGTTTGTCCTACCCGTTTCTGAACGAAATCTTTTCATTCTCTTGTCTCTGCTGTCTTGGGACAAATTTGTCCAGCGATCTAAGTCTGTGCCATGGTGTTGGAAAGCATGAGAGAGTGTAAAATTGCCCATATCCCGGATGGCACGTCCTCTTTCAATTGCTTCCCCCTTCACAATGGTGTATAACATTTCAATAAATTTCGGCATATCTCTGGCCTTCCAGGAAATAGCTGACTTCAGTATGTGATTCGCACTTTCCGAATTGTTGTTTGTCCAATTAGCTTGAATCTTTCCACGTTTTGCGGGTTCAATCACATGCTCTTTTAATAATGAAAGTTATTTATTGTCAAAATACAACCTGAATTTTTTTCCATTGGAAGCATTGTCATTTTCATCAATTATCGATTGAATATTCATAACACGTGTGTTGTAAACATCAACATCCGTTGATTCCGTCAAACCCTCTTTCCCAAATATTTTGTTTAATATGACCTGCCTAACTTTCATTGGAAATCCATTGCAGCTATTATAAAATGACATACAATTAAGCTGTTATGCTAGCACATGTACAGTGGAACCCCTCCAAACCGGACACTCGGGAAAATATAGATGTTTACCGTAAATGTGTTTCGCTGTTATGCATCTCCGATTACAATGACTTTTTGTGATTGAAAAACACTAGAATGTGTCATGAGGTGCTCACATGTCTGATTTACAGTGGAACATCTACAAACCGGACACCCTGGGAGGTCAAAACCGGACACCCTGGGGACCTCCCATGGTGTCCGGTTTGGAGAGGTTCCACTGTTAATATAGAAATTATTTGCATACTGTATAGCATTTTATAATATATGCAAATGCAATACCACCTCATAGGAGGCTTCCAGATAATGGATTCGCGGCGTTTGCATTGCAGCTATTATAAAATGACATACAATTAAGCTGTTGTGCTAGCACATGTACAGTGGAACCCCCACTAAACCGGACACTCGGGGAAAATATAGATGTTTACCGTAAATGTGTTTCGCTGTAAATGTGACTTTTTGTGATTGAAAAACACTAGAATGTGTCATGAGGTGCTCACATGTCTGATTTACAGTGGAACATCTACAAACCGGATACCCTGGGGACCACGCAGGGTGTCCGGTTTGGAAAGGTTCCACTGTTAATATAGAAATTATTTTCATACTGTATAGCATTTTATAATACATGTATATGCAAATGCAATACCATCTCATAAGAGGCTTCCATACAATGGATTCGCGGCGTTTGCATTGCAGCTATTATAAAATGACATACAATGAAGCTGTTAAGCTAGCACATGTAATATAGAAATTATTGCATACTGTATAACATGCATTAAATACATAGCATATATAAATTGTTCACTCTTGAATTTTCTTACGCTTAGCAGTTGTCGTCCTTACGTTTATTTTTCTTACCCTGTATAGGCAATTACCATCACAAATTGTTGTGACTGGCATGCATTGTTGTCGCATTGCGGGGTGAAACACTTTCAAAATTTGATCTGCTTCCAAATCAATTGTGTAAGTGGGATGTACGTGGGATGTATAATTTGGCGATACACTGTATGTTACTAACAACTTTCTCTTCGACTTGGCAGTGTTGGTCATCTCGTTCTTCTTCTTCGACAGAAGTGCAGTCTGGAGTCTATAAAAATGCGCAAATCTATATTACTGACCTATATTGGTCATAAAGTGATCAATGATCATGAAGTGCAGTCTGGAGTCTGTAAAAATGCGCAACTATATTACTGATCATGATCTACACTGGTCACAAGCTGATCATGATCTACATCTATATTACTGATCATGATCAACACTGGTCACACGCTGATCATGATCTAGACGCGTGCCAAGATAATACGGATGTGACTATCATCTACTGAGGCGGCTGGCTGACAAAATATACCGTATGACACTTCGTACAGCATGCCACAGAACTGCACAGCACAGAGCCACAGAACTGCACAGCACAGAAGAGACAACGCATACTGTGGTTGCAAATGTCATACTGTACGTACTGTACACTGGTCATAATCTGGTTTGCAAGTGGTGTTTAACTTATTCTAGCTAACAGAGTATCTAAACTGGTGATAAAGATGGTACAACTGGTTTAACAAATTCTTTGAAGTTACACTACAATACACAGTGGCATTATTAACGCCTTTAGGCGGCGATATTCGCTAAAGTACACAAAGACGCGTGCCCAATAATATTTCACAGTAGGTGGTACCTGGTTAACAAATTCAGGGTTACACAGAGATTAACTCGTGAACAATGTAGGCACTGAGATTATCGCATACATTATACAAATTTCACAAGGATGTACAATGGTCATAAACTGATAATTATCTATAATGGTACAACTAGTACGAATTCTGCGCATTGCACGTGTTTTCCGGTAAATCACTGATATAATGCCATACACAAACATCTAGTATATTACAAATATTTGTTGGTATATCCCCCTGACGAGTCTGAATGGCCGATTACGACGTCTTGCATACATATACTGTACACATGTGTTTTTCCTGTAAAATCACTGACATCTCGTTACAAACAGATTTTTATACAAAATGGTTTTCGGTATATTCCCCTGGCGTGTTTTCCGGTAAATCACGGACATCGAGTCAGCGAATGTGTTTTCCGGTAAATCGAGTCAGCGAATGTGTTTTCCGGTAATATATAATAATCACGCTAATCTGGAATCTGGAATAATAACACTATCTACATCAGACAGCATCATATTTGAAACACAATATTTAATCATTATAGTAATTATAATAATTATTATACCATGCCTAAGATACTATTATTATCTATTATTTGTGAGGAACAGACTATTAGTACTGTCCGTTCTTAACCATGTTAACTGCGAGTGTTTTCCGGTATATTTCACAGTCGTTCTGTTCTGACTTTGGAATTAAACACCAAACAAGAGGATCCTAACTCATTTTATTTCACACATGAGAGAATAGAAAGATAGTTGATTGCCGACGGTATGGCATTTGACGTGCCACCCTCACCCATTGTTAGCGTGGAGCCTATCATGAAAACCGTGAACAATGATTTTATGGTTTTGTTTTCGTTATTTACAATTTAATATGTGATTATAGATATATTACTAATTATATACACATACTACTTGAACGTGTTTACATGTGGGCCACCGGCTGACAAAATAAACCACACAGCTTTTAACAATTAGATAAGTAATTCGTCCAGCACCATACAATGATAGGGATTTAACCTTGAATATCTGAAAGACGAACATCGTATTTTCTGATCAAACTACGCGGGGGCATATTATGAGACAACTGATGTGAAATTTTTCTGTCTAATTCCCGGCTGTCGGATTTTTTTTCCAACAATTTTATTTTTCTCACATTCTATGCATAATTATTTCATGCCCCGATGATAATTATTAAGAACGACAGCCGGTGACTACATTTGAAATTGAAATGTAATTATGTCACACCTGCCAGATTGAATGGAATTAGCGGTTGACATTTTGAGATGAGCTACCCATCCATGGCAAACAATCCATTCTGCCATTGGATTATAACACTTTTCGTCTCTTGTTTTTGTCAGACCGGGTCTAATCATAATTAGGTGATAACAATGTTTGACAGTTGTAATCAATGGAGGTCCGGTTTCCACCTGTTCGTAGGACCGAATTATGGACATAACGGACCCTGGACATAACGGACCCGGACATAACGGACCCGATTTTGGACGAAACGGACCCGATTCATGGACATAACGGACCCGATTCCTGGACATAACGGACCCCGTGTGGACATAACGGACCCCGTATAAAATCTATCATTAAAGCACTTTTTTATTTATTTTTCGTGTAAAACTTATAAGAAATAATTATTTGTAGTGATTTTGTATGTTTTAAAACTCTCTGAAAACGGTAATTGTTGGCAAAATTTTGTTATTTTGAAAACTAAAATTTACCTGTATATCTTAGGTCTTATCTTATCTAATTAGGTCAGACTGAATGTAGTTGGCATTCACACCTATCGCTGTGGTTTCCGGGGCTAATAAACCCCATGCGGTTTATGGTCGGATATTGGCAGTGGACTGTATTTGACACATTCCAATCTGAATTTCAGTTTAATTACGTTACTTATAGAAAACCAGTTAACTTTCAAAAATGAATAACATTTATTTAATAAAATTACTTCAATTTGAACAGAAACAGTAATAACGCATAAAATCATAAAATGGCCATTTGACTGTTGAATGACAAGTTGGGAGTTCTTTAGAATCGTCCCAGATAAAATGCACACATATAGAATGACAAGTTGGGAGTGCAATAGGATCGTATCGCGAAAGCCTAACATCATAAAATGGTTATTTGACTGTTGAATGTCAATTTGGGAGTTCTTTAGAATCGTTCCAGATAAAATGCACAAACATATAGAATGACAAGTTGGGTATTCCACTATTATTCGAAATACAACGTGATACATGTAAGTGGCTAACTAACCACTTTAAAAAGAATCAATTAATGAATCACGCTAGTGATCAATAGGCTAATCATTTGCGGCAGTGATCAATAAACTAATCGATCGCGGTACTGATCAATAAACCAATTAAACGAACTGCGGCTCAATCAATTAAAGAATTAAGTAATCATAATTCAATTAATCCATTTATCGGGTGCTCACTTCTCACTTCTCACCAATCAGTGCCAAAACGAGTAGTCTCAATTTCTGCATAAATACCATTCCTTATTAGTAATGAAACATACAACACATCTTGTTACACTCGAGACGTCATGTCGGATTCTCCGTGCATAGTCTGCGACAAGGTCGTAAAATCTCGGCACCAAGCTATTGACTGTGACCAATGTGGTAACTGGCAACACCGACGCTGTGGTAACACAGGTTTGTAAAACGTATTTTCGAACATGTACATGTTTACAATATTATATTTAATTACCAGAGTAACCAGACCCGACAATTTCATTAAAAAATGAACATTATCGATCGTACTTACAAAATTGTAATTGTATATGTATGTTTAGCTATTAACGTATGTTACAGGTATAACTGATTACAAGTACCAACGACTGAAGAAGGGGCTCATTACACTCACATTCGTTTGTGAGCACTGCGAGAGTACGTCGACCGCATCGGTTCTGGTTGTACCACGACACCAGCCAACTTGGAAAGTACCAGACTATCCAATGTTGACAACATTACATTTGAAGAGATCACGTTGAGGTAAGTGGGTGGTCGCCATGAGATAATAGGGTTGATTGTGTTGATTGATCAAGTTGATTGTGTATCTTATCATGATTGAAAGTTTTAAATTGTTGTTGTACTTTAGCTCCTGTTCATAATAGCTTGTATATTTCAGACATGACAACGATGACTTTGACGACTTCATTGTGCCACAACCATTACCGCCCCTAGTCCCTGATGAAGACGACGAGAACGACGCATCGTCCACATCTGATCGGCCACGCCCACTTTCGCCCCGAGTTCCCGATAATGAACTGTGAGTATAACTGTCATTATGCCAAAAAAAAACAAACGTGTCATAGACTCATAGTCAATGTCTGCCATTTCTGCGATTATTAAACATTTAGTAACTATCATTACAAAGCCAATATTATACATTTCAGAACAAACCACGACGTCACTGTCAACGAGGCATCAGGTGACCAGTCGTCGATGTTCGACATATCTCGCCCTCGTCGATCGCTACAGCCAGAAGATCCTGAAACGTGAGTTGTACCCTAAATGTGTTTAATTATAATTATTGTAGTGTTAAATGATAAATAATGCTTCACTTACCGCTCGTTCTAGCATATGTTATAACAGGAAACGTTTGTATTATGTTCATATCATTATATATATATATACAGATCGATCGCTGACGAGACGGTGCACGCTGACGATGTTGGGACCGCAGAGTCTGAGGCCACATTTCATGTCGTAGAGAAGGGATCGGGCAGGGGAAACGAAAACTTGTATCTAGTGATGGGTACGCGTATGTGTACAAACGTACTCTCGTCAATGGTACCGTCTATTGGAGATGCAGCGTACGGGGAAAATCTTCGGGATGTCCCGTGGTCGTGAAACAGTCTGGCGATATGTTTCAACAGCCTGACCAGGACCACAACCACGAGTCCAAACCGGGACTGCTGACTTCGGTGCAGCTGAGAACTGAGGTATATTGATTGATGCTTACATTTAACGACCACACTGGCTCTAATGACCTTGTACGCCGTCTGAGGTATATTATTATTGTGTGATGTTATATACTATACTGAAATATAGTCGTGAACAGTGATCATATGGATATATGTTTTAAATATTGTAATGTACAATGTATATGTGTTCGTTGTTGAAGATCATACATTTATATATTTTCAGGTAAAAGATGCTGGTCGCACAGACCTCTTCGAATCCGCGCAGACACTGATACGAAATGTCGTCAGCAAGGACGGCAACGTCGACCAACCAGAGGCTGCCCGTCCCAGTCAAGATGGACTCATCAAGATGTGCAACAGAGTGCGCCAGAAAACCCGTCCAGAAAACCCTACAATGTAAACTGGTGAAGGAGAAGAAGCTGCGAAGACATCAAAAGAAGAGCGCGAGGCAGACACAGGGTCGACTCATGCAGTTGTGGGAGGATTACGGCGCTCGCAGAATCACAACCAGTGACCTTCTGAGTCGGTGTGGGAAGATCTACGGCCCTTCGTGAATACACTGACAGACAATCACATTGATCTTAACCGTCTCAGAGCCCCGTTACAGTGCATACTTTAGACTATATGTGTTTGATTTCTTATACCACCACCAAATGTGCTCGATAAATGCATGTAACATTTTTATTTGTATATGTATACATGTTTTCTCGTAAATGAAGATCATGATCAGTATTGACATTTTGGTATTACATTATAATAGACGATTATAAAGCACTCCCAACTTGCAAGTTTTGTTAAAAATAAGATAAAATACACACATAACGTTTCTTTACTTATATCACCACCAAATGTGCTCGCTAAATGTATGTTTGATCATATTATGATCATATTGTATGGATCTGATTGAATGTATGTGCCTTGTTTATTTATTATTACATTATAAAATCATCACTTATTTCCCGATTTGTATATTACATTTCCCAAGTTTCACTTTCCAAACTATCAATCAATTCACATGTAACCCACATGTAACCCAAAAAAATATTTAAATAGTATGTTTTTAAACAAATTTGATACAGGGTCCGTTATGTCCACACGGGTCCGTTATGTCCATGAATCGGGTCCGTTATGTCCAGGAATCGGGTCCGTTTCGTCCAAAATCGGGTCCGTTATGTCCGGGTCCGTTATGTCCAGGGTCCGTTATGTCCATGTACCGTAGGACCAACCCCCCCCCCCCCCCCACCCCCCCCCCCCCCCCCCCACAGAAATGGCAAAGAAATGCCATTTTCAAAAATATCTTCTTTTTTCTTCAAATTCTTTTCGCACCGAACGACAGAATATTTTTTTTTGCATCTCGGCATTCGGTCAACTTTATCATTGTTTATCCATCCATTAATGTCCGGATACCTGGAAAATGACATTATTGCCACTGGTCTTATATACATGTATATACTTACTTAATTGTTGTCATTTTCTTATTATGACGCCACCACCATAATCATAGTCTATACGGTTTGCCGTACTGGATATTGCAGGTATATATGGTCCTATACTCAGTGTCTATACTGTTTCCCCGTAATGGATCTTGCCGGAACACATAAGTATAATCAGACCCTATATACGGTTTGCGTAACGCTTTGCCGTACTGGATATTGCAGGTACATATGGTCATATAATCATAGTGTATACTCTTTTCCGTACTGGATATTTCAGAAACACGGTCCTATAATCATAGTCTATACGGTTTGCCGTACGGGATATTTTGCAGGTACATATGGTTATAATCATAGTCTATATCTTTTCCGTACGAAGATCGCAGAGACACGGTCCTATAATCATAGTCTATACGGTTTTCCGTACTGTATATTGCAGAAACACGGTCCTATAATCATAGTCTATACGGTTTGTCGTACTGGATATTGCAGGTACATATGGTCCTATAATCATAGTACAGTCGAACCTCCACGAACGGCCACCTCTCTACAACAGCCACCTCTATTTAACAGCTAAAATTCTAAGACCCACTGTTATGAATTATCAGAGCTACAGTTAGTGTGCGTAATTTTATCAATTTTGTTACTTCTTCACTAAAACTGGCAAGTTGGGAGAGCGTTAGAATCGTCTCATTGAGCACTCCCGACTTGCCAGTTTTGGTGAAGAAATAAAAAAAGTTTATAAAATTACGCACTTTAGCTGTAGCTCTGATATTTACTATATGATTTACCTCTCAACAGCCACCCCTCTACAACAGCCAGTTCTCAGTCTTCCCATGGCTGGCTGTTGTAGAGAGGTTGCACTGTATATACAGTTTGCCGTACTGGATATTGCAGGTACATATGGTCCTATAATCATAGTCTATACAGTTTTTCCGTACTGGATATTGCAGGTACATATGGTCCTATAACCATAATCTATACTGCCTGCCGTACTGGATATTGCAGGTGCATATGGTCCTATAATCAGTATATACTGTTTGCCGTACTTGATATTGCAGGGACATAACTATTTGTGACATAATTTGGGACTTTACCGGAAAACACATTTGTATTCCATTCGACGGATTATTCGCCAAAGTATTGATTGTATGTAATATTTAATATACTTGTATTTAAATAAAATATTGAAATAACGGTATGTTTGTTGTAAAGTAGTAGAATCTAGCGGGGCCGGTTTCCTCTGTTTCCACCTCCTTCCTTTCCCCCCTTCTTGGGAGTCGACATGCAAGGGCATCGAGCCAGTGCCGTCGTTAAATATAAGAATTTAATATTATGTCGGTGCCCACACAATATCCGGTACGGAAAACAGTATAGACTCTGATTGGTAATATCTGGGAAAACACATTTCGAAAACACAGTCTTCCTTCCTAGAAATTGGGTGGTGGTTGGGAGCAGCGAAGGGTAGTTTAACGATCGGTATTCATCATTTCCGGAATGCTGACTTACATGGTTTGGCCCTCATTTACATGCCCCCTGTACTTGAGAGCTAAAACATGTTATGCTCCATTAAGAAATAATAAGCTTAAAGCTAATCCTATTACTTTGGGGCAGAGCTAAGTGACTGTGGTGCGGCATGGACCCGGCACCAGGTCAGGATATTCTGATTTCAGAATTGAATATATAGTTCTGTAAATATTGAGTTCTGATTTTGGGAATTTCCCTCATTGTGGACAGGTTGAATATGGGATAATCCATCCCGTTGGCCCGGCCTTAAATGACCCTGGCAGATGATAGGCCGTTAAACACCAATAATCAATCAATCAATCCTTCCTAGAAAGGAATGTTCCTTTGAATGCTGTCCAACATAATATCAAATTATACATAAACCTATTAAATACAATGACTTAATCAATAGATTTAACTTATAAGTATAAGTTTAGCTAAACTATTGATTTGAACAGCATTAAAACCTTCCTTTCGTAGAACAATCGTCATTTTGCGACGATCTTTTCCTTTCATATACATCGAATACCGGTACACTACTGTGGGATACGTTGTAGGATGTATTTGCGGTGCATTTGGTGCATTTGGACTATATTTGGGCGGGGTTCCGATTTGGGTGTATTTTGGTGTTTCGTAACACCCAGAAAAGCTTCCTTTCCCGACAATTCCTTCCCAAAAAGGATCACGCATTCCCCAAAAGGAATACGTTTTATAATAATGTAAAAATTATGTCTAATGCATTATAATGAAAAATGCATTAACATAATATTAATGAATATTAAAAAAACCCATTTAACTTGGAGGAAAAAAAACATTCGTATCGCAGAAACAAAATTGTTCCTTTCGCAAAAGGAATGCTCCTTCTGAGAAGTGAACGTTCTGTCCTTCATCTAACACCAAACCTATACATTTTACATCCCACAAAATCAAATTATACATAAACATATGCAATACACTGATTTAAATGTAAGCATTAGTTTAGTTGAACTAAAATTGATTTAAACTACATCAAAACATTCCTTTCGTAGAACAATCTTCCTTTCCCGAAGTTCCTTTCGTGAAAGGAAGATTGTTCTACGAAAGGAAGGTTTTAAACCCGTTTTAAACATATAAATTTTACATCCCATAATATCAAATCATACATAAACATATGAAATACACTTATTTAACTGTAAGCATTAGTTTAGTTCAACTAAAATTGATTTAAACTACATCAAAACCTTCCTTTCGTAGAAAATCTTCCTTTCGCGAAAGGAAGGTTCCTTTCGCTGTTTAGCTGTTCCGTCTTTTTAGTAACCTCATAATATCAAACCGGAAGTTCGGAACACGAGCCGTGTCATAAGTTTTCGCGACCATTTTATTTTCACTTCCACATCGAAAAAGGCAGCGTTACAGTAGTCTAGAGCTGGCCGTTTTTGGTGTAAAACTGAAGTTCAAAATTGTTTTTTTAATGATGCCTCTGTGTGTTTGTGGGTCCTTGTAGATTCACTTAATATATTGTAACCGGATGGCGGTTTGTTGTCACTCAAACTCGAAGGCGTTTTGTTATAATTTGACTTATGTATACAGGGGTCATACCAATTATCCGGACAATCAATTTAATACTGTTTAATACACAATGTACAATACAGAGCAGATAGGAAGGAATGCGAAAATGTAAAATGTATCGTGATAGAAAAAGAACGAAGTAAGGTGTTTTTCCCCTGACTACATAGTACCAGCACGGTACCTGTATATAGCCGGAGGTATTCAGGAACACCTTGAATCCTTTGGGTACGGCGGTAGGGTCCGAATGGCTCGCACGGAGAACGGGTAAATGGTCACTGGTTACGCAGCGGGGATAATTATCTGGACCTGGACCCTGAAACAACATGGGGCAGCTTGTACACAAGTGTACAGTAGGAATAACATAGCTAAAACCTACCTAGAATTGTCCGTGTACATTCTCTGCTCGCTGTGTAGGGAAATGACAGTTTTGACCACACCAGTCAATCAGCACAATGTAAGCGTGCACGTGGAAACGCTTGAGTAACGACAACTTGGATCAGCCAGATGCGTATCTAGCCTGACAATCAGTGATCTGAAAGGGAAAATACACAACACACCCCCCAACTTTATCCAAAAGGATTGGGACATCTCTCTAGAAACTGTCTTTGGCATTGAGCTCTGAATCATTAGTCAGCCTGCATGACTTGTATGCAGAACCGTACCTGTAACATGTTATGTAAAACACAGGTGTCAGATCAATAGTCTGAAAAAACAAATAAATTACATACTGTTAATCATAAATACTCGAGTCATGCATGGACAACGACTATTCAAGTATGCATAACATGCGTAACGCACTAGTCTTGAAATATTCTATCCAACATCCGTTGTGCTTTTAAAGCTACAGGAGGAGAATTTCATGTATGCACAGTACAAGTAACACAATCATCTTGCAATAGTCTTCCCATCGTCCGTTGTGCTTTTAAAGCTACCGGAGGAAAATGTCATGTATGCATAATACGAGTAATATAATCATCTTGAAATAGTCTAAACTAGAAAAAGTCGATGGCGCGCCATCGCAATATACCCACTTTCCCCAAATGCTAAGTCCGAAAGGGGGAGGTAATCACTTTGCGCATCAGCACATCAAAACGAAGCTACGAACCAAATATCAGACGCGTAGGTATTAAGGTGAAAAAGTTTTTCGAGTTACAAGGAAAAAATGGGAAATTCTGAGTCCGAAAGGGGGAGATAATCCATGATGGAGGGTCGGATGAAAAATCCGAATTCACTTTGCGCATGTGCACATGATAACGAAGCTACATAGCAAATATGAGGCGCGTAGGTATGAACGTGAAAAAGTTTTTCGAGTTACAAGGAAAAAATGGGAAATTCTGAGTCCGAAAGGGGGAGATAATCCATGATGGAGGGTCGGATGAAAAATCCGAATTCACTTTGCGCATCTGCACATGATAACGAAGCTACATAGCAAATATGAGGCGCGTAGGTATGAAGGTGAAAATTTTTTTTCGAGTTACAAGGAAAAAATGGGAAATTCTGAGTCCGAAAGGGGGAGATAATCCATGATGGAGGGTCGGATGAAAAATCCGAATTCACTTTGCGCATCTGCACATGATAACGAAGCTACATAGCAAATATGAGCGCGTAGGTATGAAGGTGAAAATGTTTTTCGAGTTACAAGGAAAAAATGGGAAATTCTGAGTCCGAAAGGGGGAGATAATCCATGATGGAGGGTCGGATCAAAAATCCGAATTCACTTTGCGCATCTGCACATGATAACGAAGCTACATAGCAAATATGAGGCGCGTAGGTATGAAGGTGAAAAAGTTTTTCGAGTTACAAGAAACGTGACGGACAGACGGACGGACGTTCTTACATTAGGGTACTTATGTGGCTTATCACATGTTAAATATTAGCCACATAAAACGATTTTTAGCCACATAAAACGATTTTTTAGGTGGCTAATTGTAACCAACCCTATCCTTTAACAAGTCCATAACCCTGTGGGGCTAGCCACATAAGTACCCTAATGTGTGCCCGGACGTACGGACATACGGACGGACGGACACTCGTGACGAAAACAATATACCCATTTTTTTTTCCAAAAAAAGTGGGTATAATAATAAATTGCTGTTGTATCGTGATACACAAATACCAATATACTAATAATCGATATTCTTACAAATAATTTTCCGATAAGTTAAGTTTAATTCTTACCTAGCAGTGAAAATTATACAAACGCACATGGATTACACGTAACGACCAACACCCAATGCAAGTCCCTATCCCGGCTCTGGGCCTCTTACGGGCTCTGACCCGTAACAATCCCAGCTAGATGGAAAATCCAGGACCTATGAGATGGTACCCTGTGAAATTCTACAATCTAGGATTTCACACATATCGTCACTGGCTACCAAATCAATATGGACTACTCCTTCTCCACTGTGGCCCCCTTCTTCCACTTTGAGGCAAGTAATATATTGAACTCGCGGCTTTGCCGAATGCTCTCCTGTCCTGGGGTACGCCGTTCGTCGATAACCATCGCCTTCAAAGGCCCTGCTTTGTGGCGACACCGAAACAGCCAGGCTGGTACCATCACCATACCCCACACAGATGAGTTGGGTGCCACACTTTCCCAGGTTACTATGCGGAAACTGCATCTGTTTATATACACGTATCTTCCTGAGAGATCCCCTCCTCACTTGTGGACCACATATTGCTGTCCGGGACTGGAATATACTGGTCGTAACCCCACATCCATTTCTCTCTCACCTCCCTTATGGGTGCTACGCCATTTCCAACCTGAGAAACAGAGGTCATGAGGCGTCCCCTATTTTATTGACACATTTGCTGCAGGTCTCCCTAGCAAATGATCCCCAATTGTTCTCGGCTCTGGTGCAATAGTTGCACCCACCACGGGGTAAGCCACTCATCTGGACGTCAGGATTGTACGCATTGCAACAATCGGGCATGGACATACGCGACAATGTGTCTGCATTTGCATGTTTAGGCCCAGGCCAGTATTGCAGTACCATGTTGTACTGTGATAACATCATCCAGGCTGAGTCCCCCTGTAGCGACTTAGGCATCACGGGACGGTTGAAAATACCGGTAACCAAAATTTACCAGTTTTCTGACGGCGGCAGGTGACGTATAAAAATCACCACATCTCGCAATCAGTTCATGAGGCTCTTGCGACAAATAATGAAAATTGCTCGCCAATGAAGTGCCAATTGCGAGCCACAACAAAAACGCAGTAACCACATCAGATGTGTATATTTATTGTTTTACAATGTTACCCCACCCACCTATTTTTGGCCAGAAATTTCAACACGACTGAATTTGTTGGAATTGTTTTCATGAAACATAGAATTTGCTACCATTTGTTCTATCGCTTGTAATAACACACCATTTCCGAAAATGATTCCAAAGTGGGGTTATAACCACCTTAACATTTTGCTACCAATGTCCGAAAAATACCTTATATATTCGGACGCGAAACCGTAAAAAGTTTGTGAGACAACATAGCATGCGACATTTTGTACAATGTGTCAAAATCAACCGGAGCTAACATTAAGTTTAGTAGAATTATGAAATACTCTAAAAAATACACCGAGTCTACCTATAAAACTGTCCCGTGAGACCATATACCGCATCAAGCACACGAAAATTGCATGGTCAGTTCTAACTACAATACTAATGTGTCACATATCTGACATTCCGTAGTCTTACAGATGTAAACCTAGTCAACACAGACGGGACTGTGCGAAGTGGTGACAAAATAACAACTTTCCATCAATGGGCACATAAGAAATCATCAAATAACTTTAGAATCGTCTCCCAACTTACATATTAATTACTAAAAGTTATCGTTATTGCAATACTATCAACAATGATCAATACACACAATTTATTTGCATGATACTTACATCTACTAACATTGAATGTACCCAATTTATAAGTGTCCTTGCTATAATGTTGGAGAACAGATTATGTAAACTTTCTGCACAGAATTATGGAATTTACAAATGGAGATCTATTTAATACATGATGCTTCATCTTTCGCAAAAAGAAACTAAATTACTTGTTAGTCATTTTAAAAATACATACCTCCATCATACTGTTTGGAAATAGTGTAAACACAGGTGAGCCAGCTCAAGGTGAGCCTAGATCTGCCCTGTTTGTGGATATTTTGTTTACATTTTGCTAAATTACCCCTTATCCTATTAATGGAACAGTCCTCCTAATATGGGAGAGCCTATTCAATATTATTTGAGGTGACAGGTTTATCACAACTTCACGAAGTTCAAACATGTGCTAAATGTCAAGGTCATGAGCAAACGCCCTCGGCAAACATAAAATTTCCACATTTGCCAACTGTATTTCATTTTTGAATTACCCGTGTTCCAAACGCTTTGCGTAAGAACTATGTAGGTAATATTTCCTAGTTGAGGGATAAAAACGAGTCTTTTCTGAAAATCAACGTGGGCCAATTTTATTCCGTGTTTCGGATTCCATACCCAGTAGAAATCCCATCCTCGTCGCCAATAAGGTGTTTTTCCCTGACTACATACTACGAGCACGGTACCTGTATATAGCCGGAGGTATTCAGGAACACCTTGAATCCTTTGGGTACGGCGGTAGGGTCAGAATGGCTCGCACGGAGAATGGGTAAATGGTCACTGGTTACGCAGCGGGGATAATTATCTGGACCTGGACCCTGAAACAACATGGGGCAGCGTGTACACAAGTGTACAGTAGGAATAACATAGCTAAACCTACCTAGAATTGTCCGTGTACATTCTCTGCTCGCTGTGTAGGGAAATGACAGTTTTGACCACGCCAGTCAATCAGCACAATGTAAGCGTGCACGTGGAAACGCTTGAGTAACGACAACTTGGATCAGCCAGGTGCGTATCTAGCCTGGCAATCAGCGATCTGAAAGGGCAAATACACAACAGAAGAGCTACTTATCCAAAGACAAATAATAATTGTTTCAAGGGGGTTAGGCCAAATCGCCCAAGCCATTTCGGACCCAAGCCATTACACACCATTTCACACCCATATTAATTTGTGGGTAAAATCGACAGGTGCGAAAACGCCATGTACGAAACGATCAGAATTTCCTTTATGGGCCTCATTACCGCGGATTTTTCTACCAAATTATACGAGGTCAATCGAGTGCGCCCATTACGTACGTCATTGTAGAGTTGTTCTATAAATACGATGTTTTCCAAGAAGCGAATGGTGATTGTTTTTTCTGCAGAACTACACAATGCTGTTTACTCTGGTTTTCAGTCGATAACATTATGATGTTAAAGGCCCTGAACGGCTCAGTATTACAATTTTCCGATTTTTTCAAACACAAAAACATGTTTGGCAACTGATTGGGTTAACATATACTGCCTAATAGATACATCTCAAATTTTGAGATTTACATCTTAATCGCAATGTGAAGACAACAAAAACTTGTTTTGTGTACCACTCAGTGCAAAATGTCAATATTGACAAATTAATTTCCGTAACCCAACGGCTTCGGCTCGGAAGCGAGTCGATAAACTCTGAACACGCACCTGCTGTTTGTTTATCAACAAATATTGATATTTTCATCGACTACAAACTCATTTTTGTACCAAAATGAATGCAAACTTTCAAAGTGTGTGTAAATAGAAACCTGTTGTATTTATGTGTGGGAAAACCCAATAGGAGGCCAAATTCGGCAACTTGAGCCGTATAGGGACTTTAAAGTGTGAATACAAGTTATAAGACGGTTATACATTTGTCCGGATAATTGATTGTCGATGTTAATTTTGGGGCAATCTTACGACTGATGATCTGACCCAATTTTAAGTGAGAAGATGGCACAGTTTGCTAAATAGTTTGCATGCGTTGAGAAAGCAAGAACCGACGATTGTTCTGTGAAAATGTTATGCCCGTAGCTGCTATTTTAAGAAAAATATAAAACAACTGCCATTTTTGTCCGATAATCTAGAGGATCCCTGTAGTGGTTTATCCGGAGGTATTTAGAAAATAGCCCTTCTCGCGTATACCGGGTACCTGACCAGCATACACGACAACGGTACCTGTATAATAATTTAAATGTGTAGGTTCGTTCAATCTAGATCCATGATGGTACGGATAGTGGCTATTAGGACAGAAAATAGAAACTCGAACAGATGTATAGTTTATGGATGATTATTGGTGTTTATATGTTACAGCATAATTCAAGAATATATTTAAATGTATTAGAGTATATGTTTAGTAATATTGGATGTAAGACCAACCCCACCCCTTTATTGGTTTAGTGCATTTATTACAGAACCCCCCAGCCAAAGGTGAGTAATAGGCTACCCCCGAGATTTAGGGTTGACCAATAGTGGGCATGCTTCAAACTTGGCGATAACTCGCCTTTATGTAAGAAAGCAAACCAGTCAGTAAGAGTGAACGTAAGTGGCCCCGTATCAGTAATGCGCTCGGCTTATATAGCAAGCTAGGTCAGTGCACGTGCAAGGTACAGTGGCATAATCTCCAACCGAAAATGGATATACTGCTCTGGGTTACATATTACAATAAATAGTATATTATGAAATGTATAGGAGACGTGCTAATTAAATATTAATACCTTGACACTATAAACCATGCCCACCGACAACTGCTCGGAAACCCACACACATGTACATGCAGCATTATTCGAGGCTACATGGACATGTATGAGGGTCGCAATGAAATCTGTGTACATGGGGTCACAGGGCCAGTGCATTACCCGTTACAATATGTTCAATAATTCAATAAAAAAAAAATAATTCAACTGCAAATCACAATGTTATTATCAATAACTGCAAATCACAATGTTATTATCAATCAAATTGAGCTGCATCATTAGTATTAGCCAGGTTTTTTGGAAAAAATTCCAGGCTATTGGATTGGCGAAAGCCGGGCGGCGTCCACAATCAATGTTAAGTTTTCATGTTTGAGTCCATTTCTTTGGTACTGTACCACCTAGGACCACCAAACTTTCACAGCTTCATAACCAAGGGGTGCCTACCACATACAACTATCCAACATGTGACCATTTTTTTTACCTTCACCTATTATTTCTACGTAATTGACTTAGCCATTTTCAACGTTAACTTTTTAACGTACGTCTGGTTAAAGTTTTTTGGTTAAAAGTTTTTTGTTATACTATATCTCTGCAACTGCTTCGCCCATTACCTTGAAACTTCACATGGGTGTTTATCATCATCCATATTTTCATTCTACCCCCCAACCGTGCGGCCCCTATGCCCAAGGTCAAATTACTTTGAATATTTTTGTTAAAGTTTTTTCGTGTACTATATCTCTGCAACTGCTTCACCCATTACCTTGATACTTCACATGAGTATTTATCATCATTGTCAGCGCGATATCGTCGGCATTTTGGCATACGTCCGTCCGTACGTCCGTGTGTCTGGTTAAAGTTTTTTGGTTAAAGTTTTTCCATCTACTATATCTATTTTTTTAGTGTCCATGCCTCGCCCCAAGGCCCGACATGCAGGCCACGGCCATCTAGTCTACAAAAAGTGGGTATATTTATGTTATCCAAGTGTCTATGCTTGGAAAAAACCTGGCCTTCGTGGCTTTGCCTCGTTTCTTGTTGAGTATTGTGTATTTAGCGATTTTATTTTTTGAGACACTAAACTTTCAATCCTCCCTACCCAAGTGCTCTCCGCCCCCTCACCACAGCCCCACCTCTTTCTGTGGGCATTTTTTTTATTATTTGAAAAACCGTCTGGAGGCCAATTAATTATGCAATATAACTAATTGATCTATTTTGTATTCAAGAAAAATGTCTGCTTTTTCTACAGCGGTGGCGGGTGGGGGGATTTCTATTATATATTTGTACAGCGGTGGCGGGTGGGGCAGCTTCCTATTCTTCCTTTCTCCAACAGGCACAAATAGATGTAGCCTGTAGGTAGAAGTTTACAGCTAAAATATTGACCCCCTCTCCCCAGTTTGCATTAAGAGGTTCGCCGGTCAATTCTGTCATAACTTCTATATCATTTTAAGGATTAGTTAGATAGGATTAGATTAATTAAATATTTAAACACAGCATACTTCTGAACAACTACCACACATCCCGTCTGCCCTTAATATGACCTTCACCTTCTGGCCTTCACAACTTTAAGAAGTTCGCCAGAGTTGTTCATTTCTTCGTGGGTAACCGGTGGGAGCATACGATGGGTAATTTAACGATCCGGAGTCTTCCTTACTGGAATCCCGACCAGAGACCTAGTTTGGCCCTCGTGTACGTCTTTGGTTTTCTTGTATGTGAGAGTTGTACCCCTTATCTGAGTAATATGATCGTAATCGAACCCGTTGGCCCGACCTTATATGACCATATATAGCTGCTTGATAGGCCGTTAAACACCAACAAACTGTCATAACTTCTATATCATTTGAACATAAACTGTTCAACACAGACAGGTGGATACGGGACACGAACCCATTGACCCGTCTGCGTGTAGGCTCCCTGAGGCTTGTACCTCTATGTCAGAAAAGCGGACGTTAAACCCTATTCACTCACTCACTGTTCAACACAGCATACCTGTGGACAAATGCCACACATCCATGCTGCCATTTTTATGACCTTGACCGTCACAACTTTTTCACACATTAAGAAATTTGTCTGAGTTTCTCATTTCTGTCATCACTTCTATTTCCCTTGATAGATTACTTTAATATTTTAATACATCGTACATGTGGACAAATGCCATACATCCATGCTGGCCTTGACCTGTTGACCTTCACAACTACGCTTGTGAATACATATCACTTGGTTAATTAACTTTGACACAGTTTCTCCAATCTGCCACCGTGGGCATTTGTCTGCCGACAAGCCACATTTTCTTGTTGCCTCTGCAGCCACATGTCAGATCAAATTACTTTAGTGTTGATCATACTACTTTTGTGGTTGGGCTAAGTGACTGGTGTGGAATGGACATAGCACCAGGATATTCTAATTTCATGGCTGAATATTGATTTTTCTGTAAATATTCAGTTCTGGTTTTGGGAATTTTTCTCATTATGGACACATTAAATATGGTATAGACCCGTTGGCCAAGCCTTAAATGACCTTAGCTGTTGATATGCCGTTAAACACAAATTATTAATCAATCCGTGTATGAGAGCCACTGTTGACTAATTGTTGGTTAATTAAATGAGAGCGCACTATCTTAGTTAATCCCACCGCCGACCTTGTATTTTGGATAGATAAAAAGTTTTTGTAATTCGGTACATTCATTAGTTCGGCCATTAATATTCAGTTTGTGAATAACTAGTAATATTTAAATACAAAAATGTTATAAACACACCAAACAGCTCTATTCATTAACACATTATAATCTTGACATGAACATCTTTGTGCAAAAAATAATTGAGCTACTTACTATCAGGTGGTGCATGTACATGTATATTATCTGGTTTAAGATCTCTGCACAAAAAATGTTGCCTTTTTTCCCCCAAATTTGAAAAATTGAATAACTCCTAAGGCTAAACCAATCAAGATATCTTGATGAAACAACTTCCATTGTTTTGCATTTTTAGCTCACCTGAGCAAAGCTCATGTGAGCTATTCTTATGGCAAAGTGTCCGTCGTCCGTGAACATTTTCAATCATCTTCTTCTCCCGAACTACTGAGCCGATGTTGGTCAAACTTTACAGGGATGATATATGGGTAATGCCATTTCAGCTTTGTTAAAATGAAGGTCATCGACAATCCAAGATGGCCTCTGTGCAAAAGTAGGTCAAATTCTTAAAAAATCTTCTTCTAGTTTTTAGTTTAAACATAGTTTATTGCATATAAGTACAATGGGCTTGGGCTACAAGTTCTCACAACATTAATTACAGCCCTTACCCAAGTATTTCAACAATACATCAATTTAACAGCAATGGCGATAAGTATACAGGTCTTCTTCTCACGAACCGCCAGGCCGATTTTGACGAAACTTTTATGAATGATCGATAGTTAATGCTGATTCAGATTTGTTCATATTCAGAATTTGTTCATATGGTGGCCCCTGGGTCAAAAATGGGCGTGGCCCGAGGGGTCAAATATGGGTCAAATTTTATTTTTGGCCTAATATGGTCATATAATATATCAAATCGAAGGTATCGACTAGTCGATCACTCTGGAGCATTTTTTGTCTAAATCAGATGATTTTGTCATCCAAGATGGCCACCGAAAGGTAAAAAAGTTGTTCTTTTACTAAAGATTTCAAACGTATTCTTCTTGTGAACTGCTTGGCCGATATTGGCCAAACTTAACTGTAATGGTCTGTGGGTGAAGCCTGTCCATTTTTGTTAAAATGGAGGTCATCACCAAATCCAAGATGTCCGCCGTTGAAAAGTAGGTCAAATTGTCAAAAAATCTTCTTCTCACAAACCTCCAGGCAGATTTCGACGAAACTTGGTGTGAATGATTGATAGTTAACGCTGTTTCAGATTTGTTCATATGTGGCCCCTGGGTCAAAAAATGGGCGTGGCCCGAGGGGTCAACTAGGGTCAAATTATATTTTTGACCAAATATGGTTATATAATATATCAAATCGAAGGTATCGACTAGTCGATCACTCTGGAGCATTTTTTGTCTAAATCAGATGATTTTGTCATCCAAGATGGCCACCGAAAGGTAAAAAAGTTGTTCTTTTACTAAAGATTTCAAACGTATTCTTCTTGTGAACTGCTTGGCCGATATTGGCCAAACTTAACTGTGATGGTCTGTGGGTGAAGCCTGTCCATTTTTGTTAAAATGGAGGTCATCACCAAATCCAAGATGTCCGCCGTTGAAAAGTAGGTCAAATTGTCAAAAAATCTTCTTCTCACAAACCTCCAGGCAGATTTCGACGAAACTTGGTGTGAATGATTGATAGTTAACGCTGTTTCAGATTTGTTCATATGGTGGCCCCTGGGTCAAAAATGGGCGTGGCCCGAGGGGTCAACTAGGGGTCAAATTATATTTTTGACCGAAAATGGTCATATAATATATCAAATCGAAGGTATCGACTAGTCGATCACTCTGGAGCATTTTTTGTCTAAATCAGATGATTTTGTCATCCAAGATGGCCACCAAAAGGTAAAAAAATTGTTCTTTTACTAAAGATTTCAAACGTATTCTTCTTGTGAACTGCTTGGCCGATATTGGCCAAACTTAACTGTAATGGTCTGTGGGTGAAGCCTGTCCATTTTTGTTAAAATGGAGGTCATCACCAAATCCAAGATGTCCGCCGTTGAAAAGTAGGTCAAATTGTCAAAAAAATCTTCTTCTCACAAACCTCCAGGCTGATTTCGACGAAACTTGGTGTGAATGATTGATATTTAACGCTGTTTCAGATTTGTTCATATGGTGGCACCTGGGTCAAAAATGGGCGTGGCCCCCCGAGGGGTCAACTAGGGGTCAAATTATATTTTTGACCGAATATGGTCATATAATATATCCAATCCAAGGTATCGACGAGACGATTACTCTGGAGCATGTTTTGCCAAAATCAGATGATTACGTCATCCAAGATGGCCACCGACAGGTCAAAAGGTTGTTCTTTTTACTAAAGATTTCAAAGGACTTCTTCTTGTGAAATGCTGGCCGATATTGACCAAACTTAACTGAAATGGTTTGTTGGTGAAGCCTGTTCATTTTTGTCAAAATGGAGGTCATCACCAAATCCAAGATGTCCGCCGTTGAAAAGTAGGTCAAATTGTCAAAAATTCTTCTTCTCACAAACCGCCAGGCCGATTTCGACGAAACTTTGTATGAATGATCGATAGTTAACGCTGATTCAGATTTGTTCATATGGTGGCCTCTGGGTCAAAAATGGTCATGGCCCGAGGAGTGAAATAGGGGTCAAAATTTATTTTTGACCGAATATGGTCATTTTATATATCAAATCGAAGGTATAGCAGTAAATCACATGCACATTCGCAATATATGTTAGATCAGAAGGTACCAACAAATTCTGTGGAACATTTGAAGTTGTAAGTGAAGAGTCTTTGTGAAATCAAGATGACCACTATGTAGGCTTTTAGGTGAGCGATACAGGCCCATTTGGGCCTCCTGTTTCAATACCTTTAATTTGATATCAAACACTCCATAATGCACACTTTTGTTTTGGAAAAAATATCCACTACATTCAAAATTGGCAATATTTTTTTTAGAAAATTTGTTATGTCTCGAAATAAAAAAATTAATAACTTCTTAACCAATCAAGATATCTTGATGAAATAACTTCCATTGTTTTGCATTCTTTAACACCTTTAATTGGATACCAAACACTCCATTCTACACATTTAAAAAAATCAAAAAATCTTTAAATTCAAAATCGGCAGAAAATGGTCAGAAAATTTCCGAAGTTCTCCAATTTCAAAACTAATCAAGATATCTTGATGGAAATAACGATTTGGCTACTCCAGTATTACTCGTGTATTACTTCCGGGTACCAGACCCGATGTCGTCGAAATCATGCATACTCGTACAGGTGGCACGATTTACCCAAATCTTACCCAAATCTTCATATAATTATGCCACCGGGTTTCGAAGAAACGGGTGGCATATAGTGTTTGGGCCGTCCATCTGTCCGTCCGTCCGTCTGTCCGTCCGTCACACTTTTCGGTTAACCACTTTGTCACAGTTTCTCAAATATGCTGCAGGTGGCATCCGCGTTCGACAGACGCATTTCTTGTTACTATATGTGTTAATAAATAAAGCTATACACATCATAGTAACGATGTTTGGACTGTACTTACGTAATGTATGCCATTAATTTGCTCATACCAGGGCCCATTTTAATGTTTTGATGCAAAATGGAAATATTTGTATAATGGTGGGTCTAGTTTTCGGGGTATTAACAAGTTCATCAACTAGCGTTTTTTATAAAACATAACATATGAGCTAAATTGTCAGTTCAATAGAATGATAAACATTTCTTTCAATGTTTCTTGCCTTCAAAATAAGATTGTTGTTAGATTAAAATTCGCGTTAGCGCGTTTAGCAACATATGAGTCAGCCATCTTGAATATTGACTTATGGTTGGAGTTTTCGGGGTATGTTCCGAAAGTGTCAATAAATTTGCTAATTCGTCATGCTTAATTAATCACCTGACTGACTTAAAGCACATCGCGGCTGCACACATGTCTACAAATTACAAAATATGTGAATACCCCGAAAACTCTTGACTACTCCGAAAACTGGCATCACGACCATATATGAAATAAAGGGAGAGTACCGTGATAAACTTAATACTAGGAAGCCAAGGAAGATAATCCACTTTATAATGGTTAAACATGCTAAATGGGAATGATGATTTTTATTTGAAATACAAATAAAAAACTGTAGAACCTCTCTAATGTTGACATACAAGGAGACAGTGTGAAGGTGTCAACCGTATACTGGCCGTTTTCGACGTGTAGCCATCTTGTACATAATCACTTGTTGAGGCTATACCTCTAGGGAAATTTTCAATCACAGTCTGATCAGGGTCTACACTGTTTTCTATCTTGTACATACTCACTGTATACAAGCAAGCCGCGTGTCGCCCGCCAGGACGTGTAGCCATCTTATAACAATCACTTGTTGATGCTATATCTTCTAGGGTAAATTTGCAATCACAGTATGATCAGGGTCTACCCAGTTCCCCATTTTGTTCATAACCACTTGTTGAGGCTATACCTGTAGGGGAAATATGCATTCACAGGATCTACACAGTTTCCCATATTGTACATAATCGACTATATAACGAGCTACCCAACTAAAATACACTGTGTTCTGGTCAATATAATATTGGGCTTTGTCTACATAGGTGTGAAAAACATTCAAGCTATTTGACAAGATATACAAACCATACACAAATTTAAAAATATATATATTGCATGCATATTAAGGTTCATTTTCATCAATGTTCTTGATACAAGATCGTTTATTATACCCCCCGCAACGAGTTGTGGGGGGGTATACTGGAGTCAGGTAGGTTGTCCGTCCGTCCGGATAAACTTAACATCAGAGAAATATTGTTATAACTTCTATTTCCTTCATCTAAAATGCTTGATATTTCACACATGCATTCCTGTAAGGCTCTACTACCATGCTGTGCCAAATCCACGACCGTCCAACCCCCGCAGATCCCAAGGTCAAGGTCAATTACTTAGTCCGTAAACTTAACATCAGAGAAATATTGTTATAACTTCTATTTCCTACATCTAAAATGCTTAATATTTCACACATGCATTCCTGTAAGGCTCTACTACCATGCTGTGCAAAATCCATGACCATCCAACCCCCGCTGATACCAAGGTCAAGGTCAAATACTTAGTCTCTTTACAAAACTTAACATCAGAGAAATATTGTTATAACTTCTATTTCCTACATCTAAAAGCTTAATATTTATCTAAAATGCTTAAATATTTCACACATGCATTCCTGTAAGGCTCTACTACCATGCTGTGCAAAATCCATGACCGTCCAACCCCCGCTGATCCCAATGTCAAGGTCAAATACTCTTTACAAAACTTAACATCAGAGAAATAAGTTATAACTATTCAAGTATACCATGCGTTGACACAACCTCGAAAGTTAGCCGATAAACTTACGTAGTACTGTACACTGTAGTCGGTATAATTCTCTGTTTTGTTTAGCACAAAGGAATGTACATTTCAAATTGTGAAAATAATTTAAAGTAAAAAATGCAAAAATATACAGTAGGTAGCAATATGAAAATAGCGCATTTTAGCTTGCACTTGCAGTCAATGAGACCCCGGTTTGTTTACTCTTAAATCTACAACAACAACCACAATGACCATATATGGTAAACTGTAACTTGGTATATTATTAAATACTATTTAGTATTAAAATGATTAGTAAAATATATTAAAAATAAACTTATATATCAGTATACACTGTAACTTAAAAATAATAATTTTAAATCATACATTTGTAATATTTGCCTTTTGAGATTTTTAGCCAATCAGGCCGCAGCATCTCTCTCCAACAAAAATGGCCGTTGTAAAATAGGTCAATTGCATTTTCTGATGAAGAAAGATAAAAATCCGATTTTGTCCACGAGTAAGAAGCATAGCAAGCATACCAGGTCGGTTTAAATGTAACATTATAAATGTCGACGTGTTGAACGTCTAAAAAATACTCGATAATGGGAAATTTGAGCAACAATTCAGGGACCCTCGATAACGACGACTTTTTCCGGGGAGGACTAGGTTACAAATCTAGTGCTGTACCACAGGCGCAAGGTACTCTTACACCCAGTAAATGGCACCGAGACCCGGACTGGTGTATTTTCACAAATATTAAACATCAAACGGAATAGTAAGGTACCGATTTCTATCATATTAACAGATTTTTAAAAGGCACGTCTTTCACTTCGTAAAGGTCGTTGCTAACCTTTAATATCTATATATATACACCGTCGTGTGATTTTTTTTTCCCGTCACCTGTGCGGGGGTGTTAATTTGAGGTTATACGGTAGTCTCTTTACAAAACTTAACATCAGAGAAATCGGTTATAACTTCTATTTCCTTGCTCGGATCTGCTTCACATTTCACACACTCATTGCTCCAATGGACCTCTACCACCCTGTGACAAATTCACGTTCATGCCGCTCGCGCTAATCCCAGAGTCAAGGTCACAAGCCCACACACTTGGAAATTTGTACATATTTTAGGGGTACCTGGGCCCACGCGGGGGGTATTCCGTAAGCCTCGCTTACTGACCAATCTAGTTGTTATTGTAGATGTATATGTAAATATATATATAGCCTTCCTGTGTGAGTTTTGAAATGTATCTCCATAAATTAAATTGCAATAACTAAACTATACATTTCCAGAAGTCATTTGTGCGAATAAAAACATTAATTCAATGCATTATACTTTGTTTTTAACTATTTCAAAAAGATGTTTGCATATAATTACTCGGCGAAATAAATATTGCAATACTATGGAGGTGACCGGTTAGACAGTTGGACTAGTATATATGTGCCATATGAAATCATGATCGATGGCAACTTAAAGTTAGACAACTGAGACATAATTAATGAGTCTTTATCATGGTAGTCTCCCTTTATAATAATGCTACATGTATATTATAATCGCTTTCCCGTGGAAATATGTGCTTTATTCTTCCCGTTTTCGGTCAAAATGTTCTTATTGTATGATATACTAATGATATATTGTTGAAAACGTATATACCGTAATAACCCTATGTTTTCGGACGGGTGAAAATACTGTCCAAATATATGGGTTCAAAAAAATAATTATCGAAATTGCTGTCCGAAAATTTAGGGTCGCCAACCTCCAACCACCGGAATGCAATGTTCTCCGATGCTTTCTGTAAGCGCCACGGGGTAATTAAATGCTCTGATGATTTCTGTGAACGGAGGCAATTAAAAGATCAGTATAATACAAATGTGTTAACTTATTATTGAAAAAATAATTCCCGTATTAATTGCAATACTTAAATCCAATTCACCAGATAATCCAAGTAGCGTGTGGAAAAATCGATCACTCCATGCTAACACGGTATTGCCAGTAGCCGTGTCCGCTTGGTGAGACATCATGTTTTGTTTTAACTGTGACACAGATTTCGGACGAGCGGGTAGACAGACGCACGCGGGTCATTGTTATCACGATGACTAGCGACTGACTGTCCTGTTCATCTGTACGTTTGGAATAAATGCTTACAACTTATACAAGATCACCTTTTTTTGTCACACACAAGAATCGAACTGTCAAACCAATACTCCATTCACCGATTTACATTATTATATACGCGTAAACGCGGGTCTGCCTCTACCAGTATTACCACCCATATTGCATCGTTTTTTGTTTTTTTCGATAATAATTTTACGTATTAAACGGACAATTCCAGATCTGCTCAGAAATGTATGTCAACTTTCAACGTCATTTACGGAAGATACTGAGAGGACAGATTTTGAAAATCAATATCGGCAAAATACGATGAATATATATATGTCTGCTCCGAAATTTATGTCAGTTTTCAATGTAATACAGAAGTCGATTGTATTTTAATATCTGCTACGAATTTGAATTCCAAATCCGAGACTCGATTACACCTGACACATATTACATACGAAATTTGTGTGTTGCTTTGTGTAAAAAAAAATCGATAACGCTCCTGAGCTGTGTAAAATGCCAGGTGTTTATCTGATGACATCATTCAGCGCGAGACTGTAAACTGTGTGACCTTTAGGCTATGTTTTGAAATTGAACTGATTGGTCAATACGTCGTTTGATCTGTGCCGCACACTTCGGGGAACGTGCAACTTTCACCCTCGCATCAAGGGGCAAATTAACCAATTACGGCTGAGGAGACGCTATTATGTTTGCGGAAAATCCTAAGTATTTTCCTTCTATGCGCTCAGAAGTATAAGTCACGACCACCATTTGAACCGTCTAGTCGAGACGGTTCAAATGAGTGGTCACAACATGTACTGTCATTGAGAAATAAAAAATATATATATATTTCATACGGACGGACGGACGGACGGACGGACATTTCCGTCAATTTCCGAAAGGAATGGGTTAAAGATACATTCTCAATTATACGCAGATCTGTCGCCATATTCGCCGATATTGATTTCGAAAATATTTCCCGTAAATGGTGTTGAAAAGTTGACACAAACTTCAGAGTTCATGTGGAATTGTCGGTGACTTTAGATATGAAAGGAATGTTGGGTCGCAGCGTAATCGTCTGATGATGTGTGCAGTCTTGTTTCTGGCAGACTTCAAAATAAAATCAGGACCTTGTAGTAGTCTTTGATGTTACAGTTCAAAGCATTTGGAAGAGTTATGATCGCGGATTCGTGGTAAGAAGGAAATACATTTTCATTGGTTGCATAAATTATTGGACGAAATACTTGAATGAATGTGCGCGTGTCATTTGTGTTTACAACAACACCGGTATGGATTAATTTCCTGATTCTTACGTGTTTCACCGAAAGGACCCGGGCCAGTTGTGTTACCGTAATACTCGTACATATACGGATATTAACTATTGCTAATTGAATTCATTTTTTTTGCTGTCCGAAAACTTAGGGTTAACAAAATGTCCACATTTTTCACCAGTCCGAATTTTTAGAGACACAAAAAATAATTATTTTCTTTAAAAATCAGGGGGTCCGAATATTTAGGTGTCCGAAAACATAGGGTCAGTACGTTAATATAATCATAAATGTTATTGTATCCCCCGGACTCCCGGTCCGGATTTGACAGCGCGCCGCGTCCGCTTCCGCGTCCGCGGTCCGCGTACGCGTCCGCCGCAGACACTTCTTGTCCGGAGCATAACTCGAACACCCTTTGGAATATTTTCATGAAACTTCACACATGCATAGACCACGACCCGAAGGTGTGTCGCGCACAAGAATGACAACTCTTGCATTGCTAATTTTTTAGTTATCTCCCTTTTTTGTTTCTCGCACTGATTTCGTGTCCAGAGCATAACTCACCTACCCTTTCGAATATTTTCATGAAACTTCAAACATGCATATACCCACCACGACCCGAAGGTGTGTCGTGCACAAGAATGACAACTCTTGCATAGCTAATTTTTTAGTTATCTCCCTTTTTTGTTTTCGCTCACTGATTTCCTGTCCGGAGCATAACTGACCACCCTTTGGAATATTTTCATGAAACTTCACACATGCATAGACCACGACCCGGAGGTGTGTCGCGCACAAGAATGACAACTCTTGCGTAGCTAATTTTTCAGTTATCTCCCATTTTTTGTTTTGCGCACTCTACAAACTGGACAATAATGCATGAAGACCTGTTTTCTCGTCTGCTCTGTACACCTTTTCTCGTGTGCTCTGTACACCTTACCTGTAGAGAGAACAATAGAAACTGCGAGAACCATGTGCTTGCATGGGCTAGCATGTGCAGATGTCCAGTGCTTGACCACTGTTGACCAGCTAATTTATACAGGTAAATTACTACATTGGGTACTGTGTTGAAAATATTGTGGCATTATGTGGACCTGTGCAGATATATGTAGATAAATATAGGACTATTAAAAAAAATCTGGGTCTCCAATAGCAAGCATTATTATTTTTAAACTTTTTTTTTTAATTTTTTTTTTTTAATTTTTTTTTTTCCTTTTTTTTCTTCAAATTATTTTTCAATTTGACTGAAAAAAAAATCTGGGCTCCAGTAGCAAGCATTATTATTTTTAAACTTTTTTTTTCCATTTTATTTTTTTCATTTTTTGTTTTCATTTTATTTTTCAAATTATTTTTCAATTTTTGTCCAGTAGCATAAGGTCGTAAGTGCTATATACAGACTATTCACCTGTGCATGTGCTAGCATGTGCAACTGACCACTGACCACTTACAGGTAATTTATACAGGTAAATGATTATATTACATTTCCGTAAACTGTGTTGAAAATATTGTGGCATTATGTGGATCTGTGCAGATATATGTAGATAAATATAGGACTATTAAAAAAAATTCTGGGCTCCAGTAGCAAGCATTATTGTATCCCCCAGACTCCGTCGGGGGATACTATGGATTTGACAGCGCGCCGCGTCCGCTGCAGACACTTCTTGTCCGGAGCATAACTCGAACACCCTTTGGAATATTTTCATGAAACTTCACACATGCATAGACCACGACCCGAAGGTGTGTCGCGCACAAGAATGACAACTCTTGCATAGCTAATTTTTGAGTTATCTCCCTTTTTTGTTTCTCGCACTGATTTCGTGTCCGGAGCATAACTCTACCACCCTTTCGAATATTTTCATGAAACTTCTCACATGCATAGACCACGACCCGAAGGTGTGTCGCGCACAAGAATGACAACTCTTGCATAGCTAATTTTTTAGTTATCTCCCTTTTTTGTTTCGCGCACTGATTGACCATAACTCGACCACCCTTTGGAATATTTTTATGAAACTTAACACATTCAATTAGACCACGAACCGAAGGTGTGTCGTGCACAAGAATGACAACTCTTGCATAGCTAATCTTTTAGTTATCTCCCTTTTTTGTTTTCGCTCACTGATTTCCTGTCCGGAGCATAACTCGACCACCCTTTGGAATATTTTCATGAAACTTCACATATGCATAGACCACGACCCGGAGGTGTGTCGTGCACAAGAATGACAACTCTTGCGTAGCTAATTTTTCAGTTATCTCCCTTTTTTGTTTTGCGCACTCTACAAACTGGACAATAATGCATGAAGACCTGTTTTCTCGTCTGCTTTGTACACCTTTTCTCTTGTGCTCTGTACACCTTACCTGTAGAGAGAACAATAGAAACTGGGAGAACCATGTGCTAGCATGGGCTAGCATGTGCAGATGTCCAGTGCTTGACCACTGTGGACCAGGTAATTTATACAGGTAATTTATACAGGTAAATCACTACATTGGGTACTGTGTTGAAAATATTGTGGCATTATGTGGACCTCTGCAGATATATGTAGATAAATATAGGACTATTAAAAAAAAATCTGGTCTCCAATAGCAAGCATTATTATTTTTAAACTTTTTTTTTTTTTTTTTTTTTTTTTTTTTTCAATTTTTGTCCAGTAGCATAAGGTCGTAAGTGCTATATACAGACTATTCACCTGTGCATGTGCTAGCATGTGCAACTGACCACTGACCACTTACAGGTAATTTATACAGGTAAATGATTATATTACATTTCCGTAAACTGTGTTGAAAATATTGTGGCATTATGTGGACCTGTGCAGATATATGTAGATAAATATAGGACTATTAAACAAAATTCTGGGCTCCAGTAGCAAGCATTATTATTTTTAATTTTTAAACTTTTTTTCCATTTTTTTTTTTCATTTTTTTTTTTCAAATTCTTTTTCAATTTTTGTCTAGTAGCATAAGGTCGTAAGTGCTATATACAGACTATTATCATATAATAAAACAATTATTGACTAGTGAGCCATAGAATATAATCTGATATTCTATGGTTCACTAGTCAATAATTGTATAATATGTTCGGGCCAGTGAAAATTGCTTTCGGGCCCAGGCTCGAGGTCAAGGCGGGACAAGGCGAGGCATCTGATTCCGCGGAATTCTTGTTTACTTATCTCCCTTTGTTGTTTCGTGCTCTGATTTTGTATCCAGAGCATAACTCGAACACGCATATACGCATTGCTCTAATGGTCCTCTACCGCCCTGTGCCAAATCCACGTTCGTTCTGCCCCCGTCAAGCCCAGGGTCAAGGTCACATACTTAGTGCTTCAAAAACATTAACGCTTGGGTAAATATCTTATACTTTCTGTTTTCTTTCATGGATCATGGATCATCTTCATATTTCATATACGCATTGCTCTAATGGTCCTCTACCGCCCTGTGCCAAATCCACGTTCGTCCTGCCCCACCAATCCCAGGGTCAAGGTCACATTCTTGGTGCTTCAAAAACTTTAACGCTCAGGTAAATATCTTATAATTTTTATTTCCATTCACGGATCAACTTCATATTTCATATACGCGTTGCTCTAATGGTCGTCTACCGCCCTGTGCCAAATCCACGTTCGTCCTGCCCCCGCCAAGCCCAGGGTCAAGGTTACATACTTAGTGCTTCAAAAACTTTTAACGCTTGGGTAAATATCTTATAATTTCTGTTTTCTTTCATGGATCATCTTCATATTTCATATACGCATTGCTCTAATGGTCCTCTACCGCCCTGTGCCAAATCCACGTTCGTCCTGCCCCCGCCAATCCCAGGGTCAAGGTCACATACTTGGTGCTTCAAAAACTTTAACGCTCAGGTAAAAGAAAATTTTGACTTGCAATTTATCCTCATTTATTATCAAAGCGATATGTGGGACATCCGTGTTCTATGAACACATTTTCTAGTTTATTAAACTTCACACATGCATAGAAGACGACCCAAAGGTGTGTCGCACGTAAGAATGACAACTCTTGCGTCGTTAATTTCTTAGTTATCTCCCTTTGTTGTTTCGTGCACTGATTTCGTGTCTGGAGCGTAACTCGAACACCCTTTGGAATATGTTCATGAAACTTCACACATGCATAGACCACGACCCTAAAGGTGTGTCCCGCAAGAATGACAACTCTTGCATCACTAATTCTTTAGTTATCTCCCTTTGTTTTTCCGTCACTGATTTTGTCTCCGGAGCATAACTCGAACACCCTTTTTTCAAACTACTTGTGTATCTGGGGAGGGGGATACACATGCGCTTGTCGACAAGCGTCCATTTCTAGTTATTTTTAATTTTTAAACTTTTTTTCCATTTTTTTTTTTCATTTTTTTTTTCAAATTCTTTTTCAATTTTTGTCTAGTAGCATAAGGTCGTAAGTGCTATATACAGACTATTATCATATAATAAAACAATTATTGACTAGTGAGCCATAGAATATAATCTGATATTCTATGGTTCACTAGTCAATAATTGTATAATATGTTCGGGCTAGTGAAAATTGCTTTCGGGCCCAGGCTCGAGGTCAAGGCGGGACAAGGCGAGGCATCTGATTCCGCGGAATTCTTGTTTACTTATCTCCCTTTGTTGTTTCGTGCTCTGATTTTGTATCCAGAGCAT
The DNA here is from genome assembly GCA_029237695.1 of Conchocele bisecta. NCBI lineage: Eukaryota > Metazoa > Mollusca > Bivalvia > Lucinida > Thyasiridae > Conchocele > Conchocele bisecta. The sequence goes on along the minus strand of CM055265.1, from coordinate 191,282,330 downwards.
AACTCGAACACGCATATACGCATTGCTCTAATGGTCCTCTACCGCCCTGTGCCAAATCCACGTTCGTTCTGCCCCCCGTCAAGCCCAGGGTCAAGGTCACATACTTAGTGCTTCAAAAACATTAATGCTTGGGTAAATATCTTGTACTTTCTGTTTTCTTTCATGGATCATGGATCATCTTCATATTTCATATACGCATTGCTCTAATGGTCCTCTACCGCCCTGTGCCAAATCCACGTTCGTCCTGCCCCACCAATCCCAGGGTCAAGGTCACATACTTGGTGCTTCAAAAACTTTAACGCTCGGGTAAATATCTTATAATTTTTATTTCCATTCACGGATCAACTTCATATTTCATATACGCGTTGCTCTAATGGTCGTCTACCGCCCTGTGCCAAATCCACGTTCGTCCTGCCCCCGCCAAGCCCAGGGTCAAGGTCACATACTTAGTGCTTCAAAAACTTTAACGCTCGGGTAAATATCTTATAATTTCTGTTTTCTTTCATGGATCATCTTCATATTTCATATACGCATTGCTCTAATGGTCCTCTACCGCCCTGTGCCAAATCCACGTTCGTCCTGCCCCCGCCAATCCCAGGGTCAAGGTCACATACTTGGTGCTTCAAAAACTTTAATGCTCAGGTAAATATCTTATAATTTTTCTTTCCATTCACGGATCAACTTCATATTTCATATATGCGTTGCTCTAATGGTCCTCTACCGCCCTGTGCCAAATCCACGTTCGTCCTGCCCCCGCCAAGCCCAGGGTTAACATCATACGCTAGGTAAATATCTTATAATTTCTGTTTTCTTTCACGGATCGGCTTCATATTTCATATATGCATTGCTCTAATGGTCCTCTACCGCCCTGTGCCAAATCCACGTTTGTCCTGCCCCCGCCAAGCCCAGGGTCAAGGTCACATACTTGGTGCTTCAAAAACTTTAACGCTCAGGTAAAAGAAAATTTTGACTTGCAATTTGGCCTCATTTATTATCAAAGCGATATGTGGGACATCCGTGTTCTATGAACACATTTTCTATTTTATTAAACTTCACACATGCATAGAAGACGACCCAAAGGTGTGTCGCACGTAAGAATGACAACTCTTGCATCGTTAATTTCTTAGTTATCTCCCTTTGTTGTTTCGTGCACTGATTTCGTGTCTGGAGCGTAACTCGAACACCCTTTGGAATATGTTCAGGAAACTTCACAGATGCATAGACCACGACCCTAAAGGTGTGTCCCGCAAGAATGACAACTCTTGCATCACTAATTCTTTAGTTATCTCCCTTTGTTTTTCCGTCACTGATTTTGTCTCCGGAGCATAACTCGAACACCATTTTTTCAAACTACTTGTGTATCTGGGGAGGGGGATACACATGCGCTTGTCGACAAGGGTCCATTTCTAGTTCCCGATATGTATTCCGTGTTGTGTATTCCAATAGGCAAAATGCAATTCCGCATAAGTCCTAAAACTCCATCATTAGTTGGCTAACTGTGTTTACACGATGCTGATTCGTCTACAGTGACAAGACTAAGACTTCAAACACACCGCGCTTGTCAAGTACATTGTGTATTACTACGTGTAAGTTTCACACCGCGGGGCACAAGGCCATATCAAAGATCAATACACGCGGTTGCTGACGTCAGTCACGTAGTCCACACTAGACTGGTACCCTGTCGGATGCGCAGCCTAGCGAAACAATACTACCGGGAACCAGTCTAAAGTGACACAAACGTGTTTATGTGAATTGGGTCTCGATCTCCGACAAATCACGGCTTATTGCATTAGCGGCCAGACCAGGCAGTGGATTCGCATAGTCTGACCATGGTTTACAATGCTCGCCAATCTGTAATTAAAACATCAGTAATTACGTCAGCGGACATTGCCAATTCGTCATAGGCTTGTAGTATAAACACATATACAAAACAAAATAGGACGAAACGACCCGGGGCGAGGAAACAGAAATCTCCTTTCCGGTCCTCTCCGGTTTCTAGTCATACCGGCGGCAAGGTATCGGGTACGTTTTTAACTTTTGAACCGCACCCGAGGTATCGATCGGCCGACTCGTCATAGGGCCGAGATGTCAGTAAGCGAAAACGCGTATTTACACCTGTGAGATTGGAAAATTTACATGTCTGTCGCGATTTCTGCACGTCTCGGGCATCGGGCACCCGGCTAATTTCGCAGACTGCGCTACACAATATATCCGGTGGTGTTCCGAAACACATTGTGTTCCATTTCACATTGATTGACGATACTACAAATGTATACACGAAACGGTAGTAAAACCAGTAGTGCTATGTCTAATGAACTATCAGCTCCTACGAACTTCTGCTCCTATGAGCTCCAACTCCTGTGATAGCGAGGTCAACACTATTGTTAAAACAGCTAAAAGTCATATTATGAATTGGCATGCTATAGTCTTATTTTAATATTAAACGTGTTATTTTAAACTTCTTTCAAAGAAATATACATTAAACTAATTAGAAATTAATTACAAACACGAATTTATCACCTCATGAGTCCTGTAACAAATATAGCTGTTTAAAAACCACTGACATTCGTTCGCGCAAATAAAATTTGACTATGAGCTTCTACGAACTTCAACTCCTATTAACTCCTATCAACTTCAGCTCCTATGAGCTATGAGCTCCAACTCCTGTGACCTATCAACTCCTACGAACATCTATGAGCTTAATGTTTCAATGACAAGCTACCTTAGCAAGGACGAAGTTTCTCCCTTGTCAATTTCGCCATAGACATAGAATGTATTCTATGTCTGTGATTTTGCTACACTTATTTTGTGAAGTGAATAATATATTTGAAGACCGAAGACATTTATTGATTACCAGATACTGAAGTCAGTAGAAAAATCAAAATGTGTGGTGTTTGAGCCCGAAAATACGGCATTTTTGCGAAGCTATTTCTTATCTTCAAAAGGCTGTAATGTATAGTGTATTGGAATGGGTGGGTGGGGTAATGTTTTTCAAATGAGCCAAGTATTGGGTCCTAGGTCCGAGTCTTCCACCTGTGCCCAAATACTGGCTACCCTGTCTGGTCAGGATCTATACTGTCAGTCAAACATTAGAGAAGGCTATTCCATGAATCTTAAAGATTCTATTTTCGCGATACGCTTATGTATTCATCATTTATATATCAAATAAAACATATTTCACAGTAATCCGACCAGTATGTGCTGTTCTTTTACGGATTTCATAATCCGGACATCCAGTTTTTCCAGCCGTCACTGCATGACTAACTTCCCCTTATTTTGCTTACCACAATTATTTCCGTTTGCGGTCACGTGGGTATATGACGTATCAGTAGTACTTCCGAAATGTATGCATAATACGATTATTACACGTAATAGTTCAACAGACTACTTAGAACTCCAGTTTATTATAGCGCTGATATAAATATATGGGACACTAGCTGTACTGTAAAAATATAAGAATGACCTAGTTACAAACTACATACTGAAATGCGACAGTGGGTGACAAAATGGACATACATGTACTGCACAATTTTCAACAGCTGTAGGATACCAGTCTGTAGTCTGTATATACATGTATTTATATTTAAGCTACAAGCTATGTTTTCCCCGATAGTACTTATATATAATGCTAAATCAGACGGGCAACAGAGAAGACATTTATCAGAGCTGTCAGGTGCATAGATGGATCTGGTGCTATGCTGGTCAAACTGTCATAATGTCATTCTTGTAGGCCATTGTCCACTTACAATGAAACAATGCTGTACATGGGGTCAATTAAGGAAAGCCAATACATGGGGTCAATTAAGGAAAGCCAATACATGGGGTCAATTAAGGAAAGCCAATACATGGGGTCAATTAAGGAAAGCCAAATGCCTGGGGTGATAGCGGTGGGAAAGTCGCTCTAATTGTGTGAGTGTGTTCAGCAAGTTTGTCACGCTGTATGTGCGCTGGTAAGTACGGGTTGTCCATCTAGCAGCTCTGCATTGGACAATTTATAATTGATAGATGAATGTTTAATTGTGTGTTTAAGGTGATCAAACATATTCGAGTTGGTGTCTAATCAGGGTTTTGTAACCTGTGGATTTGAGTTGTTCTGAGTGTATTTTGATATTTCGTTTTAAGAAGCCTAGTGTTTTGTTTGCCTGCTTTGTGATTCTGTTTATGTGTGTGTTCCATGATAGATCAGATGTGATATCTACCCACAGGTATTTGGCTGAAGGAACTGACTCTAGTATGGTGTTGTGTAGCTGGTATGTTGTGGGAATATGGTGTGTTGATTTGGTTGATGTGTATGACTTGGCATTTTTTTGAAGGGTTAAATTCCATATCCCACAGTTGTTCCCATTTCTCAAGGTTTTCGAGGTCATTTTGCAGGTCATGTGATTGACCTCCATTGTCTAAAGTGATGTAAATGGCAGTGTCGTCAGCAAATAGTCGAACAGAGGAGTGTACATGTTGAGGAAGATCGTTTATGTAAGCCAAAAATAGTATTGGCCCGAGAACAGATCCCTGTGGGACATATTACCGTATATGTACATTCAGTTGGCAATTGTTTGCAGTGATTACACTATATCAGGTGGATAAAAAAAATTGATCTCCAACTTTTAAATTCCCATATCTCACACACTACATGTATTTATAGCTGCTCAACATAATATCACAGAATATCAATTCATGGAATTCCTGTGACATCTGAAAGTTTCAACAGTATACTTGTGTCTTGTAATATTACATTCTGGCGATGAAATAAAAAAAAATCATTATCCGAACATGCAAATGCCGGAATTCATTGAATACTAAATTAAAACATGGAAACTTTAACAAAGTAAACCAGCATGTCAACTCTTTAAGCACCAGAACATTTCTGTGTTGTAGATGTGCTAAAATATACAAATGTGCATGTCTAACGTTGACTGATATGTTTTATCAGGGGCGTCGGAAGCATCCTATTATTGGTCTGGAGATGGTCGGGGATCCCACCTACCACACACACAAAGGGTATGATGTTACCACTCAGTTGAACCGTCTCGTTGAGACGGTTCAACTGAGTGGTAACAACATACACATTTGGTGAGAAATGAGAAAAATTGCAGAAACATATTTACAGATTTGTGCATCTGCTGATATAATATTATCAAACGAGATCTAGCCGATGCGAACAACAAAGCCGAAAATTCATATTGGAGTCAACAGTATGAGAAATGCATAATTCATGTTTATATAATATTAATAATAATAATTACATTACTGGCCGATTTATAAATATATTAATTCAAAATATTTCAATAAAAAATAATGTTTTCGTCAAAATTATTGGTCTGGCAGTCACCGGCTCTGCCAATGACGTGTTTCCTTCGGCCAATCAAATGCTGTTCTCCGACATACCCCCTGAATCACGAGACAGTCACCTTAATTAGCCTCCAGAAATTAATTTGCACACCTCTTGGCCATATTTTACGCTTGATTCGCTTTGTTTTATAAAGTATCGTGTATGAAATGTAAGAAAATGTTTATTTAACCAGGTGAGCTGATTATTTTTAGCCAGGTTTTTGGAGAAAAAAATCCAGGCTATTGGATTGGCGAAAGCCGGGCGGGCGGGCGGCGGGCGGCGTCCACAATCAATGTTAAGTTTTCGTGTTTGAGTCCATTTCTTTGTTACTGTACCACCTAGGACCACCAAACTTTCACAGCTTCATAATCAAGGGGTGCCCACCACATATCACTATCCAACATGTTACTTTTTTTTTAACTTGACCCATTTTTTCCGCGTAGTCGACTTAGCCATTTTCAATGTTAAGTTTTCGCGTTTACAATGTTAAGTTTTCGTGTTTAAGTCCATTTCTTTGGTACTGTACCACCTAGGACCACCAAACTTTCACAGCTTCATAATCAAGGGGTACCCACCACATATCACTATCCAACATGTTACTCTTAACTTCACCTATTTTTTCCGCGCAGTCGACTTAGCCATTTTCAATGTTAAGTTTTCGCATTTACAATGTTGAAGTTTTCGTGTTTTAAGTCCATTTCTTTGGTACTGTACCACCTAGGACCACCAAACTTTCACAGCTTCATAACCAAGGGGTGCCTACCACATACAACTATCCAACATGTGACCATTTTTTTACCTTCACCTATTATTTCTACGTAATTGACTTAGCCATTTTCAACGTTAACTTTTTAACGTACGTCTGGTTAGAGTTTTTTGGTTAAAACTTTTTTGTTATACTATATCTCTGCAACTGCTTCGCCCATTACCTTGAAACTTCACATGGGTGTTTATCATCATCCATATTTTCATTCTAACCCCCAACCGTGCGGCCCCTGTGCCCAATGTCAAGGTCAAATTACTTTGATTTTTTTTTGTTAAACTTTTTTCGTGTACTATATCTCTGCAACTGCTTCACCCAATACCTTGATACTTCACATGGGTGTTTATCATCATTATCGCACCTGCTTGCGGAAAGCGCGATCCTGTGCCCAATGTCAAGGTCAAATTACTTTGAATTTTTTTGTTAAAGTTTTTTCGTGTACTATATCTCTGCAACTGCTTCACCCAATACCTTGATACTTCACATGGGTGTTTATCATCATTGTCGCACCTGCTTGCGGAAAGCGCGATCCTGTGCCCAATGTCAAGGTCAAATTACTTTGAATTTTTTGTTAAAGTTTTTTGTGTACTATATCTCTGCAACTGCTTCACCCAATACCTTGATACTTCACATGGGTGTTTTATCATCATTGTCGCACCTGCTTGCGGAAAGCGCGATCCTGTGCCCAATGTCAAGGTCAAATTACTTTGAATTTTTTGTTAAAGTTTTTTTGTGTACTATATCTCTGCAACTGCTTCAACCCAATACCTTGATACTTCACATGGGTGTTTATCATCATTGTCGCACCTGCTTGCGGAAAGCGCGATCCTGTGCCCAATGTCAAGGTCAAATTACTTTGAATTTTTTTGTTAAAGTTTTTTCGTGTACTATATCTCTGCAACTGCTTCACCCAATACCTTGATACTTCACATGGGTGTTTATCATCATTGTCGCACCTGCTTGCGGAAACCGCGATCCTGTGCCCTATGTCAAGTTCAAATTACTTTGAATTTTTTTGTTAAAGTTTTTTTCATATACTATATCTCTGCAACTGCTTCACCCAATACCTTGATACTTCACATGGGTGTTTATCATCATTGTCACACCTGCTTGCGGAAAGCGCGATATCGTCGGCATTTTGGCATACGTCCGTCCGTTCGTCCGTGTGTCCGGTTAAAGTTTTTTGGTTAAAGTTTTTCCATCTACTATATCTATTTTTTTAGTGTCCATGCCTCGCCCCAAGGCGCGACATGCAGGCCACGGCCATCTAGTCTACAAAAAGTGGGTATAATTATGTTATCCAAGTGTCTATGCTTGGAAAAAACCTGGCCTTCGTGGCTTTGCCTCGTTTCTTGTTAAATAATGCCCTCGTGATCGAGTCCTACCACTAAACAAACTCGGTTCGTTACGCTCACTCGTTTGTTTCGCGTAAGGACCGAATCACTCGTGCATTATTTCACGATAATCAGCTCACCTGGTTAAATAAACGGTATGTAATGTTTCAGTTAGCTCAATACTGATGGATTTGCAATTTTGACCCCTATGATGTTATTAACTAGATATTTTGAAAACGCCTGAAGGTATAAACCTGCTATGTTGTGTGTATGAATATAAAGGATTGTAGGTTCTAAAAATGAATCCAAGCTGCAACTGCCACTATTATCTATAAAAGAGGCCTGAAATATTTTGATCAACCCTCGTTCAATTAACTTTTAATTTTATGTTTTTGATCATGAGTTTTTTTTATCACCACAAGATACTGAGTTGAAACTTTCAGATGTCAGACAATTGCATGAAGTGATATTTTCAGAACTTTTACTGAATTATTGTGCATAGTGTTGGAGATATGAGTATTTGAAAGTTGTCACTGTGGTCATTTTTTTTTGTATTCACCTGATTTCTACTTGATGTACATTTCTCTAGCACAGTAATGTGAACAGCACGGTAATGTGAATAGCATGGCAGTGTGTGGTGTGATTGCGCCTGCTGGAGCAGAGTAAACTATGGCCGACGTTCCTGATGGAGACGCACAACCAGATGACGGTAAGCCCTCTACATGTACATCATGTATGAGGGGTGAGTCGTGAATTTTGAAACACTATGTCGGGGGTCATAGGTAGTCATCAAATTGCTTGATTAGCACAGGGTTTTCGATTATCTGTCACTACTTGTGTCAACTACATTATACATGTCACAAATTATACGATCTCACAATTTGTAGACGTAAAATTGATGACTTTAGAGGGTGTTATAGAATACATTTTGAAGAAAATAATGTCTTAACAGAAATTGTACAATGTAGGAAAGAGCTGAAAATTATGGGTATAGGTCACAATGTTTCCATATCTACAATCAGTCGTGTTAAACGTCACATCGGTAAACAACGCGACCCACATACCAAAGTACCAAAATATGGTCAATTTCGTAGGACACCATTTCGTGGAAGCTATATCTACGTCTTAACAATGACAAGTTGAAAAACTTTGTTTATACCACTGATGAGGCCATATTTTACCTACATTGTAGGTGGCAGTTATAGTCGCAGACGCGTTTGCTACATTGGGAAAGGTCATGACGACGCTTCTAAGTTGAAGTTTGTTAAACATGATGCATTTGCACCAGGGTTCATGACATGGGCTGGTGTCGGCTACCATGGCAAAACAACGCTTAGGATCATCAAAAAAGGGGTCAAAGTGAATGCTCCATACTATATGTAAAAGTCAAGCATTTTTGCATGGAAAAGTGTTTCAAAATTCACGACTCGGCTCTCGTATAATAGTCAGTCACTCCAGAAATGGGGCTTTGCGGAGTCTAGGGCAAGCTGTTGCACTGTTTACATTTTTATATTCTACACAGATTTCAGTGGTGGATTCAGGATTTCGCCGAAGGTGGGGCCCAGTCGAAATTTGAATGACTGATTGTCAGTACATAATGCTCATGTGATAATGCACATTGTGGTAATATCTTCTGAATGTGGTTACTATAATATATGTACACTCAAACCTGTGACTAAAGTCCAGCCATGAGAAGTAAAAAGAATCTGGCTTTTGTTCACAGGTGGTCTTTATTCGCAGGGTCATTTATATAGTAATTGTGTCATTGGGACAACGACAGTGTGGCCTTTACATCTTCTCTATAGCAAAAAAACTATCTGGAATCCTGAAAGTGTGGGGGGGGGGGGGGAGGGGCCTCCCTGAATCCACCACTGAATAGGCACATGGAAATTGTATCAACTGCACGTTACTGCAGAAATAAATCTACCAACTGCCCCACATACATGTACAGTGCCAAATATTCTAGTCATACTGTATTTTCAGATTATTGTATCCCCCGGACGAAAGTCGGGGGATACTATGGATTTGACACCGCACATCATCCAGCAGACACTTCTTGTCCAGAGCATAACTCGAATACCCTTCGTAATATTTTCATGAAACTTCACACATGCATAGATTACGACCCAAAGGTGCGTCACATGCTAGAATGACAATGCTTGTGTCAATAATTTTCGAGTTATCTCCCTTCGTTTTTAGCTCGAGAGCTTATGTAGTCACCCCGGTGTCGGAGTCGGCGTCACCGTCACGCCTTGGTTAAGGTTTTTAGTCAAGCTTGTATATGGAATACTTTTGGCCCTACACCCACCATACTTGGACAACATCATCTCCTAGTCATGTACATCAACAACCCCTGACCTATATTTTACCTTGACCTACATTTAACCTTGAATTACTTACTTAATTCCCCTTGGTTAAGGTTTTTAGTCAACCTTGGTTAAGGTTTTTAGTTAGGCTTGTACATGGAACTATTGTGCATACAGACACCATACTTGGACAACCTTTTCTCATAGGGATGTACATCAATAACCCCTGATATATATTTGACATTGACCTACATTTCCTCTTGAATTACTTACTTAATTCCCCTTGGTTAAGGTTTTTAGTCAAGCTTGTAGATGGAATACTCCTCGCGCTACACCAACCATACTTGGACAACTTCATCTCCTAGTGATGTACATCAACAACCCCTGACCTAATTTGACCTTGACCTTCATTTAACCTTGAATTACTTAGTTAATTCCCCTTGGTTGAGGTGTTTAGTCCACCTTGGTTAAGGTTTTTAGTCAAGCTTGTGCATGGAATACTATTGTGCATACAGACACCATACTTGGACAACCTTTTCTCATAGGGATGTACATCAATAACGCCTGATCTATATTTGACCTTGACCTACATTTCCTCTTGAATTACTTACTTAATTCCCCTTGGTTAAGGTTTTTAGTCGAGCTTGTAGATGGAATACTCCTGGCCCTACACCAACCATACTTGGACAACTTCATCTGATGTACATCTGATGTACATCAACAACCCCTGACCTATATTTGACCTTAACCTACATTTAATGAATTACTTAGTTAATACCCCTTGGTTAAGGTTTTTAAGTCAACCTTGGTTAAGGTTTTTAGTCGAGCTTGTACATGGAATACTGTTGTGCATACAGACACCATACTTGGACAACATTTTGTCATAGGGATGTACATCAATAATGCCTGATCTATATTTGACCTTGACCTACATTTCCTCTTGAATTACTTACTTAATTCCCCTTGGTTAAGGTTTTTAGTCAAGCTTGTAGATGGAATACTCCTGGCCCTATACCAACCATACTTGGACAACTTCATCTCCTAGTGATGTACATCAACAACCCCTGACCTATATTTGACCGTGACCTACATTTAACCTTGAATTACTTAGTTATTTCCCCTTGGTTAAGGTTTGTACTCAAACTTTGTTAACGTTTATATTCAAGCTTGTATATGGAATACTCCTTAGCCTACATCAACCATACTTGGACAACTTCATCTCCTAGTGATGTACATCAATACTCCCTGACCTATATTTGAACTTGACCTACTTTTACCCTTGGATTACTTAGTTAATTTCCCTTCGTTAAGGTTTTTAGTCAAGCTTGTAGATGGAATACTCCTGGCCCTACACGAACCATACTTGGACAACTTCATCTCCTAGTGATGTACATCAACAACCCCTGACCTATATTTGACCTTGACCTACATTTACCTTGAATTACTTACTTAATTCCCCTTGGTTAAGGTTTTTAGTCAACCTTGGTTAATTGTATCCCCCGGACTCCGTCGGGGGATACTATGGTTTTGACAGCGTGCCGCGTCCGCGTCTGCGGTCCGCGGTCCGCGTACGCGTCCGCCGCAGACACTTCTTGTCCGGAGCATAACTCGAACACCCTTTGGAATATTTTCATGAAACTTCACACATGCATAGACCACGACCCGAAGGTGTGTCGCGCACAAGAATGACAACTCTTGCATAGCTAATTGTATCCCCCGGACTCCGTCGGGGGATACTATGGATTTGACAGCGCGCCGCGTCCGCGTACGCGTCCGCCGCAGACACTTCTTGTCCGGAGCATAACTCGAACACCCTTTGGAATATTTTCATGAAACTTCACACATGCATAGACCACGACCCGAAGGTGTGTCGCGCACAAGAATGACAACTCTTGCATAGCTAATTTTTGAGTTATCTCCCTTTTTTGTTTCTCGCACTGATTTCGTGTCCGGAGCATAACTCCAACACCCTTTCGAATATTTTCATGAAACTTCACACATGCATAGACCACGACCCGAAGGTTTGTCGCGCACAAGAATGACAACTCTTGCATAGCTAATTTTTGTTTTTTAGTTATCTCCCTTTTTTGTTTCGCGCACTGATTGACCATAACTCGACCACCCTTTGGAATATTTTTATGAAACTTAACACATTCAATTAGACCACGAACCGAAGGTGTGTCGTGCACAAGAATGACAACTCTTGCATAGCAAATAATTTTTGAGTTATCTCCCTTTTTTGTTTTCGCTCACTGATTTCCTGTCCGGAGCATAACTCGACCACCCTTTGGAATATTTTCATGAAACTTCACACATGCATAGACCACGACCCGGAGGTGTGTCGCGCACAAGAATGACAACTCTTGCGTAGCTAATTTTTCACTTATCTCCCTTTTTTGTTTTGCGCACTCTACAAACAGGACGAATAAGCATGAAGACCTGTTTTCTCATCTGCTCTGTACACCTTTTCTCGTGTGCTCTGTACACCTTATGTGTAGAGAGAACAATAGAAACTGGGAGAACCATGTGCTTGCATGGGCTAGCATGTGCAGATGTCCAGTGCTTGACCACTGTTGACCAGCTAATTTATACAGGTAAATTACTACATTGGGTACTGTGTTGAAAATATTGTGGCATTATGTGGACCTGTGCAGATATATGTAGATAAATATAGGACTATTAAAAAAAAATCTGGTCTCCAATAGCAAGCATTATTATTTTTAAACTTTTTTTTTTTATTTTTTTTTTTTCATTTTTTTTTTTCATTTTTTTTTTCAAATTATTTTTCAATTTGACTGAAAAAAAATCTGGGCTCCAGTAGCAAGCATTATTATTTTTAAACTTTTTTTTTCCATTTTTTTTTTTTTCATTTTTTTTTTCCAATTATTTTTCAATTTTTGTCCAGTAGCATAAGGTCGTAAGTGCTATATACAGACTATTCACCTGTGCATGTGCTAGCATGTGCAACTGACCACTGACCACTTACAGGTAATTTATACAGGTAAATGATTATATTACATTTCCGTAAACTGTGTTGAAAATATTGTGGCATTATGTGGACCTGTGCAGATATATGTAGATAAATATAGGACTATTAAAAAAAATTCTGGGCTCCAGTAGCAAGCATTATTATTTTTAATTTTTAAACTTTTTTTCCATTTTTTTTTTTCAATTTTTTTTTCAATTTTTGTCTAGTAGCATAAGATCGTAAGTGCTATATACAGACTATTATCATATAATAAAACAATTATTGACTAGTGAGCCATAGAATTTAATCTGATATTCTATGGTTCACTAGTCAATAATTGTATAATATGTTCGGGCCAGTGAAAATTTCTTTCGGGCCCAGGCTCGAGGTCAAGGCGGGACAAGGCGAGGCATCTGATTCCGCGGAATTCTTGTTTACTTATCTCCCTTTGTTGTTTCGTGCTCCGATTTTGTATCCAGAGCATAACTCGAACACGCATATACGCATTGCTCTAATGGTCCTCTACCGCCCTGTGCCAAATCCACGTTCGTTCTGCCCCCGTCAAGCCCAGGGTCAAGGTCACATACTTAGTGCTTCAAAAACATTAACGCTTGGGTAAATATCTTATACTTTCTGTTTTCTTTCATGGATCATGGATCATCTTCATATTTCATATACGCATTGCTCTAATGGTCCTCTACCGCCCTGTGCCAAATCCACGTTCGTCCTGCCCCACCAATCCCAGGTCAAGGTCACATACTTGGTGCTCAAAAACTTTAACGCTCAGGTAAATATCTTATAATTTTTATTTCCATTCACGGATCAACTTCATATTTCATATACGCGTTGCTCTAATGGTCGTCTACGCCCTGTGCCAAATCCACGTTCGTCCTGCCCCGCCAAGCCCAGGGTCAAGGTCACATACTTAGTGCTTCAAAAACTTTAACGCTCGGGTAAATATCTTATATAATTTCTGTTTTCTTTCATGGATCATCTTCATCATATAGCATTGCTCTGAATGGTCCTCTACCGCCCTGTGCCAAATCCACGTTCGTCCTGCCCCCCGCCAATCCCAGGGTCAAGGTCACATACTTGGTGCTTCAAAAAAACTTTAATGCTCAGGTAAATATCTTATAATTTTTCTTTCCATTCACGGATCAACTTCATATTTCTATATGCGTTGCTCTAATGGTCCTCTACCGCCCTGTGCCAAATCCACGTTCGTCCTGCCCCCGCCAAGCCCAGGGTTAACATATGCTAGGTAAATATCTTATAATTTCTGTTTTCTTTCACGGATCAGCTTCATATTTCATATATGCATTGCTCTAATGGTCCTCTACCGCCCTGTGCCAAATCCACGTTTGTCCTGCCCCCGCCAAGCCCAGGGTCAAGGTCACATACTTGGTGCTTCAAAAACTTTAACGCTCAGGTAAAAGAAAATTTTGACTTGCAATTTGGCCTCATTTATTATCAAAGCGATATGTGGGACATCCGTGTTCTATGAACACATTTTCTAGTTTATTAAACTTCACACATGCATAGAAGACGACCCAAAGGTGTGTCTCACGTAAGAATGACAACTCTTGTGTCGTTAATTTCTTAGTTATCTCCCTTTGTTGTTTCGTGCACTGATTTCGTGTCTGGAGCATAACTCGAACACCCTTTGGAATATTTTCATGAAACTTCACACATGCATAGACCACGACCCTAAAGGTGTGTCCCGCAAGAATGACAACTCTTGCATCACTAATTCTTTAGTTATCTCCCTTTGTTTTTCCGTCACTGATTTTGTCTCCGGAGCATAACTCGAACACCCTTTTTTCAAACTACTTGTGTATCTGGGGAGGGGGATACACATGCGCTTGTCGACAAGCGTCCATTTCTAGTTTTTGAGTTATCTCCCTTTTTTGTTTCTCGCACTGATTTCGTGTCCGGAGCATAACTCCACCACCCTTTCGAATATTTTCATGAAACTTCACACATGCATAGACCACGACCCGAAGGTGTGTCGCGCACAAGAATGACAACTCTTGCATAGCTAATTTTTTAGTTATCTCCCTTTTTTGTTTCGCGCACTGATTGACCATAACTCGACCACCCTTTGGAATATTTTTATGAAACTTAACACATTCAATTAGACCACGAACCGAAGGTGTGTCGTGCACAAGAATGAACACTCTTGCATAGCTAATTTTTGAGTTATCTCCCTTTTTTGTTTTCGCTCACTGATTTCCTGTCCGGAGCATACTCGACCACCCTTTGGAATATTTTCATGAAACTTCACACATGCATAGACCACGACCCGGAGGTGTGTCGCGCACAAGAATGACAACTCTTGCGTAGCTAATTTTTCAGTTATCTCCCTTTTTTGTTTTGCGCACTCTACAAACTGGACAATAATGCATGAAGACCTGTTTTCTCGTCTGCTCTGTACACCTTTTCTAGTGTGCTCTGTACACCTTACCTGTAGAGAGAACAATAGAAACTGGGAGAACCATGGGCTAGCATGGGCTAGCATGTACAGATGTCCAGTGCTTGACCACTGTTGACCAGCTAATTTATACAGGTAAATTACTACATTGGGTACTGTGTTGAAAATATTGTGGCATTATGTGGACCTGTGCAGATATATGTAGATAAATATAGGACTATTAAAAAAAATTCTGGGCTCCAGTAGCAAGCATTATTATTTTTAATTTTTAAACTTTTTTTCCATTTTTTTTTTTCATTTTTTTTTTCAAATTCTTTTTCAATTTTTGTCTAGTAGCATAAGGTCGTAAGTGCTATATACAGACTATTATCATATAATAAAACAATTATTGACTAGTGAGCCATAGAATATAATCTGATATTCTATGGTTCACTAGTCAATAATTGTATAATATGTTCGGGCCAGTGAAAATTGCTTTCGGGCCCAGGCTCGGAGGTCAAGGCGGGACAAGGCGAGGCATCTGATTCCGCGGAATTCTTGTTTACTTATCTCCCTTTGTTGTTTCGTGCTCTGATTTTGTATCCAAAGCATAACTCGAACACGCATATACGCATTGCTCTAATGGTCCTCTACCGCCCTGTGCCAAATCCACGTTCATTATGCCCCGTCAAGCCCAGGGTCAAGGTCACATACTTAGTGCTTCAAAAACATTAACGCTTGGGTAAATATCTTATACTTTCTGTTTTCTTTCATGGATCATGGATCATCTTCATATTTCATATACGCATTGCTCTAATGGTCCTCTACCGCCCTGTGCCAAATCCACGTTAGTCCTGCCCCACCAATCCCAGGGTCAAGGTCACATACTTGGTGCTTCAAAAACTTTAACGCTCAGGTAAATATCTTATAATTTTTATTTCCATTCACGGATCAACTTCAGATTTCATATACGCGTTGCTCTAATGGTCGTCCTACCCGCCTGTGAACCAAATCCTACGTTCGTCCTGCCCCCGCCAAGCCCCAGGGTCAAGGTCACATACTTAGTGCTTCAAAAAAACTTTATCGCTCGGGTAAATAAAATCTTATAATTTTCTGTTTTCTTTATGGATCATCTTCATATTTCATATACGCATTGCTCTAATGGTCCTCTACCGCAACCCCTGTGCCAAAATCCACGTTCGTCCCCTTGCCCCCGCCAATCCCAGGGTCAAGGTCACATACTTGGTGCTTCAAAAAAACTTTAATGCTCAGGTAAATATCTTATAATTTTTCTTTCCATTCACGGATCAACTTCATATTTATATTTTGCGTTGCTCTAATGGTCTCTACCGCCCTGTGCCAAATCCACGTTCGTCCCGCCCCGCCAAGCCCAGGGTTAACATCATATACTTAGTGCTTTCAAAAACTTTTATTTAACGCTCAGGTAAATAACTTATAATTTCTGTTTTCTTTATTTCACGGATCAGCATTCATATTTCATATATGCATTGCTCTAATGGTCCTCTACCGCCCTGTGCCAAATCCACGTTTGTCCTGCCCCCGCCAAGCCCAGGGTGAAGGTCACATACTTGGTGCTTCAAAAACTTTAACGCTCAGGTAAAAGAAAATTTTGACTTGCAATTTGGCCTCATTTATTATCAAAGCGATATGTGGGACATCCGTGTTCTATGAACACATTTTCTAGTTTATTAAACTTCACACATGCATAGAAGACGACCCAAAGGTGTGTCGCACGTAAGAATGACAACTCTTGCGTCGTTAATTTCTTAGTTATCTCCCTTTGTTGTTTCGTGCACTGATTTCGTGTCTGGAGCATAACTTGAACACCCTTTGGAATATTTTCATGAAACTTCACACATGCATAGACCACGACCCTAAAGGTGTGTCCCGCAAGAATGACAACTCTTGCATCACTAATTCTTTAGTTATCTCCCTTTGTTTTTCCGTCACTGATTTTGTCTCCGGAGCATAATTCGAACACCCTTTTTTCGAACTACTTGTGTATCTGGGGAGGGGGATACACATGCGCTTGTCGACAAGCGTCCATTTCTAGTTATTTTTAATTTTTAAACTTTTTTTCCATTTTTTTTTTTCATTTTTTTTTTCAAATTCTTTTTCAATTTTTGTCTAGTAGCATAAGGTCGTAAGTGCTATATACAGACTATTATCATATAATAAAACAATTATTGACTAGTGAGCCATAGAATATAATCTGATATTCTATGGTTCACTAGTCAATAATTGTATAATATGTTCGGGCCAGTGAAAATTGCTTTCGGGCCCAGGCTCGAGGTCAAGGCGGGACAAGGCGAGGCATCTGATTCCGCGGAATTCTTGTTTACTTATCTCCCTTTGTTGTTTCGTGCTCTGATTTTGTATCCAGAGCATAACTCGAACACGCATATACGCATTGCTCTAATGGTCCTCTACCGCCCTGTGCCAAATCCACGTTCATTCTGCCCCCGTCAAGCCCAGGGTCAAGGTCACATACTTAGTGCTTCAAAAACATTAACGCTTGGGTAAATATCTTATACTTTCTGTTTCTTTCATGGATCATGGATCATCTTCATATTTCATATACGCATTGCTCTAATGGTCCTCTACCGCCCTGTGCCAAATCCACGTTCGTCCTGCCCCACCAATCCCAGGGTCAAGGTCACATACTTGGTGCTTCAAAAACTTTAACGCTCAGGTAAAATATCTTATAATTTTTATTTCCATTCACGGATCAACTTCATATTTCATATACGCATTGCTCTAATGGTCGTCTACCGCCCTGTGCCAAATCCACGTTCGTCCTGCCCCCGCCAAAGCCCAGGTCAAGGTCACATACTTAGTCTTCACATAACGCATCTGGGTAAATATCTTATAATTTCTGTTTTCTTTCATGGATCATCTTCATATTTCATATACGCATTGCTCTAATGGTCCTCTACCGCCCTGTGCCAAATCCACGTTTGTCCTGCCCCCGCCAATCCCAGGGTCAAGGTCACATACTTGGTGCTTCAAAAAACTTTAATGCTCAGGTAAATATCTTATAAAATTTTTCTTTCCATTCACGGATCAACTTCATATTTCATATATGTGTTGCTCTAATGGTCCTCTACCGCCCTGTGCCAAATCCACGTTCGTCCCGCCCCCGCCAAGCCCAGGGTTAACATCATACGCTCAGGTAAATATCTTATAATTTCTGTTTTCTTTCACGGATCAGCTTCATATTTCATATATGCATTGCTCTAATGGTCCTCTACCGCCCTGTGCCAAATCCACGTTTGTCCTGCCCCCGCCAAGCCCAGGGTCAAGGTCACATACTTGGTGCTACTTCAAAAACTTTAACGCTCCGGTAAAAGAAAATTTTGACTTGCAATTTGGCCTCATTTATTATCAAAGCGATATGTGGGACATCCGTGTTCTATGAACACATTTTCTAGTTTATTAAACTTCACACATGCATAGAAGACGACCCAAAAGGTGTGTCTCACGTAAGAATGACAACTCTTGCGTCGTTAATTTCTTAGTTATCTCCCTTTGTTGTTTTCGTGCACTGATTTCGTGTCTGGAGCATAACTCGAACACCCTTTGGAATATTTTCATGAAACTTCACACATGCATAGACCACGACCCTAAAGGTGTGTCCCGCAAGAATGATAACTCTTGCATCACTAATTCTTTAGTTATCTCCCTTTGTTTTTCCGTCACTGATTTTGTCTCCGGAGCATAACTCGAACACCCTTTTTTCAAACTACTTGTGTATCTGGGGAGGGGGATACACATGCGCTTGTCGACAAGCGTCCATTTCTAGTTTTTTTAGTCAGGCTTGTACATGGAATACTATTGTGCATACATACACCATACTTGGACAACCTTTTCTCATAGGGATGCTCATTGTTACCGCAATGTGTCCGTCCGTCGTCCGTCCGTCCGTCGTCCGTGAACATTTTCAAACGTCTTCTCGGTAACCATTGGGCCTATAGTCACCAAACGTCATGGTCATGTTCCTTAGGTAGGGGGATTACAAAATTGTTAAAATGACGTCATCACGTAATCCAAGATGGCCGCCGTCTAAAAATAGCACAAATTCTTCAAAAATCTTCTTCTCAAGAACCGCCAATCGGATTTCGACAAAACTTGGTAGGAATGATCGATGTACAATGCTCTTTCAAAGTTGTTAAAATGGTGACCCCGGGGTCAAAAATGGGCATGGCCCATGGGGTCATTTTTTGTCGAAATCGGATGGTTATGTCATCCAAGATGGCCGCCGAAAGGTCAAAAGGTCGTTCTTTTATTAGAGATTTCAAAATTCTTCTTCCCATGAACCGCTTGGCCCATGGTAGCCAAACTTAAAAGTTATGGTCCATGGGTGAAGCCTTTTCAGATTGTTAAAATCAAGGTCATCACTAATCCAAGGTGGCCGCCGTCTAAAAATAGCATAAATTCTTAAAAAATCTTCTCATGAATCGACAACCGGATTTCGACGAAACTTGGTAGGAATGATCGATGTACAATGCTCTATCAAAGTTGTTAAAATGGTGACCCCGGGGTCAAAATGGGCGTGGCCAGTGGGGTCAAATAGGGGTCAAATTTTATTTTTGATCGAATATGGTCATGTCTATATCAAATCGAAGGTATCAAAGAGGCGATTGCTCTGGTACATTATTTGTCGAAATTGGATGGTCATGTCATCCAAGATTGCCGCCAAAGGTCAAAAGGTTGTTCTTTTATTAGAGATTTCAAAATTCTTCTTCACACGAACCGCTTGACACATGGTGGCCAAACTTCACAGTTATGGTCCATGGGTGAAGCCTTTTCAAATTTGTTAAAATGGAGGTCGTCGCTAATCCAAGATGGCCGCCATCTAAAAATAACATAAATTCTTAAAAAATCTTCTTCTCATGAACCGCCAGCCGGATTTTCACGAAACTTGGTAGGAATGATCGATGTACAATGTTTTTTCAAAGTTGTTAAAATGGTGACCTTGGGGTAAATAATGGGCGTGGTCCGTGGGGTCAAATTGGGGTCAAATTTTATTTTTGACCAAATATGGTCATGTCTATATGAAATCGAAGGTATCAAAGAGGCAATCGCTCTGGTACATTATTTGTCGAAATTGGATGGTCGTGTCATCCAAGATGGCCACCGAGGTCAAAAGGTCGTTCTTTTATTAGAGATTTCAAAATTCTCTTCACACGAACCGCTTGGCCCATGGTGGCCAAACTTCACAGTTATGATCCATGGGTGAAGCCTTTTTAGCTCGACTATTCGAAGAATAAGTAGAGCTTATGTTGTCACCCCGGCGTCGGCGTCACCGTCACGCCTTGGTTAAGGTTTTTAGTCAACCTTGTATATGGAATACTACTGGCCCTACACCCACCATACTTGCACAACTTCATCTCCTAGTGATGTACATCAATAACCCCTGATCGATATTTGACCTTGACCTACATTTCCTCTTGAATTACTTACTTAATTCCCCTTGGTTAAGGTTTTTAGTCGACCTTGGTTACGGTTTTTAGTCAAGCTTGTACATGGAATACTATTGTGGATACAGACACCATACTTGCACAACCTTTTCTCATAGGGATGTACATCAATAACCCCTGATCTATATTTGACCTTGACCTACATTTCCTCTTCAATTACTTAGTTAATTCCCCTTGGTTAAGATTTTTAGTCAACCTTGGTTAAGGTTTTTAGTCAAGCTTGTACATGGAATACTATTGTGCATACAGACACCATACTTGGACAACCTTTTCTCATAGGGATGTACATCAATAACCCCTGATCTATATTTGACCTTGACCTACATTTCCTCTTGAATTACTTAGTTAATTCCCCTTGGTTAAGGTTTTTAGTCAAGCTTGTATATGGAATACTCCTGGCCCTATACCCACCATAATTCAACAACTTCATCTCCTACTGATATACATCAACAACCCCTGACCTATATTTGACCTTGACCTACATTTAACATTGAATTACATAGTTAATTCCCCTTGGTTAAGGTTTTTAGTCAAGCTTGTATATTGAATATTCCTGGCCCTACACCCACCATACTTGGACAACTTCATCTCCTAGTGATGTACATCAACAACCACTGACCTATATTTGACCTTCACCTACATTTAACCTTGAATTACTTAGTTAATTCCCCTTGGTTAAGGTTTTTAGTCGACCTTGGTTAAGGTTTTTAGTCAAGCTTGTACATGGAATACTGTTGTGCATACATATACCATACTTGGACAACCTTTTCTCATAGGGATGTACATCAATAACCCCTGATCTATATTTGACCTTGACCTACATTTCCTCTTGAATTACTTAGTTAATTCCCCTTGGTTAAGGTTTTTAGTCAAGCTTGTATATGGAATACTCCTGGCCCTACACCCAACATACTTGGACAACTTCATCTCCTAGTGATGTACATCAACAACCCCTGACCTATATTTGACCTTGACCTACATTTAACCTTGAATTACATAGTTAATTCCCCTTGGTTAAGGGTTTCAGTCAACCTTGATTAAGGTTTTTAGTCAAGCTTGTACATGGAATGCTAGTGTGCATACAGACACCATACTTGGACAACCTTTTCTCATAGAGATGTACATCAATAACCCCTGATCTATATTTGACATTGACCTACATTTCCTCTTCAATTACTTAGTTAATTCCCCTTGTTTAAGGTTTTTAATCTAGCTTGTATATGGAATATTCCTGGCCCTACACCCACCATACTTGGACAACTTCATCTCCTATGATGTATCCCAACAACCACTGACCTATATTTGACCTTGACCTACATTTAACTTTGAATTACTTAGTTAATTCCCTTTGTTAAGGTTTTTAGTCAAGCTTGTACATGGAATACTATTTGAGCACACTAACACCATACTTTGACAACTTTTTTCTAATAGCGATGTACATCAATAACCCCTGATCTATATTTGACCTTGACCTACATTTCCTCTTTGAATTACTTACTTTTATTTCTCATTGGTTAAGGTTTTTAGTCAAGCTTGTAGATGCAATACTCCTGGCCCTACACCAACCATACTTGGACAACTTCATCTCCTAGTGATGTACATCAATAATCCCTGACCTATATTTGACCTTGACCTACTTTTATCCTTGGATTACTTTCTTATTTCCCCTTGGTTAAGGTTTTTAGTCAAGCCTGGGCCTACAGCAACCATACTTGGAAAACTTCATCTCCTAGTGATGTACATCAATAACCCGTGACCTATATCTGACATTGACCTACATTTAACCTTGAATTACTTACTTAATTTCCCTTCGTTAAGGTTTTTAGTCAACCTTGGTTAAGGTTTTTAGCTCGACTATTCAAAGAATAAGTAGAGCTTATGTTGTCAACCCGGCGTCACCGTCACCGTCACGCCTTGGTTAAGGTTTTTAGTCAAGCTTGTATATGGAATACTACTGGCCCTACACCCACCATACTTGGACAACTTCATCTCCTAGTGATGTACATCAACAACCCCTCATATATATTTCACCTTCACCTATATTTCCTCTTCAATTACTTACTTAAGTCACCTTGGTTAAGGTTTTTAGTCAACCTTGGTTAAGGTTTTTACTCAAGCTTGTACATGGAATACTATTGTGCATACAGACACCATACTTGGACAACCTTTTCTCATAGGGATGTACATCAATAACCCCTGATCTATATTTGACCTTCACCTACATTTCCTCTTCAATTACTTAGTTAATTATCTTTGGTTAAGAAGGTTTTTAGTCAACCTTGTAGATGGAATACTCCTGGCCCTACACCAACCATACTTGGACAACTTCATCTCCTAGTGATGTACATCAACAACCCCGACCTATATTTCACCTTGACCTACATTTAATCTTGAATTAATTACTTAATCCCCCTTGGTTAAGCTTTTTACTCAACCTTGGTTAAGGTTTTTAGTCAAGCTTGTATATGGAATACTATTGTGCATACAGACACCATACTTGGATAACTTTTTCTCATAGGGATGTACATCAATAACCCCTGACCTATATTTTACCTTCAACCTTGGAATACGACCTACCAATTTACCTTGAATTAACTTGGTTAATGTTTATAGTCAAGCTTGTATACAAATACTCCTGGGCCTACATAACCATACTTGGACAACTTCATCTCCAGTGAGTACATCAATAATCCCTGACCTATATTTGACCTTGACCTACTAGTATCCTTGGATTACTTAGTTATTTCCCCTTGGTTAAGGTTTTTAGTCAAGCTTGTATATGGAATACTCCTGGCCTACAGCAACCATACTTGGAAAAATTCATCTCCTAGTGATGTACATCAATAACCCCTGACCTATATCTGTCATTGACCTACATTTAACCTTGAATTACTTACTTAATTTCCCTTGGTTAACTTTTTTAGTCAACCTTGGTTAAGGTTTTTATGCAGGCCGCAGCCACCTTGTTTGTCAAGCTATGTGTACATCGACAACCCTCGTAGTCGAGCTATGCTGTTCTCCTACAGCTCTTGTTATGCAGGCCGCGGCCCCATTGATCTCCTAGTGATGTACATCAATAACCCCTGACCTATATCTGTCATTGACCTACATTTAACCTTGAATTACTTACTTAATTTCCCTTCGTTAAGGTTTTTAGTCAACCTTGGTTAAGGTTTTTATGCAGGCCGCGACCACCTTGTTTGTCAAGCTATGTGTACATCGACAACCCTCGTAGTCGAGCTATGCTGTTCTCCTACAGCTCTTGTTAGATTTGTTAAAACGGAGGTCGTCGCTAATCCAAGATGGCCGCCATCTAAAAATAGCACAAATTCTTAAAAAATCTTCTTCTCATGAACATTCTGCCGGATTTCGACGAAACTTGCTAGGAATGATCGACGTAGAATGCTCTTTCAAAGGTGTTAAAATGGTGACCCCGGGGTCAAAAATGGGCATGGCCTGTAGGGTCAAATTTTATTTTTGACCAAATATGCTCATGTCATATATCAAATTGAAGGTATCGATGAGGCGATTGCTCTGGTGCAATATGTGTCGGAATCAGTTGATTAAGTCATCCATGATGAACTCCAAAAGGTCCATTTATTCGAGATTTTGAACGTCTTTTTCTCAGGTACCACATGGCCGAAGCTGGTCAAACTTCATAGTAAGTTAAGATCCTTGGGTGAAGCATTTTCAGATTTGGTAAAATGAGAGTCATCTCTTAATCCAAGATGACTGCCATCTAACAATAGCACAATTTTTTTAAAACACATGAACTCAATGTCACATTCTCCTCTGGTGTTCATGGAGTCAGGTGAGCGAATTAGGGCCATCATGGCCCTCTTGTTTCATTTCATGATACACTGTATAAACCATTACCCCAAGGTGTGTCTCATGCAAGAACGACAATTCTCATCTTACTAACATATTAGTTATCTTCTTTTATTTTTGTGGGGGGTATACTGGAGTCAGGTTGTCCGTCCGTCCGCACACACGAATGGGTACTTGTTGGGTACTAAATGCTCATCTGTATGTTGGGCAAGCATTTTAGGGATCTTCTTGGGTAGGGTTAGGGTAGTGTTGGGTCCTTTTTGGGTATTGTTGGGTACTTTTTTATACAGTAAAAACCCAACAAGTATCCATTCATGAGAAGTCTGTCCGTTACTAAACTTAACATCAGAGAAATAGTGTTATGACTTCTATTTCCTTCATCTAAAATGCTTAATATTTCACACATGCATTCCTGTAAGGCTCTACTACCATGCTGTGCCAAATCCACGACCGTCCAACCCCGCTGATCCCAAGGTCAAGGTCAACTACTTTAGTCTCTTTACAAAACATAACATCAGAGAAATATTGTTATAACTTCTGTTTCCTTCATCTAAAATGCTTAATATTTCACACATGCATTCCTGTAAGGCTCTACTACCATGATGTGCCAAATCCACGACCGTCCAGCCCCCGCTGATCCCATGGTCAAGGTCAAATACTTAGTCTCTTTACAAAACTTAACATCAGAGAAATATTGTTATAACTTCTATTTCCTTCATCTAAAATGCTTAATATTTCACACATGCATTCCTGTAAGGCTCTACTACCATGCTGTGCCAAATCCACAACCGTCCAATCCCCGCTGATCCCAAGGTCAAGGTCAAATACATGGTCTCTTTACAAAGCTTAACATCAGAGAAATATGTTATAACTTCATCTAAAATTCTTAATATTTCATGCATGCATTCCTCTAAGGCTCTACTTTCATGCTGTGACATATCCCCGCTGATCCGAAGGTCAATATCACATACTTAGTCTCTTTACAAAACTTAGCATCAGAGAAATCGGTTATAACTTCTATTTCCTTGCTTGGATCTGCTTCACATTCACGTTTGTGCTGCCCCCGCTAAGCCCAGTCAAGGTCACAAGCCCACACACTTGGAAAATTTTACATATTTAGGGTGTACCTGGGCCCTTGCGGGGGGTATTCCGTAAGCCTCGCTTACTGACCAATCTAGTTCCTTATACATGTACATGTATCAGCTATATAGAAACTTAAAAATCTTTTCCTCCGAAACCATCTGTCAGAATTTGGTAAAATTAATCATCTGTAAACCTCTAACAATGTCGCTAAAATGAAGACGGTCCTTCAAAAAAATGATGTTTTCCCTGTTATGCATGTATATGCAGTTGAAGATTATTGTATCTAGGTAAGCTTTATCAGCTTAATCTTGGTTGATACTACACATTTTGCGTGGAGAAATATTTGCGAGGGGAAATGTGTGCCTGTTTACTCAATTATATGTGAGATATGGCATGTATATAGATGGAGCCATCACAACCCTCTTATTTGTTTGTTATATTGGCCCGCAACAAGTTGTGGGGGGTATATACTGGAGTCGGGTTGTCCATCCGTCTGTCCGTCAGTCACTAAACTTAACATCAGAGAAATATTGTTATAACTTCTATTTTCTTCATCTAAAATGCTTAATATTTCACACATGCATTTCTGTAAGGCTCTACTACCATGCTGTGCCAAATCCACGACCGTCAAACCCCGCTGATCCCAAGGTCAAGGTCAAATACTTATGTCTCTTTACAAACTTAACATCAGAGAAATATTGTTATAACTTCTATTTCCTTCATCCAAAATGTTTAATATTTCACACATGCATTCCTGTAAGGCTCTACTACCATGCTGTGCCAAATCCACGACCGTCCAACTCCCGCTGATCCCAAGATCAAGGTCAAATACTTAGTCTCTTTACAAAACTTAACATCAGAGAAATATTGTCATAACTTCTATTTCCTTCATCCAAAATGCTTCATATTTCACACATGCATTCCTGTAAGAGTCTACTACAACTTCTATTTCCTTCGTTGAAAATTCTTAATATTTCACACATGCATTCCTCTCAGGTTGTACTATCATGCTGTGACAAATCTACGACCGTCCAACCTCCGCTGATCTCAAGGTCAAACTTAGTCTCTTTACAAAACTTAACATCAGAGAAATCTTGTTATAACTTCTATTTCTTTCATCGAAAATTCTTAATATTGCATGCATGCATTCCTCTAAGGCTCTACTATCATGCTGTGATAAATCCCCGCTGATCTCGAGGTCAAGTCTCTTTACAAAACTTAACATCAGAGAAATTGGTTATAACTTCTATTTCCTTGCTCGGATCTGCTTGACATTTCACACACGCATTGCTCCAACGACCGTCCAACCTCCGCTGATCTCAAGGTCAAGGTGACGTACTTAGTCTCTTTACAAAACTTAACATCAGAGAAATATGTTATAACTTCTATTTCTTTCATCTAAAATTCCTAATATTTCATGCATGCATTCCTCTAAGGCTCTACTATCATGCTGTGATAAATCCCCGCTGATTTCGAGGTCAAGTCTCTTTACAAAACTTAACATCAGAGAAATTGGTTGTAACTTCTATTTCCTTGCTCGGATCTGCTTGACATTTCACACACGCATTGCTCCAACGACCGTCCAACCTCTGCTGATCTCAAGGTCAAGGTGACATACTTAGTCTCTTTACAAAAGTTAACATCAGAGAACTATGTTATAACTTCTATTTCTTTCATCGAAAATTCTTAATATTTCATGCATGCATTCCTCTAAGGCTCTACTATCATGCTGTGATAAATCCCCGCTGATCTCGAGGTCCAGTCTCTTTACAAAACTTAACATCAGAGAAATCGGTTATAACTTCTATTTCCCTGTTCGGATCTGCTTCATATTTCACACACGCATTGCTCCAATGGACCTCTACCACTCTGACAAATTCACGTTCGTGCCGCCCCCGCTAAGCAAATTTAGAGGTACCTGGGCCCACGCGGGAGGTATTCCGTAAGCCTCACTTACTGACCAATCTAGTTGATTCAGGCGTCCAAGCTGTGCATAACCTACTTACAGAAACTGAATCTGAAGAGAATAAGATTCCATGTACAGTTCAAGCTCCTGTAACATGTACAAACAACAATAACCATAAGGAAAAAGAAATTGGCTTGCCTAAGCATGAGGATGATTCTAAAATTGACCAATATTTTGGAGGTGAAAGATCAGTGGTGAATTTGTGCACAGTACATGTAGAAAAAGATACTATTGTGAAGTACCTGAAGAAGAAAGTACGTCAACATGAAGAAGTTGCAGCCAATGTTGTGCATGAACAGTTGGTTCCACAAGAACCTTACCAGAAGATAAAATTACCCAGGCAAAAGAGATGCAGCAAAGTAGGAAATAGGAAAGAATTTGCACACAAATATAGAGGGAAAAAGAAGTATGTAGCACTAGTTGATGAGTCAAAGAGCCCATCTGAACAAGTAAAGAACAGAGTTGTTTCTTTGCATCCAGATCTGAATAAGGAGACAGTTAGCTTGGAAAAGACAGCAAGTTCTACTGGATATCTGATTTCTGCAAAACGTGACCTAAAGTTTAAAATTCTTGATGAAGTTTTACCAACGTCAATAGATGCCGCTCTCAACAACATAGACAGTTTAAAGGAACGACACAAGAATTTATGGAGAAACCTTCCGTTGCGAGATATAACCAATTTAAGTCCACCGCTATGGAATCGTGTGATCCTGACTTACCCGGGTAGAAAGCGTCGAAATAGGCGCAGCAATCAGAGGAGTCGCGAAAACGAGTCAGAGCCGGAGCAGTGTTCCGAGGACAAGTATCCCGTACAGGAATCACAAGACGAACGAGACAGAGCATCAACCAATGTTGTACCATCTACCCTCGCATCTTTCAGGTAACAATGATTTCTACTCATGTAGCGAAGCAATAAAATAGATTCTACCAATTTCTTCAGTTGTCATCAAATACCATATGTGGCTGTGACTAGAGAAATGGGGCTTATGGGATTTGTGACCAGTGTAACTCCTGATCAAATAGCACACTCCTGTAGCCTGATAATGATCTATATTGCTGATCCTGATTTAGACTTCAAAAAATCAATTATTTGAGCTGCAAAAAGCAATTTCAGCTCAAATAAATGAATTTTCCACTTTGTTACAGGGGCGTCGGAACAGGTCCGGCAGATCCGGTAACAGCCGGACCAATAATTGTGACAAAAAGATGATTTTTGTTGAAATACTTAGACTTCATAATACATTATACAAAACAACTGTAAGGAATGTAATTATTATTATTAATAGTATATAAACATGAACTATTCATTTCCCATACTGCAGAGCTCCAGTTAAGCTGCGTTTTTGCGTCAAATACGCAGTAGAAATGTCTAAAAACGCAAGGGAATTAATTTCCATGCGTTACAAAAACGCAGCAAAAAACACTGTTACGCAAGGTGTCCAGATATTGTGCGTTTCGTCTATCTCTGGTCAGCTATATAGCGTTTTTTTCGCTGATTCCACTGCCCGATTACATGGCGTGAATTTTTCAGACTGGTCGATAAAATAATCTACGGTGTGTATTATTCTGAGTCTTTCATAGCGTAAATATAGTAGCGACCAGTCTGTCCTTCAATCATCGCCTCGTGGGCGCTGAAGTTAAATAAACGTAAACGTCCTGCCTATTCAGATGCGTAACGCTTGATGGCTTCGCGAAAAAAGAAGTCTGCACAAGAAACGGGCTTATTTCACGAAAGTACAAAGCGATGAACCATCCCCAGAAACCATCGTGAAATCGATATTGGCCGAGATTGTTACACTGTCAAAAGCGATGAATTTGATAAGAAATCGCATCACGCAACAGTGTCAAAATCAACTTTTGAAAAGTAGAAAACGCAATTTCCGTGCCATACAATTATCGTCATTAAAGAGGCACAATGAAAGCGATGATCATCATGTCAAAAGTGAGCAGAAACATTTGCGCGAGTCTTGTGCTTATGATCTGGAATGTAGTGAAAGCACCATGACTGAGGGTGTGGGGGTGTCTAAGGATTATCCCATTTTATTCAGGACTGTTTATTTCACATAAAGGTTATTATATGTTTAGTAAAATTATTACATATACATTTATGTGCTTCTTAATTAGCAGACATGTATTAGACCCAAGGTTTGGGTTATTGTTTTGGAACTGTAAATACGTTTATTGTTGACATTGAACTTGCTATATAATAAACAAACAAACAAACAGTACAGTGCAGCCTGGTAGGCCTGGCAACTACACAACACTATATTAAATCCACATTGTAGCCTACAGCACCACAAACTACAACAACATGTAAGTACGATAGACAGATGTACATACATGTATAACATAAACATTAATACTCCCAAAACTCTGACATTGATTTTCAATATCGCAAGTAAAAAAACCCACATCAATAGAAAAAACCCACCGTTTTTTATTTCGAGGCGTCAAAAAACTCTTGCCTAAAATAATTATCTGGAGCTCTGATACTGTTGACTTAAAGATGAATTTTCTGTTTTGTTGTTCGTGTAGGCTAGGTTTTATATCGGGCGATGCGCAAATTTATAAATATTATTAACTTTTCTCATTTCACCTCAAAGGTGTACAACAAACACTTTGGGTGAGTGTGGGGGGGGGGGGGGGCATCCCCTACCTCGCTGGACCAATTCTAGGATGCTTCAGACGCCTCTGTGTTGGAGAATTTTTATACCCCCAGTCTCGGTAGAGCCGGAGGCATACAGTGTTTGGACAGTGTGCCTGTATGTCCGTCCGGCAGATTAAGAAGTTTAATATTTCAGTACATATTACTTGTGCACGAATGTCACACATCCATGCTGCACTTAAGATGACTTTGAGATTTTGACCCGCACATATTTGATTTTTGTTTGCACATTATGAAGTTTACAGGAGTTTCTTAATTCTATCATAACTTCTATATCCCTTGAATGATTACTTTAATAATACAATACCTCATACTTGTGCACAAATGTCACACATCCATGCTGCCATTAATATGACCATCACCTTTTGACCTGCACAAATTTGCTAAAGTTTGATCAAGAAGTTTGCCAGAGTTTCTCAATTCTGTCATAACTTCTATGTACTGCTAAGGAATACTTTAATATGTCCGTACATAAGACTTGTGCAGAAATGTCACACATCTATGCTGCCCTTACTATGACCTTGACCTTCACAACTGTGCTTATGACTAATTATCACTTTTGATTAATTAAGTTTGCCACATAGGCCCTGGGCGCGTTAGGGTTGTCGGTACCATCCGAGCGCACCAAATATTTCTGGTGCCAATGTGTTTAGACACACATACTGTATATATTTCCGCATGATATACTTTTCAAAGTAGTAGCTTAAGCCCACTAATTTGCATAAACAAGATGGCCATCAGTGAAAAAAGTATTGGCTACCGTGGGGTATATATTACATTGTGGAACCAATATTAGAAGGGTCATATTGGTGCATCTTAATTTATTTAATAGCTAATACATTATCAAATTTATAACAATCGATATAAGCTGGAACCGAGCTTGTGAAAATCCAAGGTGGCCGCCATTTTACAGGAATTTCCTAAAATATGTAAATAAATTGACAAAGACGTGCTATCAATGTGGGTACCAAACACTAGTTCTGAAGTAATACGGCCAGCAGTCGTTCAGATATATGTATCCTGAACATTGCATGTGTTGGAAACATCATGGCAGTCGTGCACACTTGTTAAGTTCCACAAACAAGATGGCAGTAATTGTTGATACAATGTAATTACATTTTTTTATAGAAGTTTTCACTAGATGTATCGTACATGCATAAACGAAGGGAATTTGCCAACCAACTTCGGATAATTAATAAATATTATGCATCCACCGGTTTACCAGGCTATGTAGTGATATCTACATATTCAATAAATCCAAGATGGCCGCCATTTTATACAAATTATGTTGATTACGCTGATCAGTTGGCACACATGCACTGCCCGTCATGAACAGCTTCGAATCCAGGCAACATAGACGGGCTCACAAGATTGATTAGACACAATGGTGCTAACAATGGCATATGTTAGAAGATAATTAATGTTGAAATATATATGAAAAAGGGTGGCGGCCAGTGTTAATATGCTAACAGAAATTGCATCATTTTGTACCAGTAATATTGGAAGGGAAATTATAACAATTTCTGACACATATGATTTACTTCTCATATTTTAAAGGAATATAATTTGTATAGATCAAAGATGGACGCCATTTTACAGGCATTTTGTCAAATATGTACACGTACATAAATTGGCATACTCACTATATCTGGGTTGACTATTAACTGTTAATTGATAGGCCCTGACTATATCATTGAGTACATCATGTTCCAGTCCGAAATTAAACGTTGCAATGCTGTTTAGACTGATATGCCCTAATCATATACGTTTTAGTTATATATATATATATATATATTACATTACTGTCCGCCAGTCTTTAAAATAATTGTAAAAATATTAGTAAATAATTATACACCCAGAAAGGTCAGATTTTTAATACAGCATTTGTTAATCGAGTTGATCTGTTGGACACATCTACTGTTTGTATTGGTAATATATGTCTGCACAAAACATGGTTGCTACCTACGTATTGTATTGTTTAATAATTAAAATATGTGTACAGCCGTTGTGTTGTCACAAGTAAGCTATGTACGTAGATATGTATAGACTAATGGTACTTATATGGAGACCAACCCACACATTTGGATATTAATATTTTGCCGAAAATAATATTTAATGCAAATTTCATGGAATCAGTATCTGCTATATATGCATTCACAACGGTCCGGTTATTTAAAGTGTTTATGTAATAGTGTTAATACTCTATATGTATTATCAGTAATTAAAATAAATACTAATTTGAATTTTCCTATCAAAAGTTAACCAGCCATCCTCGTTTAACGGCAATTCCTCGTTCAGCCAATGTTACTGAGTATGCGGTCATAATAGGAATACAGTAGACATAAACTTGGTGTAAGTGTTGTATATTTATGCGAGGTACTTTACAAATAAACAATATAAAAGTAATATTCTGACATCAATTGGATTGACGGATAGTATATTAACGCAAATTTTGTCGGAAGCTTTAGCGCAAACGTCATTTGCCTGTCTATTGGCCTTGGGGCAGCTATAGAATGAAACCATGTAGCGCAAATATGCAAACAGTATGTCATGGTTAACAGAAAATACAACACATTACGAAATATTACAATTTATCATGTTTATGTTATCGGCGGAATTATGAAAATAAACAAAGAAACGAAAAGGAGATTGTTTTACCCCTTGGCATGCTGCACATTTCTGGGTGGATATTATATTATAATAAACTAGTTTTGTTTTGGTTTTAGTAGTATTAATGCTCACTGTCAGTACTTGCTGCATTCTGGTTGGGACGTCAAACCTAGAGCTGAAAATATAATACTTCTACTTTCTGCCTGTCCAAAGTTAGCTGCTGTACTGCATTCAGAGATATTGACACTATACCGAAATGAGACCACATATAATAAACCACCGTACATTGGTAATAACAGAAAAGAGGTGCACTGTATGACTAGCTGTGTGTGGAAAACCAAAGCGTGGTGATACATTCTATCTACCACATGTCGGCTTCCACCATAATGTGTCACGAGAAGTTAGTCGAAACATATATGTCAACATAGTGGTTTATCCAGCATCATTATTCATTTTGTCTATAAGTCTTCATGTTTCATGATCCAAGTTAATACATGTAAATGTAAAAACAGGTATGTATTACAGCTTCTAGTCATAATAAAACACATTGTTAAAACATAATTATCATTTTTATTCAGCTGCTACCGATATAATGTATATTGGGGTTTAGTTTCATTGCTACACATATTGTACGAAATTGCGGCCATTTTGAAAGTATGCAAATTATATTTGCCTCAAACGGGTATAGAGAAACTTCTTTAGGCATGCCAATTGTTTAATCGTCGAAGCTGATCGGTTTGCTCTTGTCTGATATGTTTTGTACAATACGTGAACTGAATTCCAGAAATTGCTGTTCCAATTTTACAGTGATGGATATCTTAAATATGCGAATTCATATGTGTATGTTCCTTTTCATGCTTTTAGTAAGCTGTAGATCAACGAATGTGTATAAAATGTGTGTGGTCTTTGCAGTTTTGAACGGGTATGTGGTACTGACATTGATATCAAAGTTATTATAATTTACGAAATTCGTATAAAATGGCAGCCATTTTGGATTTACACAATTCTCTTTTTATCGTGAAATTGGCTTATAAGCATTGTATAACATGTCATTTATCACATATCAGAATTGCGTTTGCATTAACCATTCTGTGGCTGCTGAAACAACGACGTTGCATATAAATAACCCATAAACTGGATATACATTTCAAAAGGTCGGCCATAATATTACACCTTTATACCACAAATGTTATGTTTTTGTTGCATATTATTATTAATACCAATATGCTAAACATATTGCGGCTATGTTAGTTTTATATATGTGTGTGGTGTCAACATGTAATTGCTCGTGCGTGCCTGTTTCTTTAAATAATTCATAGAATTTGTGTAAAATGGCAGCCATGTTGGTTTCTGTACATCATATTCCTAATAAAGTGGATTGATGAACATTTAGACGTCTATGAAGCATTAAATGCCTGAAGTTTATGGGTATTTGTGCTTTTAAAACTGCTTCCACAACATGATATGCCCCTACATGTAGTAACGTACTTTTTCATTGGCCATCTTGTTTATGCAAATTACTAGGCTTAAGCTACTACTTCTGGAGGTCTATCATGCGGGAATATATAGAGTAGATATGTTTAGTCACATTGGTAACAAAAATGTTTGGTGCGCAGAGATGGTACTAAAAACTTATTTTATGCCGGTGTCACAGAATATTCTCCCCCCCCCACCAGAATATTCTCGCCCCCCGGGGGGGAAAATATTCGCCGAATATTTTCCCCTCCACACGAATATTCTCCCCCCCCCCCCCCCACCTCCATTCATTGTTAAAATTCGGGTTGGGGGGATAATAATTAGGGCGGGAATAATTTGTCCCCCCAGCCCCCGGGTCAGCCAAACCGTGTGTGATATGAGTCTGATGTAGGAGAGGGGGGGGGGGGGATAATATTCGGCGAATAATTTGCCCCCCACCCCCCCCCCCCCCTCCCAGTCAGCCAAACCTTCTGTGATATGAGTGTTGTGTAGAGGAGAGGGGTGGGGGGATAATATTCGGCGAATAATATGCCCCCCGCCCCCCGTCCAGCCAAACCGTCTGTGACTGAGTGTGGTGTAGAGGAGATGGTGGGGGGATAATATTTGGCGAATAATCCCCCGCCCACGGTCCAGCCAAACCGTGTGTGATACGAGTCTGATGTAGGGGGGGGGGGGGGGGGGGGGGGGGTAATATTCGGCGAATAATCCCCCCCCCCCCCCCCCCCCCGCAGCCCCCCCCCCCCCCCCCCCCTTCCCTCAGCCAAACCTTCTGTGATATGATGTTGTGTAGAGGAGAGGAGTGGGGGGGATAATATTCGGCGAATAATTTTTCCCCCCCGCCCCCCGGTCAGCCAAACCGTCTAGATATGAGTGTGGTGTAGGAGAGGTGGGGGGGATAATATTCGGCGAATAAAATTTGCCCCCGCCCCCCCGGCAGCCAAACCGTCTGTGATCTGAGTGTGGTGTGAGGAGAGGTGGGGGGGATAATATTCGGCGAATAATTTCCCCCCCGCCCCCCGGTCAGCCAAACCGTCTGTGATATGAGTGTGGTGTAGAGGAGAGGTGGGGGGGATAATATTCGGCGAATAATTTGCCCCCCCGCCCCCGCCCCCGGTCAGCCAAACCGTGTGTGATACGAGTCTGATGTAGAGAGGGGGTGGGATAATATTCGGCGAATAATTTGCCCCCCCCCCCCCCCCCCCTCCCAGTCAGCCAAACCTTCTGTGATATGAGTGTTATGTAGAGGAGAGGTGGGGGGGATAATATTCGGCGAATAATTTGCCCTCCGCCCCCCGGTCAGCCAAACCGTCTGTGATATGAGTGTGGTGTAGAGAGGAGGATAATATTCGGCGAATAATTTGCCCCCCGCCCCCGGTCAGCCAAACAGCCAAACCGTGTGTGATACGAGTCTGATGTAGGAGAGGGAGGGGGGGGGGGATAATATTCTTAATTTGTTCCTGATTCACGTTAATATTTGGTGTTTGAAGTTGTTCTTTTAGTGCGTTTCTAGTGAGCTGTCTAGTGTTGTTTTTTTGGGCGAGTTGTTCTTTGTATCTGAGAAACATAGGACAGTACGGATCACTAGCCCTATGTCCACATTCATGTTGTTGAGCCACGTAGCAGTTGTTGCAAAAATCTTGACCTCTCCTCTACACAACACTCATATCACAGAGGGTTTGGCTGACTGGGGGGCGGGGGGC
Organism: Conchocele bisecta; assembly: GCA_029237695.1. Lineage (NCBI taxonomy): Eukaryota > Metazoa > Mollusca > Bivalvia > Lucinida > Thyasiridae > Conchocele > Conchocele bisecta. The sequence continues at coordinate 191,246,391 of CM055265.1, read as the reverse complement.
AAATTATTCGCTGAATATTATCCCCCCCCCACCCCCCCCACTCTCATCTACACCACACTCATATCACAGACGGTTTGGCTGACACCGGCTGACCGGGGGGCGGGGGGCAAATTATTCGCCGAATATTATCCCCCCACCTCTCCTCTACACAACACTCATATCACAGAGGGTTTGGCTGACTGGGGGGTGGGGGGCAAATTATTCGCCGAATATTATCCCCCCCACCTCTCCTCTACACCACACTCATATCACAGACGGTTTGGCTGACCGGGCTGACCGGGGGGCGGGTGGCAAATTATTTGCCGAATATTATCCCCCCCACCTCTCCTCTACACAACACTCATATCACAGAGGGTTTGGCTGACTGGGGTGCGGGGGCAAATTATTCGCCGAATATTATCCCCCCCCCACCTCTCCTCTACACCACACTCATATCACAGACGGTTTGGCTGACAGGGGGGCGGGGGGGGAATTATTCGCCGCATATTATCCCCCCCACCTCACCTCTACACCACACTCATATCACAGAGGGTTTGGCTGACTGGGGGGCGGGGGGCAAATTATTCGCCGAATATTATCCCCCCCACCTCTCCTCTACACAACACTCATATCACAGAGGGTTTGGCTGACTGGGGGGCGGGGGGCAAATTATTCGCCGAATATTACCCCCCCCCACCACCTCTCCTCTACACAACACTCATATCACAGAGGATTTGGCTGACTGGGGGGGCGGGGCGCAAATTATACGCCGAATATTATCCCCCCCACCTCTCCTCTACACAACACTCATATCACAGACGGTTTGGCTGACTGGGGGGCGGGGGGCAAATTATTCGCCGAATATTATCCCCCCCACCTCTCCTCTACACCACACTCATATCACAGACGGTTTGGCTGACAGGGGGGTGGGGGGGGAAAATTATTCGCCGAATATTATCCCCCCCCACCTCACCTCTACACCACACTCATATCACAGAAGGTTTGGCTGACTGGGGGCGGGGGGGCAAATTATTCGCCGAATGTTATCCCCCCCACCTCTCCTCTACACAACACTCATATCACAGACGGTTTGGCTGACTGGGGGGCGGGGGGGCAAATTATTCGCCGAATATTATCCCCCCCCACCTCTCCTCTACACCACACTCATATCACAGACGGTTTGGCTGACAGGGGGGCGGGGTGCAAATTATTCGCCGAATATTATCCCCCCCACCTCACCTCTACACCACACTCATATCACAGACGGTTTGGCTGACCGGGGGGCGGGGGGCAAATTATTCGCAGAATATTATCCCCCCCACCTCTCCTCTACACAACACTCATATCACAGACGGTTTGGCTGACTGGGAGGCGGGGGGGCGAATATTATCCCCCCCACCTCACCTCTACACCACACTCATATCACAGAGGGTTTGGCTGACTGGGGGGCGGGGGGCAAATTATTCGCCTAATATTATCCCCCCCACCTCTCCTACACAACACTCATATCACAGAGGGTTTGGCTGACTGGGGGGCGGGGGGCAAATTATTCGCCGAATATTATCCCCCCCTCCTCTCCTCTACACCACACTCATATCACAGACGGTTTGGCTGACAGGGGGGCGGGGGGCAAATTATTCGCAGAATATTATCCCCCCCACCTCTCCTTTACACAACACTCATATCACAGACGGTTTGGCTGACTGGGGGGCGGGGGGCAAATTATTCGCCAAATATTATCCCCCCCCCCCCCCCTCCCCCCCCACAGTAACAGTAATAAAAGTCTGGAAAACGGGGGTGGGGGGAGAATATTCCGGTGGAGGGCAAAATATTCGGCGAACATTCTACCCCCCGGGGGGGAAAATATTCGTAATGAGGGGGAGATTATTCGCCTGGTGGGGAGAATATTCGGCGAATATTCTGCCCCCGGGGGGGAAAATATTTGTTTACACCGGTACGCCCAGGGCCTAACAGTTTCTCCAATCTGCCTCCACTTTTGATTAATTACATGTGCCACATTTTCTCTTGTTACTCCTCAATTTGAAAATCAATGAGTACCGATGTCACAGGAAATTCTCCCCCCGGGTCGAGCCTGGAAATATTCACCCCCGGGGAAGAATTTCCTAGGAAATTCTCCCCCTCGGGGGGGGGGGGGGGAGGGGGGATATTTTCAGGCTCGAAAATATGTGCACATAGGCACAATGTAAATGTATGTCATTTGGTAGTATAAGAAAGGGGAACATAAAAAATCAGATTTTCATAGGAAATATCCCCCCACCATATGCATAGTGTAAGTAAGAAGAATAACTGGATATTGTGGGAAGTATCTCTTCGATTAAATGAAGTAATGTATGTCTGTTGGTGATGGGGGGACTTTCAGTATACTAGCCAAATTAAGGGTGGGGGGGGGGGGGGGGTGGGGGGGGGGGGGGGGGGGTTTGTCCTAGTATAGGACGGGCTGCTAAAGCATGTTTTATTAATTGAAATAAAGACAGTTTTGATAATGAGCATTCTAAGAGTTGATGTACATTTCACAATTATTGTTACTTTCAAATTTAGGTAGTGAATTGTTTTTTTTATGCCCCCGCCACCGAATGGTGAGGGGGGCATATAGTGTTACCGGCGTCCGTACGTACGTACGTACGTCATCCCGAAACCTTAACGCTGGGTAAATGGCTTATTATGCCCCCGCCACCGAATGGTGAGGGGGGCATATAGTGTTACCGGCGTCTGTACGTACGTAACAACATACGTAACGTAACGTAACGTACGTACGTCCTGAAACCTTAACATTCAGTTAAATGGCTTATAATTTGTGTTTCCTTGCTCGCATCTGCTTCACATTTCACACACGCATTGCTCCAATGGTCCTCTACCGCCCTGTGACAAATCCACATTCATCCTGCCCCCACTAAGCCCAGGGTCAAGGTCACAGACTTGGTGCGTTCGAAACCTTAACGCTGGGTAAATGGCTTATAATTTCTGTTTCCTTGCTCGGATCTGCTTCACATTTCACACACGCATTGCTCCAATGGTCCTCTACCGCCCTGTGACAAATCCACATTCGTCCCGCCCCCGCTAAGCCCAGGGTCAAGGTCACAGACTTGGTGCATTCGAAACCTTAACGCTGGGTAAATGGCTTATAATGTCTGTTTCCTTGCTCGGATCTGCTATCACATTTCACACACGCATTGCTCCAATGGTCCTCTACTGCCCTGTGACAAATCCACATTCGTCCCGCCCCCGCTAAGCCCAGGGTCAAGGTCACAGACTTGGTGCGTTCGAAACCTTAACGCTCAGGTAAATGGCTTATAATTTCTGTTTCCTTGCTCGGATCTGCTTCACATTTCACACACGCATTGCTCCAATGGTCCTCTAGCGGCCTGTGACAAATCCACATTCATCCCGCCCCCGCTAAGCCCAGGGTCAAGGTCACAGACTTGGTGCGTTCGAAACCTTAACGCTGGGTAAATGGCTTATAATTGTATCCCCCGGACTCCGTCGGGGGATACTATGGATTTGACAGCGGTCCGCGGTCCGCGTACGCGTCCGCCGCAGACACTTCTTGTCCGGAGCATAACTCGAACACCCTTTGGAATATTTTCATGAAACTTCACACATGCATAGACCACGACCCGAAGGTGTGTCGCGCACAAGAATGACAACTCTTGCATAGCTAATTTTTGAGTTATCTCCCTTTTTTGTTTCTCGCACTGATTTCGTGTCCGGAGCATAACTCCACCACCCTTTCGAATATTTTCATGAAACTTCACACATGCATAGACCACGACCCGAAGGTGTGTCGCGCACAAGAATGACAACTCTTGCATAGCTAATTTTTGAGTTATCTCCCTTTTTTGTTTCGCGCACTGATTGACTTAACTCGACCACCCTTTGGAATATTTTTATGAAACTTAACACATTCAATTAGACCACGAACCGAAGGTGTGTCGTGCACAAGAATGACAACTCTTGCATAGCTAATTTTTGAGTTGTCTCCCTTTTTTGTTTTCGCTCACTGATTTCCTGTCCGGAGCATAACTCGACCACCCTTTGGAATATTTTCATGAAACTTCACACATGCATAGACCACGACCCGGAGGTGTGTCGCGCACAAGAATGACAACTCTTGCGTAGCTAATTTTTTCACTTATCTCCCTTTTTTGTTTTGCGCACTCTACAAACTGGACAATAATGCATGAAGACCTGTTTTCTCGTCTGCTCTGTACACCTTTTCTCTTGTGCTCGTACACCTTACCTGTAGAGAGAACAATAGAAACTGGGAGAACCATGTGCTTGCATGGGCTAGCATGTGCAGATGTCCAGTGCTTGACCACTGTTGACCAGCTAATTTATACAGGTAAATTACTACATTGGGTACTGTGTTGAAAATATTGTGGCATTATGTGGACCTGTGCAGATATATGTAGATAAATATAGGACTATTAAAAAAAAATCTGGTCTCCAATAGCAAGCATTATTATTTTTAAACTTTTTTTTTTCATTTTTTTTTTTCATTTTTTTTTTCAAATTATTTTTCAATTTGACTGAAAAAAAAATCTGGGCTCCAGTAGCAAGCATTATTATTTGTAAACTTTTCTTTTCCATTTCTTTTTTTTTTCATTTTTTTTTTTCATTTTTTTTTTTCAAATTATTTTTCAATTTTTGTCCAGTAGCATAAGGTCGTAAGTGCTATATACAGACTATTCACCTGTGCATGTGCTAGCATGTGCAACTGATCCACTGACCACTTACAGGTAATTTATACAGGTAAATGATTATATTACATTTCCGTAAACTGTGTTGAAAATATTGTGGCATTATGTGGACCTGTGCAGATATATGTAGATAAATATAGGACTATTAAAAAAAATTCTGGGCTCCAGTAGCAAGCATTATTATTTTTAATTTTTAAACTTTTTTTCCATTTTTTTTTTTCATTTTTTTTTTTCAAATTCTTTTTCAATTTTTGTCTAGTAGCATAAGGTCGTAAGTGCTATATACAGACTATTATCATATAATAAAACAATTATTGACTAGTGAGCCATAGAATATAATCTGACATTCTATGGTTTCACTAGTCAATAATTGTATAATATGTTCGGGCCAGTGAAAATTGCTTTCGGGCCCAGGCTCGAGGTCAAGGCGGGGGACAAGGCGAGGCATCTGATTCCGCGGAATTCTTGTTTACTTATCTCCCTTTGTTGTTTCGTGCTCTGATTTTGTATCCAGAGCATAACTCGAACACGCATACGCATTGCTCTAATGGTCCTCTACCGCCCTGTGCCAAATCCATGTTCGTTCTGCCCCGTCAAGCCCAGGGTCAAGGTCACATACTTAGTGCTTCAAAAACATTAACGCTTGGGTAAATATCTTATACTTTCTGTTTTCTTTCATGGATCATGGATCATCTTCATATTTCATACATATACGCATTGCTCTAATGGTCCTCTACCGCCCTGTGCCAAATCCACGTTCGTCCTGCCCCACCAATCCCTAGGGTCAAGGTCACATACTTGGTGCTTCAAAAACTTTAACGCTCAGGAGGTAAATATATAATTTTTATTTCCATTCACGGATCAACTTCATATTTCATATACGCGTTGCTCTAATGGTCGTCTACCGCCCTGTGCCAAATCCACGTTCGTCCTCCCCCGCCAAGCCAGGGTCAAGGTCACATACTTAGTGCTTCAAATTAAAACTTTAACGCTCGGGTAAATATCTTATAATTTCTGTTTTCTTTCATGGATCATCTTCATATTTCATATACGCCATTGCTCTAATGGTCCTCTACCGCCCTGTGCCAAATCCACGTTCGTCCTGTCCCCCGCCAATCCCAGGGTCAAGGTCACATACTTGGTGCTTCAAAAACTTTAATGCTCAGGTAAATATCTTATAATTTTTCTTTCCATTCACGGATCAACTTCATATTTCATATATGCGTTGCTCTAATGGTCCTCTACCGCCCTGTGCCAAAATCCACGTTCGTCCTGCCCCCGCAAGCCCAGGGTTTAACATCATACGCTAGGTAAATATCTTATAATTTCTGTTTTCTTTCACGGATCAGCTTCATATTTCATATATGCATTGCTCTAATGGTCCTCTACTGCCTGTGCTAAATCCACGTTTGTGGGTCTGCCCCGCCAAGCCAGGTCAAGGACATACTTGGTGCTTCAAAAACTTTAACGCTCAGGTAAAAGATTTTGATTGCAATTTGGCCTCATTTATTATCAAAGCGATATGTGGGACATCCGTGTTCTATGAACACATTTTCTAGTTTATTAAACTTCACACATGCATGAGACGACCCAAAGGTGTGTCTCACGTAAGAATGACAACTCTTGCGTCGTTAATTTCTTAGTTATCTCCCTTTGTTGTTTTGTGCACTGATTTCGTGTCTGGAGCATAACTCGAACACCCTTTGGAATATTTTCATGAAACTTCACACATGCATAGACCACGACCCTAAAGGTGTGTCCCGCAAGAATGACAACTCTTGCATCACTAATTCTTTATTATCTCCCATTTGTTTTTCGTCACTGATTTTTGTCTCCGGAGCATAACTCGAACACCCTTTTTTCAAACTACTTGTGTATCTGGGGAGGGGGATACACATGCGCTTGTCGACAAGCGTCCATTTCTAGTTTCTGTTTCCTTGCTCGGATCTGCGTCACATTTCTCACACGCATTGCTCCAATGGTCCTGTACCACCATGTGACAAATCCACATTCGTCCCGCCCCCGCTAAGCCCAGGGTTAAGGTCACAGACTTGGTGCGTTTGAAACCTTAACGCTGGGTAAATGGCTTATAATTTCTGTTTCCTTGCTCGGATCTGCTTCACATTTCACACACGCATTGCTTCAATGGTCCTCTACCGCCCTGTGACAAATCCACATTTGTCCCGCCCCCGCTAAGCCCAGGGTCAAGGTCACAGACTTGGTGCATTCGAAACCTTAACGCTCGGGTAAATGGCTTGTAATTTCTGTTTCCTTGCTCGCATCTGCTTCACATTTCACACACGCATTGCTCCAATGCTCCTCTACCGCCCTGTGACAAATCCACATTCGTCCCACCCCCGCTAAGCCCAGGGTCAAGGTCACAGACTTGGTGCGTTCGAAACCTTAACGCTCGGGTAAATGGCTTATAATCAAATATGCTTCGTTTTCTTTGGCTGCCAGCGGGGGCATTCGTGTGCCGACAGGCCACATTTCTAGTAATTTCTGTTTCCTTGCTCGGATCTGCTTCACATTTCACGCACACATTGCTCCAATGGTCCTCTACAGCCCTGTGACAAATCCAAATTCGTCCCGCCCCCACTAAGCCCAGGGTCAAGGTCACAGACTTGGTGCGTTCGAAACCTTAACGCTGGGTAAATGGCTTATAATTTCTGTTTCCTTGCTCGGATCTGCTCACATTTCACACACGCATTGCTCCAATGGTCCTCTACCGCCCTATGACAAATCCACATTCGTCCCGCCCCAGCTAAGCCCAGGGTCAAGGTCACAGACTTGGTGCGTTCGAAACCTTAACGCTGGGTAAATGGCTTATAATGTCTGTTTCCTTGCTCGGATCTGCTATCACATTTCACACACGCATTGCTCCAATGGCCCTCTACTGCCCTGTGACAAATCCACATTCGTCCCGCCTCCGCTAAGCCCAGGGTCAAGGTCACAGACTTGGTGCATTCGAAACCTTAACGCTCGGGTAAATGGCTTATAATTTCTGTTTTCTTGCTCGGATCTGCTTCACATTTCACACGCATTGCTCCAATGGTCCTCGACCGCCCTGTGACAAATCCACATTCGTCCCGCCCCCGCTAAGCCCAGGGTCAAGGTCACAGACTTGGTGCGTTTGAAACCTTAACATTCAGTTAAATGGCTTATAATTTGTGTTTCCTTGCTCGGATCTGCTTCACATTTCACACACGCATTGCTACAATGGTCCTCTACCGCCCTGTGACAAATCCACATTCGTCCCGCCCCCACTAAGCCCAGGGTCCAAGTCTGTTCAAAACCTTAACGCTCGGGTAAATGGCTTATAATCAAATATGCCTCGTTTTCTTTGGCTGCCAGCGGGGGCATTCGTGTGCCGACAGGCCACATTTCTAGTAATTTCTGTTTCCTTGCTCGGATCTGCTTCACATTTCACACACACATGCTTCAATGGTCCTTCTAGTTTTAGATTGTCCTAGCATGGGACGGGGCCGTTAAACTTTTATAATAATCAAAATAAAGATAATATTGATAATGAGCAGATGATGCATTTCTTTATTAGGGTTAATGTACATTTCCCAAGTTGCTATTTTCAAAGTTTGGTACAGAAACTGGGATGCTGTATACGTGTAAATGAGCTAATTTGGATGATAATAAGGGCTTGTTTGTCATCTACCAGCTTCCTAAATTTTATTACCTATTTTAGTGCTTTATGACACCCCAATTAAGGTGTAATATGGTATTCTGTGTATCTCATTGTAACAACAAACTTTCACAGGTGTTCTGCACAGGAAACTGGACATGCCATTGGAATTTAGTTGATTTACGGCTCCCTAATTAGAGTGATAATAATTATGGCATGCTGTATATTGTTTTATGGTGGCGGGAGGGGGGGTGTGGACACCAACATACATTTCATTGCATCAGAAATACTCCCCCAATCGTGGGCTATTCTTGTCTACAAAGAGACATTCACATCCGCTATACATATGGTAGATGGTTGTGGGGGGGATATTTCCTAGGAAAATCTCCCCCGCCCCCTCCCTCAATACATGCCAAATGCTATCTGTTCTACACTAACATACATTTCATTTCATCAGAAATACTCCCGCAATCACCTGCTATTCTTCTCTACGAAGAGACAATCCGCTTTGCATATGGTAGATGGTGGTGGAAAATCCTAGAAAATCTCCCCCCCCCACCCCCCCCACCCCCCCCCCCCCCCACCAATACATGGCACATGCTGCCTGTTCTACACCAACATACATTATTTTGTTCATCAGAAATACTCCCCCAATCGTGGGCATTCTTGTCTACAAAGAGACGTCCACGTCCACTATGCATATGGTAGATGGTGGGGGGGGGGGTATTTCTAGATATATTTCCTAGGATCCTCCCCACTCCCCCCACCAATACATGCCACCCACCATGCTATCTCTTCACCAACTTTCATTTTCATTTCATCAGAAAATACTCCCCCAATCACCTGCTATTCTTCTCCTTCTCTACAAAGAGACATTCACATCCAGTTTGCATATGGTAGATGGTGGGGAGGGGGGGGATATTTCCTACGAAAATCTCCCCCCCCCCCCCCCCCCACCAATACATGCCACATGCTGTCTGTTCTACTCTACACCAACATACATTATTTTGTTTCATCAGAAATACTCCCCCAATTGTGGGCTGTTCTTGTCTACAAAGAGACGTCCATATCCACTATGCATATGGTAGATGGTGGCGGGGGTGGGGGGGGGGGGATATTTCCTAGGAAAATCTCCCCCCCCCCCCCCCCACCAACCTGCATGCCACATGCTTGCTGTTCTACATAGATATACTGTTTTTATTTTCTAGACTCACCCCACCATGTGCTATACATTTATGCCAATCATATGCAGCTATGGTAGAGATTTAACCTAGAGAATTCTCTACCAGCCAACATACATAATAGTTATGGTACGGTAATGGGGAATTATTGCATATACAGATAAATAGAATCTCTACCGCCCCACCACCACTATATTGTCTATTTATAGATATTATACTAAATTGGATAGCTCTTTTATAGAAAATGCTGCCTCGCCTATTCACATACTTCTCCACAAGCAGACATACATTATGACTATGTTAGTTGGGTATACATGTAGGGATATTACGTCCTCTGTTACCAACAGACTGGTTCTGGCATGTGCATTTTGTATGCTCCTGAGCACAATATCAACAATGTATATGAAAATACATTTAAAGTTTTGTGGACAGTGTCTGAAGGTGATGGGGGTGGGGGGATATTTCCTAGGCTTAAGATTTCCAGGGGGGGGGGAGATTTCCTGTTACACCGGTATGTATAAATTGTTGTCAGTATTTTGTACTCCCACTTGTGAAAATCAATCTGGCATTCTATATCCATGTTGGACAAGGTAGTCATTGTCGCGCCTGCTTTAGCAAAGTCGCCGCGCCTGCTTTAGCAGAGGCGCGACTATAGTCTGCGCTGTTTCCGTCAGCGTCGTCGTCGTCCGCGTCGTCCGGTTTTTAGCTTGACTATTCGAAGAATAGTTGGAGCTTATGTAGTCACCCCGGCGTCGGCGTCACCGTCACGCCTTGGTTAAGGTTTTTAGTCAAGCTTGTATATGGAATACTCCTGGCCCTACACCCACCATACTTGGACAACTTCATCTCCTAGTGATGTACATCAACAACCCCTGACCTATATTTTACCTTGACCTACATTTAACCTTGAATTACTTAGTTAATTCCCCTTGGTTAAGGTTTTTAGTCAACCTTGGTTACGGTTTTTAGACGAGTTTTTACATGGAATACTATTGTGCATACAGACACCATACTTGGACAACTTTTTCTCATAGAGATGTACATCAATAACCCCTGATCTATATTTGACCTTGACCTACATTTAACCTTGAATTGCTTACTTAATTCCCCTTGGTTAAGGTTTTTAGTCAACCTTGGTTAAGGTTTTTAGTCAAGCTTGTACATGGAATACTATTGTGCATACAGACACCATACTTGGACAACTTTTATGCCACTGGGTTTCGAAGAAACGGGTGGCATATAGTGTTTGGACCGTCCGTCCATCCGTCCGTCTGTCCGTCCGTCACACTTTTCGGTTAACCACTTTGTCACAGTTTCTCAAACTGGCCATAGCATCTACATAAGTTGCTTAATCGCTTCAATACTTCAACACTTCATTCATTGGTATGTGTGCCACACCTGCCTTTTCATAATTTATATGACCTTCGCCTTTTGACCTTCACCAGGTTACTTAAATGACTTAACCACTTTGTCACAGTTTTTCAAATATGCTGCAGGTGGCATCCGCGTTCGACAGACGCATTTCTTGTTCTCATAGGGATGTACATCAATAAACCCTGATCTATATACCTTCACCTACATTTCCTCTTGAATTACTTAGTTAATTCCCCTTGGTTAAGGTTTTTAGTCAAGTTTGTAGATGGAATACTCCTGGCCCTACACCAACCATAATTGGACAACTTCATCTCCTAGTGATTGTCATCAACAACTTCTCTCCTAGTGATGTACATCAACAACCCCTGACCTATATTTGACCTTGACCTACATTTAACCTTGAATTACTTAGTTAATTTCCCTTGGTCAAGGTTTTTAGTCAAGCTTGGTTAAGATTTTTAGTCAAGCCTGTACATGGAATACTATTGTGCAGACACCATACTTGGACAACCTTTTCTCATAGGGATGTATATCAATAAACCATGATCTATATTTGACCTTGACCTACATTTAACCTTGAATTACTTAGTTAATTCCCCTTGGTTAAGGTTTTTATTCAACCTTGGTTAAGGTTTTTAGTCAAGTTTGTACATGGAATACTATTGTGCATACAGACACCATACTTGGACAACCTTTTCTCATAGGGATGTACATCAATAACCCCTGCTCTATATTTGACCTTGACCTACATTTCCTCCTGAATTACTTACTTAAGTCCCCTTGGATAAGGTTTTTAGTCAACCTTGGTTAAGATGTTTAGTCAAGCATGTAGATGGAATACTATTGTGCATACAGACACCATACTTGGATAACTTTTTTTATAGGGATGTACATCAATAACCCCTGACCTATATATTACCTTGACCTACATTTAACCTTGAATTACTTTGTTATTTCCCCTTGGTTTGTACTCAAACTTGGTTAAGGTTTATAGTCAAGCTTGTATATGGAATACTCCTGGGCCTACAGCAACCATACTTGGAAAACTTCATCTCCTAGTGATGTACATCAATAACCCCTGTCCTATATCTGACATTGACCTACATTTAACGTTGAATTACTTACGGTAGTTAATTTTCCTTGGTTAAGGTTTTTAGTCAGCCTTGGTTAAGGTTTTTATGCGGGCCGCGGCCACCTTCTTTGTCAAGCTATGAGTACATCGACAACCCTCGTAGTCGAGCTATGCTGTTCTCCTACAGCTCTTGTTTTGTAAGGCAAATGCGTTAAAGTTATGTTTTTTTCACAATATCTCTTTAACCCCTTGCCAGACTTTGATAATATTGTACATCAATCTTTGTCTAGGGATGGTGCTTCATTACGCACACCCCCACATCCAAATTCTGAAGGTCTAGGTCATTTATTTACTTGTAATGTTCACTGGTTTTGTAACAGAAATGCGTTAAAGTTATTGTTTTTTCACAATATCTCTTTAACTCCTTGCCAGACTTTGATAATATTTCACATCAATGTTTGTCTAGGGATGATGCTTCATTATGCACACCCCCACATCCAAATTCGGAAGGTCAAGGTCATTTATTTACTTGTAATGTTCACGGTCAAATGCCTCTGCAGGCGCGATACCGCTTCCGTGGCGGAAATCTTGTTTTTGTACCATGTTTACATGTAATTCAATCATAATTGCCATTTACATTGTACACATTTTGACTTAAAGGTACATGTGTACATGCCCACTCCGTAGTTATAATATAGGGAGACGGATAGTTTGTATATTCTGTGACATTTTCTGGCCAAATAAACATTCATTCACCAGTACCCCACGTATTGATTGGCATTATTATACATTTTATATCAGACGCAAATTTCCACACTGATATCAGGGGCCATAACCGTGTTTCTTTGAAATGTTAACAGGCATTACTATTTATTTTCTGTATTGATTTTTTGATGTGCAATGATCATACTTTATAATCTGTTGAAAATATTATTTTTTCAGGTGACGCATATAATTAGTATAAATAATTAAAAAATATCATGCCTCATTTGCATATGAAAATAGCCTGATACCACCGCGAGTCACTATCAGTAAAATAAATATTACTAGTCCTAAATGATTATATCTGTATAGCGGGTGCTCGTAATTTTTAGAACTGGTGGAATAGTGACACAATTATACACTTATTTAATTCCTATAAAGAAAATGTAGTGCCTAATGAGTGGGCATGTACCTTTAAACAACATGTACTCTATGCCAGGACTCCTTACAAATATTACATGTATATGTACATGTATGCCAGATTTTTGTCACGCCCGCTTGTTATCGCCGCTTTTAGTCGCCGCTTTTGGATGTATCCATGCGTACGGTATTTTCATTAATGTTTTTAAGTACCAACTATCTCCACAACCCTAAGTTTGATTTACTTGAAACATCATATAGCTCTTTTTCAGCATCCATATTTTCATTCTATAGCCCACCCATGCGGCCCCATGCCCAAGGTCAAGGTCGAATTCCTTTGAAATTGCGTTAATTTTTGTAAAATTTGTATTAACGATTTTAAGTACCCAATATCTCTACAACCCTCACATACCTCTTTATCATCATCCGTAGTCCCCATGCCCAAGGTCAAGGTTAAATTACTTTGAATTTTGTTTTTTTTTTGTAAAGTTTTTAAGTATCCAATATCTCCACAGTGCGATTGACTGTAAACCACATACATGTACATGTACATGTACATACATACTGGGACCATCTAGTTCAAACTTTTCTCTTGCATTCTGTTGTGTATTGTCATGATTATGGCACATGATGATAAAATGGTAAAGTTAAGAAAATTACATGCCTAAGCACCACGTGTGCTCTTTTCCTGGTGATTATGCCATTATGTTACTCAATCACTGCATGCATGCCATTGTTGAACATATGATATGTAAAACACCATCAATTTCTTACCTAGAATCTGGAACACTTTTTTTATTTCATCAGAACTGCAGGAACACTAGATTACTTCCGTGACTCACACAATTCTCCCATGAACCGCTGTACGCCCACCGTCCCATTCCGCCGGCCACAACACCCAGAATACCGGGATGGAACTATTCGACGGGAATCCTTCGCCAACTGGCCCAAATGTGAACTCCAGGACCCAGATGACATGGCCTCCTATGGATTCTTTTATACAGGTGACTGTCTGTTAACCATTTCACCCTTAACCCATTTCATGCTGAGGATACGGCTTTTTGTTTCTCGAATTTTTTCTTTATATGTGCTTACAATGTAGATGTATATGTCGTGCTCATTGAGACGGTTCAATTTAGTGGTCACAAAATATATTTTCAGTGAGAATTAACAAAAATAATTTATTTATTTTTAAAAAAACAAATTGTACCCGTAAATGTGTATTCCGAATGTAATGAGTTAGGTTGTATGGATTCTTCCATGATGAATTTTCAACTACATGTACATGTAGTTCATTTATCAGAAAAGGGGTGTTTTTGTCAAAAATCAGAAAATATCCACAAACAATGCAGATCCTGATGAGACAGCTGGTTATGAGCTGGCTCATCTGGATCTACACTATTTGTAAATATCAGGAAAGAGGTTTGTAGTGTTAAAAGGGTTAACCCTTTCACCCTTTGTAACTGGAATAAACTGCTCTTCTTCTGTGTTAAGTTTCAGACCCCACCGTAATCTTAAAAGTGGTAATTGTGTAAAGAATGCAATCCATAAATAGTGCAGATCCTCATGAGACGGCTCGTCACGAGCCGGCTCATCTGGATCTGTACTATTTGAAAAATTAGAACAGAGATTTGTAGTGTTGAAAGTGTTACAGTTGTGATGATTATTTATGGAGAATCCAGTGATATAAAGGGCTCCAAGCACCATTGCAATAAGTGTATTCACAGTTATTTGCATCTGCGCAGTTTGATCAGCATCTACACAGTTTGCCATTTAGTTTGTAAATACACATGTTGTTAATAAATGACTGATCTGTGCTGTTCTGAATGAGTGTGCTATTTGATTTAGAGCATTTCCCACACCCACTCAAGTGGGTGATTGGTCGGGCGAACGCGACGGCGTAAATTAACGGTAGAGGTTCCTCCTTATAGGAATCACGATTTGCCTGGTTTGGCCCTCAGGTACGTTTTTGTTGAGCCTGCTTGCGGAAAGCGAGACATAGTGATCACAATGACGTCCGGGCGTCCGTCCGTCCGAAATCTGCGTTAAAGTTTTTAAATACCTTATATCTCTGCAGTCCTAAGTCACATTGACTTGAAACTTCATTTGCTTATTAGTCATGATCCATATATTCATGCTGTATCCCACTCATGTGGCCCCTGTGCCCAAGGTCAAGGTCAAATGACTTAGAAGTTTGCGTTCCGAAATCTGCGTTAAAGTTTTTAAATACCTTATATCTCTGCAGTCCTAAATCACATTGACTTGAAACTTCATATGCTTATTAGTCATCATCCATATATTCATGCTGTATTCCACTCATGTGGCCCCTGTGCCCTAGGTCAAGGTCAAATGACCTAGAAGTTTGCGTTCCGAAATCTGCGTTAAAGTTTTTAAATACCTTATATGCAGTCCTAAGTCACATTGACTTGAAACTTCATATGCTTATTAGTCATCATCAATATATTCATTCTGTGTCCCACTCATGCGGCCCCTGTGCCCCTGTGTCAAGGTCAAATGACTTAGAAGTTTGCGTTAAAGTTTCTGTCAAAATTTGCGTTAAAGTTTTCACATACCTACTATCTCTGTAACCGTAAGTCAGATTTGCTTGAAACTAATTTGTATGCTTATTGGGCATCAAACTTCAAATAAATACACTCTGAGACCATAAAATGCCTCGGCGGGCTCGACATGCGGGCCGCGGCCATCCTCGTTTTATCTGTGGTGCTTTTGTTACCTGGGAGTTGAATTGGGTTATTGCCCATTATAAAAGTAGTAAGATTATTACTGACCCTGCTGCTTTTGGGAGGGAGCCAAGTGATTCTGGTGTGGCAAGGATTACATGTACAGGTAATATATGGGATTTAGTACTAAACCGATTGACCCGGC
This sequence comes from Conchocele bisecta, assembly GCA_029237695.1. Lineage (NCBI taxonomy): Eukaryota > Metazoa > Mollusca > Bivalvia > Lucinida > Thyasiridae > Conchocele > Conchocele bisecta. The sequence continues at coordinate 191,230,422 of CM055265.1, read as the reverse complement.
CTTAAATGAACTTAGCTGTTTGAAATACACTCCGTCTCATTATCTGAATTTCAGGGCTATTTGACCTGGTGCGGTGTTTCCAGTGTGGGATTGGCTTGAAGGACTGGGATATTACAGAGACACCGCTGTACGAACATATCCGACACTCGCCGGAATGTCCCTTCCTACCCACAGTTCTTAGCGAGGACGTCCTAAACTCATACAAAGTACGCAGGTGGATATCGTGTGGCTTCGTTAACAATAAATAGACACCTAAATATGTTGTAACAATGATATATACTCGAAGGAGCAGCTTTTAAACCAAATTAGTGGTTTATTCAGTAATAAACCAGTAAAAAAATATTTTTCCAAGTTTGCTTAAAAGTTGCTTTTGATTGTGTATCATTATTTCAGCACATTTATGTGCCTCTTTATTTATTTTTGATAAAGCCATGCGCTGTCCACCTGTGACAGTGTACCTCTGCATACCAAACACCCAGATAATGTTAATACGCCCTGGTGTATGATTTAGAGAGGTGCCCCTATAGCAGGGGCTGCTGTAGTTCCAATCTGCGATCTCCGTAATCACTAACCCGTATCATGTCTTCAAGGTATTTCAAATAATATTGTCGTTCGATATTTTCCTTCAGGTTTCCTATTCCTAGCTCCCCAATGAAGGTAAATTCAAATATATGAACCATTTTATGTCTCTCTGTACGGTATTGAATAACATTTGTAAATGGCAAAAACATGTAATTTATGTTGTAAACCCGAGTACATTGTATTGCAATATTAATGCATAAAGTGAAACTCTGGCTGAGAAAAACAACACTACAACATACATGTACATATATACAGGGGTCTTGCCAGTTATCCGGACAATCAGTTTATCGGACAAATGAAAATACCTGTTAATTAAGCGCATTCTTTTGATCTGATATTGCAACGAATACATATAAGTTTCCATACCAGTGTGAAGAATATATGGCCAAGGTAAATATTTGAGTAAACTTTACTGAAAACATTCCCCAACTCTGCCCAACTCTGACCACAAGTTGTTTACAACGTCAAAAGTCACGCGTGGGGCACAATCGAGCGCGCCCATTACGTTATTGCCGAGTACAATAAATTCTATAAATATGGTGTTTTCCAATAAGCGAAGGGTGACTGATTTTTCTGCAGGATTACACAATGCCGTTTACACTGGTTTACAGGCGATAAACTTATGATTTCAATGTGAGAATAGAAGTAATAAGATTATTATACGTTTGTCCGGATAACTGATTGTCGATGCTAATTTTGGGGCAATCTTACGACTGATGATCTGACCCAATTTTAAGTGAGAAAGATGGCACAGTTTGATAAACAGTTTACATGTGCTGAGAAAGCAAGAACCGAGGATTGTTCTGTGAAATTTGTATGCCCGTAGCTGCTATTTTAAGAAAAATATCGTAAAAACACTGCCATTTTTGTCCGATAATCTGGAGGATCCCTGTACAGTATGTAAAATTGTAGATATTGATTCTCTTCCACAGTCAATTTAACCCTTACCATGCTGTATATTTTCTATTTTTCTCATAAGAAACATGGTTTGACAGCACTTGAGAATCATTTCCCATGGAAATGATTCTACAGTGCTGTCAAACCATGTTTTATTGAGAAAAAATGCAAAATATTAAGCAACAGCAGACGACACTTTTCATTCCCAGCATTCTAAGGGTTAAAATATACATTTTGTACGTGTATTTGTTGTGTCTGCTTTGTTCTGGACTTTTAAACAAATGATCAGGAACATGGTGTTGTTGGTTTCACAATCTCCCATTTGGTTTTTATGCACCCTATGCGATAGCAAGGGGTCATATTGCGTTGCTCTTGAGGTTCCATACGTCTGTACGTCTGTTGGTCCGTCCATGTACATTTACCTTGAAAAGTTTGTAAGAGTTTCTCCAGTTAGAGTCCAATATGCCACGGGGGCATATGCATGTCTTACAAACATAATGTCTAGTTCAGATTGTTGATGCCTGTGATTTCGCCTTCAAAATGTTTGCTCTTACAGGTTAGTATGAATCTGTCTTTATTCTTCAGATGAATTTACTGCCACGTAGAACCGAGCCTTCCAGGCCAGGTAAATATAGCATGCCAGTCATTGTGTTGCTACATGACAATCCTGGAGAATGGCAGAATTTTATTTAGACTATTTTATACGGAGCCCCACAGGTACCTAGAAATTATTTTTTTTATTAATTCGTTCCCTCAATTTAACAATTCGTTCCCTCAATTTAACAATTTCCAGGTAACGAATTGTTATATCGTGGGAACGAATTGCTAATTTGAGGGAATGAATTGTTATATCGTGGGAACCAGGGCTTCTAAAATTTTCAGTTTGTCAGTTCTGGGCTGATTTTTGACAATCGGCTCTATTTCGTTATCAACCTTGTAAATTTACCGTTTTTGACATCAAGTAATGTCCATTTTATGACACATATCCGGGGCATATCCGTGTTAAATCCGTGTCGGGTAACAAATCGCTGTGTATTCAGTTTCTCCTAGTATTGATTTTTCTTAACACACGTGTGTTAATTGGGGGTATATAAAATTTACATGTACGTACGAATGCCGCATATCCTGATGAGCCAGCTCACGTGATCTACAATTCGCAAACATTTTGATAAATGACAAGGTCTGTCTGCCGTGTTAAAAGCGTCACTCATTAAGAGAATCGTCTCGCGTTTTCGCCATCTTGCCTTCCGCTTTTGGAAATATATTTTGCTGTAACCCGAATTATAAAATGCAGGTAACGCAGGGCGACTTAGCCTGTGTTACAGACAGAACATTCGGGTTAGTTTTGCTAATGCGTGTTGATGCGAGATCGCGAAGCAAAAAAGCGAGATCGCTCGGCTAGGATGCGAAAAAGCAAGATTGAATATGATAGAATCACGTGTTTTCGTCACGCATTTTCGCGATCAACTTATGCTCGATATCGCCAGATTGTAACATGTCCCCAACAAGACACGTAAAAATAGTCTTGGGAGACGATTCTCATGTGCTGCTGGAACATATTTTTATTAAGAAGTAGAACAAATGTGGACACCAATAATTTGTGACAAAAAAAAACAACAACATAGCTTGACAAAAACATGATAATCGTCATCTTAGGAGAAGATTCTGATTTGCTACCAAAACATATTTCGATCTGTGTTATTTGTTACTACATCGCATCGCCGGTTTTTTCCTTACCTTTTTTCGCCGATTTTGCACCTCGGACGTCAAATTTTGACGTCATAAATTTACGGAAAAATTATTTGCGAAAGCTAATTCCAGAGCCAAATCTTACTAACTAAAATTCTATTTCTTTCCATGTGTGATAGTGTCGCGAAATGGATAAATATTTTAAATTGAGGGAACAAATTGTTATTTAGTGGGAACAAATTAATTAAAAAAATCCATGTCGCCTGCGGGGCTCCGTAATTTTACAACAATTACAAACAAGCATGAGAGAAATTATACAAATGCTTTCGTTGGCACAGATGAAGGCGTAAGGGTGGTCTTTTTGTGGGAAACCGGAGTACCCGGAGGAACCCACTTGTCTGATCTGGCGACCACCATACCATTCCACATACTAAATTTTATTATGTACCCCCCCCCCCCCCCCCCCCCCACCCCCCCCCCCCCCCCCCCCCCGCAAGGAATGCACACTGGTCACAAATCCCATAAGCCCATTTCTTCAGTGTCGGCCGCATACGAGAATAATTCTTATCACTTATTCAGCGGCAATGGACAGTATTCCATCTGAGCCGGAGCCAGTTATAACCCGAGACGAGCCATCGACGGCTGTACGCAGCCCCCAGTATTCCACCATAGGGAGCAGGATTGACTCATTCCAGGATCCGTGGCCAATCAGCCATGTCCAGACAGCACAACAGCTGGCCGATGCGGGATTCTACTACACGGGTACGATATGTGCTTGGCCATAGCTACTCTGTATGTCACTATGATGGAGGAATAGCATACAGCAGGGGTGGGCATTTTCCGGAAATTTCCTGAAAACAGAATTTGAGATTCCTGATAATTGTAGAAAAATACTAATATTTCAACATGACATAAACATAAAGCACACTTTAATGCATTTCTGGGTGACGACATATGTTTGTTTAGCCATTTTCAGGATTTGGCATATATGGAACCGTTCCCATCCCTGATACATGTGTGGCCACTCTAGCTTCAGATCTACCATAATAACCCTAAGTATTTGGACACCATTTGTTTTGGGAAACCCCTATTTTATAGGGGTTTCCCAAAACAAATTGTTTCCAAATGCATTGTTTTTGTGATAGCCAGTACAATAATACTAACCATGACTATATTGGGATACACTTCATTGTGAGAAACTGCATATATATATATATATAGGCGTTTCCCAGAATAAATTGTGTCTGAATATTTAGGGTTATTACGGTACTGTGTGATTAGGATCTATACTGTTTGTAATAAGCATGAAGAAGTTAACAGTGCCCACCCTGGTCCTTCTGCAGTCATGCATAGCTTCATGTGGTTCTACAAAGGTCACAACTGCTGTAAGCCATATTTCTCCAGTCGCAGCTTACACCATGACACCAACTTGTATCGGAAAATCTAATTTGATCAGTGTATATCGTACATGTTCCTCATTTATATTGTTCATTATAGTTTTATTGTCACGCCTGCTTTAGCAGAGGCGCGACTATAGTCGGCGCTTTTTCCATCCGCGTCGTCCGCGTCGTCCGCGTCGTCCGCGTCGTCCTCCGCGTCGTCCGGCGTCGTCCGCGTCGTCCGCGTCGTCCGCGTCGTCCGCGTCCGTTTTTTTTGTAAGGCAAATGCGTTAAAGTTATTGTTTTTTCACAATATCTTTTTAACCCCTTGCCAGACTTTGATAATATTTCACATCAATGTTTGTCTAGGGATGATGCTTCATTACGCACACCCCCACATCAAAATTTTCAAGGTCAAGGTTATTTATTTACTTGTAATGTTCACCGGTTTTGTAACAGAAATGCGTTAAAGTTATTATTTTTTCACAATATCTCTAACCCCTTGCCACACTTTGATAATATTTCACATCAATGTTTGTCTAGGGATGATGCTTCATTACGCACACCCCCACATCCAAATTCTGAAGCTCAAGGTCATTTATTTACTTTTAATGTTCACCGGTTTTGTAACAGAAATGCGTTAAAAGTTATTCTTTTTTCACAATATCTCTTTAACCCCTTGCCACACTTTGATAATATTTCACATCAATGTTTGTCTAGGGATGATGCTTCATTACGCACACCCCCACATCCAAATTCTCAAAGTCAAGGTCATTTATTGTACACACTTATAATTCCAGCACAAAAATATTTACACAATTCCCTAACATTTGATTGGCCCGTAGCAAGTCTCTGTCCAAAATTTATATCCCAGTAAACTCCCATGCCGAACTACTTTCCATAACCGTCAGGCGCAGTTAAAATAATTCTTAAGAAAAGGAAAATAAACACATTTTCTTGATGAATTTATTTCAAATGCTGGAATTATAAGGAATGAATGGCATTTTTTTTTGGAATTTATCGGGGATATAAACTTGGAAAAGTCGCGGGAATACTGGACGAGGCCTTCCGGCCTTCGTCCAGTATTCCCGCGACTTTTCCAAGTTTATACCCCGATAAATTCCACAAAAATGCCATTCATTCCTATAATATCTGACTAAGCATTGATTTTCAAAGGTGCAAGTACAAAATACACAACAATGTGAAATACTCAATGTCTCAAATAAGTGAATATTCTTTGTTCCATTTTGTTTACCATTTATTATACCTCCAGCATACAAAGTATGTCGAGAGGTGTATAGTTTTTGTCATTCCGTCCGTCCGTAAGATTTGCGTTAAAGTTTTTATTATGTGTCGGTCTGGGGGTATCCGTGAGCCTCTGCTCACTTGGTCTAGTTACATATTTTATAATGAAAAACAAGTCATGAATTCAGTTATCTGCAAAAATATAATTTGCATTGGATTTGAAATCAGTGAATACAATACTCTTTAGACACAAAGCTTATCTGGAGCCCCGATCTAGAAATATATCTGTGGTTGTTTGTTTGCAGGTTTGGGGGACATGTGTCGCTGCTATGCCTGTGACGGGGGACTGCAGCATTGGGACCCGGACGATAATCCCTGGGTCGAGCACACACGCTGGTTCCCTCAGTGCCAGTTTGTCGTACAGACCAGGGGCCAGGATTATGTTGAGCTGATCCAGCGTGCGGTTCACGACGCGGGGGCAGACCTTGATGAGGTGATTTGATTACGTTTACTTAGACTTAGTAGTTACTGTGGCATCGGAATGGGACTGTTTGTTAGAAGTATGACAGGCCTTTCACCGATAAATTGTGAACAGTGCAGGTGCTGATAAGACAGTGCGAAGGGTCAAATTTCAACACAGTAACATACCTTCCAGACGCCTATTATCGTGCAGATCCTGATCAGACATGTCGGGAAAACAAATAAGCCCCATGTCTCCAGTCACAGCCATATTTCAAAGCAGTAGAATTTACATATGCACAGAAACTAATTTTTGACACAAATTCTGTAAAATATAGTTTGTACTGAACAATGAAGTGAAGTGACGCGATGAGGCAGACCCTCTTGTGAACTCATTATTACGATTTATTTCATAAAATGAAAGTGATCAGTACACCTAACTATATACAGTCAGGGCTCCAGATAAGGAATTAGTAATTAAGTATTGTCACTCCATCATTTCTGAAGCAATTGCGTATTTCAAATTTAATTGGGTAAAATAAAATCACACTACTGTTAGCACATCAACAGACAGAAATTATTGACTAGCTTGCATCGAAAAGAAAACATGTCTTGTCATTTCTGAAATACCAAGATGAGATTTCATGGAAAATAAGAAAAATATGCTATATTTGTGGTCTGTTTATTGTTTTATGCAGCATGATAAAGGTATCAAAACATTTTTATTGCTTTTTGATACTCACTACTTCTGATTTCAATGGGGTTTTTGGCAATTTTAATTGGGTATTTAAGCAAATACGCAGCTTATCTGGAGCTCTGTACAGTAATTTTGTGCTTATGCAATAATGGAATATAACATTTGTGTTTGATTTAACCCTTTCACCCCTAAGTAACGGGAATGAATTTTGATCTGTTGATTTTGCAACCAATCCAACCAGTCCATTTATGAAAAAAGGGGTGTTTTTGTTCTCAAAAAAATGAAAAAGTGCAGATCCTGATGAAACGGCTCGTCACTAGCCGGCTCTTCAGGATCTACGCTGTTTTCCAATACCACAATACAGGCATGTGGTGTTGAAAGGGTTAAAAGACGGGAAATGAAAATTGTTGTTTGTTTCTTTTTACACATTTGTATTATTCTTGAGCAGAATCACATTTTTGCAGCACATGAGAATTGTCTCAAATATAGACGATTCGCAAGTGCTGTCAAAGCATGTATTTTTCAATGACAAGGGAAGATAAACAGCAAACAAGAAAATATAAATCAGAATTGTAAGGGTTAATACGATATTTATTAAACTTGTTGACTGATTTCATAAGAAACGTGGCTATTGATAAACTTGTTTAAAGGTACATACCCACTCAGTAGCCACAAACTGTTCTTTATAGGAATTAAATAAGTGTATACTCGTGTCACTATTCCACCAGTTCTAAAGATTACAAGTGGCCGCTAAACAGGTATAATAATTCAGTAATATTTATTTTACTGATAGTGACACGCATTGGTATCATGCTATTTTCGTATGCAAATGAGTCGTGGTATTTTTTAATTATTTATACTAATTAAATGCATCACCTGAAAAAATACTATTTTCGACAGATTATAAAGTATAATAATTGCACATCAGAGTATAAATAGCAATTTTCGTTAACATTTTAAGGAAACACGGTTATCGCCCCTGATATCCGTGTGGAAAGTTACGTCTGATATAAAATGTATAATAATGTCAATCAATACGTGGGGTAATGGTGAATGAATGTTTATTTTGCCAGAAAATGTCTCGGATGATGCCTCTGATATAAATAACATTTTGTGCCTACTGAGTGGGCATGTACCTTTAATACTAATAAATACTGCTAAATGAGGCTGTGACTGGAGAAATCTAGCTTATGGGTTTCATAACCAGTGTAGATCCAGATCAGCCTGTGCATCAACACAGTCTGATCAGGATCTGCACTGATCGCCATCCCATCAATGAAACATACATCATTCTACTAACAAGCAATATAGATTCTATTTGATCAGGAGCTACACTTGTCACAAGTCCCATAAGCCCCATTTCTCCCATCACGGCCACAAGTAATCATCCATGTAAGGTCCACTATATATTGTGTATGCAGGAGGAGCCTGAGGTGAGCCAACCACACGACAGTAAAGACGTCACTGAGATAACGACACACACCGCGGCAATGAACATATCCGGTATCGTATCATACTTTATCCCTTTCAACACTATAGGCCTGTATAATGGTATTGACAAACAGTGCATATCCAGATGAGATGGCTCGTGACGAGCCATCTCATCAGGATCTGCACTTTTTGCAAGTAATTTTTTGCCCCACCACGATAGTGAAGGGGGCATTTAGGGTTACCCATGTATGTCCGTCCTTCCGTTTGTCTGTCACCAACCTTGTAACTCATAAAAGCCGTACTAGCTACAGACCTGCAACTTGGTATATAGCTTCCTTATGATGAGTAGATGCAAAAAGTTATTTGATTTTACCCTTGGATTATCCCCCCCACCCCCTTTTTATACGCCCGTTTGAAAAAAACAGGACGTATTATATATTCATCTTGTACGGGCGGGCGGCGGGTGGGCACAGCTTGCCCACGCAATAACTAGAGTTCTACTCGACGGATCGTAACCAAATTCTGTACACATGTTAACACGGCAAGACGAAGAAGCCTATTGATTTTGAAAAATTTTGCACTCCGTATCCTTGTCCACGTAATTACTCAAGTTCTACTTCACCGATCGTAACCAAATTTGGTATACATGTTTATCATGGCAAGACGAAGAAGCGTATTGATTTTTAAAAATGTCCGATGACTTATCTCCCCTTGGGCTTGGCAGCCATTTTTAATTTTCCCACTTTGTATCCTTGTCCATGCAATAACTGCAGTTCTACTTCACCGATCATAACCAAATTCGGTATACATGTTTATCACGGCAATATGAAGAAGCCTATTGATTTTCAGTGAGTTATCTTCCCTTGTTGACTGGCCTTGCCTCGACGGGCGTATATTGTGACCTTCGGAACTCTTGTTCAACTTAGAATTTCCCAATTTTGCCTTGTAACTCGTAAAACTTTTAAACCATAATAGCTACAGACCTGAAACTTTGTATGTAGCTTCCTTACGATGAGTAGATGTGCACAGTTTATTTAGATTTTTTATATTCAACCCCCGAGTTAACAGAAGACAAATAGGCAGTCCAGTCATTGTGCCGCCATAGCAAGGTGGACGTATTGCTTTGCTCTTGAAGTTCTGTCCATCCATACATCCATTCCGTACATCCGTATGTGGTCATTTACATAGAAATGTTTGTAAGAGTTTCTCCATCCTGCCGTACACACAACTGTAAGGATGGCATTCATATTTTGACACTTGATACATCAGAACATACTCATGCCACCATTACCATGCCCTTGGCCTTGTTTACTGTCACAATTTCGCTGAAAGTCGCTTAACTTAGCCATTTTTACAGTGGAGTTTCTAGTTAAATTTAGATTTGAAACAAACTATGCATACTATTCTAATCTTGTTTAAATAATGTTAATCATGCTTGTCTTCTCACTGAATGTGAATTCCATCTTCACAAATGTGATTGTGACTGGAGAAATGGGACTGTGGATTTTGCGACCTGTGTAGATCCAGATCAGCCTGTGCATTCGCACAGTCCGATCAGGATCTGCACTGATCGCCATTCCGTCAATGAAACACCTGTCCATGTTTCTAACAAGCAATATTGATTGGGCTGCAGGAGTGTACAATTTGATCAGGAGATATACTGGTCATTAAATGCCATAAATCCCATCTCTCCAATCACAGCTACAAATATTGAAATGAGACACGCCATGTGATTTTGTACCTAATAAAAACACGATATTTCGTGAAAAATATTTACAAAATTTACGATATTTTCTGTAAATGACATCGAATGCTGATTAAATTTTCAATATCAATTGCGGTATTCTCCAGCTGCCAGCGAGGGGATTAGCTTTGTTTAGCAATGCCAGTTGTTGTTTGTAATCATATTGCTTTTAGGGGAAGGGATCAAGTGACTTTGGTGTGGTATGGACCTGGCAACAGGTTGGTTTATTCTAAGTTCAGGGCTGAATATATTTTGTATACCCCACCCCGATAGTGGAGGGAGCACTTACATGTAGTGTTACCCTTGTCCGTCTGTCCGTCACCAACCTTGTAACTCATAAAACTATTAAACCGCTACAGACCTGAATCTTGGTATGTAGCTTCCTTATGATGAGTAAATGCGCAAAGTTTATTTCAATTTTTTATTCAACCCTGGGTCGAATCAAAAATTGAAATAATCTTTGTGCGTCTACTCATCATAAGGAAGCTACATACCAAGTTTCAGGTTGTAGCTAGTACGATTGATTCAATATTTGATTCAACCCCGGATCGTGGGTGGCAGGTGGGAGTATGCAATGGGTAATTTAACGGTCGGGGTTCATCCTTACCGGAATTCCGACTGGAGACCTGGCTTGGCCCTCACATACGTCTTTGCCATTTTGTATATGACAGCTGAATATGGTTATACCCCTGATATGAGTACATGTATTACAATTATTCGTAATCCTATTTTAGTAGGCCTTCTGCCAAGTGCCAAAATAGGGCTGATTGCTACCATCCGTGCGCACTAATTCTCACTATGCATTTCATGTAGATACATGTCTCGGGCTTACAAAAAAGTTTGGTGGACACCTGAGAGTGGTAGCTTAGTACCCGAAATCATGTGGTTTCCATGGTAACCCAACGAGGCTCAATATATTGACATGAGGGAATTTAAAATGAAATATATCATACATAACATGGATAGAATTATTATATAACAGTCGGAAATGTTAATACTGGTAATAAAGTACAAAATATCTCACATGACAATCATTACGATTTGTTTGCATGACATTAATCCAATATGGCCGCCAAAAATCGTGTATTTTCCAATATACAGTGGAACCCCTCCAAACCGGACCCCCTCTATACCGGAATTCGCGCTATACCGAACATACGACCACGTCCCGAATATGCTGCTATATAAACACATTAGTTTCTACCCCTCTATTCCGGAACCCCTCTACTCCGTAATCCGGACGCCATTTCAAGTCCCAAAACCATATTTCAGAGTTAAAATAACCCCGGAAAACCGGAAACACGGTCACCTGTCAGGATGTCATCCAAGAAATACACCGCGCCCAATGTCAATGTTGTTGTTTCAAGCGGGTGTCAAAATCACACCGTGTTTACAATAGACTGGTTCCCGGTAGTATTGTTCAGCTCTGGTTCCCAAAATGCGGAGCCACGAGAATGAAACGATTCTAACGGACTCCCAACTTGACATTTGTGTGGAAGAAATAACAAAATTGATCAAATTACGCACATTAACTTGAGCTGTGTACAAGCGCTATCCATGCGTGTAATGCGCTAAGCGGCGTGTTTTTTTTAACGTCATAAGCGGCATTACAAAGTTAAGAATCTATTCAATACATGCGACCTAAATACGATACATGTTTGCTGTTTTACAAGCTCATTACAATAGCATGGTTCACAATTTAATTATACGCGTACGTAATAATTACGGAAATAAAATAATCGGCACATTATTTGTGAACCCACCGACCGATTAATTGAGATAATCTGATAATTACTTAACGAGGCTGTAAACTCGTGACTGTAGCCTGTGGGCTATTGTAGCAGCTCGCGGTAACTACACAGCACACGCGAAATGTGTCCTATGCTCTTTGCGACCAGTGTAGACCGTAGACTCAGATTACATTGTGTATCTGCACTATTTGCTATACCCCTTGCGAATCTGCACTATTTGCAATGTCAATAAAACAAAACAAATTCTGGTCTTAAAAGAGCGCTCCAGCTGATCGAGAAAGTTCCACAGTGGCACAAAATACTTAGGGGCCTTTATCCCATGTCATCTGCACTCTGTTTATTGGGAATTACACATGTCGACATGATAAAACACAACTGGGTAGCCGAGCCCCCGTTAAGGTGCGTAATTTGTAATGCTTTATTCCAACACACAAAAAATCATTGCTATACACCTTTTCAAAAAATATGTCTTCCAATGAAAAAGTCATCATATCAATTCTCAGAATAAAAATAAACTTGACATATTTATTGAAAAAATGTGTACATATGCTTTCAATATGGTAATAATGGTATATACTATACAAATCCTAGAGTTAATGATGGAAAACATACATTTCCTTAACTGGCAATAGAAAACCCCTCTAAACCGAAACCCCCTATAAACCGAACTTTTCAGTCTGTCCCCAGGCTGTTCGGTTTAGAGGGGTTCCACCGTATTAATCATAATACTCTATCAAATTACTTTTACTAGGACAAAACGATTGAATGTATAAGACGGTGTTTAGTATGCGTACATATAAATGATATTGTAAACATAATTTCGTCTGAATAAATTCAATATGGCTGCCAAAATATCAAAATTCTGTCCATTGTTGGCAGCCATACTTGTAACAAGTATGTTAATATGTTCCAAGAATTTGCAGGCATGGGAAATTTCCGGATTAATCCGGAAACCCAGATTTGAGGTCCCAGGGGTCACTTTCTGGGGAAAAAAAAAATGATTTTTTTTTTTATTGATTTTTTAAGTGGCGATTCAGCGGAATCCCTGTTATACATGTACTGACTTCTTGTTGCAAGTATTATTTTAAATTGGAATGGATTATGTTGCCAATTTTTCCTAATTACCGGGTATAGCATATTTTTTCAGGGGAAAATGTGATCTATTTAATGCTAAATATACCTCAGAATGAAGCACAGAGCATCTAGAATTGAAAAAAATGTATGGGGGGCATGCCCCCAGACCCCCTAGCAAATTGCAGCGCAATCCGCTGCTGAAATAAATTTTCAGGATTGGGGATAGTGTTCCACTCCCATGCCTGAATTTGTCCAAATATTAGCGTAGATTGAAATTTAGTATACATTTATTTCTTTTGGCTGGAATCACTTTATATAAATGTATAAGGTAATAATTTTCAGAGGGCGTGCAAAATGTTGTCCAGTGGCATGTTTTTAATTTCAAGATGGCCGCCGGAAGCTAACATATTCACAAATATCACTATACTTTCCGAAGTACTGCCTCTATGACTAAAACTTTGACTCTATACCCATGTTTCCAATCAATGGGAATATAATGGTATATATATTTATGTTTTCGGAGGATTGTGTTGTTGGGAAAATACAAGATGGCCGCCGGAATCTAACAGATTCACCAGTATCACTGTAATGCCCAAAGTACTACCTCTATGATAATGAATCTCAGACCCCTTTCTGTGTTTTGGATCATGACGAATATATTTGTACACACAGGTACATTTCCTCAGCATAGAATTATAGCCAAAACTATTTTAATCATAGAATAATATACAGAGTATTATTTATTTACCACCAAACAAGAATATGATAAATCATATACATATTTATGCAATATATAACAAATAATGCATCAGAAAATGATTGAAAGTGACAGCTAAAATTTGCTACAACTCACTGATGTGCATTAAATCTCAAGTAATCACGATACAATGTTGCATTGGTGTAATTTTTCTGATCGAATTGAAACAACAGCTGCACTAGAAAAATCACTAAAATAATCACTGAAAGGTGAGAAAAACATTTTGTTGTCATAGAACATTGCCAAAACAATACATACATAATTTCCTATTGACGACAATCCATGTCAGCAACAAAAGTATTGACATCATCAAACATTGTACATGTATATTAATGCTGAATAAAACTAAAAACATATTTCAAAATGGCTACTAGAACGCAACCATCGTATCATGTCAACTGTCATCCATTTGCATATACATACAGGTATAGTGTCAGTATGTGTTATAATATCTCCGCAAAATAACATATAATCATTCTGCATTTCTCCCCCATCCATATTCCATTTACGTATCAATGTCATCATCTTCCTCATATTCACTATCAGAACTTTCATTTACCAACACGTCTTCTTCCTGATACATGTTATCACATGTTTGCAGTTTGCATGCTGGTGAACATTTCAGTCCATTGACCAGACACTCGCAGCCAGGAAGGGCGCATTTCTTGTTACACTTGCAAGTCATGAATTCCAATACAGCATCAGGGGCGAGTGGGCCGTTCATCCAGTTCACAGTCAGCTGATCATTGTCCATAATCCAACCGTGATCAACCGGGCTAGGCAAATCAGGTGCTTGCTCCAAACTGTTGCGCCATACACCTGCCTGATAATTTGCGCGCTCTGAGTGCAGAAACAGACAGTCTGCACACGGTGGTAGTTGACCTGATTGAACATCACCTTTCTTAGCCCTGAATAACTGATATCGTTAATCATTGACTAGTGTTGCAGTCGTGTGTGTAGAGTAAAGTTTACACGTAAATTCCTGAAGCACAGTAAACAACTATTGAGAAACGGACCATTGTTCACGAAGCTGTGACATCGCATTTTGAAGCTTACATTCTTAGCATTACCATGCCACTAGCTTTTCCGCGTCCGGCAAACGCACTAACAGAATCACATCCTGTGAATACATGAAGGCCCGGAAGCGCTTTGCAGACATTTGTTCCCATGGAGCGTCCCAACTTGCTCGGTTCTTAGTGCCGCATCGTATGTAGATGTTTGCGTAAATTCTACTGTGAAATGCGAGACTCTCAATCAATACATCCGTATCCTCCGACACGATAACAATTGTCTCGTGATCTTTCGAAGCATGCTGTGAATGTAATAGCATCCGTGTATCTGCTTCCTCCTGTGATGTGAATAGGTCTTCAACGATACAGGCACCATCTTTCGAAACCTTGTAGCACTGATCTTGTCGATATGGCAGAGTTTGCCAGGTATAGCACAGGAAGTTGTTCATAGCTGTCTTGCTCGCTGGGGAGTCAAGAAGTCTCCTCCATTGTTGAATACGCTGTCCAGCAACGATGTTGCTGAAAACCACCCCAGTAGTCGATACTCTTCTATCTCTCTCTGCAGATTTAATGGAGGTGTCTTTGTACACGTCAAACACGACATCGATTCGATCACTGCCACTGCCACATTGCAGTACAGACGTGAAGATATTCTCTGAAAGCTCACCAAATGTCTTGTTATCCCCATTGATTTTGTACACAACTGCCATTGCATCAATGACACATGCATTTGGTGTGCTGATTCCATCAGCTGGAGTTACCTGTTTTTCCAACTGTCGAGCTAACGATGCTTTATTTGTCTTTTTGAGTGTTCCATCACCGTTAGCCAATGCCCATGGTAGTGGTCCTAGTGGATGTTGTAGCACCTGCCGTATGCCTAATTTTCTACTTAGTGCGACCAAAACCATGTGCCCAAACAACCGGTGATCTGCTTTCAAGCTAATCTCTTTTCCAGCAGCCTTTGCTTTCACGGACTTCCGAATGTCACTGAATGTTCGCAATTCTAATTTCGGTAACCTATCATGAAATGTTTCAGATGGCTTTCCCATTTCTAGTCGTGCTTGATTGAACTCACGGTGGGATTTCTCTCCTTTCTCCTGTGCGCATAACAAATCTCGAGTCACTTCCGGACTTGCAACCGTGGCTGAGGATATGGACACCAACTCTTTCCTTGAAAGAAATGGATCTATCCACGTGTTTTCCAGGAGGCCTACCACAAATTGTACGCATGTTTCGTCAAATTTAATTTGATGTACTCCGAGGTCTGCATGTGCAACTCCATCCCGTGTTTTTGTTTGTACCATTTCTCTGACACGTTTCAAGCATACGCTTCTGTACTCTGCTGTTATGTAGTATCGACTTACTGCACTAGGTTTTAGACTAAACCCTTTGGTGCCACCTGCCATTTGCGTATCCTTGTTCACAGTTTCTTCAATTGTTTGATCAATGGGAATTCTGGCAAAGACATTGTCGCCACTGAGTTGCACAGAGAATCCGCCATTGGTTAATTGTCTGTACGCATCTGGTCTTTCTTCTTCCAAACTTGACATCTGCATGTAATAAACTGGAAGGTATCTGGCATAATTTTATCTGTCATATGCGAAGAACCATGGGATAGTACCTCTGATCATGGCAAGGTGAAGACCCCAATCACCCTCTCTAGACGCACGGACAAGACCAAGTAGCAGCTCAACCAAATCAATGTAGCTCATCCAGAAAGCCAAAAGGTCACCCCTGTCAGTTCTCAGAACATTGAGGTACAAACCAAACAGTTGCAGAATTCTAATGCATGAACTGTTCTTCATTACCTCTGTCATGGTGTCCTGGCTTATGTTGCTGTGAAGTTTCTCTGTCAAAATGAGTTGACTGTGTCATTCATTTTCTGAACTTCGTCCGGGTGCTCGTCCTCTAACCAGGTGTAAAATCCTTTACAGATCATTTGCATCAGTGCCTCATACACCAGTTTATGCAAACGAATGGCCCTGTTGTATTTTCGACCTTCTAGTACTGCGTCGACAGACCCTTCAGCAATAATACCTGATTCAACAGCTATGTCCCTCAAGCCAGCATCCTTGAACCGTTTTCCACTGACCGACATCATATTGCAAAGAGTGTGAAATGTACCCATCCTGAGTATTATACTGTGGAATTTCTCACTATGTTTCCAAACGATCTCTGCTGCCTTTGCGTATAGAGCTTGATCAAATACGCAAACAATCTCCTTCAGGTCTAGCTGTTCAACAATGTTCAGTGTCTGGTTGAGAATTTCATTCACAGTGGACATGTCAGTCGCTGGTGCATTTATGGTTGGCAAGTATCCGACTTTATCTTTTGTCACACAAATATTGTTTCGGGTTTGAATGTTAAACCCAGTCCATGAACTGATCTTCTGATCCTCAATGTCAGTTTGTCTAACTAAACTCCATAGTCGGTTCTTATTATTGGCTGTCTCTACCAATTCACTGCTGTCAGTCTCCACAGGTTCAGCCGTCACGTGGGGACCCACCCTCTTACCGGACACGTACGGTGTGATTATCGTCGACGGAGGGCTTATGGAACAATTATTCCATTGACACGATGAGATGTACCACCGCCACTTAGTGTCTCCTCTATTCTGTTTATGTTATCAAATGCCAAAGTTGTAGGAATGCATGGTATGATGTTGGATGGAAGAGCGATTCCCACATCGTGAGTAGCGGACAACTTTAACATGCAGAGAGCAGTGTCAATTTCCTCCAACTGTGTATACGAAATGCCATGACCTAATCTGTTGAGTATTTTAATCAACTCACCATTGCCTGTCAATGTTTTCACTGCCCATGGTAGCAAAATGTGCTTTGCCGATTTCTGCCTCCCTTTTGAGATTGCGTATACGCAGTCTTGAGCAAAGGATTGTGCTAGTCTCTGAATCTTTTCCGTTGGTTGATTCTTTTCGATATCTCCAGATAATAGTGTTTCTAAGAATTGTGTCAGAGATTGAGGCAGTGGCAAGTACGCTTCGTCTAATTTTTCTGGTTGTGGAGGCCATTCCTTTGTACTGAACGTCTTTGTTATGTAATTTCTGATATCTAGTGCACATCTCTCTCTATGACCGACCTATCAGTATCCCTTACACGAATACTTGCCAATTACGCTGCTAGTTATATATTTTCCTGCAGCAGCATATCTTTGGATAATGTGTCTGGTATGACAAAAAGCTGTCCTGTCGCGGAGTAGGATACTATTTGTAGGTCTGATCCAAACTCTGCTTCTAACTTCCGTTGAATGTGATTTGTAGTATGTCGTTTGATAGTGCCAATTCCAACAGACTGCATGTTTGTTACCAGCATTTTAGAAATGTCTGTCATTGGTACCATACGAGGGTCTTCGAACAAATCAATGCGTAAACTCTCAAAGAGCATCGAGTATGCCTCTGTTTCCTTTATTGAATATGTGTCATCGACACATTCCTGTTTAGTGGCACCTGTTGCTCGCGATTCTCTTGTATATTGTCTGTAACATGATACATGGTATTGTGCTTCTGCAGCCACCAGTTCTCGTGATGTGATTGCCATGATCTTTGTGTCCATTCTCTGTGTAGCTAGTTTACGGATCATCACATCAGATTGTAATTCTACCGACTTGCGCAGTTGTTCTCTAGTTCTTGATCGTTTTGCGTATTTGTTTTGCTTGTCACAAAATATAGACATTTGGATACACAGTAGATGTAGATGGCTCATTGCGTAGCACAATTTTGCGCGGTTCCTGGTCACTGCTTTCACTTTTATCAGACTCACACATACGGGCCAATGTCTTTTTGTGTGTTAATTTTTTGTTCTACATGCAGGATGATACAGTATATCTGGGACCCCCTTTTCATTTTTGTACTGAAGTAATGCCTCGCATTTTTGAATTTCAGCAGTTTGAAGTACTGAAGTCCAGGAATCGAGATCCTTTGGCTTATAAAATGCCTCACGGGGACCCTCACTACCGCAAATGACACATGTGGTGTTAAATGCTAATGTAGCTTGCATTGATTTCATTTGTTCAGGATCAAAATCGGCGTCCATTGTGGATGGTTTGTTGATGTTAAACGAAAATAAACTAAGAACCTATATTTTCAAGACGTAAACAACGCAATGCAGTTATGTGAAGGCGCAATTTTCACATTCGACCAATATGTGTTTCATCGTACGTTCAAAATTTGGCAATAATTTACGTGCGTTTAACAACGCTATGATTTTTTTCGCTATTAATAAGTCCAAAAACGTTTCACACACGTTTAACAACACTATGATTTTTTTCATTGTTAATAATTCCAAAAATGTTTCACGCACGTTTAACAACGCTGTGATTTTTGTCATCGTTTTTCTATTTCGGTAACATTACTTATTATTTCAGCATCTGCGTATTTTTAATTTAGATGACCGACAAACTGAATAACAGGCTAGTATCATGATGACCATAATTGCACAAACTAGAAAATGTGTTCGGAGAACACGGATGCCCCCATTGTGAGCTTTGATAGTAAAAATACAAACTTAAACGCATTTTCCTTACAAAACAAATTGAATTTCGGACGCATGCACGGACGGACGGACGCACGGACGGACGCACGGACAGGGCTAACACATAACCCCCCCCCCACCCCCCCCCCCCCCCCCAATAAATTGGTAGGGGGCATAACAATATAGTAAGACGCAACTAGTTTGCGGGCTGGTCCCGTAAATAACATAAAATCTGTACCGTCTACCTTTATTATGACCAGTCTGTGTGTCACCACTAGACATCATTTGGTAGCTATATTGGATTTATTCAGACAAAATTCTGCAGAAAATAACATGCTGTATGTTCTCATAATGTACCATATGTTATGCAGTCGTTTTATCGGTATTTAAATTAATTAGGTACATTTATACGCATAATATATATGAAAAACACCAATAAACAAACAAACAAATCAACCCCGGGTCATGGATTATCTCCCCCTTTTCGACTTGAATTTCCCAATTTTGCCTTGTAACTCGTAAAACTTTTAAACTGTACTAGCAACAGACCTGAAACTTGGCATGTAGCTTCCTTATATGATGAGTAGATGCACAAAGTTGATTTTCATTTTTGATTCGACCTGCGGGTCATGGATTATCTCCTCCTTTTCAACTTAACCGTAACAGCTACAGACCTCAAACTTGGTAAGTAGCTTCCTTATGATGAGTAGATGCACACAGTTTATTTCAATTTTTTATTCAACCCCCCGGGTCATGGATTATCTCCCCATTTTCAGCAGTATATATAGCTGTATCGGCCTCGGAAATGTGTCCGTTCTTTTCCGACAATGATATAACTCGGTTGACGTTTCGTGAGAGTCCGTTGTCTCAATGCCGTCCGGGTTCGGCCTATTAAAAAATAAACAACCTTGTATTAATGGAGTATATGGAGGGGGTAAAAAATTTGTTTAGCTTATTTTTTTTCTTCGTTTATTGTTGCTTTTAGGCATATTTAATGTATTTATAGACCTCGGTCCGTTACTTCAACCTGTGGTCCGTCTGTACATTTACGTCAAAAAGTCAAAAACTTTGTCAGAGTTTCTCTATCATGTAATATCTTCAATATTACTTGAACAATTGCTTTTAATATTTGGACAGTTCATTCACCTGAACATATGTGATGCACTCGCACCACCAATGACATGACCTTGACCTTTGTGACATTCAAAATGGTGCTGAAACACTTAGCCATTTTCTTACGTTGTAAGAGTTTCTCCATCATGTAATATCTTCATAGTACTTGAAGGATTGCTTTAATATTTGGACAGTTTCTTATGTCAAAAACTTTGTAAGACTTTCTCAAATGACTTTGAAATTTGTGTAAGTTTTGTTTTTTATACACAATATCTAGGGAGTGCGGTATGGCATGGGGGCATATCCATGCTTTACAAACATAATGTCTAGTTAAGTGCTTTATATCTCTGTAACATTCATCCTTCACTTGTTATCTTGATTCATATGCATTGATACAGTTTTCCAAATAACGTTGTCTGCATTTTCAAAATCATTCTGGATTCATTGTCGCATGACAGGAATTTACTTTTTTGATTAGCATTATGAGGCTGGGGGTATATGTGAGCTCCAGCTCACTTGCTCTGGTATTTTCAGGCAACAAATATACGGTATGTGGTTCATTTAATCCGACCTATCCTAGTGTTTAGGCCCCCATATTCAGCATGCTCATTAATAAAAATAATACTTTTTTATGTATTTCCAAAACATAAAGACGAGGGTGGATGGGGTTCGCTGAATGGGATGGTATGGTGGCTAACATATATGTACATTACTTTACTTATTAGAGTACAAGTAATGTGTCGAAATCATGTTTTTGGATATTGAAGCAATTAATAACTTGAATAAAGAATTAAAAGATATAGTTTTGGAGCAGTACAACACACATTATCAATCAAACAAATTAAAAGGCCAGGATGGCCATAAAATGTGTTGGGAAGCCATCTTAAAGTACTATTTTATTCCTATTTTAGACTATATTCTCCTATTTTATTCCTAATTTTTCACCGTGTGAATTCCTATTTTCCTATTTTTTTGGACGAATCCCTCACTTGACGGCCTGATAATGTTCAGTTACTGTATTTGGCAAATTTGTAAGGGTCCATTTTCAGGTCTTTAAATCTTACGAAAATCTGGCCTTCATGGCTTTGACTTGTTTCTTGTTATTTGAATCTCCTCCAATTTCATTTGGGAGAGTCTATTGCGAGATGTCCATCACAGAAATTCAAAAGTTACACAAGTTATAAAATAAATTGATGTTTGTTGCGTTTATGCGAGTCAGAAACGAGAGCGCCTTTTCCATATATTAATCTTATTCTTGGGCGCCTTTACAATAATGTAACTTACAGTACAACAACAGGTGGTGGGGTAATGGGATTTTTTTCAGTAGGCATTTTCTTTATGTAACAGGACCGAGTGTTCCACCCGTGGGTGGCAGCCCCATTAGCATAGACAGGGAAGACGGTATGATGTGGACGGACGCAGCACGCAGTGTATTAGAGATGGGATATTCCAGTGAAGCAATCCAGATGGCTGTACAAACAGTAACAGCTGCAGGTCTATTTCTCTATGCTATGAAATGCGCAATTTTAACCCATTGAAGTCGATGAATACAATTATTTTTATGGAAGAAAACTATTTTGTTTATTTCTCCATATAAGTATATGTTGTTGCCACTCATATGTGTGGTAACAACATTTACTTTCGAACAGAAATAGAGAAAATAGCAAAATGAAAAAGAATCTCAAAAGATTTATACTACAATTGTATACCGCCTACAATGGGTTAATGTTGTTTTTGCTTTGTTTATGTTGCAGATATTTTAATAAATTGGGGGTCTAACACGTAAAATATTGTGACACAGATGTGCAGGCTAATATGGGCTACACTGTGTTCTGTGTAGTCTGACCAGACCCTACAATGTTGGTTATCATTCAGTAAATCACATGTCCCACTACTAACAAACAGCTAGTATATATCCATCTCAGACTGCATACATGTGCTAATAGATCAGGAGCGAGGCTGGTGGCAAATATCATAAGCCCCATTTCTCCAGTCACAGCCACTTATCTGACAGGCGCTGACATATTGATTTTCCTCTTGTCATACTGGGCGAGTTGTTCTGAAAGTGAAATCGCCCAAATTAAATTTCAGCTTGTCCTTAAGTGTTTAGAAATATTTATAGTCATACAGGTTTAGGAATATATTATATAAATACTGCCTTAATGGTTGAGGCGATAGCTGAAGGAGATATTGTTTTCGAGGGGTGATAATCCACAATATTCCCCTCAACCAAGGGCGGTATTTAATTTATTATACCGAATATTTAATATGAACATGATCCAAGTCGCTATTTCAGAAACAGAAGCAAAACGCTTGCTGGCCGGAAAATCAGCCATATTGTTCTATTGTAATACTACACCAGGAATGGCAAGTACGGGGTACCAGCCCTTCGTCTGTTGCCATTCATTTGTATGCCTTCGCACTTTCAGTTTCTATTTTGGATAAACGCCGAGGCAGTCCAACCAGTAGCCTATTTCACCAAAATTGCAAAGTATACTTTTCTAGCAAAGTATACTTTGAGGGAGTAATCATTTATTTTTTCCTGAAATACATTATTTCATATAGAACTAACGACTGCATATATTCGATGATTAAAAGTATGCAGAATTATTATACTGAATTTATTACATTATCACAGCCAAAATGGCTGTGATAATGTAATAAATTCAGTATAATATTTCTGCATACTTTTAATCATCGAAAATTTCTCCCTCAAAGTATACTTTGCTAGAAAAGTATACTTTGCAATGCTGGTGAAATAGGCTACAGGCGTCGGCTGTTTCCGTAATTATGCTTCGGGTATTTTCAGGACAGGATTGTAATATTCCCCTCTAATATTGCCCACTGCATTGTGAAGCGGAATTGTTTATCACGTGATATGAAATTGACCAATGCAACGCCTAGAAATTGCAATTAGGTATAATAACACAGATATTAATAAAGCCATTTATTGAGGGGAATATTGTCAAATATCACCCAAAGGTAGCAATATCTCCCGAGAATGGACTGGACTGGAGAAGTGGGATGTATGGGTTTTGCAACCAGTGTAAATCCACAGGTGGAAGACTCGTTTCAGACTCGCTCAAACACCACACATTTTTCTACTGACTTATGTCTCTGGTAATCAATAAATGTCTTAGGTCTTCAAATATATTCTCTTCAAGCATCTGCTTTTAGCAATTTACTAGTTACAGGCAAATTAGCTACCAAAGACAAGGCGATAATTGTCACGCATTTCTGTGGGCTGTGGGAGCATAAATTCCGTGTAAAATCTGGCTGAAATCCCATTAGTCTCAACATATTGACGTGATCACTAAAATAAACATCAGTAACTCAAATGTTAAAATTTGTGACTAATAAGTATCATCTACTAAACTTGAATGATCTAAAACGTGCATTTATTTTTATTTGCGTCCCAACATTTCGACATAATCTTCCGTGAACTTTACTTTCGGATTTCCTTTGTTATATTCGCAGAATGATCAATAATGATGTCACGGGGAAAAACCCAAACCGGAGCATCACAAATACTACAGCCAATCAGGTGGCGATGGGTGAAGCTGATTGTGTGGGATTCTTTCAGAAAGAGATATTGCTCTGTAACGTTGGTAGCTAAAACATATGTAACTAACAATATACTAAACACAGATGTTTAAAGTGTATATATTTGGGGGCATTTATCATTTGCCAGAGAAATTGAAACATATGGTGTTTGAGCGAGCCCGAAACTAAGCCTGTCTAGGGCATTTTTTCAAGCTCTTGTCTGAGTCTTCCACCTTGTGTGTAAATCCAGATCAGCCTGTGTGTCCGCACAGTCTGATCAGGATCTGCACTATTCACCATTCCAATAAAATCAATAAAACACCTGGCATGCTTCTAACAAGCATTATAGATTGTTATTAGGCTACACGACAGGAGCCACACTGGTCACAAAACCTATAATCCCCATTTCTCCAGTCACATGTACGAATTAATGTGTCCATGTAACCACAGGGAACAAGTCGTATACAGTGGATGACCTGCTCGACGTGTTGATTGCTGATGACCGAGCGGGTGAAACATCATCTTCAGGGTCTGCACAGGCCTCTGTACCAGATCTCCTGTCACCAGGTACGTTGGATGATCCGTGTCTACTTGGAATCTGCCATGGTATAAAACTAAAGTGTTGTTTATTATAGCGTCACCCCTCTTGAAAAGGCCAGTCCGTTTTGACTGTGCGGATGCACAGGCTGATCTGGATCTACACTGGTCGCAAAACTCAGCCTCATTTCACCGCCACAATTATTGATAATACTCTAATGGGACATTACGATTAAACATCGATTATAAGATGTGTAATAAGAATGCAATGTACAGACATTGAACTACTATATACCATGCAGAATAGGTGACGTCTTCTTTCAACAAATTCCCAGTAGCCGATTTCATCAAAATTGCAAAGTATACTTTTCTAGCAAAGTATACTTTGTGGGAGTAATCATTTATTTTTCCGGAAATGCATTATTGCATATAGAACTAACCACTGCATATATTTGATGATTAAAAGTGTGCAGAATTATTATACTGAATTTATTACATTATCACAGCCAAAATGGCTGTGATAATATAATAAATTCAGTATGATAAAAATTAATAAGTTTATCCTAAAATTGAAAATTTCTCCCTCAAAGTATACTTTGATAGAAAAGTATACTTTGCAATGTTGGTGAAATACGCTACTGATCAGGTTGTAATAAGACTTTAAGTAAGAACCGATATGAACCAATTTTTATTTCTGCGCAATGAAGTGTACAGCACCAATATTTATGTGACCGTTGGAAAAATGTGAATGATTATAACATACTGCTGTCTGTATGTACTCGCTTGTCACGCTCTTTTATTATGCCCCCCTGTATGATAGGATTGAGGCAATATTTCTTTGCTCTAGAGGGTCCGTCCCTCCATATGTCTGTCAATGGTCATTTGCTTGGAAAAGGTTCAAATTTCTCCATCATGTCATAACTTAAATATTACTGGATAGATTGCTTGTATACTTTATATATGTGGACATAGGCGACACTCGTGCAACCAGTAACAAGATCTCGACCTTTCTGACATTTGCAATGTCACTGAAACACTTATGCCAAGGGGGCATATCCATGTTTTACCAAGATAATGTCTAGTTATACCCCCGGCTTAAGAAGTTTGATATTCACTGAATAACATTATTTACAATCTTGTCTGCTGGAGAGGGGGATGGTATATATACACCTGTGTTGTAAACAATGTGTCACCCGGGTTTGGAAGGTGTTCGAGCTAATTCCCACCCTTAAATATACGCCGAAATGAAACAATGTCTCCGGGTATGGAAGGTGTTCGAGTCAATACCAACCCTTAAATATAAGCCGAACGAGCATAATGTCTAGTGGTTTGTTAATTTATCTTTGTAGGAGCCACCAGTGCTGACTATGGTAAGTCAATATAGACCAGTCTTATAACTTATAAATAGGCTACAAACTCAAAAAATTACAAGGATCTTCCCTGATAACCAGGGCATCATTTGTGTTAGAATTGACAGACAGTCGGTTTTACATCACAACGTTTACTGTCTGTTTCATGACACCTGCCATAATTTTATGGATACATTGGAAATGCTCTAATTGGTCCACTATTTCTAAAATTAGAAAAATCACCCGATGATAAATCCCCATTAAAGGTACTGTGTCTCAGATGAGGTTGGAAAGTGAGGTATTGTGTTAGGAAAAAAGCATGTAACTGAAGATTTGTATTGGTTTCCTGAATATATTTTCCCCCGAGTGAGCTGAGAAAGTAAAAAAAAAAATTATTATCAAAACAATAACTAGATTTAGTAGAGCGGGGTCGGGTGTTTTCGGCCGTCTAATACGTAAACATACACGCTGCACAAACCAAGTTCCGATTTTGGGATTTTCCCGTATTTATAAATAGATTAGACTGTGTTACGCATTTTGATAGTCATTTGCCATATTCTGCCCATACATTTGGCAACCATTCAACATTATCGGGTATAGGTAGTCGTGTCAATTCGGCCGTTGTCGACTGTGCTCCGCCGTTTTTTCGGGTCAACTCAGCCGCCTCGGCATTTATAGCAATTAATGAAACATTGTTTGTGTGAACAACATTTACCTACATTAGATCACAAGATCTATGTTCGTACGTTAATCTCACAAAGCAGTTATGTATTTGCCATCAGTGAATTCCCAGAATGGCCAGATCAGTCTGCGCATCCGCAGTCTGACCAGATTCGGTATACCTCCGGTCTGTAAACCGCGAATACCGCTACAATGGGGTGGCCGAGTACAGCGGACTAGGTATTTTTCATATCGGCTCTTCTCGGCTGCCTGTATGTTGAGTGTCTACGTCACGCTAACCTTCATTTGATGATAAATATAGAGTTGCAAAATATGAACACACATCAGATAAACCTGCCTTCATGTATACAATAGTGTGTTACGTACATATGGCGTCATATTTAGGAAAGTGTTACATTACATAATTATGTCTTTCTATGGAATGATTTAATTTGTGTGTGCAATACTTTCTGCACTGATTCTCAAAAAAATTATATATCACAGGGAAATAGACTAGTCGGCATTTCAAGAAATGAAACTTCTGTCGGCATTTTTTAGTAAAAGTGGTACGTCCAACTTTTTAACATAATTCGAGTATGCTGAATCCAAAAATGGCGGATACCAAGAAAAAAAATGAGGATAAAGGCTTCAAATTTGCAGAAACAAAATGGCGGCCAATCTTCTTTTTTTTCGCCTTTCCTGGTCTTAGTTGAATTGAATGTGTGCATTATTGTAAGCAAATTGTATGCAAATTAACATGCAAATAACGTTATATGGGTTGTGCAATACATTACAAAGGATTTGTGTATGCTTACACCTAAAAATATACACAAAATATCTGAATAATTGTCATGTTTTTGCGAAAAAAAGAAAGAAATGTGTATATATTTTATTAGTAGTTCTGGTGAGATAATGTGAGCCCATGCCAAGAACATGTTAGTGAACCAACTAAGTATTCGTGCAATACATGCTACAGAGGTGTTACTATAGAGGTGTTACCATACATGACAGGTGCACGCGTAGCGCGTGAAATCCCGGTGTTAATTTGTTCACTATACTGCTGATAACATTGACATTCTTGATGAAACGCTTGATGGGAAGAATACTTTCCATGCCACCCAGGTAGCGGCATGGCAGCGAGGCCTCGAGCCTGACGTCATGTTGCATACACTTGATCTATCCCGTAGTCACACATTGAAAATCCCCCCAATCATTGAGGAGCTGATTCCTGTCAACATCAAACCAAACAAGCCACTTCCAGTCTTTTCAAAACCTGTGGAAACGGCTTGGTTTGACGACAATGTTGCTGATTCTGAGTGTGTAAAGGATGCACAGGCTACTGACTTAGCAATTTCTTTACACAAACGTCAGACATCAGAAGAGAAGGTGGGGTGGACAGTGTTTAACGAATCACTGTCATCAGACGATTCTGAGCTAACATCAATTGGGTATATACCAATCATCCTTGCCCCTGCACATGAGTTTGACACGCTGAACACAGTAGTGAAGCGATGCATGACCATATCGTCGGCTCTTGGACAAGAGCATACAATAATTACTGTTGACCAAGCGTTGTATTGCAAGTTGATGGAACTAAAATGGTCCGTCCCGGAGTACCAGAATCTACTGATTCCACGCCTTGGTGGCCTTCATATCTCCATGAACTTTTTAAAGACTATTGGAGATCATATGAGCGGGTCTGGGTTAGCTGAGGTATGGGTAGAAAGTGGATTAGTTGGTCAGGGTACGGCTGAACTAGTTCTGTCTGATAAGGCATACAACAAAGTCAGGAGGCTCCATAAACTGACACTGCAAGCATTGTGGCATCAGATGATGCCCCGTGTTCTTGACTTCGTCAAAGAGTCTGACATAGAGTATTATGACCAGATATCAGATCTGTGCGATAATCCCTATACGGAAATGAATGCCGAGTTGGCGACATTGCTGAAACATGAACGAGTTCAGAAGCCACTCGATGAGTTTGTTGCCAGTCAATCGGGTGAGCATGCAAATGTGTCCTTCTGGTGGAAATACATGGACATGGTAGCCATACTCCTGCTATTCACCCGTGTACAGCGTCATGGTATCTGGAACCTCCATCTGCAGTCGTTCGGGATGATGTTGCCATATTTTATGCGCTACGACCACTACAACTATGCTAGATGGGGGCCAGTATATCTGGCCGAAATGCACCAGCTTCCTGCTCCGGTACTGACAGAGTTTGAAAAGGGTAACTTTGTGGTCAAGCGTTCGGCACGCAAATTCAACCAAGTAAACCCTGATCAAGCTCAAGAGTGGTTGAATGGTGTAGGCAAGAAGGGTGGTGGAATTGTTGGCATTACAAAGACTACTCCGCCTTATCTAGATGGACACTCTCTTACAACCTGACGTCTCACATTTCAGTAGAGACATACGCCATGTTCCAGATGCACTCATGTGAGAAAGTAAGTCACAATGAGAGCACCAAATCCCGCAAAAAGCGAGATAATGCTGATGAAGAGGCATTGCTCGGTACGTTCCAGAGATTTGGGGTGTTCACACCTGGAAATCCGAACGTGCTACTCTGCAAAACATTGCAAACAAAGACATTGCAACGGAAGTAATACGAAAATCATTACTAAATGCCAAATGCCGTGGCATGGCACAGTTGCAAGTATTTGTGCAGGAGAGACTGGTTGTCACTGAGGGTGTCAATCCAAGCATGTCACTACATGACCCCTTAGCTAGAAACAATGCGCCGACATTTGCGTCATTGTATGACGTCAAGGACACCAGATCTAAAGATCAAAAACATGTCATGAAGGCAGACAGGAGTGTTCTTCAACGGTTGGTCACTGCCTTCGAAGCCGGTCGCCAAGTTGATATGCCCAGAATTCTTGAGAATGAACTCATGCCAGTTCCTCTATCAATTGCGGAACTAAATGTCACACTCCGTACCGGAAACAAGAGTGTATTATCAGACTTGGTAACCGAAGGCATTGACTGTCCCGAAACCGTTGAACTTCATGATCACTAATCATGTCTCAACATTGATGGTCAAGCACTTGTCGTTGCCATTGGCAAACCTGCTACTGCAAAAAGCTTCGGTGATCTAGCCGACGTATTTGTCAAATCAGTGCTACATACTGGATCTAAGTACCAGAGAATAGACATTGTCTTTGACCGGTACAGGAAAATGTCTATTAAGTCAAGCACGAGGGCTCGGCGAACAAAAGCTGCTCAGCCTATCAGACGCATTGTGGAAAGTCGTGATGTACCCTTGCCAAAAAACTGGGAAAACTTCATGGCACTTCCTGCAAACAAAGCTGATCTTGCCAGATTCCTGTCTGAGGAACTACTTGCCAATGCCCCACACGATAAGGACATAGTTGTAGCTGGTGGGTTTGCTGACAAACTAGAAGTACGGGCATCAAACGATGCAACGGATGTAACGCTACTAAGTGCAACGCACGAAGAAGCTGATACACGGCTTGTTCTTCATGCTGTCCATAGCCAGTTCGATGCTGTCGTTGTGGCCTCGAGGGACACGGACGTACTGTTGCTACTCATAGAACAGTTCCCACGTTCACAGTGTATGCTCATGTTCATGATGACTGGCACATCAAAGAAACGGCGCTATATACCTATAGAGCGAGTGTTCGATAGCCTCACACCACAATTAGCAGCATCGCTATTGCCATTCCATGCTCTCGCAGGCTGTGACACGACGTCTTACCTTTCAGGTCACACCAAACGAACAGCATGGAAAGTGCTCAAATGCAACCACGAGCTACTCGTTGATTTTGGTGAAGGAGAGTTCACGCAGGCAATTCTCAAATCTGCAGAGAAGTTTCTGTGTATAATCTACAAAGTGCCTCAAACCGATTCTATTGACACAGCGATATATCACTTGTTCTCAAAGTCAGTAAAGCCTGATGCATTACCACCAACAAGTGATGCTCTCCGCTTTCACATAATGCGAGTACATTATCAGTCTATGATCTGGAGGCAGGCTGACACTGCCATACCGGAGCTTCCTGCGCCAGACACTATGGGGTGGGAGCGCAGTGACGATGGCTTTGTACCTATCCTTATGACGTTGGATCCTATTCCAGCGGCATGTCTGGAAATGATATCCTGTTCATGTCACATGCAGTGTAAGACCATGCGCTGCAAATGTCGCAAGTCTGGTCTACGTTGCACAGCTTTGTGTAGTTGTAAGGCTCATGGCGGTGATGCAAACCCATGTATGAACATAATCTAAACTGACATTTCGGGTTGTGAATCGGTTTATAGTGGATTAGATGTACATGTATCACACAGAGCACAGTCATCCAGCATGTCACATATCGGTCGCGGCATCCGGGCGACTCCTAAAACCACAGGTGAAGGACGCGTACCTGTGATATCAAATTAAGTAAAAGTCCATTGACAATGCTTACAAACTACATGTACAAATAATCAAAATTAATGATAGCTGGCAAAAAAATGTCTCCACAGGCGATGCTATTTTGGGTTATTTGTAGTTTGTAAGCATTCTTAATGGACCTGTACATAATTTAATATCACAGGTACGATTCTTTCACCTGTGGTTTTACGAGTCGGACCGGCGCCGCGACCGATATGTGGGGGCCGATTTAGTTCGAAAGACGCATAGTTTCATTACTGGAGAAATCGACAATGGTTACACATGGCATATCATTTGCGTTCAATATTATGTATTAGCATTCAAACATGTTTTCCAATAGAAAAAGGAATATTTAGTACATCATTGTGGTGTATTTAATCACTATACCAATATACAAGCCATAGTATTGCAACTGCTCACATATACCATAATAATATCTATAACACAATCTGATTACTCTTTTGCCACTGAATTGCTTATACTGGTACCATAATACCACTTAAACACATTTTAGAAAAATAAAAAATAAAAATTTGGCGGCCATTTTGTTTTTCAAATTAGAAGCATTTTGCCTCAAAATTCTTCGTGGTATCCGCCATTTTTGGATTCAGCATACTCGAATTATGTTAAAAAGTTAGACTTACCACTTTTACTAAAAAATGCCGACAGAACTTTTTCCAAGGGCATGATACAATTATTCGTCTTGTCTAAAAGGAACTTGCGCACATGTGCAATGGAAGCCAGTAACATAGGTTTCAATGTGTTTGTTTATTGATGGGGGTGGGGGGCGGTGAAACCCGACCCCGCTCTAACGCTAGTTTTGCTAAATATAGAATTCATATTTCCCACTGATGTGCTCATACTTAGTAGCCATGTGCCTTGCTTTGACCAGACACTAGACACTATGTCACCAACTACGTCACCGATAACATTCAGTTCTCGCATTTTTAAATTTGGTTTTTATGACCATGCGCGTACATCATGTGTTACGGTATTACAGTATTAATATGGCGTTTATATAGAAGTGTTCCATGTTCACCATGTCTTGTAATAAATCTTTTGAATCGTTATCGTTTTGTCAGATCTGCAGTGAAGCGTTAGTCAGTGGTAACATTGAGGAATTTACGTCACTGCTCGCGGGTTTTTTCGATAGATCGGACAAAGAATTGCGTCACTACTAGTGGGTTTTTCCAGATATTGCCAAGTTAAACTGAGCATGGAATTTCCTTGACTTAATATGCAACTGAAATCATTAACCCACAAACCCACAAACGCATGTTTATGTGCAAGAACAAGTGTTTTTTGTGAAATGCTTATTTGGAGGTACCATATGGGGTACCTTTGACATGGGGAAATTGTTTTTTCTCAATATGTGAAGAAATTTGACAAAATAGGAAGGCTTATTTTTTTATTTTAATATTATCGAGAAAAAAACATTCTTTTTGCATTGTTTATATAGCCGTAAAATTTGGGCAGGTTTTGTGAAACAGACAGTAGTTTATAGTTTAGTAAGCTATTTATTAGACTGGAAAATTAGCGAGAATGATCAGTGGTCCATAGTTACTGCAGACCTTGACCTACTATTGCCTCAATTTTATCCCATAGCAAAAATGGGATATAGGGATGCAAAAGTCGTCTGACTGTTCCAGTGTGTCCACGTCACCTTTATTTCAAAGAATCTCTTTTATTTCATGATTCTGCTAGATCTCTTTTATTTCATGATTCTGCTAGATCTCCTTCCTTTATTTCATGATTCTACTAGATCTCCTTCTTTTATTTCATGATTCTGCTAGATCTCCTTTTATTTCATTATTCTGCTATATCTCCTTTATTTCATGATTCTGTCGCATCCTTTATTTCATATTCTGCTAGATCTCCTGATTCTGCTAGATCTCCTTTATTTCATGATTCTGCTGGATCTCCTTCCTGTATTTCATGATTCTGCTAGATCTCCTTCCTTTATTTCATGATTCTGCTAGATCTCCTTCCTTTTATTTCATGATTCTGCTAGATCTCCTTCCTTTTTATTCTATGATCTCTCCTTCCTTTTATTTCATGATTCTGCTAGATCTCCGTCCTTTTATTTCATGATTCTGCTGGATCTCCTTCCTTTATTTCATGATTCTACTAGATCTCTTTCCTTTATTTCATGATTCTGCTTGATCTTCTTCCTTTATTTCTGCTAGATCTCCTTCTTTTATTTCATGATTCTGCTGGATCTCCTT
The DNA here is from genome assembly GCA_029237695.1 of Conchocele bisecta. Classification (NCBI taxonomy): domain Eukaryota; kingdom Metazoa; phylum Mollusca; class Bivalvia; order Lucinida; family Thyasiridae; genus Conchocele; species Conchocele bisecta. The sequence goes on along the minus strand of CM055265.1, from coordinate 191,197,406 downwards.
CCTGTTTTTCATGATTCTGCTAGATCTCCTTTATTTCATGATTCTGTTAGATCTCCTTTATTTCATGATTCTGCTGGATCTCCTTCCTTTTATTTCATGATTCTGCTAGATCTCCTTCCTTTATTTCATGATTCTGCTAGATCTCCTTCCTTTATTTCATGAATTTGCTGGATATCCTTCCTTTTATTTCATGATTCTGCTGGATCTCCTTTATTTCATGATTCTGCTGGATCTCCTTCCTTTATTTCATGATTCTGCTAGATCTCCTTTATTTCATGATTCTGCTTGATCTCCTTCCTTTATTTCTGCTAGATCTCCTTCTTTTATTTCATGATTCTGCTGGATCTCCTTTATTTCATGATTCTGCTAGATCTCCTTTATTTCATGATTCTGCTGGATCCCCTTCCTTTTATTTCATGATTCTGCTAGATCTCCTTCCTTTATTTCATGAATTTGCTGGATCTCCTTCCTTTTATTTCTTGAGTCTGCTAGATCTCCTTTATTTCATGATTCTGCTGGATCTCCTTCCTTTATTTCATGATTCTGCTAGATCTCCTTTATTTCATGATTCTGCTTGATCTCCTTCCTTTATTTCTGCTAGATCTCCTTCTTTTATTTCATGATTCTGCTAGATCTCCTGTATTTCTTTATTCTGCTTGATCTCCTTTATTTCATGATTCTGCTGGATCTCCTTCCTTTTATTTCATGATTCTGCTAGATCTCCTGTATTTCATGATTCTGCTAGATCTCTTTTATTTCATGATTCTGCTAGATTTCCTTTATTTCATGATTCTGCTGGGTCTCCTTCCTTTTATTTCATGATTCTGCTAGATCTCTTTCCTTTTATTTCTGCTAGATCTCCTTCCTTTATTTCATTGTTCTGCTTGATCTCCTTCCTTTTATTTCATGATTCTGCTCGATCTCCTTCCTTTATTTCATGATTCTGCTAGATCTCCTTCCTTTTATTTCATTATTCTCCTATATCTCCTTTATTTCATGATTCTGCTTGATCTCCTTCCTTTATTTCTGCTAGATCTCCTTCTTTTATTTCATGATTCTGCTAGATCTCCAGTATTTCATGATTCTGCTGGATCTCCTTCCTTTTATTTCATGATTCTGCTGGATCTCCTTCCTTTATTAAATGATTCTGCTAGATCTCCTTTATTTCATGATTCTGCTTGATCTCCTTCCTTTATTTCTGCTAGATCTTCTGCTGGATCTCGTTTATTTCATGATTCTGCTAGATCTCGTTTATTTCATGATTCTGCTGGATCTCCTTCCTTTTTATGCCCCCGCCACCGAATGGTGAGGGGGGCATATAGTGTTACCGGCGTCCTTAACGCTCGAGTAAATGGCTTGTAATTTCTGTTTCCTTGCTCGGATCTGCTTCACATTTCACACACGCATTGCTCCAATGGTCCTCTACTGCTTTGTGACAAATCCACGTTCATCCCGCCCCCGCTAAGCACAGGGTCAAGGTCACAGACTTGGTGCGTTCGAAACCTTAACGCTCGGGTAAATGGCTTATAATTTCTGTTTCCTTGCTCGGATCTGCTTCACATTTCACACACGCATTGCTCCAATGGTCCTCTACTGCCCTGTGAAAAATCCACATTCGTCCAGCCCCCGCCAAGCCCAGGGTCAAGGTCACAGACTTGTTGTGTTCGAAACCTTAACGCTCGGGTAAATGGCTTACAATTTCTGTTTCTTTGCTCGGATCTGCTTCACATTTCACACACGCATTGCTCCAATGGTCCTCTACCGCCCTGTGACAAATCCACATTCATCACGCCCCCACTAAGCCCAGGGTCAAGGTCACAGACTTGGTGCGTTCGAAACCTTAATGCTCATGTAAATGGCTTACAATTTCTGTTTCCTTGCTCGGATCTGCTTCACATTTCACACACGCATTGCTCCAATGGTCCTCTACTGCCCTGTGACAAATCCACATTCATCCCGCCCCCGTTCGAAACCTTAACGCTCGGGTAAATGTCTTATTATGCCCCTGCTGGATCTCCTTCCTTTTATTTCATGATCCTGCTAGATCTCCTTCCTTTTATTATACCCCCCACAACGAGTTGTGGGGAGGTATACTGGAGTCAGGTTGTCCGTCCGTCCGTCTGTCCGTCCGGGCACACATTAGGGTACTTATGTGGCTAGCCCCACAGGGTTATGGACTTGTTAAAGGATAGGGTTGGTTATAATTAGCCACCTAAAAAATCGTTTTATGTGGCTAAAAATCGTTTTATGTGGCTAATATTTAACATGTGATAAGCCACATACGTACCCTAATGTAAGAACGTCCGTGCGTCCGTCCGTCCGTCCGTCCGTCCGTCCGTCCGTCCGTGTCCGTCCGTCCGTCCGGGCACACATTAGGGTACTTATGTGGCTAGCCCCACAGGGTTATGGACTTGTTAAAGGATAGGGTTCGTTACAATTAGCCACCTAAAAAATCGTTTTATGTGGCTAAAAATCGTTTTTATGTGGCTAATATTTAACAGTGATAAGCCACATAAGTACCCTCAATGTAGAACGTCCGTCCACCGTCCGTCCGTCCGTCCGGGCACACATTAGGGTACTTATGTGGCTAGCCCCACAGGGTTATGGACTTGTTAAAGGATAGGGTTGGTTACAATTAGCCACCTAAAAAATCGTTTTATGTGGCTAAAAATCGTTTTATGTGGCTAATATTTAACATGTGATAAGCCACATAAGTATAGTAATGTAAGAACGTCCGTCCGTCCGTCCGTCCGTCCGTAAACTTAACATCAGAGAAATATTGTTATAACTTCTATTTCCTTCATCGAAAATGCTTGATATTTCACACATGCATTCCTGTAAGGCTCTACTACCATGCTGTGCCAAATCCACGACCGTCCAACCCCCGCACATCCCAAGGTCAAGGTCAAATACTTAGTCTCTTTACAAAACTTAACATCAGAGAAATATTGTTATAACTTCTATTTCCTTCATCTAAAATGCTTAATATTTCACACATGCATTCCTGTAAGGCTCTACTACCATGCTGGGCCAAATCCACGACCATCCAACCCCCGCTGATACCAAGATCAAGGTCAAATACTTAGTCTCTTTACAAAACTTAACATCAGAGAAATATTGTTATAACTTCTATTTCTTTCATCGAAAATTCGCCCCTGCTAAGCCCAGAGTCAAGGTCACAAGCCCACACACTTGGATTTTTTTTTACATATTTAGGGGTACCTGGGCCCACACGGGGGGTATTCCGTAAGCCCCGCTTACTGACCAATCTAGTTAGTTATTCCCCCTATGCGATAGCAAGGGAGGGGGGGCATATTGCGTTGCTCTTGGTTCCGTACTCGCATCCATGTACATTTACGTCAAAAAGTTTGTAAGAGTTTCTCCAACATGTAACAATCATCAATATTACGAGGAGGATTGCTTCAATAGGTGAACACTTGAATCACCTGAACATTTGTCACACACTCGCGCCACCATTATCATGACCTTGACCTTTGTCACCTTCGAAATGTTGCTGAAACCATTTTGTTACACCAAGTATGCCAAGGGGGCATATCCATGTTTTACAAACATAATGTCCAGTTTAAAACTCTACTGAGATCACTAAAAGCCTTTTCTACTCCAAGTTGAGATAGCTGTTCTCAAACAGTTAAAAGAACAACGTCACACTTTATTTATTTTGCAACCATTAAAAACAAGCGCAATAGCACTTATACAAATGCTTTTGTTGGCAAAGATGGAGGCATAACATTGGTCCTTAATGTGTGAGTATCCGGAGGAAACCCACTTTTCCGATCTGGTGACAACCATATTGTTGACTTTATGTACCTCCTACCAGCTTCACCATAAAGCCAGTGATCACTGATCAAGCTGTGTATATTATGCTGATTGCCAATACAATAATCCTTGTTCATGAGAATGTGGCAGTGTGTTTTCCGAGACCATACTACTTACAAGCACAATAAGCCATGTTTACAAGAATGTGCCACCTAGCAGTGACGTTGTGTGTTTAACCCTTACTACGCTGAATTAATCTTTGTCGTCTACTTGAAATGTTTTATTTTCAATATTTTTCGACAAATCCTGTTTTGACGGCACATGTGAATCGTTTCCACTGGATACGATTCTCATGTGCTGTGAAAACAGGTTTTTTGTTAAGAATTTAGGCAAATTTAGGCATCAGACGACAATTTTCATCTCGCGCATAGTGAGGATTAAAGAGGCGTAAACCCAGATCAAACTCCATCTCACACCGACTCGCTGCAGATACAATATGCCATGTTTACGAGAATGTGACACCTGGCAGTGATGTTGCATTTGTTTACAGATGTGACGGTGAGGCGGGAGAATATTCGCCTAAAGACGATATTTAAGTGCAGCGAGTGCCGTGACCGAGACAGCAACATCCTGCTGATGCCCTGTACCCACCGTCAGCTCTGTGAGCAATGTGCACAAGCCATCACTGTCTGCCCGACCTGTGGGACAGCGATCAAGGATAAAGTCAAAACCTTCATGTCCTAAATAATTGAAGGGTGACAGAGTTAGCCCCCTTATTTCACTGACTCCTTTAATTGTTGTCGCGCCTGCTGTAGCAGAAGTTTTTTTTCGTCGTCGTCGTCGTCTGCGTTAACAAATCGATGGTCTAGTAACATAAGGTCATAACTGCTATGCTAAAGCAGCATAGCAGTTACGACCATATGTTACTAGACCATCGAAATGTCAAAAAGTTGGTACAAGTTTCTTCATAATCATATAACTGCGGTAATATTACTTGATGTTTTGCTTCAAGATTTGGACACTTGATACATGTGATCATTTGGAACACACTCATGCTGCCATTAACATGACCTTGACCTTTTTTGTGCCCATGAGCATGTTGTGGTCAAATGCCTCTGCAGGCGTGACACTCCTTCCGTGGCGGAATTCTTGTTATTAAGATGTTGCCACTGCAATTTCTTTTACTGTACCTATCTCGATATGATGTGGGCCCATCTATAGAATTACCGCCATTGGTTCGAGAAATTTCCTAATAATAATGTTTTCCAGAAAATTGGCATGCATGTCGTAAACAATTGTTGTCAAGCTGTGGTCTCTACCATAGCTTGTACTGTACATTTATATGATATGGACCCGTCTCTAGAATTGCTTCCCGTGTTATGTCAAATTTGTCCATGCTGATTTTGATTTATGTCAAACAATTGCATATCAAGCGATTACCATGATTTTTGCTTTTACTGTGCATGTATATATGGACCCATCTCCAATTTATACATATATATTGTCATATCATCAACTGATTTCGGGATTTTGGCTCATCCGTACATGTGATGGAATACGACCCCATTTAACCTGGCCTAAACTGACCATAGCTGTTTATAGGCCATTCAACACCAGTAAACAAGTAAATAACTCATATTGATCAAAGTTGCCGATTTTAATTAGGAAATCATCATTAACCCATTACAGACGGGATACAATTATAGTTGTAATAACCTTTGAGGGAAAAAGTCTCTATTTTCTTTATTTAGAAGTATATTTTGTCACCACTCATTTGAACCGTCTCGATGAGACGGTTGAATCGAGTGGTAACAACATATACCTTTATCTAGAAATAAACAAAATAATGAGATTGTTTCAACAAAAATTATCGTATCCTTAGCCTGAAATGGGTTAAACGACATTGAAAAATTGACATTTATGTCCTAAACAATTGTTATCAACTCGTTTTAAAAAATCAGTTATATTTTCTGTAACTGACATAGAAAATTGACAACAAAAATTTCTGAGCTGATTAGGAATTCAATTCCGAATGAGCTCAGAATTTTCTTTCAATTCCAATGTTATCGTCTGCTGTTTATTTTATATTTTCCATTTTTATCATCAAAAACATGCTTTGACAGCCCTTTAGAATATTTTACAACATGCTTTGACAGCAATTCAGAATCATTTCCATTGGAAATGATTCTGAAGTGCTGTCAAACCATGTTTTTGTTGAGAAATAAGGCAAGATATAAAAGCAACAGCAGACGACAATTGTTGTGAGTTACGGTCTAAGTGTTAATGGAATGTATTACGTTTATTTTTAAATCAAACAAACAAACAGTGAGATACGGTGTTAAATGCAATATGGGAGGTATTACCAGAGACGTTACCCGCGTGGAATTGTCACATAAACAGTTTGCCATGTACAGTGTATATTTTATGCATGTAGTGGGTACATATTTGTATATAGTATGCTTATGCTGATCAGATAAGCTTGGAAGTGCTACTATGGTTTGGAAACACTAACTTGTATATTTATACTGGCACTGGCTGTCTTCATTTGTGACGGGAGAAATGCCGTTTATGGGCAGTCTACTTCCTTTTTGCTCGCACACTCCTGAAATTTGATAAATAGAGGATCTCAAACGAGTTTCCATTTGATATTAGATTTATGAAACGAGTCGGACACAATTGCTGACGAGTTTCATAAATCTTGTATCAAATGGGAACTGGTTGAGATCCTCTATTTATCACATGACTCCACATACCAAGAACAGAAAACTTTGGAGCCACCGAGAAAAATAGTTTGAATACTTGCAACAAATATAATATAATTATGCCATAGTATAGGTTCCCGTGTTTTGTAAACACTTTGTATTACCAAACGGTAGCGCATTTTTATACCCCCGGCATACAAAGTATGTCGAGGTGTATATAGTTTTCGTAATTCATTTGTCCGGGCAAACATTGGGGGTTTAGGGGCTAGGGGGAGGAGCGTAAGACAAAAGAATACAATAGATTTATTCCGTATAGCCCCTAATCCATTGTAATTTAAGGGCTATTCCTTTGATCTTTTAAAGAACAAATAGCCCATAAACCCAAAATGTTAGGAAGTGTGTCCGTCCGTCCGACCGTCCACGTTAAAGTTTTTGGATACCCATTATATCTGTAACAATAAGTCGGATTGACTTCAAACTTCATATACATGCTTATCATCATTCATATTTTCATTCCATACCACACCCATGCGCCTTCATGTCCAATGTCAAGGCCAAATTACTTAGAAATTTGCGGTAAAGCCGATTTAAATATTTGCGTCAAGTTTTTATTTGTCTGTCCAGGCGGCGGCCGGGGGTATACGTGAGCTCCTGCACTTCGCACTTGTGTATCACAATAAAACCGCCAAATTGTGGCGGTAATAAATTGGAAACACTGGTTGATGATCTCTGATGAATAGCGATTAATTAGAAATAAAATCACTCGGTGGTACGAGTGTGGCCGTAAGTGGCTTCCCATATCGGCACTGGTGCATATAGCTGTAGATTACAGCTGTGGCGATTTCCATTCAACTTTGGAGACTGCTAGCAGTTTGCAGTAGGTTTCTTTCTCACATTGTAATGTCCATTTTGTGACTGATGATGCAGCTCTGTTCCGTACTGAGTAAATAGACATAACTGATACGCTATTTACTAGTTTACTGCTATGAGTATGTCATATGATGCAGCTTGTCAGAGACGATTTTTGCTGTGGTGACAACTACATTTTTGTCCAATACTCGTGTAAAGAATGGTAGTGAACCTCTCATTGGATCCACCGGCTTCCCCATTCCAACGAAGGCAATAACGGAATAATAAGGAAGACGAGGTGGATAAGTCGGAGGCCTCCTCTTATATGAACCACGATTTGTCTGTTTAGGCCCTCAGATACGTTTTTAGCTCGACTATTCGAAGAATAGTTAGAGCTTATGTTGTCACCCCGGCGTCGGCGTCACCGTCACGTCTTGGTTAAGGTTTTTAGTCAAGCTTGTATATGCAGTACTACTGGCCCTACACCCACCATACTTGGACAACTTCATCTCCTAGTGATGTACATCAATAACCCCTGATCTATATTTGACCTTGACCTACATTTCCTCTTGAATTACTTAGTTAATTCCCCTTGGTTAAGGTTTTTAGTCAACCTTGGTTAAGGTTTTTAGTCAAGCTTGTACATGGAATACTATTGTGCATACAGACACCATACTTGGACAACCTTTTCTCATAGGGATGTACATCAATAACCCCTGATCTATATTTGACCTTCACCTACATTTCCTCTTGAATTACTTCGTTAATTCCCCTTGGTTAAGTTTTTTAGTCAAGCTTGTATATGGAATACTACTGGCCCTACACCCACCATACTTGGACAACTTCATCTCCTAGTGATGTACATCAATAACCCCTGATCTATATTTGACCTTGACCTACATTTCCTCTTGAATTACTTAGTTAATTCCCCTTGGTTAAGGTTTTTTAGTCAACCTTGGTTAAGGTTTTTAGTCAAGCTTGTACATGGAATACTATTGTGCATACAGACACCATACTTGGACAACCTTTTCTCGTAGGGATGTACATCAATAACCCCTGATCTATATTTGACCTTCCCCTACATTTCCTCTTGAATTACTTAGTTAATTCCCCTTGGTTAAGGTTTTTAGTCAAGTTTGTATATGGAATACTACTGGCCCTACACCAACTATACTTGGACAACTTCATCTCCTAGTGATGTACATCAACAACCCCTGACCTATATTTCACCTTGACCTACATTTAACCTTGAATTACTTAGTTAATTCCCTGGTTACGGTTTTTAGTCAACCTTGGTTAAGGTTTTCAGTCAAGCTTGTAGATGCAATACTATTGTGCATACAGACACCATACTTGGATAACTTTTTCTCATAGGGATGTATATCAATAACCCCTGACCTATATTTTACCTTCACCTACATTTAACCTTGAATTACTTACTTATTTCCTTTTGGTTAAGGTTTGTACTCAAACTTGGTTAATGTTTATAGTCAAGCTTGTATATGGACTACTCCTGGGCCTACAGCAACCATACTTGCAAAACTTCATCTCCTAAGTGATGTACATCAATAACCCCTGACCTATATCTGACATTGACCTATATTTAACCTTGAATTACTTACTTAATTTCCCTTGGTTAAGGTTTTTAGTCAACCTTGGTTAAGGTCTTTATGCAGGCCGCGGCCACCTTGTTTGTCAAGCTATGTGTACATCGACATCCCTTGTAGTCAAGCTATGCTGTTCTCCTACAGCTCTTGTTTATCTTTGGCTCTTTTGTTACCTGGGAGTTGAATTGGGTTATTGCCCATTATAAAAGTAGTAAGATTATTACTGATCCTATTGCTTTTGGGAGGGGGCCCAAGTGATTCTGTTGTGGCGAGGACCTGGCATCAGATCAGGATTATTCTGATTTCAGGGCTGAATATATAGATTTATTATGGTTAAATATTCAGTTCTGAATTTACCCCCATTTGTACAGGTAATGTATGGGATTTAGTACTAAACCCATTGACGCAGCCTTAAATGACCTTAGCTGTTGATAGGCCGTTAAACCCAACAAACAAACAAAAATTAGCTGTTAACCCTTACAATGGTGAATTAAAATTTGTTGTCTGCTGTTTATTTTTTATTGTCCATTTTTCTCATCAGAAACATGTTTTGACAAAAACCTTAGAATCATTTCCTATGGAAACGATTCTAAAGTGTTGTCAAACCATGTTTTTTTTTAGAAAAAAGACAAAACATAAATCGACAGCAGACGACAATTTACGCTTCCTGCGTTATAAGAGTTAAACAGCATTAAATAAATATTTTTCCCAGATTTTACGCAATGATATTATTGAATAATTCTTATGCATTTATCGTGGAAAGTTTTGAGAACAATAAAATGGTTGGAGAAATATTATTCTCGCTGGTTTGATGAACTATCAGTACATGTACAGGTCATCTCGTTATCTCAAAGTCGAATGGACTGATGAAAATATATCGACATATCCGAACTTCGAGATAACAATTCGCCAAATTTAACAGGGAAAAAATCCGAACAAAATCGCTTCAGAAATGCCTCTTTAATTTATTTCCGTGTTTTTATAAATCGCGGCTTGAGTTTATTCTAGCTGTTTTCGTAATTAACAGACGATTTACTTATTGCTACACCGTTTAATTCATTTTTCTGTTAAAAGAGATTTGATATCACATTAAGTTTAATTGATTAATTATGGTTTTAAGTGAACTGCTTGAACTGATCATGCAACTTTAAACGCATTTTAGCGGCGGCGGTGTCTTTGGTTTCTATAGACGTGTGAAAACTTACCTGAGATAATCGTGCTGATTCAGACTTGGCGGCGCCGGGCGCCTAATTTTTGCATCGACATATCAGAATACAAATGTGAAGGAAACATACTATCAATTTCCACTTCGACTAAACCGATATATCGACATATCCGATATCGAGTTATCAGGAGTAAATTAAAATGATCTATATAGGGAATTCTGCCTGGACCTGGGACGTGTATCGAGATAAGCAGGTATATTGAGATAAACGATATCGAGATAACGAGATTCAGCTGTACATGTATTTGTTCTGCTGATGAAGAGATAGATAAAACTCCATGAAAATAACGCGCAAGTAAATGGACAGAAAATAGATTTGCTGTGGGTTTATCACATAGAACTAATTGATACAAGGCTACCATTACAATCATCCATCCATCCATCAGTTTATTTTGTGTAGTGGGTGGCAGGTGGGAGCACGCGATGGGTAATTTAACGATCGGTTTCATCCTTACCGGAATCCCGACTGGAGACCTGGTTTGGCCCTCACATACGTCTTTGGCATTTTGTATGTGACAGTTGAATCTGGTTATACCCCTTATGTGAGTATTACGATATTCGTAATCCTATTTTAGGGGAAGGGGCCAAGTGACTTTGGTGTGGTATGGACCTGGCACCAGGTCAGGTTATTCTAATTTCAGGGCTGAATATATTTGTTCTGGATGTAGATATTCCGTTCTGATTTTGGGATTTTCCCCCCAATGCAGCAGATTAAAATGGGATTGAACCCGTTTGCCCGGCCTTACATGACCTTAGCTGTTGATAGGCCGTTAAACACTAATCAACAAACAAACAGTTTATTTTGTGGATGTAAAAGTTTCTACATCTCATTTTCACACCGGATATGTGGGCATTGCAAGACTGGTATGTGTTCAAATGTATTCTATCACTTGCTAGTGTAGTTGTATGCAACCTATCATCATCCCCTAAACCGATAGGCAAGGGGATATAACGTTAGTACATGCATGTACATACATATGTGCATATACATGTATATACATTCTTAATACCTTTATTTCTAATTAACTTATGAACCACTTTACCGATTTTAATAATATTTAGCCACAATGTGCGTCTATGGATGGTGCTTTGTTTTACATACACATCACTGAGGTGAGGTCAATGTCACTGAGGTCTTAGAATGTATGTTCTTTTTATTAGCTCACCTGAGCGAAGCTCATGTGAGCTATTGTTACCGCAATGTGTCCGTCGTCCGTCCGTGGTCCGTGAACATTTTCAAACGTCTTATCCTCGGTAACCATTGGGCCTATAGTCACCAAACTTCATGGTCATGGTCCTTAGGTAGGGGGATTACAAAATTGTTAAAATGACGTCATCATGTAATCCAAGATGGCCACCGTCTAAAAATAGCACAAATTCTTCAAAAATCTTCTTCTCAAGAACCACCAACCGGATTTCGACAAAACTTGGTAGGAATGATCGATGTACAATGCTCTTTCAAAGTTGTTAAAATGGTGACCCCAGGGTCAAAAATTGGCGTGGCCTTTGGTGTCAAATTGGGGTCAAATTTTATTTTTGACCGAATATGGTCATATCTATATCAAATCGAAGGTATCAAGGAGGCGATGGCTCTGGTACATTATTTGTCGAAATTGGATGGTCATGTCATCCAAGATGGCCGCCGAAAGGTCAAAAGGTTGTTCTTTTATTAGAGATTTCAAAATTCTTCTTCACACGAACCGCTTGGCCCATGGTGGCCAAACTTCAGTTATGGTCCATGGGTGAAGCCTTTTCAGATTTGTTAAAATGAAGGTCGTCGCTAATCTAAGTTGGTCGCCGTCTAAAAATAGCACAAATTCTTAAAAAATCTTGTTCTCATGAACCGCCAGACGGATTTCGACGAAACTTGGTAAGAATGATCGACAAAGAATACTCTTTCAAAGGTGTTAAAATAGTGACCCCGGGGTCAAAAATGGGCGTGGCCCGTGGGGTCAAATTTTATTTTTGACCAAATATGCTCATGTCATATATCAAATTGAAGGTATCGATGAGGCGATTGCTCTGGTGCAATATTTGTCGGAATCGGATGATTATGTCATCCATGATGGCCTCCAAAAGGTCCATTTATTCGAGATTTTGAATCTCTTTTTCTCAGAAACCACATGGCCGATGCTGGCCAAACTTATAGTAAGTTAAGATCCTTGGGTGAAGTCATCGCTTAATCCAAGATGACCGCCATCTAAAAATAGCACAATTTTTTTAAAACACATGAACTCAATGTCACATTCTCTGGTGTTCATCGAGTCATTGAGCGAATTAGGGCCATCATGGCCCTCTTGTTATCAAGGCTTGCAGTAAGGGGATTAGCTTAGTGATAATAAGACTTTTCATCTGTATTTTATCTCCAACCGTGAGCCATGCGCTGAATTTTGTCTACCTCTAGATCAGTTGTTTCCCCATTTCTGTAACCATGTCCATTATATTCTATTCATCCATCTTGTCACCCTTTGTTATATGGCAAATAACATTTAGCCATTCTTTATTATAATTGGGCATTACACTGCTTACATATACACACAGGTGGAAGACTCTGACCTATGACACCAAAAAAATGACTATTAAAAAAATCACATTACCCCACCCACTTGGTCTCGTGCATTACCATCTTCTATTTATAGAAAGGTGGGTAAGAATATGGCTATTATAGAAAGAGCTCTCTCTTTTCCGATTCGCACAAACACAATAAACATCGATTAAATGTATGAATACGTCTCTGGCAATCGATAAAGGTATTAGGTGTGTGAATATACTCACTTCAAATCGCTGTTTCAAGCATTTATTGAGTTAGTCGCGTTTTGATTACCCCATCCAAAGCGAAAGTTGCGTGTACGAAAGAATCTCACACAGAATCGGAGGCCGTCCGGCGTGGATTATCGGTCATATTTGGCCGATAGCCAGCTCAAACTAATGACGTGCACCATGACAATATACATTAGAAACTCCAACCATACAACGTTCGTCCAATTCTGATCATTCACCGATCTAAAAAACACTTTTTTGTCTAATTTCGTTCATTATCTGGAACCGGGTCAATGCACCATCTTCCATAATACAACCGGAAGCGTCTATGTAAAGAACATCTCTGATTGGCTAAATCTAAACTGTGATGACATCATTCAACCTATTTCGGGATTCCGGAAGACATAATCTGATAGTACGCGAATCATGAATGGAAGTAGAAAAAATGTGTTTTTCAGATCGATGAACGATCACAATTGGACGAACTTTGTATGGTTGGAGTTGCTAATGTATATGGTCATGGTGCACGACTTTAGTTTGAGCTGGCGATCAGTTATTGGTCAAATATGACCGATAATCCACGCCAGACGGCCTCAGATTCTGTGTGAGATTCTTTCGTACACGCACATTTCGCTTTGGATGGGGTATACAAAATGCGAATAACTGAATAAATGCTGGAAACAGCGATTTGAAGTGAATATATTCACACACATAATACCTTTATCGATTGCCAGAGACAGAAGTCATACATTTAATCGATGTTTATTGTGTTTGTGCGAGCCGGAAAAGATAGGGCTCTTTCTATAATAGCCATATTTATACTCGCCTTTATAAATAGAATATGGTACTGTACGAGACTAAGTGGGTGGGGTAAATGGGATTTTTTTAATAGGCATTTTTTTTGTGTCGTAGGTCCGAGTCTTCCACCTGTGCATATACAGTACTCCAGATAGGCTTCGTTTCTAAAGAGTATTGTACCCTCTGATTTGAAATTCCATGCTTATTTTATAGTTACAAATGGATTATTCTAATCCTATTACTTTTAGGGGATGGGATAAATGATGCTGGTGTGGCGAGGGCCTGGCACCAGATCAGGTTGTTCTAATTTCAGGACTGAATATATATTTTGATTGTAAATATTGAGTTCTGAAGTTGGGATTTACCCCCCTCGGACAGGTGGATATGGGACACGACCACGTTGACCCGTCTGCGTGTAGACTCCCTGAGGCTTGTACCTCTATGTCAGAAAAGCGGACGTTAAACCCTATTCACTCACTCACTCTTCATTATTATATATGGAACTAATGATAAAAACATAAAACAAATATAAACATTCACTTATTTGAGTGTATTATTACTTATTTATATTGTAATACTGGGGCCCGTTTCACTAAACTTTGTACGACTAAAATGTTCGTAAGTGCACATTTATAATCGTATTGAAGTTTCAATTTATGGATTTACATTTATTGAGCCTATGCTCAATAATTGTAAATTCAATAATTGTTTACAAGAAAACGGTGTTAATGTCATAATTTTGCACTTACGAACATTTTAGTCGTACAAAGTTTAGTGAAACGGCCCCCTGTTGAACATTTAATTAGTTCAGCTGCGTGACCTTTGGCACTTTTGTCATTGTAAGTTCAGTGGTGATGGTACCACATACAGGAGCACTCCCATCTGTATATGACTGCTTTTGAATGTATGTAAAACCCCAATCAATCAATATCAAACATGTTCAAAAGATGTATTGGCATATACATGTAGTTAACCCTTAAAATGTGGAAATCGAGTATTGTTGTCTGCTGATTTTTCAAATTTTATTATTTCTAATAAACTCACGATTTTGCAGCGCATGAGAATCATCTTTTACATTGCAAAAAATATATTTTTGTTAAGAAAAAAATGAAACTAAGAAACAAACAGCCGGCAACAATATTTAATTTAGCATGGTAATGGTTAAACAGTGTAACATGAAGTGTATGTTGTATTTAGCATGTACCTGTATGTGTGTTTGCAGCTTTCATATTAATGCTAGTATGTTATAGTGCATTATATAACCAATACAAACTTTGCCAAGTACGAGTTATGGTGTTATTGTTATATATCCATACAAACAACAGCACATAACAAAACAATATTATGCTATGCATATACATGTAGTATTATCTACCCATTCATTACCCCTTTCAATACTACATACCTCTATCATGGGTGGCTGGTGGGAGTATGTGATCGGTAATTTAACGATCGAGATTCCTCCTTACTGGAATCCCTGCCGGAGACCTGGTGTGGCCCTCAGATACATCTTTGGCATTCTTGTATATGAGAGTTGAATTTGCTGTTATATCCCTTCTATGAGTAATACGATTATTCGTAATGCTATTAATTTTAAGGGAAGGGGCCAAGTGACTGGTGTGTTCAGGGCTGAATATATGTTTATATCAATGTAAATATGCCGTTCTGTGGGTGGTGGTCGGGAGAACAAGACGGCGTAAATTAACGGTAGGGGTTCCTCCTTATAGGAATCACGATTTGCCTTCTTTGGCCCTTGGGTACGTTTTTATCTTTGACTCTTTTGTTACCTGGGAGTTGAATTGGGTTATTGCACATTATAAAAATAGTAAGATTATTACTGATCCTACTGCTTTTGGGAGGGGACAAGTGATTCTGGTGTGGCGAGGACCTGGCATCAGATCAGGATTATTCTGATTTCAGGGCTGAATATATAGTTTTGTTGTTGTAAATATTCAGTTCTGATTTTGGGATTTTCCCCCATTTTTACATGCGCTTGTACAGGTAATATATGGGATTTAGTACTAAACCCATTGACCCGGCCTTAAATGACCTTAGCTGTTGATAGGCCGTTAAACCCCAACAAACAAACAAACAAAATATGCCGTTGTGATCTTCCCCCAAATGCAGCATGTTGAAGGAGGGGTCAAACCTGTTGGCCCGGCCTTAAATGACCTTAGCTGTTGATAGGCCGTTAAACAACAATAAACAAACGAGGGTCTTAACTATATTTGATTTGGCCCTAAATTAAACACAAACACATATCTGCTGGTTGCGATCATATACTTCCTTATCATCATCCATATTTTCATTCCATACCATACTCCTGCGGCCTTCATGTCAAAGGTCAAGGTCAAATTACTTCGAAAGATTTATGTTAAAGTTTTCGGGTACCCATTATCTCTGCAACGGTAAGTCAGGTTGACTTCAAACTTTTTCCTGTTCAGCTTCCGTATCTTCATTCCATACCACACCCATGCGGCATTCATGTCCAAGGTCAAATTACTTAGAAATATGCGTCCGTAAGATTTGCGTGGACAAATGCTGTCCATAATATGACCTTCACCATTTGACCTTCACAAATGTGCTTATGAATACTCGTCACTTTCGGTTAATTAACTTTGCCACAGTTTCTCCAATCTACCACCAGACAGGGAGGGGGGGGGGGGCATTCATGTGCCGCAGGGACCATACATACAATGTATCCTTCGTCCCAGTGTGCCGACAGGCCTCATTTACATGTTCTTTTAATTATCACTTGATATCCTGTCATTCACATATCCAAATTCAAACATGTAAGTATTAACTTTCATAAAAACTACTCCAACCTCGGTGCGCTCATCTACGAAAACACTGAAAACACCGAATATCCCCTACATGTACTTGGAGGTAGAAAGACAAGAGTAGCCGAGAGTGTAATACCTTTAATATAGTCAAACCCATTAGGACATGTAACAATTACCGTATGTGAGCCACCCTGACAGAACGGGTCCAATTAAGATCAGCCACCATTTGTATACACCTTGGTTAAATTAACCACTGGTTAGCAGCGCCTAACCACTGATTAAATGTTAACAATCGCTAACCAATATTTTAACCAAATATTTGACATAACCACGGATTTAACCAGTGGTTAAAATTTAACCAAGGTTTATACAATTGGCTGCAGACCAGTATAGCTCCTGATCAACTAGAACAGCCCTTCACATTCACAAAATATTCATCAGCGCTATCGGGAATATTTATTTATCTGACAGGGAATGGTGTAAACTCCGATGCCAGGGGCCCATTTCATTAAACTTTGTACGACTAAAATGCAAATTTAGGATCGTCTGGAAATTGATGGATTTACATATATTGAGCATAGGATGCATATGCAGCCTATGCTCAATATATGTAAATCCAATGATTATTTACAATAAAACATTGTTAATGTGAAATTTACACTCATAATTTTGCATTTACGAACATTTTAGTCTTAAAAAGTTTAGTGAAACAGCCTTCAGGGACTTCACTGGAACATGAATGCAAGCTATGGCAGACCTTGATTCTGCACGAGTTCTGAATTTTATGCCAACTTTCACATGTTTAACTATTAATATCGAATATAAGGTAGACATCAATACCACCACGTTTGGGCTGACAACAATCGTCATACGAGACGAACCATGTGATTTTGTACCATAAATGAAGTCGAAAGTTGATGGCAAATGCGGAGTAGAATAATTCCGCATTTGATACGTTTTTATTCTTCAACTGTCAACGGCATTTAGTCCCTATTCTCATGCATCCGTGCCCCTAAGCACATAAATTCATAGTGTGTGTTATATTCTGATTAATTCCTGAAAATGTATACACCAACATAAAGTTCAAACACTTGACTATGAGTGCACATAAAGAATTCACCAAAATTATTGTTTATGCAAGTCTTTTAGAGTCCCTAGAAATAACCCACCCAAGCCATATTGATCTTGAAACTTCTCATCAGGTTCGTGCCCTACAACTTTCTGCACATTTGAGTGACAATCCTTGAGCACTCGTACGATAAAGAAGTGTTGCTGCCTAGATACATCAAATGTAAATATGGTGAAGTCCAGATTCATCTGGAAATCAACATATATCACATTGTATGCATCATTTGCGAACAGACCCTCTTCAGATTAAGGAAGTATGTAGAAAAATCACAAAATAGGTGGTAAATCACAATTGTATGTAACTGTAACTTATAAAACCGTGGGAAAAAACTTAAAATACCTTTTTAAAATAATTTTCAATTAACACTATTCTAGGAATATGCTTATTCACTTGTTTTATAGGGGCACGAATCAATGAGAAGGCACGAATCCACGAGAATTGGGGCTATACAAATATCAGTTTCTGTAAAAACAAATTCATAATCTTGTTAAGTAGAAAATCACATGGCTTGTCTCATAGTTACTTAAATAAGTTAGTAATATTGATATTACTGTCTGTTTCACGAAACCTGCCCAAATTGTCCGGCTATATAAACAATGCAATGTTATATTTTTCAATAACAGCCTTCTTTTTATTTCGTGTTATTTCGTTCAATATCGATTTTATTGTGAAAAAACAATTTCCCCATGTTAAAATCGCCATAGACATCTTCACTCTGTGATAACATGGGGACATTTTTCAGAAATAGTGGACCGATTTTCAAAATTTAATTTTTGTTTTCTTAGTTACCGGTAGATCATTTCCAAGCTATTTAGCCAGGTTTTAGAGTCAATTTCCAAAGATTTTCGTTTTGTCTCCATCTCTTTTTCCCCCATGTTAAATTCCCATACAGAAATACATGTTCGTAATAAAATCAATATTTGACCAAATTTTACGAAATAATTATAATTAAATTTTGAATATCAAAACAAATATTCTTTTTGCATTGTTTATATAGCCGTAAAATTTGGGCAGGTTTCGTGAAACTCTTGGCTTTGGCCTCTGTTTATTTATTGATTTCATAAGACAGCATAGATGCACATTTCATAGGAAACGAGGCTATTCTGAAATCAGTCAATGTGTTTAATAAATATTATATTACTAGTAACTCAATAAAAATGTAAGATTCTATTTATTGCATGCACATATCATAGATGGAAGCTGTACTAATCACATGGCGTGTTTTCAGTAACAGTCCCATTTGCATATTCATTATAGGAATGAATGGCTTTTTTGTGGAATTTATCGGGGTATAAACTTGTAAAAGTCGCGGGAATGCTGGACGAAGGCCGGAAGGCCTCGTCCAGTATTCCCACGACTTTTCCAAGTTTATATCCCCGATAAATTACACAAAAATGCCATTCATTCCTTATAATTCCAGCATTTGAAATAAATTTGAAAATCAAGAAAATGTGTTTATTTTCCGTTTTCTTAAGAATTATTTTAACTGCGCCTCACGGTTACGGAAAGTAGTTTGACGTGGGAGTTTACTGGGATATAAATTTTGGACAGAGACTTCCTACGGGCCAATCAAATGTTAGGGAATTGTGTAAATATTTTGTGCTGGAATTATTACACCATGGTATTATGATTTGTTTATAACATGCGAATTACATTGCGAATCCCTGTTTTATGCAACATAATTGATTGCACTTATTCTGCGAGCACAAGTTCAGTTGGCGTGACCCTCTTTCGTACCAGTACTGCTGTGCTGATATTGGGGCCTAACATCAGGATGGGCGGAGTTATTGTTGGAGTCTTCATTTTGAGGCCTGAGTTTCGCGTTTATACTGGCCATGGATTCGTATTGCGAGGAAGCATTCCTGGACAGAAGCCGTTTGAGCTGTTCGTAGCAGACAAACATCAGAATGTTCCAGGAGCCAAATCTAATCACCGATGGGACAAACCTGAAATACAACATCCACCAATCATATGCCGGGCCTGGTGATTATAATATGTAATGCATGGGATAGAATGTCACGTTTGAAATCAGACAGTTTAATATAACGGTTAACCCTTACACTGCTGTTTGTTTTCCATTTTTCTCATCAAAAATATGCTTTGACAGCACTAAATTTAGAATCGTTCCCAATGGAAATGAATCTGTAGTGCTATCAAACTATGTTTTTATTTAGAAAGAAGGCAATATATAAAATAACAGCAGACATCAATTTTCATACCCAGCATGCTCGGCGTTAATTGGTTGTGCTGATGTTTAGTTCATTAACTTCAGTGACCCAGAAAAATGATTTGAATACTCCTGAATATCAGGGGCCCGTTTCAATAAAATTGATACGACTAAAATGTTCGCAAGTGCAAATTTAGGATCGACTGTAAATTTCAATTGATGGATTTACATTTATTGAGCATAGGCTAGCAGCCTATGGCATCACGGGACGAGGGCAGCGGGTGACTTATACAAATCACCGACTCTCACAATCGGTTAAGGAGGCTCATCATTTGTAACACCACACCATTTCCTGAAAATGATTCCAAAGCGGGGTCATAACCACCCCAAATTTTCGCGACAAATGCCCGAAAAATACCTTAAATTCTGCCGCTAAACCGTACCGGCGAGACAGCATATCTTGCGCCATTTTCCAAGATGTCAAAATCAACCGGAGCTAACATTCAGTTTCGTAGAATTATGAAATACTCTAAAAAAATACACCTAGTCAAGCCTCCCAAAGTCAAGAAATATTCAAAAACCTATTTTTCTAGACACACTGGTGTAACTTACAGAGTCGGTAGTGAAGTATATAGAAAATCGTCCACCCCTTTTTTAAAGCTAGCCGCCCACTGTCCCGTGAGAGCTATGCTCAATAAATGTAAATCCAATCATTGTTTACAAGAAAACTTTGTTAATGTGAAATTTACAGACTATCATAATTTTGCACTTACGAACATTTTAGTCTACGAAGTTTAGTGAAACGGGCCCCAGGCTTGTGTCTTTCGATGTCAAGTTTATCAACTATGAACTATTTCAACATATGGAAACTATTGCAGTTTGTCGAAGTCATTGTCAGAGGAAAATATGGGAGATAATTCCATACCCAGGCTCATATATGTTTCATCATGTAAATCGATATGCATTGGTTGAATACGCGCTGACATTACATAGTGTCGTATGCTGCATTAACTAGACACGCACATCCAGTGCAGTGCACACTGAATTCAAAACGGCTTTCTCTGACGCTGCAGATGACGTTTCCGAGTGACGTTCTTTTCAATACAAACATGGTTTGACAGCACTTGAAAATTATATATCGAATGGAATTCTAAAGTTTAAAGTGCTGTCCAACAATGTTGACAATGGAAACTAAAAATAAACAGCGGACAACAGTTTCACTATTGATTCCATGGTTATCTTTTAAATTAACCCTTAGAATGTGGGAAACGAAAATTGTCGTCTGCTGTTGTTGTATGTTTTGTCTTCTTTCTGAATAAAAAATATGATTTGACAGCACTTTAGAATCATTCCGATTGGAAATGATTCTAAAGTGGTGTGAAACCATTGTTGTGATAATAAAAAGGAAAAATAAAAATTGGAACAAAGTAAGTACATGGATACTTGACTTGTTATATGGTTAGCTTAACCCTTAGAATGCAGGAAACGAAAATTGTCGTCTGCTGTTGTTATATGTTGTGTCTTCTTTCTGAATAAAAACATGGTTTGATTCTAAAGTCCTGTCAAATCATGTTTTTGATCGTACATATGGAAAACAAACAGCAGACGACAAAATTTAATTTGGCTTTGTAAGGGTTTTCACCATTGATTCCACGGTTATTCCCATCCTATAGCATAACACATTACCTATTAAGTAGAATACCATGATAGTGTCTTCTGATATAATATTTATCAGGCTCGGCTCGGAACCGGTAGGAATTCCTCGGTGAACCTCGTAATTCCTACACGTTTCCTAGCCTTGTCTGATAAGCTTGATCAGACACAAGCCTGATATTCTCCATAAGTGGAGCTGCCTACAAACCCCTTGTAGAAGGCGGCAGGGCCGCTATCCCGCAGCATGGTGAGGGCGCAGTGGAGGGCCCCGTTGTACTGGCCAGGCCCCGAGTTCATGTAGCGCGTCTTCACCACGTCCACCGGCGACGCCACCACCGTCGCAATAAATCCCGCGCTGAACCCACTTGTCACGTGACACGGGAAGTTGTCCGACATGAGCTGGCGACGTAACAACGCCTCCTTGATCAGGTCGTACGTGACCAACTCGCCCACGTTCGTGATGCTGTTTCTGGCCACGTTCGGCAAGTAACCTGTATAATTAACAGGGTGTGTCATCCCACATGACTTTTTGAATAAGGTACACAACGAATTAATTTGGTAGAAAATCGCTCGATTCGAGGAAAGAAAATGTAAATTTCTCAGTTTATACGCAACCGATTTTGATGAAATAAAGCGCACCGTACCCGCCAATGTATGGAAGGTAATATCCGCCATAATTATATTAGGCTTGATGCTTGCTTGCTGATGACATTCCAAGTTCTATCCGTCTTATTACAAGTATATGTGGCTTGCTGTTTGCTGACTGGTGCCATTACAACTTACGTTCATGTTATTGTATTCGTCATTCGTGTTTGTGACATTTGAAATCTTCATGGTTGTAGTCTAAATTGCATGTGCATTTGGATTGATGCTTTATTCATTCGCACTGTTTCAAGTGACATCCGGAGTTCCATTATTGATTATTGCATCGCTGTTTTGTATGGCACGCCGTTATTATATTTATTCCCGAAACAAGATATCTACTAAACTTTAGTAGATATCTTATATATTATATGAGATATCTACTAAAGTTTAGTAGATATCTTATATAGTTTATAAGATATCTTATATACTTTTTTATATAAGATATCTACTAAACGTTAGTAGATATCTTATATACTTTATGAGATATCTTATATAGTTTAGTAGATATCTCATATACTTTAGTAGATATCTTATATAGTTTATAAGATATCTTATATAAATGCAAATTAATTAAGATATCTTATATGTTTAGTAGATATCTTATATATTTTAGTAGATATCTTATATCTTTTAGTAGATATCTTGTTTCGGGAATAAATATAAGAACGGCGTGCCATAGTTTTGCCATGCGTTTCGGTCACCCTAAACACCCCAAAGGCTGGAAAAGGCTACAAAGGCTACAAAGGCTGTTCGAAGTTGCTTGTACGTCCGTTAGCGGATATTTCTACCATACATTGTCATTGAATTGACTGAATTAGTATGTGTTATGATCATGTTAATCATTTTAATCATTTGAATGCAATAATCTACCACAAATATACGTGTTTTTGGTAAATTATCTAAACGCGCACCTGCGCCGATCGGGCCGCGCGGAATTGGACAAAGAGTGATTAACACCTATTAACATATAGTTTAGCAGGTGCAGCTAAACACCGATTATACTTATTGCATTATTATTAATATAAGTCAATGATCGATCAACGACATTCATTTAAACATGCTTTATGTATCAACACATTACGTGAACACAGGACGAATGCTGAATTTTGAGACATCAGCTAGTTATCTACCTTAAAAATGGGTATCCACACGGTGATAAAAAATATGTTTATGAGCGCTACGTACGGCTCTGCAACGAATATTTCCTCAGATTGCGGAATCAAAATCTTTTATTTACACTGCCGAATAAACGTGTAACTAGTTGTAAAAGACATTTACGCTAGCTGACATGTTCCCGTCAATTAACCCACAGTTTATTCCACGAACATTTTCCTTCCCGTGTCCTGTATTTGTAATTAACGTAATTACATCAAGTATTGGCAGTAAACTGTTCCTTTTGAAATTTAAAATTAAACTTTTTATTTTCTGTGACGGGAGATGCTGGTACTGGAATAATAAAGTAGGCAACAGGTAGTTATATAAATCATAAGAAAAACGGGTGGAATAGTTACACAATTACGTGTTTATTTTTCGAAGTGACATTGTAACACCATACATTTCATTTTTCATTTAACACAATGTGCGTACATCACGTGCGGATACTGAAACGTTTGCAAACTGATATTTACAGATGCACACATACGAGGGTAATCCAATATATATAGTGAAAATGGCTCAGTATTATCATCACCGTGTTCATGACCCAAGACGTATGACCCAAGACGTATGTGGTTATAACGTCACATGACTATGACGTCATACAACGTAGTGACGTGATATAATGCGACATCATTGACGAAGTGTCAATATAGCAGTAGGCCAAATTTCATTCAGGTATATGCACAATATATCAACTTATATTCGTTTTCACTATTTATTGGATGACCCTCGTATATGCACATATTAAATTATATTTATAGATAAAATACGACCGTTTAATGATTATGGGTCCAGCTTGTGACAAATTTAACAATCCCCAATTGTGCATGTTCAGCTGCACAGTAATATTAATTTCGGGTTAGGCTACAACTATGCATTGTTTGGCATTGTAGTTCGTAGTTATCGATTATTTCGTTTGAATAACCATAGTAAAACTATCAATTGGGTACACAAATAATAATTATTAATAATAATAATAAATAAATAATGATTAATAATAATAATAATAATTAATAATATGTATAGACTATTAATAATAATAATGAATAATAATAATGAATAATAATAATAATACAAAGTAATAATAATGCAGTAATGCAATAAGTATAACCGGTGTTTAGCTGCACCTGTTAAACGATATGTTAATAGGTGTTAATCACTCCAATTCCGCGCGGCCCGATCGGCGCAGGTGCGCGTTTAGACAATTTACCAAAACACGTATATTTGTGATGGATTATTGTATTAAAATGATTAAAATTCATAAAATGATCATGACACATAATAATTCAGTCAATTCAATGAAAATGCATGTCATAAATATCCGCTAACGGACGTACAAGCAATATCGAACAGCCTTTGTAGCCTTTGTAACCTTTTCCAGCCTTTGGGTTGTTTAGGGTGAAGTTACCTCGATAAGCCACGCCCCTTGACAACAACAATTGCAACAGTAATTTGGGAAGGTAATATCCGCCATAATTCTATGTGACTTGATGTTTGCGTGCTGATGACATTACAACTTATATTCATGTTATTTTATTCGTCATTTGTATGTATTACTTTTGAAATCTGCTTGTTGGTAATTGTATTTGTCTTTCTTACATGTCCATTCTGCTGATTGCTTTGTTCATTCGTCTTATTTACATTACAATTATTGATACGTCCTTATTCGTGTGTCTGTTTTATTGCACTAAGCATTTGCAATAGAAAGTAAGAACAAAGCACTTAGCACTTTGAATAAGGCCGAAAGCAGTAAGGACAAATGAATGAAACATCAAGCCAAATGCGCATGCGATAAAGACAAATATATATTACAACCAAGATGATTTCAAATGTCATAAATACAAATGACGAATAGTATAACATGGATATAAGTTGTAATTCCATCAGCAGGCAGGCACCAGGCCACATAGAATTGTCATAAATACAAACGGTGAATGCAATAACACGCATAGAACGTGTAATGTCATCAGCCAGCAAGCATCAAGCCACATATAATTGTAATAAGACGGATAGAACTTAAAATGTCATCAGCCAGCAAGCATCAAGCCACATATAATTGTAATAAGACGGATAGAACTTAAAATGTCATCAGCCAGCAAGCATCAAGCCAAATATAATTATGGCGGATATGACCTTCCATACCAATACGAGTACTTTTCCTGGTTGTGATCCGCATTATGCTAAATAGTATAGTTTTTCCAAACATTCGTGAACTTTATTTGTGTGAACCTTATCCACGCTTTTCAAACTCGGGAAAACAACGTTCCCGAATGTTTGGGAAAACTATAATGTTTAGCGTAATGCTGGTTACAAGCGGCAAAACTACTCGCATTAATTAGCGGATACGGTGCGCTTTATTTCATCAAAGTCGGTTGCGTACAAGCTGAGAAATTGACATTTTCTAATCTCGAATCAAGCGATTTTCTTCCAAATCGGAAGAAAATCGCTTGATTCGAGATCCAAATTGGAAGAAAATAGTTTGATTCGAAACCCTGATTAAGTTGGACGTCGGGTAATAAAAAGGGAATTTGTACCATTTTTAACAAATATAGGTGCTGATCATTCTACAGACTCTCCAAAATACAGATGAAGGACTCGAACATGTGCCATAGAAATATGGTATATTGGCACATGAATGCCAACACAATGTTATTGTGAGGAACATTTGCGTGAAAATATTTCAAAATCCATCCATGCATAACAAAATTAGAGATTGTTTACCTTTGACCTCTAATTGTGACCTTGACTGTTGAGCTATGGACCTGGGGACCGTTTCACTAAACTTCGTACGACTAAAATGTTCGTAAGTGAAAAATTATGATAGTCTGTAAAAATCGCATTAACAATTATTGGATTTACATTTATTGAGCATATGAACATTTGTGCCAAGTAATTTTAAAATACCTCAATGCATCCCACACAAGAATTTCGGACAAACGGATGGACTGAATCACGGATAGGGATAACTGTATTTGCCTATTACCCCACGCTGATCAGGATCTACACTGGTCGAAAACCCAATTCGCCACAGCTACGTATATGTTACCTTTCCAGAGCCCGCGGAATCCTTCGAGGCGGCCGATCTCGCGGTACGCCTGCAGGGCGCCCGTGTACTGAGTGACCCCGGTGGCGCCCTGGGCCTGCATGCGCACCTTGACGACGTCGGTGGGGTGGGCGACGCTGACAGACAGGGCGCCCGTCGTCAGGCCCGACAGGACCCGCACCCCTACCCCGGCCGGGCTGCTGCTGTCTGTAAATATAACACAGTTGGGCACCGTGGTTATCAGCATTGTACAGTTTATAAAGCTAACTGAACTGCACATTTATGTAGTGGTGATCACATACATGTATATAGGTATATATACACGTAGCCACAAAAGAAACGATACACATTTTGAAAGCATAACGTATCAAAACCGGCAAACGTACGTATTTGGTATACAATGGTGTACAATTCGTGTCGCAAGGGGATGTCCGAATTTGAACCTTGTCCTCTCAACCGTTCATCAATTACGTCAATTTTAATGATTTGCACGAGCTCCCCGATATCCACACTCTGACGTACATGTACAGGTAATACCACCGGTGTTCATACAAGGCTTGTACCCAAACGACAGAAGAACATCAAACGTTGAGGAAAAGTTGTGAAACGGAATGCCGAGATTAAATGAAAATCAGCGACTTCGAGCGATTGGAATGTTGGACTCTGGTCATCGTCACGTTGACGTCGATGCTCAATTTGGAGTGTCCCGCATTACAATAACGTGTCTGAACACGTGGATCAGTTTATGATCGTCCCCGTTATGAATGCAAATGGTGGCCATACGGGCTATTGACTTCTGTGACTTCGCATGGTGACCCGTAAGTGATTCACAACGGTCTGACGTCAAAATCTGATGGTTAACTAGCCATTTTGTTAATGAAATTATCGTTTGAAGTTCATGTTATATTTGAGAATAAAGTAAAATGTAATGTTTACAATACATTTATTCACAATCATATGTATGTATCGTTTCTTTTGTGACTACGTATATATAGTTTTATTTCTTGTATTCTTTCACATAATTTCTTATGAAATCAGTAAACTAAACCCGTTTAATAAACTAGAAATGGACGCTTGTCGACAAGCGCATGTGTATCCCCCTCCCCAGATACACAAGTAGTTTGAAAAAAGGGTGTTCGAGTTATGCTCCGGAGATAAAATCAGTGACGGAAAAAACAAAGGGAGATAACTAAAATATTAGTGATGCAAGAGGTGTCATTCTTGCGTGACACACCTTTAGGGTTGTGGTCTATGCATGTGTGAAGTTTCATGAAAATATTCCAAAGGGTGTTCGAGTTATGCTCTGGACACGAAATCAGTGCACGAAACAACAAAGGGAGATAACTAAGAAATTAACGACGCAAGAGTTGTCATTCTTACATGCGACATACCTTTGGGTCGTCTTCTATGCATGTGTGAAGTTTAATAAACTAGAAAATGTGTTCATAGAACACGGATGTCCCACATATCGCTTTGATAATAAATGAGGCCAAATTCCAAGTAAAATTTTTCTTTTACCTGAGCGTTAAAGTTTTTGAAGCACCAAGTATGTGACCTTGACCCTGGGATTGGCGGGTTCAGGACGAACGTGGATTTGGCACAGGGCGGTAAAGGACCATTAGAGCAACGCGTATATGAAATATGAAGTTGATCCGTGAATGGAAAGAAAAATTATAAGAAATTTACCTGAGCGTTAAATTTTTGTTTTTGAAGCACAAGTATGTGACCTTGACCCTGGGATTGGCGTGGGCAGGACGAACGTGGATTTGGCACAGGGCGGAGAGTGGACCATTAGAGCAATGCGTATATGAAATATGAAGATGATCCATGAAAGAAAACATAAATTATAAGATATTTACCCGAGCGTTAAAGTTTTTGAAGCACTAAGTATGTGACCTTGACCCTGGGCTTGGCGGGGGCAGGACGAACGTGGATTTGGCACAGGGCGTTAAAGGACCATTAGAGCAACGCGTATATGAAATATGAAGTTTATCCGTGAATGGAAAGAAAAATTATAAGATATTTACCTGAGCGTTAAAGTTTTTGAAGCACCAAGTATGTGACCTTGACCCTGGGATTGGCGGGGCAGGACGAACGTGGATTTGGCACAGGGCGGTAGAGGACCATTAGAGCAATGCGTATATGAAATATGAAGATGATCCATGAAAGAAAACAGAAAGTATAAGATATTTACCCGAGCGTTAAAGTTTTTGAAGCACTAAGTATGTGACCTTGACCCTGGGCTTGGCGGGAGCAGGACGAACGTGGATTTGGCACAGTGGGCGGTAGCCAGGACCATTAGAGCAATGTGTTATATGCATAGATGCTGATCCGTGAAAGAAAACAGAAATTATAAGATATTTAACCCCGAGCGTTTTTAAAGTTTTTGAAGTTAACGAGCGTTAAAGTGAGCACAAAGTAGTGACCTTGACCCTGGGCTTGGCGGGGGCAGGATGAACGTGGATTTGGCACAGGGCGGTAGTGAACCATCAGAGCAATGTGTATATGAAATATTAAGCAGATCGGTCGAAGGATGAAGAAATTATGAGATATTTACCCGAGTGTTAAAGTTTTGTGACCGACGGACGGACGGACGGACGGGAGGACGGGACGCACGTTCCTACGAATGAATACTTGTTGGGTTTTTACTGTATAAAAATACCCAACAAGAGTACCCAACACTATCCTAACCCTACCCAATAAGATCCCCGTACGCTTACAACAAGTACCCATTCGTGTGTGCGGACGGACGGACGGACGGACGGACGGACGGACAAGGGTAACACTAAATGCCCCCTCCACTATCGTGGTGGGGCATACAAATATTACAAAGGGTGTTCGAGTTATGCTCTGGATACGAAATCAGAGCATGAACCAACAAAGGGAGATAAGTAAACAAGAATTCCGCGGAATCAAATGCCTCGCCTTGTCCCGCCTTGACCTCGAGCCTGGGCCCGAAAGCAATTTTCACTGGCCCGAACATATTATACAATTATTGACTAGTGAGCCATGGAATATCAGATTATATTCTATGGCTCACTAGTCAATAATTGTTTTATTATATGATAATAGTCTGTGTATAGCATTTACGACCTTATGCTACTAGACAAAAATTTAAAAAGAATTTGAAGAAAAAAAATGAAAAAAAAATGAAAAAAAAAGTTTAAAAATTAAAAATAATAAAGCTTGCTACTGGAGCCCAGAATTTTTTTTTAATAGTCCTATATGTATCTACATATATCTGCACAGGTCCACATAATGCCACAATATTTTCAACACAGTTTACGGAAATGTAATATCCAATGTAGTAATTTACCTGTATAAATTACCTGTGGTCAGACTGGTCAAGACTGGACATTTGCACATGCTAGCACATGCACAGGTGAATGGTTCTCCCAGTCTCTATTGTTCTCTCTACATGTAAGGTGTACAGAGCACACGAGAAAAGGTGTACAGAGCAGACGAGAAAACGGGTGTTCATGCATTATTGTCCAGTTTGTAGAGTGCGCAAAACAAAAAAGGGAGATAACTCAAAAATTAGCGACACACCTCCGGGTCGTGGTCTATGCATGTGTGAAGTTTCATGAATATATTCCAAAGGGTGGTCGAGTTATGCTCCGGACAGGAAATCAGTGCGCGAAAACAAAAAAGGGAGATAACTAAAAAATTAGCTATGCAAGAGTTGTCATTCTTGTGCGCAACACACCTTCGGGTCGTGGTCTATGCATGTGTGAAGTTTCATGAAAATATTCCAAAGGGTGGTGGAGTTATGCTCCGGACACGAAATCAGTGCGAGAAACAAAAAAGGGAGATAACTAACTAAAAAATTAGCTATGCAAGAGTCGTCATTCTTGTGCGCGACACACCTTCGGGTCGTGGTCTATGCATATGTGAAGTTTCATGAAAATATTCCAAAGGGTGTTCGAGTTATGCTCCGGACAAGAAGTGTCTGCGGCGGACGCGGACGCGGACGCGGCCCGCTGTCAAATCCATAGTATCCCCCGACGGAGTCCGGGGGATACAATTAGATTACATCGTCACTCATGTAAGGTCATCTATAGTATATCGCATATGATACATACCATTCCCTAACATCCTCTGGTACTTGTGTTTGACGTCGTCATAGAAACCCACTCTGATGGAGGCGAAGCACATCTGGCGCTGTAGCCCGGCCGCTATGCCGCCGTAAAGCCCCCTCGCCCCCTCCTCCCGAGCCACGACCCGTAATGTGCCGAACGTGCCCTTATAGCGGTGCCCAACACGCTTCCGGTGCCGGTTCGGGGAGGCAGACCGTGACGGGAATCCCCCGCTTTTGGCAGCCTCGCCTTGGATCTGTAAAGGTGAGAGCCGCTACTTAATATCACAGGCGAGTGATTAGGAGCTAGGAACCAGAAAATGGCACATTAAACAATGTTATCCCACCATCCTAATGTTATAGACGATACGTCATATTCAATGTGGGTAAGAATTTGCCCAAGAATACGATAAACTTTCGGTCCTAAGTGCCCGTATTAAGGATTTCCCGAGCATTGATGCGCGTGCAGGTGTTGATAGCTTAATCAAACGAGCACGACCAGAGACGAGCGACCACGAAAACCACGCCCCAAAACATACATGAACGTCTTGTATACTTATTAGACAGCATCGTAGCCAAGGTGTATGATCACGTGGTTTCAACAACAACAATAATGGATGAAAGTGTTGAAATCTTGCCCACTTTAAAAAAAGTATGTATTATTTGATATTGTCCTTAATATGCAACGGATTGTGATGAAATATGGCGCAGCATACGCGTCTTCACGAGCTGCATTTGGTCGTCCCGGGAGTTTGGCACATACTTATGTCGTTTTTGTGAAGAATCGATTTCCGTGTCGGACCGACACGGAAATCGATTCTTCGCAAAAATAACAGAAGTTTGGGCCAATGTACAGAGACCACCAAATGCAGCTTAACAAGACACGTTTGATGCGCCAGATTTCATAAAAATCCGTTACATAATAAGGACAAAATAAAAGAATATGTTCTTTGAATCGGAGGGCTTCTGGAAGTTTCAGTAATTGTTGTTGTTGTTGTTGTTGTAACCACGTGATCATACACCTTCGTAGCATAACAACCTAATCGAGGTTTGTATAAGTCTACGCCTAATCGTATCGGTCGCCGTTCCAAATCGACTCGTTATTTACCCTGCTATATTTCTGATGATTCCTTTTAATTTAGTTTCCTCCATAGAGAAAACTTTAATATCACATACAATTTAACGAATGTATACGATTTGTATACACTGTTCTCGGGTATGAAGTCAGCTTCTACTGGTGTATAATGGTAGGCGTGTTTTGTTTTGTTGCGTCAGGTGTTTTACCAGATCATATATGGGACTCCTAATTGTTAGTACATGTATGCTCGCGACAGGTACCGATCACAGGTTGAAGTAACGGACCAATGCCTATACATACATGTACATTAAATATACCTAACAATATCAATAAGTGAAAAAAAATAAGTTAAACTTTTTTTTTTACTCCTGGTTATAAAACAGTAATGTCTTGTAACAGGGAGTAAACATTTTTGTTCAACTTATTTGTTCCCACTTATTGATGCTTCTAACAGGGAGTGTGTGATGTGCCTTGAGGAATTTGGGATGGAAACGTGTTGTCGGAACGAACCGCGGTAACAAAAATATACGGAGCCCCGCAGGGGACATGGATTTTGTTTTTACATAGGGTACATGTGTATCATTGCGATCGAGCGGGATCATTTGGCCCGCCCACGACCCCCCGTGGTGCGGACGCCTGTGATTGACAACTTAGAATCGCGTCGGACAGTTAGCCACGCCCCAGATCCCCTCGATGGGCACGTCCGTAGTGATATCTTGGAATAACCATAACAACAAAATGCATTGTGTTACTAAACGTTTAACTGGCATACGCAACCACTAATTGAAAATAATATTATGAAAAACTTGCACTGCACAATATCAACAACGGTTGTTCTACGTACAAAAATACATCGGATTTATTTTGTTGCGCGTGATTTGCCCCCATTTGCAGCACAAATCGTGCGGTCATCGCTAAATTTAGTAACAGAGTTAACTCCCCTCCGAATACTCTCCGAAACAAGCGACGCGTTTAACACACAAACTACATCAAGTTTGACCTTCCGACAGCCTATTTTTAAACTCACCCGACACCTGTGCGAAACAAAACTCGCACGTGTAGGTCTAACTGATGTTTAATCCTCATTCTCTCTCTCTATCGATGGATCTACAGTGGATTTTAGTGACATTCCTGAATTCGGCC
Source organism: Conchocele bisecta (assembly GCA_029237695.1). NCBI lineage: Eukaryota > Metazoa > Mollusca > Bivalvia > Lucinida > Thyasiridae > Conchocele > Conchocele bisecta. Next base: position 191,164,814 of record CM055265.1, on the reverse strand, counting down.
TGATTGACATTTGTCTATGGTGGCCAATACACGCCAACATGAGTGTCAATTCTACGTTCATGGAAGGGGGTCTTATTTAAGGTGATAACTTACAGTCAGGGAACACATTAATGACAGTATAACACTGCAAGTACTGAAATACGACAAAAAAAATCTAACAAGTTTCTAAACGTTACAAGTGCCCGCTATACAGATATAATCATTTAGTAATATTTATTTTACTGATAGTGACACGCGCGGTGGTATCAGGCTATGTTTCATATGCAAATGAGGCATGATATGTTTTAATTATTTATACTAAAGAAATGCGTCACCTGAAAAAATAATATTTTAGACAGATTTTAAAGTATGATCATTGCACATCATAAAATAAATACAGAGATTAAAGAGTAATGTCCGTTAACATTTTAAGCAAACACGGTTATCGCCCCTCATATCAGTGTGTAAATTTACGTCTGATATAACATGTATAATAATGCCAATCAGTACGTGGGATAATGGCGCATGAATGTTTATTTTGCCAGGAAATGTCTCAGATGATGTCTCTGATGTAAAGAACATTTTGTACCTACTGAGTGGGCATGTACCTTTAAGGGTTAATGAAACTGTAACACCAGCAATCAATCAAGCAATCAATCTAGTTTAATCTTGTAGTACCCTATGTTCAGTACTTTCAGTACTTTGATTTAATTCGTTCCCACGAAATAACAATTCGTTCCCTCAATTTAACATTCATTCCCTCAAATTCACAATTCGTTCCCACGATATAACAATTCGTTCTCTCGAATTAACAATTCGTTACCACGAAATGACAATTCGTTCCCTGAATTTAACAATTCGTTCCTTCGAATTAACAATTCGTTCCCACGATATAACAATTCGTTTTAATTCGTGGGAACGAATTGTTAAATTGAGGGAACGAATTGTTATTTCGTGGGAACTAATTAATAAAAAAAAGAATTATACGTCCCCTGCGGGGCTCCGGAAAAAGAAGATAAGCTAGATTAGAATGTCATGTAGTCTACTGATCTGACCATTTTTATCGCACCCGCTTGCGGACAGCGCGATATACATTCGGTACATTGGTGTACATACGAGATTGCGTTATTGGTTAAGTACATGCCCACTCAGTAGGCACACACTGTTATTTATAGGAATTAAATATTTAATTTAAGTATATAAGTATATAAGTAATTGTGTCACTATTCCACCAGTTTTAAAAATTACGAGTGCCCGCTATACAGATATAAACATTTAGTAATATTTATTGTACTGATCGTGACTCGCGGTCGTATCAGGCTACTTGAATATGCAAATGAGGCATGATATTTTGTAATCATTTATACTATTAAATATTAAATGCGTCACCTGAAAAAATTATATTTTCGACAGATTATAAAGTATGATTACTGCACATCAAAAAACAAATACAGAGAATAAACAGTAATGTCCGTTAACATTTTAAGGAACACGGTTATCGCCCCTGATATCAGTGTGGAAATTTACGTCTGATATAAAATGTATGATACTGCCAATCAATACGTGGGGTAATGGTGAATGAATGCTTATTTTGCCAGAAAATGTCATATCTACAGAATATACAAAACTCTCTGTCTCCCTGTATTATAACCTACGGAGTGGGAATGTACTTTTAAAGTTGTTGGTTAAAGTTTTTCGTTATACTATCTAAGCTTCGGCGGGTGAGACATGCGGGCCGCGGCCATCTAGTATTTTCCGTTCGTGTGCTATAGCTTCGCAGGAGAGTAGCGGGAGCGGTTTGGCCACACATGCATATCTAATTATAAGCGTGCCGAAATGAGAGAATTCGTGGGTTCAATACAGACGTACGGTAGATCTCGCCAGAGACATCAATTATATACATGTACTATGCAAATCCTTGTTCCCGTGCACACTGATTGGCGAGATGGGGCTGAAACTGTCTGAGCATGTTCTCTCGAAATGTGTACTCAAAATCACAGTTCGATTGAGAATAATTCAGCTTCGGCCAATCAAACTTCCCGATCTCGATCACGAGAATGAGTACATGCTCGGACGATACTATAAACACGAGGCCTGATCTTACCTAGTTGAGGGCCAGTAACTCTACAAAACTCCCGTACGGACGTACGGGAGTTTTGCAGAGTTACTGTCCGCAGCTAGATGTTACCCACCTGGAGTCGCACTTTGGCCGTGTCGAGCGGGAAAGTAAAGAGGTCAGCGACGCAGGCAGCGACGCCTGCGCCCAGTAGCTTCACGGGCAGGGAAACGGGACGGTCGTCCGTATGTCTGTACGGCTGGGAGGAGCAGGAGGTCATGGCGGCGGCGGGGGTCAACTACCGGGGATATACAGCTGTGGGGCGGGTGACAACGGAGGACTGGGTGTGTAATGGCGGTTCTTTGATACATTGGGTAGAACACTGCAAGGAAATTATGTTGCATAAGTAATTACTATCTTATATAGTGACATGATGTGTTAAACGTAACATACAAATAGGTACAATATAATAATGAGCAAAACACCCGGCCATATGGACCTTTCTGTGACTCACGTTTTTGGTAACATTATGAAGTACGTACGTGTATGTACACAAGCTAATAACATTAATTGTATATGCACCAGAAACTAAAGAATGCGACAACCTATAAAGGAGTGGTCATGTCCACGAAAGAATAGTTCAGAGGCACGTCGCATACTAACCTAGTAGATTATTGTAGATTCCCGTACTGAAGTATTTTGTAAATATTCCCACATTTCAGAGCAAGATTCTGCATATTTGCTATTTTTTTATGAATAATAACTTTCGACTTCATTACATATTTAGTGTCTCAATATTGTCAGCTGACATTTCACATATGATGAGGTGTTTTGTTTCAAGAACGGCCACAAATAATATTAAATAACGTATGAAACCCGATTGCATTGATGTGGAGTATGTTGTGGACCGTTGATATTACCAATACCGTTAGTATAACAGTGTATACCGTTATTGTATATATATATATATATATGCTGCAAGGCCGTACACAGAGGGGGATGCGACGGGTGCGTACGCACCCCCCCCCCCCCCCTCCCCCCCCCCCACCCCCCCCCCCCTTAACCCTTACACCAAAGCAAAGGCCTGTATAGTGGTATTGGGCCATCTCACGAGCCATCTCATCAGGATCTGCACTTTTTTCAAGTAATTTTCATAATTTTGAGAACGAAAACACCCCATGTTGATAAATGGACTGGTCTGAACATCATGTTGTGATCATTTGGATTGATTGCAAAATTAACATATCAAAATCCATTCCAGTTACTTAGGGGTGGGAGGGTTAATCTGCCGAGGTCTGTCCGTGGATGTGCAAACAAAAATGTTTAGTCCTTCACGCCGTCGCTAAGGAACCCCCCTAAATTAATGCCTGCGTACGGGTTTGTGCTGTACATCACTTAGTATACAAGTTTATTAATTACACAGACATGATACACAGACATGAAACGGTACATCAACAGAAGGTGTCGGTGGAAGAAAGGGGCTAACTAAAGAATGTAATGTTCAATGCTTTTGAACAAAAACCTCAGAATGTAAACATCGAAATACAAACTGTGGTAAAATATGAAATACAAAATAGCTTACCATGAACGTCAGCAGTATTTTTGAAAAAAAGGTTTGACTTTCAGCTGTGAAGCAACCGAAATATGTAAGGGGCATATTTCGGTTGCTTCACAGCCCTGGAAAGTTTTTGATTTATAGAAGCCAAATGCTGAATTCGGATAACAACTAGCTTCTGTGAAAAAAGTGTTGGGTCAATTTAAAAAGAGTATTTCTGAAAATTGGCATCTTGAAATACCTTTGTCGTCGCTTGACGGTGTTTTGTTAGCAGGTCATTTGAATAATAATACGTCTGCTCATTTGTGCACTGAAAATTTGTATAAACTATATCCTACTGGCTCAAAAAGGGGGTTCGTACGAACCCATCGAACCTCCCTTTCAAACTGTGATAAAATCTTATATTTTGTTTAGTTTAAACATAGTTTATTGCATATAAGTACAATGGGCTTGGGCTACAAGTTCTCACAACATTAATTATTACAATCTTATGTAATACAAAATAGCTTCTTACCGTTACTTCTGGATACGTGGCGATAGAGACACGTGTAGTTGTCTTAATACCGTCGGGCGGCGTGGTGGTGACGTCACTGACGTTTGTTGGCGTTTATATGCGACACGTCCGTCCGTCCGGCCATCTCTACAGCCAGCAGCGATCGTCCTGTCCTGCATAGAGGAATACTTGTAAGTGTGATCAGCAATCACGGCGTTTATATATTGGCCGCTGTATCGGAAACACGTCACGTGAGCTGGTTGGTGTGACCAGCGTACACCCTGCACGTACGCGGCATAACTGACTAGGGCCACGATGTTCGTCTTGTTTCTGACAACACGCAGAAATGGAGCCGAGAAGAACGGACTTCGTATCGGCCGTCACGGGTACACTCTCCAGTACGCCAACACCATTTAGCCCTTACAATGCTGAATTATTTTTTGTCGTCTGCTGTTTATTTTTTATTTTCCATTTTGCTCATAAACAACCTGGTTTGACAGCACTTTAGAATCATTTCCAATGGAAATGATTCTGAAGTGCTGTCAAACCAAACGTTTTTATTGAGAAAGAAGATAACATATAAAACAACAGCAGACGACAATTTTGTTTCCCATCATTCTACGGGTTAAATGCGCATGTTTTCCATGAGTCGGACTATGTATTGTTGATACGACTGACTCGTCGACCAACAAACTGACATTCTGACCTTTGGAAAAACGTAAGTATGCTGATCATACAAGTTCGCTCAGACGAAACGGGGGCTAATACAACCATCATTTGCATGTTCACGTTAAATGAATTGATAAACATTTGTTGAAACACATTCAATTTTGTTTGGGTTTCTCGTATGCGCATCATATGGGTCTAGAATACCGAATATTATATCATTAAATCAGTTGTATTAATAGTACATGTATTTGTTTCACACACATCGCGACCTTCAAGGACACTGGTTGTCTGTACAAAACGCACGCTGTTGTATCTGACTGGAGAAATCGGTGTGTGTATGGGGGGGGGGAGGGTAATATCATATGTGACTCGTCTTGCTTCCGAGCTGTCAGCTACTTAGCCATGCTGTTAAAGATATACAGACGAATATGTGCTAAAGGCCACCTCCGAATAGCAATTACCTATTTATAGCAACAACGCGTTTTCCCAAGTATTCAATTACTACTTAAATGAGCATGTGAACAAAAACCACCTGTGAACAAAGGCCATATGTTTTTCTCTTCCACTGGCTGGTCTGTATTCACAGGTTTGACAGTAAAGTCAAACCTGTGAATAAAGGTCAACCATGGGAATAGAACAAGCGTGGTTGCTATTCGAAGGTGGCCTACAACACAGGATCGACTGTATGTTGTTTATTATAATCATAACTAACTCTTCAATGACTAAATAGCGATCAGTATAGACCCTGATCAGGGGATACACTGGTCGCAAAAGCCACGTTTCTCCAGTCACATGACCCACATGTGTGCATATACATGGGCTGCCGGAGGTCAATAAGAACCTCCGTATAGCGCGTAAACTTGCGACCAGTGTAGCCCTCCCTACATGTACATCACCTTGCGCATATGTGAATCACTGAGTCTGAGACTTTACCCTTACACCGCTATCTTATTTTGTTGTCGTCTGCTGTTTATTTTCTATATTCCATTTTGATCATCAAAAACATGCTTTGACAGCACTTTAGAATAATTTACAACATGCTTCGACAGCACTTTCCAGTGGAAATGATTCTGAAGTGCATACATGTTACACGTTCCTTTTACGCAATCACTTGCTACGACAAATGGTACCCAAGCGCAATTGATCCGGATATACGCCCATCTAAAATGTGACAATGAATGGATCCAACCTTGAACCTGACGTGCTAGCACTCTAGAATCCTGATAGTGGTCTATACTGTTTGTCAGAAGCATGGCGGGTGTTTCCCAGGACCAAATAGCGAGCAGTGAAGACCCTGACCAGACTGCGCGATTGCGCAGGCTCGTCTGGGTCTGCACTGGTGATACATGTCACCAATGTCATAGTCCCCGGTTCAATAGCCACGTCCATAAATGAACATCATGTCGACCATGACTGCTGTGTGTTGTCTGTGTCCCTGTGTACCATAGCTCAGACTGTTTCACACAAACAAATTATCGCCCGATAATTGTGTCGTACGATGTTTGCACCGGCGCTCGTTATATAATATGCCCTTATTATTATATAAGTACTTTCGTTTCCCATGAAACACAATGCAACGCAAAACGTCAATATTTCTCCATATTGACGTCTCGTGAGTTCATATTGGTCAGTGCCGGAACTACGTTTCACCTCGCAAAATAGTTCCTTCTAAAGCACGACTACAAATCAATACAAATCAAATAACATATAATTATATACGTACATTCGTTTCCCATTGAAACACAAAGCAACGCAAGACGTCAATATTTCTCCATATTGACGTCTCGTGAGTTCATATTGGTCAGTGCCGGAACTACGTTACACCTCGCAAAATAGTTCCTTCTAAATCGCCAGTAAGTTGTTTAAAGGTACATGCCCACTCAGTAGGCACAAAATGGTAATTATATCAGAGACATCGTCCGAGACATTTTCTGGCAAAATAAACATTCATTCACCATTACCCCACGTATTGATTGACAGTATTATGCATTTTATATCAGAAGTAAATTTTCACACCGATATCAGGGGCGATAACCGTGTTTTCTTAAAATGTTAACGGACATTACTATTTATTCTCTATATTTATTGTTCGATGTGCAATGATAATACATTATAATCTGTTGAATATATTATTTTTTCAGGTGACACATTTAATTAGTATAAATAATTAAAACATATCATGCCTCATTTGCATATGAAAATATCCTGATACCACCGCGCGTCACTATCAGTAAAATAAATATTACTACATGATTATATCTGCTTAGCGGGCACTCGTAAGTTTTAGAACTGGTATAATAGTGACACAATTGTACACTTATTTAATTCATATAAAGAACAGTATGTACCTACTGAGTGGGCATGTACCTTTAATGTAAAGGCACATGCCCACTCAGTACGCACACAATGTTTGTATAGGAATTAAATAAGTGTATAATTGTGTAACTATTCCACCAGTTATAAAAATTACGAGTGCCCGCTATGTGATATATAATCATTTAGATATATATTTAGTTTACTGATTGTGACTCGCTGTGGTATCAGGCTATTTTCATATGCAAATGAGGCATGGTATTTTTATTAGCCGATCTATAGATCGGCTATATATTGGTTATCCATTGGTTTGTGAAAAAGTTTGTAACCACCCATGTCTTCTATATTCGGTAATCTACAAACGCGAAATCACTTCCAAATTACATCAACCGGATAATTTTTCATTTTTGGCCATTACCTCTGTTGAAAACTTTAAATATAGCGAAATAACACAATTTGGATATAAATAAACGTTTTCACTACAAGAGTTCGGTAAAATAAAGTTAGGCGGTTTGCAATTTGGCTATAAATAAACACTAAAGTTAGGCGGTTTGCCTTCTAGTCCAGGGGCAATTGTAGGTATATATATAAGATTCCGGCACCTCGTGTTAATTTATGGCAACCGCGTTTTTTATAAACTTGAATGTATAAGGTTTCCAAAAAATCCGGGTGCTATTTTTTAAACCAAGTTGAAGGTCATTTCAAGGTCATTGAACTTTATGCTTGACGGAAGTCGAAAATTGCTAATATATGAGCCAATAGGTCATGGTCCTTAACTTGTAAATTGGTGTAGGTTGTTAAAAAACATTTCTGATGGATATATTAAAGAATTTACGTAAACTACACTAATATTCAGTATATAATTATCATATTTTCAAGATGGCCGCCACAAATCGGGTATTTATGAGATTTCGGTTGACTTGCTACATATTTGTGTAATGCTAAGCGCCTTCACCTATATTCAAAGGTTAATTCTTTCAACTGGAATAATTTTGTTTACATTTGACTACCATAAGTATTGCTATGATCAGATATTAATGATAGCTAAATATAACTGGGAGAATTTGGTTGGGGAGGAAATCAACACTTCTCTCATTTTTCCCTGATATTCCATAACTACTAAAATGTGGACATATATTGAACCCTGATTTGATCGGCTAATAACATCATGCTCTGCATGACTTTTCACTTAATTATTTATGCTAATTAAATGCGTCACCTGAAAAAAATATATACAATATTTTCGACAGGTTATAAAGTATGATAAATTGCACATCAAAAAAATAAATACAGAGAATAAATAGTAATGGCTGTTTACATTTTAAGGAAACACGGTTATCGCCCCTGATATCAATGTGGAAATCTACGTCTGATATAAAATGTATAATAATGCTAATCAATACGTGGGGTAATGGTGAATGAATGCTTAGTTTGCCATTTTTAATGTTTAGAACTTGTTGAATAGTGACACAATTATACACTTATTTAATTGAAGTATTTTGCAGTGAAAGCTGACGTTGGCCGTAGACGGAACATGTGCTAATGTAATGATTCAATATATGAAAATCTCTCCGTACATCGCGGATAAATTTATTCCGAAAAACGGGATATTTTCGTATGGGTACACGAGTAGCGATGGGTAAAGTATATGTAGCGGCTCACCAACCGGTCATATGAGCCCGAACTTTCGATCTCCCAGTTGCGAGGCGAATGTCTCGTCCACTGGCCCATGACAACTGGTATCTACGAATGTGTGCCTGTGCATGTGACTGGAGAAATGGGGCTTATAGGTTTTACGACCAGTGCGGATCCAGATCAGCCTGTGCATCCACACAGTCTGATCAGGATTTGCACTGTTCGCCATTCCATCATGCTTCTAACAGGCAATATAGATCATTATCGCACTACAGGTGTGTGCTATTTGATCAGGAGCTAAACTGATCATAAATTCCACAAGCCACATTTATCGAGTCACAGCCATATGTCTATGTGAATTAACATGCAAGTTTATGTCGTTTTGCAGAGGAAATAACTCTCCAGAGAAACACAAGCTGCGTCATTTACATCGTATCCTACTGTTGGCGGCATTTACATCTACATCTACAGATATGTTCCTTCACTAGCGCCAACATCGTCGATGTGTAGACACCAACCCTTAGAATGTGGGAAGCGTCAATTCTCAATTATCGTCAGCTGTATTTTTGTAACAGTGTCACGTCTTCCTTCTCAATAAAACATGATTTGATCAGTTGAATGATTATAATATGCTATCAAACCATGTCGTTGGAAAAAAAGGAAAATAAACCATACAGTGTTGTCTATCGGCACACAAACGCCCTCAGTAGCAGATTGGAGAAACTCTTGACAAATTCTTAACATGACACATGTACACACACACACTGAAACATTCACGGTCGGACATACACACGTACGGAGCCCCGCAGGGGACGTAGAATAACAATTCGTTCCCCTAATTTAACAACAATTCGTTCCCACGAGTTAACAATTCGTTCGAACGAGATAACAATTCGTTCCCACTGGAACGAATTGTTAATTCGTGGGAACAAATTGTTATATCGTGGGATCGAATTGTTAATTCGAGGGAACGAATTGTTAAATTGAGGGAACGAATTAATACAAAAAATCCATGTACACACGGACTCCGTACACACGGACGGAACCACAGTTTAAACACTGGATGACTCCCGACTCTTCCGAAACCGGGGGGGGGGGGGCATAAAAACAACAGACAACAAAATGTAACTCAGCGTTGTAAAGGTTAAAGTTCTCATTACATAACAAGTTGTGTGCAGCGTGTGTAAACTATAAGGTACAACTTCTCGTGGACTGTGCCAAGTGTTGTTTCGTTATGATGGCTTCATTAGGAAAGTCGGTCACGATCTGACACCCGACATCCTCGCCATTGTGCCCATTGAAGGCCAATACATATAATATACCAACTAGTAAGTATTGGCCTTCACTTAGTCATTGCAGTATCTGATCAAGGTATTCACTACGAAGCCCCGCAGGGGAGATATAAAAAAAAATTATTAATTCGTTCCCACGAAATAACAATTCGTTCCCTCAATTTAACAATTCGTTCCCACGAATAAACAATTCGTTCCCTCAATTTAACAATTCGTTACCACGAAATAACGAATTGTTAATTCGTGAGAACGAATTGTTATATCGAGGGAACGAATTGTTAAATTGAGGGAACGAACGAATTCTTATTTCGTGGGAACGTATTAATAAAAAAAAACATATCCCCTGCGGGGCTTCGTAATTCACTGACCACAATTCTACCATCAACGAAACGTATATGCGTCTAGCAGAAAACGTTTCTGTGGGTGCCAACGCTCATGTCTGCTTCTAGCCGGGTTAGAACTGTAGCCTATTTCATCAACATTGCAAAGTATACTTTAGTAGTAAAGTATACTTTGAGGGAGAAATTTTCAATTTTTTTAAAAATTTATTAATTTTTATTATACTAAATTTATTACATTATCACAGCCAATTTTGCTGTGATAATGTAATAAATTCAGTACAATAATTCTGCATACTTTTAATCATGAAATATATGCATTTGTTAGTTCTATGTGAAATAATGCATTTCTGGAAAAATAAATGATTACTCCCTCAAAGTATACTTTTCTAGTAAAGTATACTTTGCAATGTTGGTGAAATCGGCTACTGGTGTGTGGCTGTGACTGGAGAAATGGGACTTATGGTATTTCTGGCCAGTGTAGCTCCTGATCAAATAACACACCCCTCTAGCTTGATAACGATCAATACTGCTTGTTAGAAGCATGACGGGTTTTTCATGATGGAAATGAGGACAGTGCAGATGCGGATGCACAGACTGATCTAGATCTACACTGGTCGCAAAACCCATACGCGCCACAACTCCTGTCATAGCCACATGACATTTTAGCCCAATAGTGTCACGTTGCGGCCAGGTTTATTGCTGAGTCATATTGCATCATACTCTACTGATGTATTTCACTGATACATTCGTTTCTGGTTTATGTCATAGAATTCCGAGTTGGTGTCAGCTGTCGACGCCATTTTAATACGGAGAATATTACATTTTTTTTAAATCAAAGGACTAAACGTCCTGAATTCTTCGCAGTATGTGTTTGTGGATGACTAATAATTAATCTAGAGTGGAAAGCGTTTCTCGAAAAATAAGCGGGGATTTCACAGCAGCAACAGCAACAACAACAAGTTAAAAACATATTTTTGGAAAACCGAAAGATTGTATTATTGCATCGAACGGAGTTGCGAATCGCCAATAATCAAGTATGGCGGTTAATCGTCGCACTCTGAGACTAAGAAAACATCTACAATAACATAAATTTAGCACAAAAAAAACAAACACAACATTTATCACACTGACATTTTCAAAAGGCAATCAAGCCAAGTTGTTAGAACTATTTGTTTGTGGCCGTGTATTTAAAATGTTCAACCCGCACGGCGGTGTGATAATGAAGGTACTCAGGTTCATTCATATAATATGGACTGAATGGTCCGAGAACATAACCGAATGAACGTCCACAAAAATAACAGAAGATGACATAATTCATATATACATGTATAGCTAACGCAAGACAGCACACATTACGTCAAGGGCAACGACTTGGAACAGGCACCGACTAACTCCGCAATGGTGTGCTGATCTGGTGAATCGAATATGACTGACCAGTATATGAACACGTCAATATGGCCTACCTCTGAAACTGGTAGGCGGTAAACTGTAAAACGAGATAACCTAGAATAATTGAACCGTATACTGGGGGTTCTGAGGTCGTGATTATTAATAAAACGTCTACACATTTGTACTTGCTCAAAAACAAGTTGTTTACAGCTGCACTCAGACTCGGCAAATCAAACTGTTTGATTTCAAGAACGGAGTGTCACAAGTTTGATAATCAATTACTCCGACATACTATTTTATAGCGTTTATCGGAAATCCGGTCTTACGATCCGGAGTCGGTACTGGCTCTGCATACCACGCTATATACAATGTTGACGTATGTATACCAACATACGGCTGTCATATGTATTACCCACATAGTGCTGACATATGTATACCAACAAAGTGCTGACATATGTATTACCAACATACTGCTGACATATGTATTACCCACATACTGCTGACATGTATTACCGTACCAACATACTGCTGATATATGTATGCCAACATACAGCCGTATTACCAAAATACTGCTTACATATGTATACCAACATAGTGCTGACATATGTATACCAACATACTGCTGACATATGTATACCAACATACTGCTGTCATATGTATACCAACATACTGCTGTCATATGTGTACCAACATACTGCTGTCATATGTATACCAATATACTGCTGGCATATGCATACCAATATAATGACATATGTATACCAATATGCTGCTGTCATATGTATACCCACATACTGCTGACATATGTAAACCAACAAACTGCTGTCGTATGTATACCAACATACTGCTGTCATATGTATACCAACATATTGCTGACATATGTATACCAACATACTGCTGACATATGTATACCAACATAGTGCTGACATATGTATACCAACATACTGCTGACATATGTATACCAACATACTGCTGACATATGTATTACCAACATACTGCTGACATATGTATTACCAACATACTGCTGTCATATGTATTACCAACATACTGCTGACATATGTATACCAACATACTGCTGACATATGTATTACCAACATACTGCTGACATATGTATTACCAACATACTGCTGTCATATGTATTACCAACATACTGCTGACATATGTATTACCAACATACTGCTGACATATGTATTACCAACATACTGCTGTCATATGTACCGCAACATAATGTTGACATATGTATACCAACATACTGCTGTATGTTATTACCCACAGTCTACATATTATTCCCACAGGTCCGTCATGTATTACCCACGAGTGCTGACATATGTATACCCACATAGTACTGCTGTCATATGTATTGTATACCCACATAGTGCTGACATATGTATTACCCACATAGTGCTGTCATATGTATTACCCACATAGTGCTGACATATGTATTACCCACATAGTGCTGTCATATGTATTACCCACATGGTGCTGACATATGTATTACCCACATACTGCCATATGTATTACATAGTGCAGTCATATGTATACCCAACATACTGCTGTACATATGTAACCCTTACCCATAGTGCGCATATGTATTACCCCCACATAGTCTGTCATATGTATTACCCAACATAGTGCTGTCATATGTATAGTACCCAACATACTAGATGCATATGTATTACCCAACATAGTCTGTTCATATGTATTACCCCACATAGTGCTGTCATATGTATTAACCACCATACTGCGACATATTATAACCACAAGTGCTGGCATATGTATTACCCACATGGTGCTGTCATATGTATTACCCACATAGAGCTGACATATGTATTACCAACATAGTAATGGCATATGTATTGCCCACATGGTACTGACATATGTGTTACCCACATGGTGCTGTCATATGTATTACCCACATAGTGCTGATATATGTATTACCAACATAGTGCTGACATATGTATTACCCACATAGTGCTGTCATATGTATTATCCACATAGTGCTGTCATATGTATTACCCACATAGTGCTGTCATATGTATTACCCACATAGTGCTGTCATGATTACATGTGCTGCATATGTATTATCCACATAGTGCTGTCATATGTATTATCCATACCCACATAGTGCTGTCATATGTATTACCCACATAGTGCTGTCATATGTATTATCCACATAGTGCTGTCATATGTATTATCCACATAGTGCTGTCATATGTATTATCCACATAGCGCTGTCATATGTAATACCCAGATAGTACTGATATATGTATTACCAACATAGTGCTGTCATATTATTATCCACATAGTGCTGTCATATGTATTATCCACATAGCGCTGTCATATGTAATACCCAGATAGTACTGATATATGTATTACCAACATAGTGCTGACATATGTATTACCCACATGGTGCTGTCATATGTATTACCCACCAGGCCCGTGCGCAGGATTTTCTATTGGGGTGTGCGTCAGGGGCGAGCCGCCTGTAGTGGAGCGAGTAAGCTAGGGTGGTCCGGGGGCATGCTCCCCTTGAATTTTGTTTAACCTAGATGGCCTGAAATGCACTCTCCTGCATTTTAAGTCATTTATATTCGGATTCAACGGTGGTAAATTGTGACATTTTCATGCAAATTACCTGTATATTAATGCATTTCAAGATTTGTTGAGATTACTGTTTGAAAAATAGCGGACCTCGGCGAATTTAGGGGGGTGCGTACGCACCCGTCGCACCCCCCCCCCCACCCCCTGCGTACGGGCCAGCCCACATAGTGCTGTCATATGTGTACCAACATACTGCTGACATAAGGTATTACCCACATAGTGCTGACATATGTATTACCCACATGGTGCTGTCATATGTATTAGCCACATAGAGCTGACATATGTATTACCAACATAGTGCTGACATATGTATTACCCACATAGGTGCTGACATATGTATTACCCACATAGTGCTGACATATGTATTACCCACATAGAGCTGACATATGTATTACCACATAGTGCGATATGTATTACCCACATATGATGACCCCCTCACCATGTATACCCTGCATGTACTGATATGTATTACCCACAATGGTGCTGACATATGTATTACCCCCCCACAATTTTTTTAGTGATCGTCATATGTATTACCCACATGTGCTGTTACCCACATATGTATTAACCCACATGGTTCTGACATATGTATTACCCACATAGTGCTGTCATACATGTATTAGCCACATAGAGCTGACATATTAGTACCAACCTAGTGCTGACAATAAATGATTACCCACATAGTGCTGACATATGTATTACCCACAATGGGAGCTGACATATGTAATACCCAAATGGTGCTGCCATAAGTTATATACCCACATAGTGCTGTGCTGTCATTATGTATTACCCACATGGTGCTACGCCAAAATGTAATTTACACACATAGTGCTGGCATAGTTTATTACCCACATGTGCTGGACATATGTATTACCCATGGTGCTGCCATATGAATTACACACATACGTATTACCCACATGGTGCTGCCTTAGATATATTATATGTATTTATTACCCACATGGTGCTGTCATATGTATTATCCACATGGTGCTGACATATGTATTACCAATATAGTGCTGACATATGTATTACACACATGGTGCTGACATATGTGTTACCCACATGGTGCTATCATATGTATTACCCACATAATGCGTCATATGTATTACCAACATAATGATGATAGTGCTGACGTATGTATTACCCACATAGTGCTGTCATCTGTATTACCCACGTGTGGTGCTGTCATCTGTATTACCAATATAATGATGATAGTGCTGACGTATGTATACCAGTATCCGTGCACTTGAACATTGTTTGTGTGTTGACAATGAAATCACTTACAAGTACAACTATATGTCGGTTATCGTACAATAACCCTGCTATATGTCACCAGTTGAAGGCCATCGCTACAGTCTACACATCCATGTATAAATAAATCTGCACAGCAGGTAAACGGACCAATACCACAGACATTTATATATGTCGATAGTTGCGAACAGTAACTCTTGCAATCTACTCCCGTACCGTCCGTAGCCAGATCTACGGACGGTACAGGAGTAGAATACAAGAGTGTTCTACTATGTCGAGTTTACATTTATCTGTCCGGATTTTGCATCGTTTGAAAATTGTTACAAAATTCAGAGCTCGTGCGGATTTCAATTGATTCGTCAATTTTCGGTATATCATTTACGGAAAATAAATCGTAAACTGACCGAAATAAAAATTGGCGAAATACGGCAATACATTGATGAAAACATCTACATGTCTTCCGGTGGCTATGACGATCCGTATGGACATGTTGGTCTCTTCGCTTCTACGCCGTGTGTATACGAAACTAAGAGTTTCTACTATATACCTGCTAATTGTCATTATATGCCTATACGTCGCCTAGAATTGTTCTCCTCTCACAGATAGTCAAGGGGTGATCTAGCGTTAGTCCATGTACGTGCGTACGTGCGTGTGGACGTTAGTAAAACCATTCATTTGTTCAATAACTTATAAACCACTTCACCAATTTTGATAATAGTTGTCGCTACTTCGATATATACATTGTAAAGCAATTCTATGTGACCCGTATCATGGGTATCGGCTTCTGTACCGACCACCTCGGATATACTTGGCGCCCGCGGTATGATGATGCAATACTTGATTAATTTTGATGATGCAATACTTGATCATTTGATGATGCAATACGTAACCCTTAGAATGCTGGGAACGAAAATTGTCGTCTACTGTTGTTTTATATTGTGTATTCTTTCTCAATAAAAACATGGCTTTACAGCACGTTAGTTAGAATCATTTCCAATGGAAATGATTCTAAAGTGCTGTCAAACCATGGTCAGGGGTGGGAATTTTCAGGATATATCCTGAAATCGTGATTTGAGGTTCCTGATAACTGCAGAGAAGTACTAGATTTAACGTTTCAACATGGAAAGCACACTTTTACGCTGTTGCGGGTGTAAACATATGTTTGTTAAGTCATTTTCAGAATTTGGCACCTCTGGTGGTTTTTAATGAGAAAAACATAGAAAATAAAAAATGAGCAATGAACGTCAAAATTTAATTCAATATGGTACGAGTTCAATTGAACATTTGTATATTATGTCTATACTCGGTGTAGAAACGGAATGTCCCAAACACACCATATATTTTATCCCGATTCACCTTTCCATATGACCAATGTATTCACCGGTCGCAGATGCCGTGAGGCTCGTCTTGAACAAGTATTCAGTACAATCTCGAAAAAACTCGCATCGTGTAATCATGGTGTACATGCATATAGGTTTCTCAACTTAGGACATCTATCTGTTCGAAGAATGTTTGATATCAGTAATGTTTCAAAAATAACGCATATCAGTGCTCTGTTCTATCAAACACTTTTGCATCGGTAAATTGGTTCATTGTGGTGTAACTTTCAGAGTCAGTTTACAAAACTCACTTTTACGGTATCCGGACAGAATCCCCTCGGACAAAACACCCTCAACCTAAAAATGACTACATGGACATACCCCCTCAATCGTTTTATCAGGTTGGACAAAACACCCTCAATGTTTTTTTCAGGGTGGACAAAACACCCTCAATCGTTTTCTCAGGGTGGACGAAACCCCCTCAATTTCTGGGATTGATGGAGTTTTTAGTGGAGAAAGGGTCTATCTTCATTACATATATATATATAATGGAGATAGAACCTTTTTCCACTCAACCTTTGATTTGTTTGCCGTTTATTATAATTAGTAATAATACTAGTCATAATATACAACAAACAATGATTCATATGAAATATAAATAATCAAGTAACAGTTGTTTTATTCTCAAGCATGCATACATGTACAAAAAGTACAGAACAGCACAAGGCATATACTCATACATAATATTTTGAGCACATTTCAAAACAAGTAGTACTACTCATGTGCATTACACTTAATGAATGTGAATACACTGTCCAATTGCCACCATGAGCTCCGCCAATGTCTTTTCACCACGATTGTACTGCTCACACAGGGTCTTCATATTCTTCTTTTGCTAATTTCCAAGAAGATTAAAGTCGCGATTGAGTAGAGAAAACGATTGAGGGGGTTTCGTTGCGTCCACCCTGAGAAAACGATTGAGGGGGTTTCGTCCACCCTGAAAAAAACATTGAGGGTGTTTTGTCCAGCCTGATAAAACGATTGAGGGGGTTATGTCCATGTAGTCATTCTTGCGTTGAGGGTGTTTTGTCTGAGGGTGTTTTGTCCTACATTCCACTTTTACACATATCTAACATCGAATTTCTCGATAAGCCTTGTTAGATTATCATAGATAAGTCGTGTTTTTCTCCGTTAAATATAACCCGACTTGTCGCGGCAAGTTAAATATAGAGTTAAATAATTAAATAGGTCACATGAATGATCATCCAAGAGCAGATAGTGAAATAAATCCTGCTTTCCGTTCACAAATGAGGAAATAGTTATCGCCCCTGATCTCACCAATGACACTTAACTATATTTTATATAGAATGCAAGTTAATCCTTTCAACTCTAGACGCGGTGTTTGCAAACAGCGTATATCCGTCTCATCAGATGCTTTTTACAAGCCATTTTCTTTTCTTTTTTTAAAGCAAAAACATCCCCTTTTCATAAATGGACTAGTCTGAAAATCCCTTTGTGACGATTGGATTAGTTGGAAAATTAACATTTAAAAATTAATTCCAGCTATTTAGGGGTGAAATGGTTAAAATCAATAATTAATAAAATGAACGGTTATTGTGCAGATAAAATGTGGCTGTTCTGGAGAAATATGGGCGCATTTGTTTTGCGACCAATGCAGATCCATAATTATGTCAGCCAGTGCGCACAGCCTCTGATCAGAATCTGCACTGTTCGCCATTCCATCAAGATGAAACCCCCGACATGCTTCTAACAAGCATTATATATCGTTATCAGGCCACAGGAGTGTGCTATTTGAGTGTGTTTATCACCGAAATATTAATCGCTCATTTTAAACACTGCTGATTATTTAACAAATTACACCGTTAATCCGAAACTAACGTTATGGTTGCCAATTAAAAGCAGTTAATTAGTAACTGCCGTGCAAACTGCGATTTGTGTTTGTTTAGATGCCGACAAGACTACTCAATTAAGAGACAATTATTCACACGTCTGTATCTTCATACAGACATACGATCTATGGTAGCAGGCATGGCTTCATCTCTCAGACCACGTTCGAATGTTAGCTACAACATTCTAAATGAAGGAGATTATGTTGTGGTTGACATTCATCCGGTCTGATCATACTTTAATATGTACACTAGTAGTACAGACTGTGACAAATTATAGAGTATTGAGTCCCAGTTGTGGTAAGTTTATTTATGGTGGCCACAAGTTCGAAAACTATACGGGCCACAATTCCAAAAATAGTTACATGTAACGTAAAAGCATAATATAATTACAAATTGTAAAAGATAATTACAGGCAATGCATGAACATGAGAACTAAAACAACGGAATTGGAGTATGTTAAAACAACATAGCCACATGGCATACACAGTTTAAAACCAGCTAGAACGATATAAATGCGCCATGCAAAAATAAGAAGCGTATTCCCCGCCAGACCAGGCCCCAGCAAGGGAATAACAACTACTGTAATCTAGAACGCGAGCACGGAGACAAAAATGTGCAAAAAGTATTTAAAAATCGTAAAGAAAACTAGTTAAAATATCCCTCTTAAAATGGTGAAGGCCAGCTTCAAAGTAGGTAAACCCGCTTTCCCAAATATGTTAGGACAAGCAATTACTATAACATTTGTTTAAACAAGACATCTAAAATTTGCATATGTTAATATAATTTACACATTGATACAATTGTGGCACAATGTATGTACAAGTTGCCACAGGGCTGATCATAATGGTTAGCTTGATAACATTTTTAATGATATGTCTTTATTCGAAACGACTCTTAGATAACGTTGTTAGTTCCGCATATCAGCATCGGCTGGCAACCTGATGAAATTTTGTTGGAATGGGAATAGACGGAGAAAAGGACGTGGGTGGGGTGGCCCAACCAATGTGTAGTTGTGATGTCGTGGTGCCAGGCGGCGGGCGAGGAAACAAGACGCAAGCGCCGACGACAGCCGGGGCCTGCGGGATTTCGAAACCCGGACCTCAAGCCGCCACAGCATTGCCAGTGACCCTCGCCAGAATATCGGACGGACTAAGTATAGCCCTATGGCGGCTAGTCACCCCGAGCGTGGCTGCCGGATCCGACCGGCGTAAAGCGCAGACACGCCCCACGCCCGCCACCCGACTCCCAGGACACACACAAAGATTGAGTTAAAAGGTCTTCCTAATATAATGGGCCCCACGCTCTCAATACCCAATTCCAGATCCAGATCAGGGCGTGTAGGTTTTTAGATATTGTCTCCCATTCTGCAGTCCACCAGATACGCGGCGAGCGCCCGATATACGGAGCGTCGTGCCGCCCCCTTGGGGCACAGGATGGAGGACAATATCATTGTAGTCTGCAGTCCGACAAGCTCGCGCCTAAGTTTATCCCGCTGCAGATCGAACTCCGGACAGAGGAGAAGAAGGTGGGCGGATGTGCATATTAAATAATGTACAGTACAAGCCCTGATCAGATTGTACTGGGACACAGTATTGTATAATTTCTCCCAGGATTCCCCACTCGCGGCTGTGTAAGTAGTCAAGACTTCACAGCGAACAGTGCAAACCCTGATCAGACTCGTGTTCATGTACATTTAAACAGTGATTACAAAACAGCATAAATGTTTTGTTCATTTAGTACAGCTCATTGTGTACCTGTATGGAGCATAATGAAATATTTTTCGCAATTTTGTAATTGTCAATATTGCAGCTAGAAGTAATTTATATAATTTTCACATGTTATTCTGTGTTCAGTATAAAGCTATAAATAATTATCGGTAACGTGGTAATTATAATTTACTTTTTTTTGTCTACGTTATATATGTTGGTCAAATATGCAGTATGAAATTATCTATGCTGGTTGAAAATCTGTATATCGCTCGTTTCTCTTGATAAACTATCCTATATTGTTTTATTACGTTAAATTCAGGGCAATACTAACGGGATTTAAATATATCATATCGGTACTCCATTAAATAATATTTGTATATTTTAAATGTTATACCTCAAGATAAACATCAAGATAAACTTGATTAGATTTTACTGATATTCATGCGCAATCGAGAGAACATTAACTCTCGATTGCGCATGAATATCAGTAAAAACCAATCAAGTTTATCTTGAGGTAAATCACACTCACACATCAGCGTCCAATTTTTGGCCTGTGTACAGCCTTGTATATTGTCAGCTAAAAAAATCAATATTACGCTTCTCAAAATGAGGACAGGTTCACGGGAAAACATGCCCTGTTTGCAAATCCCACATCAAATATACCTAATAATGTTTTATTTCAACGTTAAATCCTATCGATGTTTTTAGTCATTTATCCATATATATGTTGATGAAATTGAAACATTTCAAACACCGACCAGTATTACTTAACTGATGTGTGAGGAAGTCAACATGCCAACCATGTTGGTTTTCATGTGCATGCGCTACTTGTTGTTTTGACTGGCTATAAACTGGCTGGTAAACAAAAGGAACTTACAACTTTTGGAAGTCAAATTGACTTGCTTGATATACTTATGTGTCATGTTACTGGAAAAATGGGGCTTATGGTATTTGTGACTATTGTAGATCCTGATCAAATAGCACGATCTTGTAGTCTAATAACGCTTGTTAGAAGTCCCGTTTCTCCAGTATATACATGTATTATAAAAATATACGCACAGTTTTATTGTTGGTATAAAGTGTCTATCAGTTGATAGCTATTTTGATAAAAATTGTGAGAACAAAATTAAAATACAAATATATATTCTCAGTCGAGGTTTGAGACCTGTTCGAGAGATCGATTTTCAACTGTACTTAATATAAGTTCATCTTTATTTGATATGGTTAGAAATAATTAACGTAATTCCCTCGTTACGTCCATGGGAATTATACATCTTGGTCAGACTACGTTAGTTTACAAATGTACTAACGCTGAGCTGGCCTATATTGCTCTGTTTTATTACCAGATTTGTGCGTATTAAGACCCTAATAAAAAGTGTTTCTCTTAAATTTGCAGTACGGCAAACATATTCTACTGATTTGTAATTTCAGCATAGACTTTGTCACATTTGATTATCTTTGACACAATTTCAACTTGCAATACTTAATATAATTTCATCTTTATTTGATATGGTTATAAATAATTAACGTAATTCCCTTTTTACATACACGGGAATCATAAATCTTGGATCAGACTACGTTAGTTTACAAACTATGATTACGTACGCTGGTTTTAACTATTTGTATCGTTGCAATGTTTTCTCTTGATTTCACGGCAAAAATTAACGAGATTTCCACCGATTATCGAAACTAGTATTGGTGAAAGTGTCACAAATTATAAAATTGTCAATAAATGGAAATGTGTTGTTTTTATTTCCAGGGAATTAAGCAGAATCATCGCGAATTATTTACTGCAAACTAAACTAAACCTCATTCAATTGTATTTGTACCACCAGGGTAGACCCCGTTCAGAATGTGCGGATGCGCAGCTTGATCTGGGTATACACTGGTTTCAATCGCTGTTTTGCATTAGGCTACATGTATATTGCCCGAAATATTAAGTTAAAACAAGTTCGCCAGTCTGAGAATATATATAACGAGTACATCGGTCAACTATAATTATTTACGCGATTTAACGATTATTACTGCAAACTAAGCTTCCTTGAACTTTATTTGTACAACCAGGGTAGAATTATTTTCTGCAAGTTAAACAGAATTTGTACTTTCAGCATAGACTTTGTCTTATTTGATTATCTCTGACATAATTTCAACTTGCAATACTTAATATAATTTAATCTTTATTTGATATGGTTAGAAATAATATCACAGTGGTCAATGGTAGAATCGCCACACTACATGTACATGGATTATCGATTTACATATCGATACAATTACGTACATCACGTGACACCTGTAGATTTCCGAGAGATTACGGAAAAAGCAGATATCACGGAAATTGCCGACTGACCATCACGTATTTTTCAGCTGAAATTGACCATGTGCTCACTATGGATTTTGTCCAGGTACGATGGCCGCGAAAGTTGGATATGGTCTGATAAGGATCTGCACTGTTCGCCATTCCATCAATGAAACCCCCGACATGCTTCTAACAAGCATTATATATCGTTATCAGGCCACAGGAGTGTGCTATTTGATCAGGAGCTACACTGGTCACAAATCCCATAAGCCCCATTTTGCTCCAGTTACAGCCACCACAGGTTATAAAGTAATGACTTACATACTTTATGGGCGGTAAAACCTGAAGTCTGTGTTGAAGTCTAGGTATAAAATGGCATCAATAATTTACGGAGATCTTTGAAAACGAAAAACCTTAAATGCACTGGGTCTCGAATAGAAAGTGATGAAACAGAATAGGAAAACATCATTCAATTGTAGATTCGTATCGTATTCTGAACCTGCGTGTACATACATGTATAAGTCGCCTGTAAAAAAAGGGGGACTGGTCAAAAAAATATATAATGTTGAAAAATAACTTATTTACAGTAATATAAACATGTTTTTCAGTCAATCAATGGCTACCAAATAATTGTATTTAAAATAATTACACTAGCGTCTATAATGGGAACTTCTTTCTAAGTCTGGCATAGTATTATTATTTCACAACAACAAAATAAATAAGTTTCACAATGTTTCCCTACTGTGACATGTGTAGCGAAAATTCCAATTATTTAATATGTTTAATATGTATTATCCAGAACATAGAATGTGGGGTTAATCATTGAATGAAGATACATACCTATACCAAACAAAACTCCACACACTAATGAGAAGCCTTCTATGACTTCCCTGAATTATTGATGCACGTGCCATAATTAATATGGACCGAACTGTGCAAATAGCCCTTAGTAGAAGTTATTCAATCTGTTTCGAATTTTGCCGAAATCTATGAAGACCAAACATCATTATTATGTTGAATGTTGGTCAAATACAGAGTAAATGAAAAAAGTAAAAGTTCTCATATTGCCTGAAATTGTGACATACTCTCAGTATTTGTATACTTAAAACATCGGCTAGTATATCACATTTTCAATATAAGTAAAAAGATATAAAGATGTATTTTCCAGATTCTGGCTCACGTGAAATAAAATATTCACTTACAGCTGTTACTAATACCGTACTTATTGACTCATTTGTTGGTCACTAGAAGTATAATGTTGGTGTCGTTGTACATAATACAGTTACCTTCCAAAAGTATATCACCGTTTTTCATGGGTGAGGATTTGACCGTTGTTAGGTCACCGGGCGAGAAACATGACGCGGGACGTGAACCCCATAGTGACTTACATACCACCGTGTGACAATTACCCAGCGTGTGTACGCTTAACTGACTGTCGTTTTGTTCCGGTTAGTCGCATGAAGTTGCGCATGAAGTTGGAATAAGCGTATCCACAACAGCATAACACCATTGCTTGTGGATGATGATCGAATTTTATCCCGTCAACACAGTGCGTATGTGCCGTGAAACACGGTGCCGTGAAACATTTTTGATATCCTGTCAATATGACCTAATCACAGCGTATGAATATGTGCGGTGGCTGGGATTATTTTTTTGCATTTTAAAGCCATTAGTAGGTGTTGACGGGATAAATAGAATAGTAGGTTAGTGCTGTGAATGGGAAAAATATCTGGCGCGGGACGGAAACGGGATGTGCTCGGCAAAGCCTCGCCCATCCCGTTTCCTGAGCCTTGCCAGATATTTTTTTCCCATTCACGGCACTATCCTACTATTCTCTATATTGGTATCCAGTATCAAATATCGAGCTCAGCTTATCTCTATATATTTCAGGTGTATCTACCATCTCGCAATCATCCCATTGACGTTTTCAAAGATTATATTGATAGATTGCATGATGTAACATGTCAATATGCAGACAAAGGTGCTGTAATACTCATGGGTGACTTCAATGCACACATTAACGGTAGATCATTTGTTAAATATATGGACAATAGGGGCATGTACTTTGATAAATTCTTGAATAGCAATAATCTTGTGTCAGTAAATGCAACGGATATTTGTAAGGGTGCTGACGCAACATTTGTGTCATGATGGCAGATTTAGGTCAATAATAGACCATATGGTAATCGACTGTGAACAGGCAGACACAGTAATCCAATGTAAAATCGTGGATGACGACGATGTTTTAGCTGTTTCGCGACACATACCAATTATTTGTGAAATGAATATCCCGTACATAAATTCAACACTTGGTGAAGCCGTTGCTCGCACCAATTGGAGGAAAGCACAGTCGGAGCATCATCTTCGCTACCAAAGACAGTTAAGTGACAGGTTAGATGTACTTCAAGAAAGTGACGTGTTCAACGTGCATAGGTCCGTCTCGCGGCAGGACATTGATGCTATGTATGAGACAGTTGTATCAACGCTCAACCAGTGTAGTAACTCCTGTATTCCAAAATCATCGTTTAAACATTACTTAAAACCATACTGGAATAGTGACCGAGAACAACTGCACAGGCGGCAATCCGAAATGCGGATTACATGGATTCAGCAGGGTCGTCCACGTGACTGTAACAATATATTCTATAAAGACTATAAGGAGGCAAAACGTAAATTTCGAAACTACCATAGGCAGTGTACGAGTTCCTACATACAACAACAGGATAAAGATATCGATCAAGCAGCTGAAATTAATAGTGACGACTTCTGGCGGTTGTATAATAACAGAAGAAATAGAAGCTGTGCTGCCGCCGGCGCGGAAATTAATTTTCAAGGAACGATAATCAGAGATACGGAAAAAAATTGCAAACTGTTGGGGACAATATTTTGAGAACCTGTATTCACCAAAAACAGACCCTAGTTACATGGACCATCATAAAGAATTCATTGATCGTGAAATGCAAACTATATACAATCAGATGTTGAACTCGTCTCATAATTCACAATCAGTAGAACCATTCACCGATGATGACGTGTACTCGGCTATTAAGAAGCAAGATAAACCCGGAAAGGCAAGTGGATGCGATAAAATATGTTATGAACATTTGATACACGGAGGACATACTCTGCATACTATACTAGCAACGTTTTTCACGGCTGTGTTTCGCATTGGACATATTCCTGTTGAGATGAAGAAGGGGGTTATCATTACTCTTCATAAAGGCGGCAAGAAACGGAAAGATGACCCGAATAACTACCGCGCGATTACATTATCATCCGTCCTGTTAAAGATCTATGAAAGACTTATATTAGATAGACTCCCATTACACGTAGTAACACCGGCGCGTCTCCCAGGAGGATTCCAGAAGGGCTGCAGCTGCCAGATGACGTCATTTCTACTACAAGAAAGTATCTACTACGCTAAAGAAAATTCTAGTAAATTGTACGTGTGTTTTTTGGATGCGCAAAAGGCATTTGACACTGTGTGGCATAACGGATTATTCTATAAACTGGCTGAGGCTGGAGTTAGTGATATACTGCTGAAATCATTTATAAGCATGTACGACAACATGTCCAGCCAGGTTTTGCACATAGGACACGTGTCAAAATGGTTTAAAATGTTACAGGGAACGAAACAGGGTGGGGTTAGCTCCCCGTTCATGTATCTGTCCTATATTAACGAATTGATGCAGGAATTGGTATCATCGGCAGATGGATTAATTTTATACGATGAACAATGTTGCAGTCCCACTGTTGCCGATGATATGGTTCTTGTATCTTTCTCAAGAAATGGTTTGTTAAATATGATGGATATATGCAACCGATATTCCCAGAAATGGAGGTACAAGTATAATGCTTCTAAATGCAACGTCATTGTGTTTAATGATTGTAAAACAGACTATAGTGCCAGTAACCGGACTTGGAACATTGGAGGAGAAACTGTACACGAATGTGAACAATACATGCATCTAGGGATAGTCTGTCACAACTATATGAGCCTCGAAGTAAATGCGAATAATGCCTGCAATAAAATTAGAGGTACTTTTTTTGGACTCATCAATAGCGGAATCAACACATTTGGTTTTCACCCACTCACGTCAAAACGCATATATGAATCGGTTGTATTACCCAGAGCCCTATATGGGTGTGAGCTTTGGAATAACTTGGTGCCAAAAGATATTGTTAAGATGGAGCGAGCACATCGGTTCTGCATTAAGTACATGCAAAGTATACCGCGACTAACTAAAACGGACATAGCGCTGAACGCAATTGGGTGCCTGCCAGTGGAATCAATAATAGACAGATCAAAACTACGATTTTTCGGACAACTGACAATAACAAGACAATAAGCCAACAAGAGTTATCTTTCTTAACAGGTTAACTGCATATATGATCAGCCCTATTAACACACAGGGCTTTGTACCTGATCTATATCGTATTTTACGGAAATATTCATTGGATTACGTTTTAGGGGAATTCTTAAGCAGTGGTATATTTATGCGAAAACTCGAATGGAAAACTCTTATGAATAGAGCAATATTGGACTACGAAAATCACCAGGTAGAATCCCGATTAGGTACTAATACACCAATGTTACAACTGCTGGTGATTTCGCAACCGGTCGCGCCGTGTGCCCTCTGGACATTCTGTGTACACAATACCAACAGACGAAACCAGTGTAGGTCGGCAGTGATATTAATGTGTAGAATGTTCTCCGAACGTTATACACAGTACTGCCCCAAATGTTGCGTCAGCACAGAAAGTAAAGTGTTTCATTGCATTTACGATTGTAGGTATTCCGACAAGCCCAGGACAATATTTTTGCGTCAGCTCATTCAAACATGTGGCTATGAATTGTTCACATCTTTCATTGCACTTCCACCAGAGCAACAAACACATACTCTATTTGGTTATGAAAATGAACTGCTGAATATGCAAGTTGACACTATGTTGAATGTCTCCGCATGTTTTGTACACACGATTAGACTTATGTATAATCTGTAGGGTTGTAGGTACCTTAATGAACAGAGCATGTAACTTATGACAACAATGGGGCGCTGTATTCTGGGAACCTATGTGGCTTCATACGTTTCCTGAATGCGCCCAGATACTTTTCACTTTGGTAACAGGTCACGTTTGGCATACTCGATAAAGTTGAGACAAAAGATGCTCTGAGAGACAGAATTATTCGTCGGATGTGGCTTAACCCCTTCGCCGCCAAATACTCGCCGTTGTTGATTCTATTTTCGACCATTCCAGTCGCATTCATGAATCGGTGTGGATCAAACAACCTTAAAGTACTAGTGGCAAACACTGCAGATCATGATTAGACAGCTCATTACGAGCTGGCTCGTCTGGATCTGTAGTGTTTGTTAACATTGATTTATGGCCTGTGGCGCTGAAAGGGTTACGTCGTACCTATACATGTAATGTAGTATCTAAATACCGTAATTAGACTTGTATCAGAGATTTACAATGTGCAATCTGTAATGCTGTTGTATATACTTATTATAATGTGACGTGTCAAGAGTAAAGTGGGAGCTGCGCTCTGGTTCTGAATGCTGCTACGTATTTAGGTCGGTATATATGAAGAATATTATCCAAGCAAAACAAAACAAACGCAGGTTCTGGTCAGTGTGCGTGGCTCCGCAGACTGGTCTGGTCCTGAGTTTGTCGAACACGGCGCTCAGTCAGCACTTTTTCTCATGATGCAATTTCCTTCACAATGCTTGCTTTATTTTTGTTCACCTCATGAATTTCATGCACATTATTTATTATTTGCGCTCTCCTATTGGAGGAAATAAAGATATTATTATTATTATTATTATCACGTTATCATGTTATGTAGATGGCAGAAATATGCCACCATATGTTTCACACATCTCTACCGAAAACATATCCTTATTGTGCTCAGACAGCAGTTTGGTCTAACATCGATCTTTATAAACAGATAGCAATATAATAAATAAATATGTACATACCTGCGTGCTCGCTCTCTAGTTCAAATTGATTATAAATTATACAATATATAAATTAGAACATGTTTCCATGTTCAACAGACATCTCGAAATTCAGCATTAAATGCAATTAACCAATCAAAAGCGACGTCTCAAAATATAGTTTGTGAAAATGTAATTCATTGGTTTAACGTAGCGGCACCATAGCAGCAGACGACGTCACACGACGTTAAATGACGTTATACATAGCAACGGTATCAGTATTCCGCTAATATAATACACTTTGAAATATGTTCATGAAACTTCCCACATGCATAGGCCATCACCCAAAGGTGTGTCGCGCGCAAGAATGACAACTCTTGCCTTACTACTTTTCGAGGTATCTCGCTTTGTTTTGTATATATCTAGCGTGCGTGTGTGCGTGCGTGCGTCCGTGTGTGTGTGTGTGCGTTCGCAGATCGATTTCCAGTCAGTCCAAAACTTGAGTACTCTTTGGAACATTTTAATGATATTTCACACTTGCATAAACCATGACCCCAAGGTGCGTCTCGTCTCATGCAAGAATGACAAGATCTATGTACACTGGTCACAAAAGCCAGAATAAGCCCCATGTTTTTTTTTGTATTTCAATTTTTTTTTATTCTCTTTGTTACATATAATACATACATGTGCATACACAATTTTACAATTTATGTGTACAAAATGATTGAACAATTGAACATTTTTTTTGTCTTAGTATATGTGACATGTAACAACGAGTTTTTATATGATAATGTGTATGGGTGTTGTGGGTATACATGGGTGCGGGGGTTTGGGTCTTGGTTAATGCAACAAAAAAAGAGAGAACGTTTTTGGCATTACTAGTATATATATATATGTGTGGGTACTTTGGTATACGTTTTGTTAGTTGAAGTGGAAAATCATTCCATTTTGTATTAAATTGCAACAGTTTATCTTTCATTGTCGCAATTGTCTCTTCAATTAAGATTGTTTTCTGTAGATACATGTTGAATGAGTTTAGTGTTGGCAGTGTTGAGCAACATTTACATTTGAATATAAATATTTTGCTAGAAGGATAATGAAATTAATTAGAACCGACCTTTGTTTAGATACTACGTTAATATTACAAAATGATATGTGTTCGTAATTTAGATGTGCATTGTAATTTAGTTTCGATTTCAATAATTCATATATTTCCGACCAAAATGTTTGGATAGTTTGACATTCCCAAAACATATGTTTATTTGAATCTACGTTCATATTACAAAATTCACACAAGTTTGATGGTTTCAAGTTACATACAAATAGGAAGGAGTTATTTGGTATTATTCTCATTAGGTATTTGTACTGGAATGCTCTTAGTTTTGTGCTTATAGTATTTTTGATAGGTGAGATAAATATTTTCTTCCATTTAATATTTTGAATATTTAATTCATTTTCCCATTTGACAGTGTGTTTTAATATAGTTAATCGCATTGTATCGATTTGTATGTCATATAACATCTTATTGGCCATTTTATTTTTTTGAAAGTTTCGAAATTAGATATTCAGGTGTGCCAGTGTCAATATTTTCTGTTTTAAGTGTTTCTTTCCATGCATCTTTGATATTACCTATTAATGTATAGTACTTTAGGAAATCTCCATTGCTTAAATTGTACAAATTCTTTAGTTCATGAAATGTATAGAAGTTTTTTGTTCTATAATCGTAAATATTTTTTATAAACATTATACCTTTATCGTGCCAATCTTTATAAAATAATGTATTGCTTTGTTTGATGTTGGTATTATGCCATAATATTTCATTTGATATGACAGGGTGTATATGTTTAAAGTTAATTTTACTCCACGATGTAATAATCTCACCCAAAAATGTATACCTTTTTATTATCTGTTTTGCATCAACTTGATTAAAATTACACTTGAACAGTAAATCACCACCATACTTGTTCAATTCATTGTTATAAGCTGTTTTCCATTGATTCTGTGATCCCTTTAATCTTTTATCCAAGATGCTTTTAATGAATGCAAAAAAGCTTGAATATTTATCATTTTTAATCCACAATTTTCGTAGTTTTGAATAATTGTTTTTCTACATATTTTATCAGGTTTTCCATCCCAAAGAAAGTCAAACATATATTTATTTATCTCTTTAATGATTTCATCAGACGGATTTTCTAGTACTGTCAGCGGATATACCAGTTTAGGGAATGCAAATGTTTTTAATACTGCTATTTTTCCTATTAGTGTTAGGTTCCATTTTTTCCAACTATTTAGGCAGTTCTGGAATGACTTAATTTTGGGTGTTAGATTTAGTAGTTGCAGTTTTGTTTTATCGTTTGTAAAAGTTATTCCTAGAGTTGAGGCTTGTTCATTTAGACCATGTATATAAGTTATTGTTGCACCATTTATTTGTGTTATATCTAGTTGTTCCCAATTTTAAAATATACATTTTCCTTTGTTTAATTTTAACCCAGATATATTTGCAAATTGTTCTAGAGTTCTAACAAGTTCTTTGAACGATTGTTCGGTGCCATCAAGTGTAAAGCTTGCATCATCTGCAAAAAGTGTTTGTTTTATTTCCTCCCCACCAAGAGTTTGACCTTTAATGTTTGTGTTACTGTTAATTTTACGTGACAATAGTTCTATGCATAGTATGAAAATATATGCTGATAATGGACAGCCTTGTCTGACGCCCTTTTTAACGTTAAAGAAATTGGATAGATGACCGTTATTTGTGATACAACTTTAGCGTCTTTGTAAAATAGAGTTATCCATTGAATTAGTGAGTTGCCAAAATTGAGATGCTGTAGACATTTAATTATAAATTTATGGCTTAGACTATCGAAAGCTTTTTGAAAGTCTGCAAACAATATCATTCCTGTTTTATTGTTTTCATTTGTGTCTTCAATTATTTCCATAAGGGTTCGTACATTTTCTCCAATATATCTTCCTTTAATGAACCCTGTCTGGTTAACATTTATTAGGGTGTTTAATACTTTCTTGATTCTGTTAGCTATTACTTTTGTTGCAATTTTATAGTCCACGTTTAAAAGTGATATTGGTCTCCAGTTTTCAATAAAGAGCGTATTTTTATCTTTTTTTGGTAGTAGAGTAATTATGCCTTGTTTTTGAAGTTCCGTTAGAGTTCCATTTTCATATGAGTAATTTATCGACTTTATAATAATCCTTTATGTCACTCCAGTAAAGTTTATAAAAATTCTGCTGTTAAACCATCGGATCCAGGACTTTTCATGTTTTTCATTTCCTTTAAGGCTAATTGACATTCGTATTCATTTTATTATACCATCACATGATTGTTTTTCAGCATCATTTAGTTTATGTTCTGTCGTGTTTAAGAAACTGTTATCGTCATTATCTAAATTTAAGTCCTCGCTATATAACCCTTCGTAATAATCTTTAACATGATTCAAAATATTTGCATGGTCTGTTTCGATGTTATTCTGTATGTTTAGCTGTTTAATTGTTCGTTCTTCTGATCTTTTTTTCTCCATGTTCGAGAAATATTTTGTATTTTTTTCAGCACCTTCCACCCATTCAGCTTTTGATCTTAAAAGTATTCCCTTTGTTTTTTCTTCAGTTATGTTATCAAGTTTACTTTTCTCCATATTAAGTTTGTCTGCTACATCTTGATTGGTTGGGTTTTCATTTATTTGTCTTTCCAATTGTTGAATTTCTTTTTCTATTTTAGTTTCTTCCTCTCTTTGTTTCTTTTTCAATGTACTTGAGTATTTAATTGCTTCATTTCGTACTGAACCTTTTATTAGTTCCCACATAGTGTTTGGGTTACATCCATTATTGATGGTAGCAGTTTCGTGTATTGTATCTTTTATCTTTTGTTTAAATTCTGTGTGTAGTAGTAAAACTATTATTTAATTTAAAATAGCCGGTTCCTCTAACCGTTTCGCATACATTCAGAGTTAAAGTAATTGCCGAATGATCTGAAAGAAATCCGGGAATTATGTCACATTCGGTGACCATATTTAGCATATTAGCTGTTATAAGAAAATAGTCTAGTCTGCAAAATATAGGTGGTTTGTGATTAGAATGCCACGTGAAACGTTTTTTGTCCGGATGCCTGACTCTGAATATATCATATAATTCATTGATGTTGATAATATCGTTTATTTTTTCCGAACATTTTTTATATCTATCTGTATTTCCATTTAGTTTATCGGTTTCAACATTTAATACATTGTTGAAATCCCCTCCTAAAACCATACTTTCACTATTATTCTCTAAAATTAATTGTTCTATTCTTGAAAAAAAAGTTACGTCATCTTCATTTGGTCCATATATATTTAATAGTACTATTGTTGTATCGACTACTTTAATTTTTAATAGCTGTAGGCGTCCCTGTATTATTTCTGTATGTTCGAGTATTTCGTATGTCGATGTTAGATTCAGTAGAATACCAATACCTTTGCTATTGGAGCTGTTTCCACTTAGGAAAATGTCTTGACCCCATTGTTTCTTCCACATTTCCTTGTTTTCTTGTGTACAGTGAAGTTCTTGGAGGAAACATATTGAGAATTTCTTTTTTTTTAGCCAACTGAATACTTTTTTACGTTTAGTTTGATGTCCAAGCCCATTAACATTAAGACTACATAGTTTTATTTGAGTATCCATAATTTGTTGTTATTTGAGGACATAATCTTTAATTCAAAACTGCTTGTAATAATTAGTTTATTTGTACGACTGACCCAAATATTATGAGTTAAGCGTGATATACTTTTGTATTGCCATGTTTGTACCATTCGTAAGTAAAAAAGGGGGATGGGGAAGAGGGGCAAAGACTGAGTATGAGGTTTTTGTTTGTTGTGCATATTCGGTTGGGAGAGGTTTTTTGTCGTGTGTTGTTACGCTACAGTGGTATGTGTCTACTACGGATGAGTGTCTTGGTCTAACTATGATGATATGTGTGAATATACGACAGTGTCTTGATTTTACAGTAAATGAGTTTTACATCATATGTGTCTAAATATGATAGAATATGTAGCAGTAGCAGTATTCACTAATTTGGTATATGTGTTTTGGTTACAAGACATGCATTGTTGGGATTATGAATTTCTGCATGGAATGGGCCTCCAGTTGAGAAAATGATTCAATTGCGAGTTTTGGAGACATAATTTCTGCCGAGTATGCATATACTTTACTTGTTTTGCGGTTGCTACTGGTGCTTGTTTAGATAGTTAAAAGTTGACGAACAGCGCAGTCCCCGATCAGACTGCGCGAGTGTACAGTCAGATCTCGGCCTACAGTGTTATCATGTGTGGTAAGGTCCATTTTCCCAACAGGGGACTTCACTAATATAAAATGAGATAATGTTAATTTAGACAGTTATAAATGTTGAACAGTGCGATCCCCGATCAGACTGCGCGAGTGCACGGTCTGATCCCGGCCAACACCGTTAGCATATGTCGTAAGGTCCATTTTTCCAACAGGGGACTTCATTATTATACAGTAGATACAGTTAATTTAAACTAGTTGAAATTGGCGAACAGCGTAGACCCGATCAGACTGCGCGAGTGCACAGTCCGGTCGGTCTACACTGTTATTTTATGCCGTAAGGTCAATTTTTCCAACACGGGACATCATTATTATACAGTAGAGAAAGTTAGTTGAAATAATTGAAATCGGCGAACAGCGCAGACCCTGATCAGACTGCGCGAGTGCACAGTCTGATCTCGGCCAACATTGTTATCATGTGTCTTAATGTCCATTTTTCCAATAGGGGGCTTCACCTTTGTACAGTGAGATAATGTTAATCTAAATTGTTACAAATGGCGAACTGCGCAGTCTCCTATCAGACTGCGCGGATGTAGATTAGTTAAAGGTGGCGAACAGTGCAGTCTCTGATACTATGAGAAGGAAAAACATTTTTTGGAGTTTGGGAGACCACTTTCTACAATATCCTCACAGAGTATGCATATTTAAACTGTGCTTGTTTTGCGGTTGCTACCAGTATTAATTTAGCTACTATAACGTCAAGTAGTGTAGTCTCCAATCGGACTACGCTAATGCAGAATCCGATCTGAGGCTATACTTTAATATATAATAATGATACAAATACAATGTTCTTTACTACAACAAGTGCACATGTAACAAAATAACGCAATATGGTCAGTATTGTTCCTACATGTGTATAGACTTTCCGCCGACAGCAAAAAGGACAACAACGCCACACACACCCGACATTACCGCACTTGCATTCAGTATAGCACCAGATCAGCTTACACATATTGTGAAATCTGATCAAGTGATACACTGTTTGCTTTATAATTACCAACTCCTCACTACTTACACCCGATAATGAATACGATAGTACATTTGCTTAGGGTATATGTTGGGCTGTGGTGAAATAAGACGTATTGCTTCCTGTCGGCGGTCAGTGGCTAGTCTATATAGGCATATCGAGTGGTAACCGGCAATTATTAGAAATACTGTTCTAGTGGTGTCTGCGACCAGCATAATCTCAGATCAACCGTATGAGCGTCTGAATGGTTGATCAGGTTTTACGATGATAGCTGTTAGTCGATCTACGCACATATTATTACGGGCTTTTTAAATTCACTTTGTTTTAGATTCGCAACTGGTAGATTAGTTTGCATACTTCTTACAGAAACAAATACATACTAATCTTGCAGATCGCTGTCTTTCAAATTAAAATGAATATAAAACAATGTTTTATTATACATTACACGATTCTCACTAGTTACTTGATAACTAATGTCTCTAAGTCTTTGAACAAAGAAAATAAAGACCGTAGTTACGCAGTACATGTTACGGGATTACAACTCTATTTGATTCTGTATCGTCAATGTGTTTACTATCAAATAAGTATCTGTATTTATTACTATAATTCTAATTTGGAAAACATGTAATGTGATTTGGGGCGTCTTTGAGAAAGCTTGTCGTGTCGAAATCGAAATGTCGACAAGCATATCTTGTACGCCTGTGATCTATATCACTGTGCTTACTTCTTTTGTACAATAATGCTCACGCAAATAAAACATATACAATGTGTGTATCAGCATACCTGTATACAAACTATTTGTATAAGTATGGTGCGCTTTTTATGTCAGCATTTAATACTTTCACAATTTAGTCGCAGGTTAAACTGTAAAATCTACATGTACCGCATTAATGGCATCAATCAAAGCATGTTTCGTGAATTTGGTATGTTTACACCAATATGTACATGCAGCTAGTTCACGAACATTTTAGACATACAACATGCTAAACTACTATTTTTGTCGTTATTCTTTTGTGATTGATTTTGTCGTACAATTATGTATGATTTTTAAAATTGCTTTCTATTTATGCCATATCTGCGGTACATTGTAGTATATGTGTATTGTTTATTTTCTGTAGTACGCTATGTTTAGTATGTGTAATCCACCTTATGAGTCTGTATTGTTAAATTGTCCATTTCTAAGGGGGGGTTCTCGTCTGGAAGTATGTGCCGGAGAACCACGTGTTGGCCAAGGTAAGTCAAGCCATTGCTGATATTCAGGAAACAGTACGTTTTTATCTGATTTGTCGTCGTTGCGTATTTTATGACACCGTTCCGGGTAAATACGCTGCTGACTTCGTTAGGCATCTTCCTCTTGATCGACATAAACACCTGCTGGTTGAGCTTCGTTAGGTCTTCGTTTATGAAGATTCCTGTGCCTTTCAAGGAACGCCGGTTTCTGAGGATGTTGTCTTTAATGAGTCTCGACTGTAGGCGAACTAGCACATCTACACTTGGACCAGCGTTTCGCGTTACTCTGTGGGCTACATCGATGTCTGTTCTGCGTAGTTCTATGTCCATTTTATTTTTAAGAGTTTGTATAACCTTAT
This sequence comes from Conchocele bisecta, assembly GCA_029237695.1. Taxonomy (NCBI): domain Eukaryota; kingdom Metazoa; phylum Mollusca; class Bivalvia; order Lucinida; family Thyasiridae; genus Conchocele; species Conchocele bisecta. Next base: position 191,128,189 of record CM055265.1, on the reverse strand, counting down.
GTGTGGTTTCTTCGGCCGTTTCAGCTGCATTCTGGCATGGTATTCCGTGAATTCGTAAATTGTTAATTCTACTATATTGTTCTATGTCATTTCGGGATCTTGCCATTTTGCCGTCGATCGTCTCCAGTTGTTTATTTAGTTTTTCATTTTCCTGCCTTTGTTCTGAGACTGTTTTCTCCAGGTGTTTTACTTCTCTATTCAGCTCGTCATTCTTTTGGTCCTTATCGTATAATTTACTCTCTAAGATTTCTAACCTATTTATTACGGAGTTGAGTAACTCTTCCTTCATTTCTGCAATCATTTCACGAAATAGGCTTTTTAGAGTTCCGTCATCTTTCACTATCACGTTTTCAAGTTTCTGGTCCGATTTATCTACCTTATTAATGACGCTTGATACCTTTGAGTTGAGCTCTTTCAATTGTATTCTGATTTCTTTCATTTCTCCCTTCATGTGTTTTTCTCTTCGTTTGTGTTTGTGAAATATTCGTCAATGGTAGGTTCAGGTTTCGACATTTTCTTTGACTTTTTTTTGTTCTTTTGCTTTGTGTCTGTGGTAGTGTCTACTTTACTATTATCGAGCTCACTTGTGCTTGATTGTTCACTGCGCTTTCTCTTATCACGTTTATCTGCTCCTTCATTGTTCGCTGTTTTCTGCTCCTCTAGCATAATTGGTTATGACACGTATATGCTTCCGTAGATTTTAAATTTGGTCAGCGATTCGCCGTATTGGAAATTTAACACTATAGGCACGAGCGAGTTTGTCATACAATACTAACGGTCAGCATACCTGTATAGCTCTCGATATAGCTATAAATAGACGTCACATGAGTGTATTCCTGATATGTATTTATGGCGCCAAAGTCATTTTTCACTGATTACACAAACATATATAACAAAATTCACATACCAAATGCTTTCTCCTTCAATTCCAATTTTAATCCATTACAATTTTAACACACTTTCCTCTCCGTTTATCACTAATTATCACATATTTGTTCAGAGAAATGTAAACACAACCGGTATTGTTGTTGTTGTTGTTGGTCCATAAGAATAAGCCCCATGTTGTGTTTGGCGTATTACAGACCTTCTCAGTTGCAGTGCTCCGGTGGGATGGACCAATGGTGAGGCAATTAATCGCGCTGATACAGCGGGTGTTGAAACAACCTTCAAACAGCATTGCCGCGGGGTATGCAGTCACTGACCCTCCAGTGACCCTCCACTGACCCTCCATTAGAGTGACTAATTTCCCCGCTGCTGGCCTCTCATACCCGGGATTTGAATTTCCTTAATTTGACCCCGTATATAGCTTTGTTTTGTTGTAAATGGACGACGGCCCACAATAATTACCTTATTACATTTTGGCCAGCATAGCATCAGGTCCATCTACGCTTCTGACAGCTCTGATAAGTGTCTACTCTGTTACCCGCTTGGTCGCTGATTTAGCATTGCATATAACTATTATCGGGATATAAATGTACATGTATACAGACTGGTCTTGAACAACAGCTGTTGTAATGTCCATTTGTTCACCCACTGTCGCATTTCCGTATGTATTTTGTAACTATGTCAGTCTTATATTTATACAGTACAGCTAGGGTCCCATATATTTATATCAGCGCTTTAGTAAACTCGAGTTCTGGGTAGTTTGTTGAACTATAGTACTATACATCATATACCCACGTAACCACAAAGTGAAATAACTGTGGTGAGCAAACCAATGGGAAGTTAATCATGCAGTGACGGCTGAAAAAAACTGGCTGTCCGGAATATAAAATCCGTGAAAGAACGGCACATAATGGTCGGATTACTGGGAAATATGTTTTATTCGATATATAAATGATAAATATACAAGCGCATCGCGAAAACAGAACCTGTTTATATCTCCTTTAATTACAGGAGTATAACCCATGTTTACAGTTATTTCAGCGTCCGATGTATATGTTACTATTTTTAGGTATCGACATTTTATTTATCTATTTTTAATATCATTAGATAGTTAATGTAAGTCGCCATTTTTGTGGACAGATTTATTCGCCGGAACTCGTGAACGTATTATGTGGCAAAAGAACGGAACATTTATAAACGGTTATAATTAATATTTTATAATACCTATTTTGATGGTAAATGTATCAAAATAAATGTATGTCTCTATGCTCCAATTTGGTATATAATATATATGTCTACGGCGGGTGTAATTAATGCACCTCACACCAGATCAAGAGTGTTATAAACCATCATCAGAGTGGGTCAGGCACACTTTCTTACTTTTTGTTTCTGGCGATACAGTTTCAGTTCTTTTAGTACTTTGATTATAATTGGGGCGTGGGGCGTAGTGGGGTGTTTTTAATGTCATATTGGCTTCCAGGATATACGAAACACATATTTCTAGCATTTATTAGCATGTGCGTGCGTGCGTATGTAAGTTTCCAGAGACATAAATCCTAACCGTAAATCCTTGATGTTTCCGAACATTTTATGACGTGTTGTAATAATTGACCTTATTTTTACATTCAATTTTTTTTAAAATCTGCCTAACAAACGGACTGATTTTGATGATATATAAAGCATCATAAACGACGAATTGCGTGTTTTATGATTGCACTAAATTTTATTTTACAAAACGTATAACTCTCATGTTCGGGGATGAAAATATTGAATTTATTTTATTATGGACTCATATACGAATACGCATGTCCACACGGAAGGTATATACAGCGATACTACAATATAATAGTGTAGTCTCGTCATCGTAATGCGCGTTATTGTTATCGTACTATTGTACTATCGTCATCGTGCCTTCGTGTTATCGTCATCGTAGTATCGTGATATTGTGCTATCGTTATAATGCTATCGTAGTATCGACCAGATAGCGATATTACGATGGCGTTAACGGAACATCATAATTGGTGTGCAGTTGTGATACATATCAGAAACAAGAGACATACATACTACAGACCCTAAATCCTTGCAGAAAGCAATAAATAATAAACTGAAGTATGATCCTTAATTGTTGTATATATGTGGTTGTAACTGTGATTTGTGGGATTTGTGTCCTGGTCCGGTGTATCTCCTGATCATGTAGCCTGATAACGATCGGATCAATATTTCTTGTTAGATGTATAAAGGGTGTTTCATTGATGGAATGGCGAACAGTACATCAGTGACCAGGCTGATTTGTTGCTACACTGGTCGCATTACACATATGCCCTATTTCTCCAGTCACAGTCACATATAACGATTCGTATCGACAAAAAATATTTCGCTTGATGTGGCAATCGAACCATACAGTGGCGCAGCATGGACACGAACTCTCGTATTTACCTTCTTGCCGTACTGTATTCTTACTGTATCAGGGGCCCGTTTCACTAACGAACTAAGCAAGTACTTTTGTCATAAGTTATAACTTAAGTCCGGAGTACGTGCTTAGTCCGTTTCACAAAACATGTTAGCAAGAACGACAATCGAAATTTACGATGGAAAACTAAGACAGGTAGCTAGCAGTCTTAAGTTATAACTTAAATATTTAAGTCGGAACTTATGAAATAAACAAAGATGGATGCCCCCATGTGAGCCGAGGTGGAGAAAACAATTCACTGACAGCAGGTAAATGTTCACTTCATACGTACTATTTTAGCAAAGTATCTGCCATATAAACCATATATGCTTACATATAGATAGCCACACCTGTGCTAGTTACCCATGTATTGCTATTTGTGATGTAGGTCATGTCGTTACCAGTATTCGTTATGCCCAGTTATCGACAACATTTACAACCACTGTAGATCCAGATGAGCCGGCTCGTAACGAACCGTCTGTATGCTGTTCATGTATGTCTGTTTATCGGTTGGTATCAGTCAGTTGGTCGGTGTCAGTTGGTCAATGTCGGTCGGTGTCTGTCGGTCTGTCAGTCGGTCTGTCAGTCGGTCGGTGTCGGTTGGTGTCGGTCAGTGTTGGTCGATCAGTCGGTATCGGTCAATCAGTCGGTGTCGGTCGATCGGTCGGTCGGTCGGTCAGTGTCGGTCTGTTGGTTTCGCACGGTCGGTGTCAGTCGGTCGGTGTTGGTCGGTCGGTGTCAGTCTGTCGGTTGGTGTCGGTCAGTCGGTGTCCGTCGGTGTATGTTTGTCAGTGTCGGTCGGTCGGTCGGTGTCGTTATGTCGGTATGTCGGTGTCGGTCAGTTGGTTTCGCACGGTCGGTGTCAGTCGGTCTGTCGGTGTCGGTCGGTCGGTGTCAGTCGGTGTTAGTCGGTGTTGGTCAGTGTCAGTCGGTGTCGGTCTGTGTCGGTCGGTCGGTCGGTCGGTCCGGGTCGGTCGGTGTCGGTCGTTTGGTTTCGGTATGTCGGTGTCAGTCAGTTGGTTTCGCACGGTCGGTGTCAGTCGGTCGGTGTCAGTCGGTCGGTCGGTGTCGGTCGGTCGGTGTCAGTCGGTGTCAGTCGGTGTCAGTCGGTGTTGGTCGGTGTTGGTCGGTGTCGGTCTGTGTCGGTCGGTCGGTTGGTCGGTCCGGGTCTGTCGGTGTCGGTCGTTTGGTGTCGGTATGTCGGTGTCAGTCAGTTGGTTTCGCACAGTCGGTGTCAGTCGGTCGGTGTCAGTCGGTCGGTCGGTGTCGGTCGGTCGGTGTCAGTCGGTGTCAGTCGGTGTTGGTCGGTGTCAGTCGGTGTCGGTCTGTGTCCGTCGGTCGGTCGGTCCGGGTCGGTGTCGGTCGGTTGGTGTCGGTATGTCGGTATGTCAGTTGATTTCGCCGGTCGGTGTCACGGTCGGTCGTCAGTCGGTCGGTGTCGGTCGGTCGGTGTCAGTCGGTGTCAGTCGGTGTTGGTCGGTGTCAGTCGGTGTCGGTGTGTGTCGGTCGGTCAGTCAGTCGGTCGGTCGGTCCGGGTCTGTCGGTGTCGGTCGGTTGGTTGTCGTCGGTCGGTGGTGGTGGTCGGTCGGTCGGTCGGTCGGTCGGTCGGCGGTCGGTCGGTCGGTCGTCGGTCGGTCGGATCGGTCGGTCGGTCGGCGGTCGGTCGGTCGGTTGGTGTCGGTCGGTCGGTTGGTGTCGGTCGGTCGGTCGGTCGGTCGGTCGGTCGGTCGGTCGGTCGGTCGGTCGGTCGGTCGGTCGGTCGGTCGGTCGGTTGGTCGGTAGTCGGTCGGTCGGTCGGTCGGTCGGTCGGTCGGTTGGTGTCGGTCGGTCGGTCGGTCGGTCGGTCGGTCGGTCGGTCGGTCGGTCGGTCGGGGTCGGTCGGTCGGTGTCGGTGTCGGTGTCGGTGTCGGTGTCAGTTGCTCGGTCGGTGTCTGTCAGTCTCTCAGTGTCGGTTTGTGTCGCCCTGCCCTGCCCTGCCCCTGCCCTGCCATGCCCTGCCTGCCCTGCCCTGCCCTGCCCTGCCCTGCCCTGCCCTGCCCTGCCCTGCCCTGCCCTGCCCTGCCCTGCCCTGCCCCTGCCCTGCCCTGCCCTGCCCTGCCCTGCCCTGCCCTGCCCTGCCCTGCCTGCCCTGCCCTGCCCTGCCCTGCCCTGCCCTGCCCTGCCCTGCCCTGCCCTGCCCTGCCCTGCCCTGCCCTGCCCTGCCCTGCCCTGCCCTGCCCTGCCCTGCCCTGCCCTGCCCTGCCTGCCCTGCCCTGCCCATGCCCTGCCCTGCCCTGCCCTGCCCTGCCCTGCCCTGCCCTGCCCATGTTTGGGATCTTAGGTGGTTGGAGGTGTCGCCTATGACAAACGAAAATAATGCAACATATTCCGTAACCGAAACCTATTGTGTCTTAAGTGGTCATTCTTTTCTTTAAAAACGATGAATATACAACCTAATGGTGTGTCATGTATGAACGTCCGTCCGTCCATCAGTCTGATTGACTATCCGACTGTTGTTTGTTCTTTCTTTACAGAACATACAAACGATGGCAGCTGCAGTTGCTATAATCCAGGCGCGCAATTTACCATGGGAACGAGTCTTTAGGACCGAACCAATCCCCTAGACTTCATGGATAACGAGGACCAAATATCGAAATGCAGGCTGTCTCGTGATTTTTTTTCTACAAATATGCAACATTGCACATGCTGACATTATACGGTCAACCCTGAGATCACACAGTCTGTCAGTGTCATTGCAAGTGTTGACTGCATTGCGATTTTACGCAACTGGTAGTACCCTGGCGGTTACTGGAGAGATATACAACATTAGCAAATCAAGTGGTTCTAGAAAGTGGAGTATAATTCTTTTGCGGACAGTGTTAGCCTGTGTTTCGTTTCTGATAAGGAGATACCTGGTTTTCAGACTAGATGGAGAAACAGTCCTGACGCATTTAACAAAAATGTCAGACCCGTCCGCTGAACGCACGTGCGCATTAATCCAGTCCTATACTGGTAAACATGTTCAGGGGCAATCCTATATGTGTGACACTGACTCACACAGTGCATGCATTTCTACATGTATCAACAAATTACCCGTGTCCAGTTCAAATAAAATATAATATGTCATCAGTAGTTGTATCAGATACATCCATATCTGACCGGGCATACCATTAATAATCGACGAGTACATGTGTTCTGCTGACTCTGAAACGTGATTTCTGAGTTAATGAGGTTAATCTAAGTAAAATTAAAAAATGGTCGAACTACAATTTTATTGGAATGTAAAAATAAAAACATTGTTAATTGCTTATTTTGTTGCTGTTTCATGTCATATGCCAGTTTATATTACAGTATAAGGTTCAACTAGTTGGCAATAAAATATCCACATGTATTCAATGGCGTCGGAATATTGAAATAAAATTTATATTCTACATGAAGATTATTTGTAAAAAAAAAAATAATTAATAATATTCAACAGTAGGCTTGCAAATCCGTTATTTTAGATGTCAAAACACATAAAGGGAAAGTAAAGTCATCATAAAAATATAAGCCCCGAGCGGGATTCGAACCCGCGCGGCACATACCAAAGCTGTAAACAATAACTAAGTTGTAACTTATGACGGACTTGTTATGACCGTCTTAAGTTTGTGTTGTGAAACCAAATAAGCAATGACTTAAGTCGGTCATAACTTTTGTCATAAGTTATAACTTAAGTTCGAACTTATGAACAAACTAAGATTTGTTAGTGAAACGGGCCCCAGATACCGATATAAGCTTGTAGCTTCTCAGGTACTTTATTTCTTGCATCATCTTATATTTATTTCTGTGTTCCTTTATTCAAGTCTCGTAATTAGTTTGGTAAGTAACACGTTGGGAAAAAATTTGCTGGCTGATCAGACCAATGCTTATTTAACCTGTTTTTAAATTAGTTCAGTGTATCTGATTGGACAAACGAATTAGGAAGGTTATTACAGGCATTCACAGCCTGTTGCTGAAGACGTTTTTACTGACTTTTATTCTCGACCTTTGTTTGAATATTTTCATATTGTGTCCTCTGGTGCGTTGTTCGTTTGCCATCTTAAGAATGTTGTCCTTGTGGAGTTTGTCTATGCCTGTTACCGGTAGTATATTTTACACTTGTAGTAGGTCGGCACGTTTTTCGTCTGTATTCTAGTGATGGTATACCCAATGTTCTTATTCGTTCTTGGTAATAATAATCTACATACCCTCTTATAGTAGTCTAGTTGCACGACTTTGTACATTTTCGATGGCAATTCTATCCTTTTTCAGGAGTTGATCAAGACCATACCGGTGTTGCATATTCCAGATTTGGGCGTACAAGGGATTTGTACAATTGGAGGAATATTTCTGTATCCAGATATGTAAAAATCCTAGCAATTTGGCCAAGATTCCTGTTGGATTTCGAAACAGATTGTGTTGTGTGATCACTAAACTTCAGTCTGTTATCAATGTGCAACCCTATATCCTTTAGTTGTTCTACATTTTCTAATTCAGTGTTGATTGTTGATTCAGTGTTGATTGTCCCATTTTTTATGTAAATTTTTCACATTCTGTCGTGGACTCCGATATGCATATGTTTGCATTGTTTGTGGTTTAGTACCATTTGCAAGTTGTCTGACCATTATTTTATATTATCAAGGTCCGACTATAGCAATCTATTTGCGGCATTTTGATCTATTCTTTTGTACAATTTCGAGACATCTACACATAATTTGATGAATACCAGGAAGACTGTGTGTCGTAAAACATTCGCTTGTGGTACTCCATTTGTTACTGGAACCCAGTCTGAGTATGAGCCTCTGACTGCCACACTTTGTTTTCTGTTGTGTAGCAAACTGGCTACCCTGGTGGTGGCGCAAAAGGTCAGCGGCTGGAATTGAAACCGCCTCACATGAGAAACATGCTCCAACTTACACAAAATATTCCCAAAACATATGCTTGAAACTGATGTAAATGATACATTAACATGCCTGTGAAGTAGATTAGTACATCCATTGACCGGATTCTATGGAATAAACCATCTGGATTATTTTCCCCTGTACTACGTTTGACTACACCGCACATGAGTGTGGTTAAAGGTTAAACCAAAACATATGCTTGAACGTGATGAAAGTGATACACTGACATGAATTTTAAGTACATTAATTAGTACATCAATTGACCGGTTTCTGGAAACAAACAGTATATATGGCATACGGTTTAACCACACCAAATCATCAGATATTCATGCGGTGTGTAGTCAAAAGTAGTACCTTAAAACAAATAAGCCAGATTTGTTATGCCATAGACACTCTTTGCTTGCAGAAACCAGTCAATTGGTGCACTAATCTACTTCACAGGCAGTTTCAATTTCAGCCGCTGACTTTTTGCGCCACCACCAGGGTGGTCACAGGAGATTGAATTTATTTAACAATACTTAAACCTATATTGTAATTAGTGAATATACAGAGCAGAATGGCTGCAGGCTATGGACAAATAGGTCCCACAACATCCATACGAAATATGAAAGTAGCAGAGAATAGCAAAATGTGTGGTCATTGGTTAGTTTATATAGGAACAATCTTTAGTAGTGGTGGACCATAACACATATGGGTTTTTTTTCTTTTACTACACCGCGCATGAATATCTGATGATTTAGTGTGGTTAAACCTTAATTCCATCTGCAATTACAGGTTAGGTCTCACGGGACAGTGCGGAGTTAGTGATACAAAATCTATACATTTCAGTACCGACCCTGCCAGTTACACCATTGTGTCTAGAAAAATAGGTTTATATGAATTTTTCTTGACTTTATGAGGCTTGACTCGGTGTATTTCTAGAGCATTTCATAATTCTACGAAACTCAATGTTTGGCGCATGCAATGCTGTCTCGTCGATATGGTTGTGCGTCCGAATTTAAGGTATTTGTTCGGGCATTTGTAGCGAACCGAAAATTTGAGATGGTTATGACCCCTCTTTGGAATCATTTTCAGATGATAGAGCAAGTCATAAGAAAGCCTCTGTGCCTACCATTGTTCATGAAAACAATTCCAACAAATTCAGTGATGTTGAAATTTCTGACCTACAATATGTGGTTATGGTACTTCTGCCGATGTCAGAAAATAGGTCTTGAATTTGTATGAATATGTATGTAGATCAATCGGTGCATGTGCCTGGTTATTCTCGTGGGATGTGGGATGGGAGTGGAATAGCGACTATGTTATTGACAATTTTGTAGAACATGATTAGACGCGCATGTGCCCGCCTGTCCTTCAACGTCCGACAACCAAGTCCAGTTACCATGGTAGTTACGCTATCATATGGGGAGTAGTTATTTGATACCCAGCGGGCCGCCCTTCGTTGTACTTGCTCGACTTTGCGGATGGTTGACTGGGTATGGGGACTTCAGACAGTCGATGCATATCTCGCTAGGGGTCTGACCATGGTTGTATATACAGTCTCCCGAATGCCTTGAAGTTTAGTCTGAATATTTCGTCTCAGGCACCCAAATGTGCTGTTGCTTTTATTGCAAATTCTAGTTATATGGTTGTTCCATGTAAGGTCCGAGCTAATATCGATACTCATGCACTTGACTTGATCCACAGACTCCATCACACCAGCGTGCATAATGTAATTGTAAATAATTGGTTTTCTAGATCGGGAAATATTTATACTTGACATTTTGCTTGGATTCAATTCCATCTCCCAGCATGTTTCCCAAATTTGGCAACAGTCTAGATCTGCTTGGATATTTTCACAATCTGAGGTGCTGTTAACAGTGAGATAGAACGCCGTGTCGTCTGCGAATAGTCGGACTTCAGACTCATTTCATCTGGAAGGTCATTAATGTATATAAGGAAAATAATTGGACCAATGACAGAGCCCTGCGGTACTACCGAGGTAACCTATACTACTGAGGATGACTCACTTAAGACGACTGTATGTGTGCGATCCAAGAGGAAAGATCTATTCCATTTGATTGGGTTGCGGTCCACTTTGGTGCAGCTTGTACAACTGTGTCAGGTGACTAACCTTATCAAAGGCCTTGATAAATTCTAGCAGAATGAGGTCTGACTGCTTGCCTTGTGATAGGTTACTGGATAGTTCCTCTATTAGTTCAAACAGATGAGTCTCGCATGATCGCTTTTCACGAAAGCCATACTGGAGGTCGTACAAGATATGGAGGCGACGATTAATGCTTCATTACCTTACATATCACACAGGTTAGGGAAATTAGCCTATAGTTGGCTGGGTTTCTACGGATTCCTTTCTTGAATATGGGGCATGTTATGACAGTAGACCAATCGGAGGGGATCTCGCCAGAGGACAATGATTTGGAAAACAGGATTTGAAGTATGGGTAAAATCTGGCATTTCATGTTTCGAAACACAAGTGGATTTATACCATCTGGGCCAGAAGCATTGTCTGGTTTAATAATGACAAGTAGATTGATGATGCCATTTACTGAAATGGATATTTCAGGCATTGTTTGGGGTATTTAATTAGGACTGAATTTATCAGAAATCTGTGACCTGCACCGGCGATCGTGCTCTATATCGGTGTATATTGAGTCTTGGCAGAGTTGACTCATGTTTAGGGGAGAGGATGAGGTAAAAAAAACAGACTGAAATTGGTTGTTCGAGATATTTTTTTCAGTGAGTATATGCCATATGAGTCTTGCTTTGTGCTTTTGATAAGGGACATTTATGGCTGTGTTCAGCATGTGCATCATCGCCATCAGTATCGCTTTCTAAACCCAAACTATCTTCAAGGTAATTTTCATAAGCCTGTTGATTTTAGCTTTAACCATGTGTATATAGTTCACAAAATGTTTCTATCATTCGAATTTCATGTCCATTTATCTTTTTGAAATAAACTATCGCGCTTCCTGATCGGTCTTTTAATCGGCTATATCAACGATGGCAAACTTTCCTTAGAACTTAAGTTTTTGATAGGGATATATTTTAAAATACTCTTCTGAATTCCATTTTTAAAAAGTGTCCTAAGAGCTTCTACTGATAGGTAATTGGTACTGCTTTTCACAATATTTTCTTTGACTACTTACCAAAACTGTCCCAGTCTGCTTTTCTGTACAAGGGTAGACATTGTAGGCTGTTTGCTGACCTTGGCCTTTACGTCGGCTTCGCGGTATGCTGCACTGGGATCCGAAATATCCACCTTGTGGGTTCACTCATCATTTGTACAAGGTGTAGTCATCTAGAAAACATGTAAAGTCCTCGTAGAGTTGTGTGCATCCACAACCTTGTTTGATATTGGGTACATGGTCCTCACCCCAGGTAAATTTGGGGAAATTCATGTCGCCCAGGAGCCACATATAGTACATTTGAGTTTACTTACCATGTCAAGAGATATTTATTTAATTTGTCAGTACTGTATGCGCCATTCTCATTTGGTCTGTAATATGCGGCCACAAACAATGGGGTGTTACCAGTCATTTCAATCTTCACCCAGAATATTGCGCAGTCAGTCTTGAAATGTCGCTATTCGGTAGCTATTGGATTTTGTTTAAAAGACTGAAGACACTCATGTCGGTATGTGGTATATAACCACTATAACCACTGAATTTGGGGAAGTATACTCACTGTCAAGGTGATTCGGGGTTAGCCAAGACTCGGTTTCTACCACTATGTCTAGGGCATGCAGTTCCAATGTTGGATAGAACTCAGCCTTTTTCTTTGCAATCGATTGGCAGTGGCAAAATAAACAATATTGGTGACACGACGAGGTCGGATTTTTCTTTCTTAGGAGTAACTGAACCTATTGTTTAATTCATGCAGAACCAGTACAGACCGGCTGCATGTCATGTACAAGTATGTCACACAGCATCCATACGAATAGTGAAAGTGACGTTTGGAGAAACTGGCCTATTTGGATGGGATTCGGGTAAATTATTTGGTGTATTTTAACCTACACAAACCATATTTTTGCATTCGGTGTCAATGTAAATTCATGATTGTTGACCTTTGGCTTTTCAATTTTGTCGAAAACTGAGAAATTACAATATGACAGCCGTCTCGTGCAACAATGTCCTGTCTATCCAGAGCACAGTAGTGTCCGGATATGTCGGAAACAAGTGTGCTGTATTTTCTTTACAGGTAAATTTCAGATCATAACCTGGGCATGCTTGTCATTTATACCAGTTACCGCACGCAACCAGTTGTCGATATACAGATTATACAGAGCATTTTGATGCCCCACCAAGCTTAGAAAATCTCAGCTCTATGAATTTGTTTTACTATTTCATCTGTCTTTTATGTTTTCTGTATCTGTGAGAGCTGAGACCCTTATTGTGTAAAATTTAGTCGCAATAACAGCCCAATTTGTCCTGGTGTTTTGTTACAACTGTGTGGTCTAAATCCCACCAATATTGAAGCTCATCGTAAATAAGATTCAATCAGATACAATACCGAAACTACCTAGCGTGGACGCCACCATTTTGCTTTGAAAGACGTCGTTAGATTTGTGACATATGGCGAGGGAATGACGTTAAAACATGACGTCATGCACGTTCAAACAATTAAGTTTAGTATGGGGTATAAATTAAATATATGATGAGTGCCGTCGATTATAAAATCGGTTTCGCCCCAACAACTTTATAGAGGCTCGCTAAAGCTGTCTAAGGCTCAACTGAATATATTTTATATTCGACGTCACTAACCATATATTTACTACATCTATATATCTTGTTCCAGATAATAAATTGCTTGGCCTACTCCCCGTCGATACGGGATTGTTGTTCCTTAAAACCCGACCCCCACACACCCTGTGACAGCCTCATATTTCATACACGCATTGCTCTAATGGTCCTCTACTGCTTTGTGACAAATCCACGTTCGTCTTTGCCTCGTTTACTATCAAAGCGATATGTGGGACATCCGTGTTCCATGAACACATTTTCTAGTTTCGCTGTAAATGTTGGCTCTGTTAAAGACCCATTGACAATTGGAAAAGAAAATACTTTCGGGAAACTTTTTTTCCACAAATTAATTCCGATAAGCATACATGATATAATTCATTCATTATTATTATTATATACATTATGTGATGTGGGGGTCGGTGTGTGTGTGCGGGGGTTGGGGGGGGGAGCATTTCAATAAAAGCACACGTCTGACAAAGAAAGCAATGTCAAATAAATACAACTCTAAGAACTTTGCCGGAGTTTCTCAATTCTATCATAACTTCTATATCGCTTTAAGGATTACTTTAATATTTCAATATATCATACTTGTACACAAATGCCACAAATCCATGCTACCCTTAATATCACCTTGACCGTCTAACCTCTAACATGCACAACTTTTTTCACACATTCATATTATTCTTTCTCATTTCTGTCATATTTTCTATATCCCTTAAATGATTACTTAACTATTTAAGCACAGCATATTTGTGGATGAATGTCACACATCCACTGCCCTTAATATGACCTTAACCTTTTGACCTTCAAACTTACTTTTTGATCTTCATAACTGTGCTTTATGAATACTTATCACTTCTGGTTAATTAACTTGCCACTGTTTCTCCAATATGCCACCGGGGGCATTCGTGTGCTGACAGGCCACATTTTCTTCTTATACAGTGGAACCTCTCTAAACCGGACACCCTGAAAATCAGGCATATGACCATTTTGAAATGTATTGGCAAACTTTGCAATCATGAACATACTGTGACGACATAGGATTCACTATTTCTGTATCTTACCATGAATACCCATGACAGTGAATAACACATACACTGTCTCACTATATTCCATAATATGAAGCATTACCGGTAGTTACCTTTCAACTTGCATCTCTATAACTGTACAATAATAATTCCATGTATTGTTTAGAATTATTATGTTTAATTCACTTAGTCTTCATCATTCCCTGTGTCGTTTGAAAGTTATGGGCGCCGCCATATTGGATTAGACCCACTCAATGGTTGGTCGTTGCCACCACAGGCATTGGTTGTACGACCAATCTCTTGGTCGAAGCGACCACTTCCGGTAAGATGTGATCACAAAACGATCAACTCGGGGAAATGATGACACAACCTAAATAGTAGGGTCATATTCCAGGATTCTGTGACCATTTTGTTCCTACCTTTTTTTTATCACTGATTTGACTACCCGAACCATTTTAGAAAAAAATGAGCTCCTATGCCCCTCCCAAAAATGGAGGCATAATCCGCTAGAGCGCAAAATCCAAGATGGCCGCCGTCCACCATCTTGAAAATCGTGAGATGCAATATCTCAGGAGTCAGATGAGCCACAAGTACGAATGAGGTGTCTTTTTTCACTAATTATATCATGGTAAACCCAATGGAATAATTGCTTTTCATCTGATCTCAAAATCCAAGATGGCCGCCATCTTCCATCTTGAAAATTATAAGATGCAATATCTCAGTTGTCAGATAAGCTACACATAGTAAGTAGACGTCTTTTATGACTGATTTCGGCCTGATAAACACACTGGAATTGTTTATTGTTTAGTTTGGATGTCATCCTGACTTCTTAATCCAAGATGGCCGCCATCCGCAATCTCGAATAATTTAGTCTCGCAAAGAAAAGCAAATGGCGTGAATTAGAAAACTTATGTGGTTGCGCAGTATATGCAATTCAGCTGATTAATGCCATTCAACTGCACCACTTTATTCCGTAAAACTCCATTAAGTTTAGCTATTATTCCGAAAACTTCAATTGGTTAAGCAAATTGAGTACATATGAAAACAAATGGCAAAAAGTCATAACATTGCGATTTTTATGGGTTTATTTGAAAAAATGATGTTATGAAATAGGCATATGCACCATAGAAATGAAACACAAGTGTTAGCTGCGTAAACAATCACAACTGACAAGAAAACACTGTTCAAATGACCAAAAGATGATTGTGCTAATGCAAATGGCGCAACTGTGGGACCTCAAATGGGTCTGATGAGGAGTATACCCAATGAGAATGATTTGTCACATGTATCACACGTGTAGAGCCTTTCGTCAGTATGTGCAAGATGAGATCAGATGTGTGTGAGAATTACTATCACAAACATGACATGTAAGCGGTGCCTCTCCAGCATGGATATGCATGTGGGCTGCTAGATACCACTTAACTAAGATGGACACGCATCACATGTAAATGACTTTGTAATGACGATGTAAATGCATAATCAACATTCCCGGTAGCTGCACGAGTCACTATCCGAGTCGGAGCTGGCAGAGTCGCCGTCATCGGTTGCACTTCCAGCATCAGTGCGCTATCCTCTTCTGGCTGAGGGTTTGGTGGCAAGGAGATAGATGAAGGGGAGTGGTGGGGGCTTGGTGGAAACGGATAGGCAGACATTTGCCGTCTACACGATGCCATCCGTGGCCAATCGGCGAAGGGTGCTTTTGGATGTCGAAGTGTGTTTGCAGATAGGTCAGATATTTTTTACGCTCCAAGTGAGGGCAGAGGCTGTCGGCATCGGGTGCGAGTCTGATGGTGCTTTTCCTTTTCTGCGCCCTCCACTTGGCAGCCCGCACTGCTCACAGTATCCTGTTTTTTGTGTCACCGTATACACACCGAATTACAAATTGCTCCAAATCGTTGATAACCGCTTGTGAAGCCGGGAGCTCATTGCCACACCCTGCTAACAGATCACGCGCCTCCTTCGAATTCTGGAGACGATCAGTGATAAGCTTCTTACTTGCTCCATAGAAGCCAGAGTTATGGTCGCATCCAGTGAGCACATGTAGCGGTATGATGTATGCGGCCATTTCCTCATCGCACAGGCATCGGGCAGTGATCAATTGGCATTTTCGTTTCACGCACAAGGTCCCAGATGTCTGCTGCGCAACATACGCAGCTTGTACATAGTTGTCCGTGTCCTCAGTGTCGAGAACAACAGCATCTGTGTAGCCGTCTGACCGAAGCAAACTGTACACGGTGAACATAGCTGTATCAGCCTCGGCCTGGTAGCATGTGAATTCTGGTACAAGCTTGCCTGTAGTGAGATTGTTTTTTTGCACAACTACCTACTACAAAGTAGATGAGCTCAATACCTGTTGCAGATGATGCAGTGTTTTCGAATGCTGTTTGCAGAAATGCCTGCATGCGTATCTTGTGGCCGGGATTACCCAGGAGAGCATGGAAGTCTTTAATTGGAGGGAATTTATCTTCTGACTTCATGTAGACATTGCAGATTTGTGTGCCTTTCTGGCGCAACATCCGTTCACTGTCTTTGATGGTGAATTTCTGATCGTTGATGCAAATGATCCGCTCTGCATGCCTGTGTCTAGTCAGAACTGAGCGCACTACCTTTTCTGCATAATCCCCACAGGCGTACTTGGTACCGTCACCCTTCACTCTGTCTTCAGTGGTTGGAGCTGCCAGGTGCCAGATGAGACCCATGTCGACAATAGACGTGTACACATCAGGTTCTGGAATTGGAGTCATAGTAAGGTCCTGGAGCTTGCTTTTTATGGACCTTCCGCATGGTTCCATTTGCGTTGAAGATAGAAAGGCATTCTCCTGTAACACGATGCTGAAATACGTCTTCTAGTTTGAGGGCACCGCTGCTTTCGAAAATTGCGAGAACAGCTACTATGGCTTTCGACTTCATTTCCTCAGTCTTTCCAGTCAGGCTTCCGCCATTTGCTTTCTTCAGTTCTTGAGTTAAAAAGTTCTGACGCATGCTACGAGGGACTCGGTCATTGAGAGACTTTGTTTTGGAATACACTCTCTCTTTCAAGAACTCGTTCACCTTGCGTGTGCCATCCTCCTTTGCAGACTTCAAGTCAGTCGCGAGCTCTTCGGTAGCCGAGATTCTTGACTATAGAGATCGAAGAGTCTGATTTTCATGATCAAATGGGTCACACTTGAACTCGTTGAGACAAGCGCTCATATCATGGACAGCTTTCTCGTCCTTCTTCATTTTGCTCGATGAGGTATCAGCATGCTTCTCTTTAGCGTGTTTCTTGCGATCAGCATGTCGATGAACGCTTGCCCTCACCCGATTGATGTTATTTACATTGCGAGTGTTCGACAGGAGTTGCTTTTCATTGTTGAGAATGGCCAGCCAACCAGACTATAGCTTGGAGCCCTTATTCATTGTTGACTCTATCCAGATCTCGAGGGTGACACAGGAATATGGCTTGCCTGTCATCGACTGTACAAAGAGACCACTCTCCATGAATGAAGCTTGGTCGGCGGGTAGTGTGTCAAGCACTGTGGTGAAATCAAGAAGATAACGACCATATCTGTCATTGTCATATACTTGCATCCAAGGAAGCATAAGCTTAAGTGAAGACTTGAACTCGGACCAGTTCCTTGTTCTTATAGCATGGATATTCTGTGTCAGAACCTGGGAGCAGTGCGGGCTGTCAAGTGGAGGGCGCAGAAGAGGAAACGCACCATCAGACTCGCACCCGATGCCGACAGCCTCTGCCCTCACTTGGAGCGTACAAACTATCTGACTTATCTGCAAACACACTTCGACGCCCAAAGGCACCCTTCGCCGATTGGCCACGGATGGCATCTTGTAGACGGCAAATGTCTGCCTATCCGTTTCACCAAGCCCCCACTCACTTCATCTATCTCCTTGCCACCAAACCATCAGCCAGAAGAGGATAGCGGCACTGATGCTGGAAGTGCAACCGATGACGGCAACTCTGCCAGCTCCGACTCGGACAGTGACTCGTGCAGCTACCGGGAATGTTGATTATGCATTTACATCGTCATTACAAAGTCATTTACATGTGATGCGTGTCCATCTTAGTTAAGTGGTATCTAGCAGCCCACATGCATATCCATACTGGAGAGGCACCGCTTACATGTCATGTTTGTGATAGTCTCACACACATCTGATCTCATCTGGCACATACTGACGAAAGGCTCTACATGTGTGATGCATGTGATAAATCATTCTCATTGGGTATACTCCTCATCAGACCCATTTGAGGTCCCACAGTTGCGCCATTTGCATCAGCGCAATCATCTTTTGGTCATTTGAACAGTGTTTTCTTGTCAGTTATGATTGTTTATGCAGCTAACACTTGTGTTTCATTTCTATGGTGCATATGCCTATTTCATAACATCATTTTTTCAAATAAACCCATAAAAATTGCAATGTTATGACTTCTCGCCATTTGCTTTCATATGTACTCAATTTGCTTAACCAATTGAAGTTTTCGGAATAATAGCTAAACTCAATTGAGTTTTACGGAATAAAGCGGTGCAGTTGAATGGCATTAATCAGCTGAATTGCATATACTGCGCACCACATAAGTTTTCTAATTCACGCCATTGGCTTTTCTTTGCACGACATAATTATTCGAGATTGCGGATGGCGGCCATCTTGGATTAAGAAGTCAGGATGACATCCAAACTAAACAATACACAATTCCTGTGTGTTTATCAAGCCGAAATCAGTCATAAAAGACGTCTACTTACTATTTGTAGCTTATCTGACTACTGAGATATTGCATCTTATAATTTTCAAGATGGCAGATGGCGGCCATCTTGGATTTTGAGATCAGATGAAAAGCAATTATTCCATTGGGCTTACCATGATATAATTAGTGAAAAAAGACACCTCATTCGTACTTGTAGCTCATCTGACTCCTGAGATATTGCATCTCACAATTTTCAAGATGGCGGACGGCGGCCATCTTGGATTTTGCGCTCTAGCGGATTATGCCTCCATTTTTGGGAGGGGCATAGGAGCTCATTTTTTTCTAAAATGGTTCGGGTAGTCAAATCAGTGATAAAAAAAAGGTAGGAACAAAATGGTCACAGAATCCTGGAATATGACCCTACTAAAATGACGTCACAACCCGTTCCTTATATATTGGTCGCTACGACCAATCGACCTCAGTTGAGTCCTTGGAGACAATCAGAAAAACCTGTAGATTTTGTTATCCTTTATTACTATTATTACCAAGAAAGTACGTAATAGTTCCAGATAGTAATACAATAACCTTACAAGCCGCTCGGCTATTGTTATATCTACGCTACCTTGGGGGAAAACGTACTCTGGTCCGTTTGCTAGGCAGCTTATGGGCTCGACGTTAACATCTGAGATAAATGATCAAGAAACTCGTTAAACATAAGATCACAGAGGTTGCCTTAGTGTCCGGTTTAGAGAGGTTTCACTGTAATTTGATCCACTATCTTGGACTGTCATCGCACATCTCCATTGTAATGTAGTTGTATTCTCTCTAGCAATTTGATTTATTTGCGCTTATGCACCTATCAATGCCTCCCACCCCCTCGCATATAGGGAGACAGCGGGAGTGATTCTGACAGGAATTTGAAAGGCCCGGGGCGACCGTCACCTGGCCGGATTTTTACGTACCAGGATATAGGGGATTTTTGATGCCTGGAACATATCCGACTCCAGGAATTTTGAAAAATTTCTGTACTCCAGGGGTGGGATTAATGAAAACAAATTGCAGTATGTCTAAATTCCCTGGGTATAGGTCATATCCGTAAGAACTTGAATTGTTCAAATTTTTATGTCCCCTATGCGATAGCAAGGAGGACATATTGCGTTGCTCTTGAGGTTCTGTACGTCCGTCCGTCCGTCCGTCCGTCCGTCCGTCCGTGTACATTTACGTTGAAAAGGTTGTAACAGTTTCTCCAACATGTAATATCTTCAATATTACGTGAAGGATTACTTCACCTTGACATTTGTCACCTTCCAAATGTCGCTGAAACACTTAGCAATTTTGTTTTGTGGCATACCCATGTTTTACAAACATAATCTCTACTTAATATTAATATTTCTTGATACGTTAGTCAGTTGTTCTACAAATTTCATCAGCAACTGCCTTACATCGATACCTAACCACACTGGGCGATTCTGGTAACCATGGCATACATTTCTCAAAATATAGGTCATGTCCGTCAAAACTTGGACATACGTCCAAATTTTGCATATCTCCTAATACATACATTAGTCGAATGTTCGTCAAATTTTATCAGTAGCATCCTTACATTGATACATAGCCTACATGGGTCTTCAAGTGATCCCGACTTAATTTTCTCTAAATATAGGTCGCGTCCGTCAAAATTGGGAGGTACATCCAAATTTTGTATATCTTGTGATACGTTAGTCGGATGTTCGCCAGATTTCATCAGTAGTGTCCTTACATTGATACCTAACCACCCTGGGTCATTCAAGTGACATTGACCTACTTTTTGTCTCATCCACAATATTGGAAAGTGAGACATAGCGGTCACAATTCCGGTGGCAGCAGCGGTGTCTTTTTTGCATGTTGTCAACATTTTGCAAAATTTAGTCTGATCATTACCAAACTGCATCAATAGCTTCCTCACATTTATAGCTAGCTATCCATCCAGTGATATTGAGTGACCTTGGCCTTCACCTTGGTGACCTCAACCTTTGTGTCAATAATTTTGAATGTACGTCCAAATGTTGAATACATATACCTCCTGATTCGTCAGTCGGATCCTTACCAAACTTCATCAATAGCTTTCTCACATCGATGGCTATCCATCCAGTGTCATTTGGGTGACCTTGACCTTTACCTTGGGGACCTTAACAATTGTGTCAATAATTTTGTACATACGTCCAAATGTTTAATTCCGCCTGATTCGTTAGTCGGATCCTTACTTCATCAATAGCTTCCTCACATTATTGATGGTTATCCACCCAGTGTCATTCGGGTGACTGTTACTATGGTGACCTTGACATTGGTGTGAACAATTTTGGACGTACATCCAAATGTTGAAGATCTCGTGATCCATTAGTCAGATCCTTACAAAGCTTCATAAATACGGTAGCTTTATTGATGGCTATCCAACCAGTGTCATTCGGGTGACCATGGTGACATTGACCTTGGTGTCAACAATTTTGGACGTACGTCCAAATGTTGAATATTTCTATACTATATAGTCGGATCATGACCAAACTTCATCAATAACTTTCTCACATTCATAGCGATATATACTGTCTGTTCCACGTTTTTCTGCCGACAAACTTTTGGCCATTAAACACATTAAATCTTAAAAATATTTAAACGTAAGTACCGTTTCAGCAATAACAAAAAAGTCACCCTCCACAAAAAAGGTGTTTGTTGAAATTCCATCAAATACTGATTTTATAGCGAACAAACTATTTTCCTATGGGAATTTAACATGGGGAAAAAGAGGTGGAAGATGTAGGGAAGGAGTCAAAAAACAAAAAAAAATGGAAATTGACTCCGAAACCTGACTAGATAGCTTGGAAATAATGTAACTAAGAAAACAAAGTTAGATTTTGAAAATCGGTTAACAAATAAAAATAAAAATAGTAAAAAAATTATATTT
This sequence comes from Conchocele bisecta, assembly GCA_029237695.1. Taxonomy (NCBI): domain Eukaryota; kingdom Metazoa; phylum Mollusca; class Bivalvia; order Lucinida; family Thyasiridae; genus Conchocele; species Conchocele bisecta. The sequence goes on along the minus strand of CM055265.1, from coordinate 191,106,571 downwards.
TTAGCCCCCATGTTCACTCCCATAGGAAAATAGTTTTTTCGCAATAAAATCAATATTTGACAGAATTTCATAAAATAAAAAAAATTGGGGAGGGTGACATTTTTGTTATTGATGGAAATGTACTTATATTTAAATATTTTTAAGATTTAATGAATTTAAAGGCCAAAATATCGTCGGCAGCAAAACGTGGAACAGTCAAGTGTGTCATTCACCTTCATGTCAATAATTTTTTACGTACATCAAAATGTTGAATATCTCTTGATCCACTAGTCAGATCATCTACAAACTTCATCGATAGCTTCTTCACATTGATGGATAATAGATCTACCAGTGTAATTCAGCTGACCTTGACCTTGGTAACATTCACTGTGGTGTCTACAATTTTGGACAGACAAATGTTGAATATTTCCGATCCGTAAGTCATATCAGTACCAAACTTCATAAATAACTTACTCACGTTGATAGCTACCTATCCAGTGTCATTCCGGTGACCTTGACCATCACCTTGGTGATTTTGACTTTTATGTCAATAATTTTGCATATACGTCCAAATGTTGATTATCTTCTGATCCGTTCGTCAGATCATTACCAAACTTCACCAATAGCTTCCTCACTTTGATGGCTATCCACCTAGTGTCATTTGTGTGGCATTGACCTTGATGACAGTGACCTACATGACATCTCAAATTTTGTAATAAAACAGAATAATTTTGCAGACCAGTAGAATTCCTGCAGAACCATTATATTTCAGAACCTACTGGTCTTGCTGGCTAGTAACTAAAATCTGTTAAATTCTAGCTCTGATAGTGTTTGGACTGTGTGTGCATGTCTCCGTGAGTCTGTCCGTGTGTACGACACATTAAGAAGTTCACTAGAGTTTCTCGGTTATGTCATAACTTCTATACCCCATGAAGGATTGCTTAAATATTTCAACACAGCATACCTGGTGACATGCCACACATCCATGCTGCCCTTAATACCACTTTGAACTTTTTCACATATTAAGAAGTTCGCTGAGTTTCTCTATTCTGTCATATCTTCTATATCCATTGAAGGATCACTATAATATTTCAATGTATCATACTTGTGCACAAATACCACACATCCATGATGTCCTTAACATGACCTTTTGACCTTCACAACTTTGAACTTTTTCTCACATTAAAATGTATTATTAACTTCTTCAATCTGCCACAGGGGGCATTCGTGTGCCGACAGGCCACAGTTTCTTGTTTATTCATACTCATAATCAGGTAGTTTGGTTGGATGAGCAAAGCTCAGCCTCAACCAATCTAACATCCTAATTTTGAGCATGAGAATTTATTATACTCTCAGAAAGTTTTATAAGCACATGCTGGTACATTGTCTTTTGTTGCAGGTGCTAGGATTTGATGTGTGTCCCATTAACTCTGTACAGCTTTCAAACCACACAGGTAAGTCTTGTAAATGTAAGTGACAGACGCCGATATCTGTCAAATTTCACACCCTGATCAGCATGCACATCCACATAGCTTTATGAGAGTGATGCTTTTCGCTGTCTGTAACACAGATAGAAAGTATAAATAATTCGCTATAGGAGAAAGCTAGCTGCTGTGGTCCACACTGGGCAAAAATACACAATAAGCTATTGTTTGTACATACTTGGATGTATTGAAGTGAGGGCTTGAAAAAAAATTCTACTCGCCCTACTTAGAAATTGCAGTGACTCTCAGATACGGGCACAAACTTGTTATCCCATCGCGTCCCGAAAATGGGATATAGGGCAAAGGCGTCTGTCTGTCCGTCCGTCAGCCTGTTCGTCACGTTTTCCATTCTGCTATAACTTCTATGCCACCACAGCGATGGGTTACATGCCATTGTTGGAGCATTTGTTGAACTAGACATTGTCCGAGATATTTTGTCATACTCATGCTTTCACCCTTAAAATGCTGTTCTTTTTTATTTTTTATTTTCTCTCAATGAAAACATAATTTGACAGCACTTCAGAATCATTTCCAATGGAAATGATTCTAAAGTTCTGTCAAACTATGTTTTTGATGAGAAAAATGGAAAAAATATTTATATACAGCAGACGACAAAATTTAATTCAGCATTGTAAGGGTTAATAAACAAATCAAATGCTGTCTGATCATTATGCCCATACAATGAGTTGTGTGTGGGGCGGTGGGTATATTCTGTCACATTAGCTACATGTATCTATTCAATTCCGCACGAGGTCTGATTTTTCCGTCAATTTTCGACGTCATTTAAAGGTACATGCACAAAATGTTCTTTATACGAATTATAAGTGTATCATTGTGTCACTATTCCAAAATTACAATTTCCCGCTATACAGATATAATCATTTGGTAATATTTATTTTTGATTTCATATGCAAATGAGGCATAATATTTTTTTAATTATTTATACTAATTAAATGTGTCGCCTGAAAAAATAATATTTTCGACAGATTATAAAGTATGATCATTGTACATCAAAAAATAAATACAGGGAATAAATAGTAATGTTAGCATTTTAAGGAAACACGGTTATCGCCCCTGATATCAGTGTGGAAATTTAAAATGAATAATGCCAATCAATACGTGGGGTAATGGTGAATGAATGTTTATTTTGTCAGAAAATGTCTCAGTTGATGTCTCTGATATAAAGAACATTTTGTGCCCACTGGATGGGCATGTACCTTTAAGAAAACTCATAGCTGATTTTATAAATCACCATCGGCGAAGTAGGATGATAGTCAAGGGAGGTAATTCCAGAGCGGGGCCCGTCTATGTTGTTATACCCCTGGCATATGAAGTGTGTTGAGGGGTGTATAGTTTTCGCTTTTCCATCCGTCGGTCAGTCGTAGCATAAACTTAACATTTTATTTTAATTTCTGTTTCCATTTATGGAATGATTTCATATTTGGCTGATAGCTTACTAACATCATCCTACAGCATTCTGTACAAAATTCCCGACCCTGACTTCACTCCTAGGTCAAGGTCATTCACTTATGTCTTTGTTCTTGTATGTCAGTAACACAAACATAACGTTTTCTTGCAATCATATTTATACCCCCTATATTTATAGTACATTGTATGTCAAGGGGTATAAGTTTTTAGCTCACCAGAGCCAATGGCTCAAGTGAGCTATTGTTACCGTCGTCCGTCCACACTTTCAAACATCTTCTTCTCACAAACTACTGGGTCAATGTTAATCAAACTTCACATGGATGATCAATGCGTGGGGGCACGTCAGATTTGTAAAATTGGAGGTCGTCGCATAATCCAAGATGGCCGGCGTGGAAAAGTATGTAAAATTCTTAAAAAATGTTCTCACAAAATACCGGGCCAATTTCAACGACACTTGGCAGGAATTATCGATAGTCAATGCTGTTTCAGATGTGTTAAAATGGTGGCCTCAGGGTCAAAAATGGGCAGGGGTGGGGTCAAGTAGTGGTCAAATTTCAAATTTAACCGAATATGGTCATGTCATATATCAAATTGAAGGTATCAACAAGACGATCACTTTCGGGCATTTTTTGTCGAAAATATGTCATCCAAGATGGCTGCTGTGGAAAAATAGGTCAAACTCTTAAAATATCTTCTTCTCACGAACCACCCGACAGATTTCAACGAAACTGGGCAGAAGTGATCGACAGTAAATGCTCTTTCAGATTTGAAAAAATGGTGACCCAACGGTCAAAATTGGGCGGAGCTGGGGGGGGGGCGTCACCTTTGACCGAATATTGTCATGTCATATATCAAATCAAAGGTATTCAGGAGACAATCGCTCTGGATCATTATTTTTCGAAATCGGATGATTAGGCAGGCCGCCAAAAGATCAAAAGATCATTATTTAATTAGAGTTCAAACGTCTTCTTCTCGTGAACTGCTTGGCTGATGCTGGCCAAACTTTATAGCTATTGTCTTTCAGTGAAACATTCACAGATTTTTAGCTTCACTATTCGAAGAATAAGTAGAGCTTATGTTGTCACCCCGGCGTCGGCGTCACCGTCTTGGTTAAGGTTTTTAGTCAACCTTGTATATGGAATACTACTGGCCCTACACCCACCATACTTGGACAACTTCATCTCCTAGTGATGTACATCAATAAACCCTGATCTATATTTGACCTTGACCTACATTTCCTCTTGAATTACTTAGTTAATTCCCCTTGGTTAAGGTTTTTAGTCAACCTTGGTTAAGGTTTTTAGTCAAGCTTGTACATGGAATACTATTGTGCATACAGACACCATACTTGGACAACCTTTTCTTATAGGGATGTACATCAATAACCCCTGGTCTATATTTGACCTTGACCTACATTTCCTCTTCAATTACTTAGTTAAATCCCTTTGGTTAAGGTTTTTAGTCAAGCTTGTATATGGAATACTCCTGGCCCTACACCCACCATACTTGGACAACTTCACCTCCTAGAGATGTACATCAGTAACCCCTGATCTATATTTGACCTTGACCTACATTTCCTCTTGAATTACTTAGTTAATTCTCTTTGGTTAAGGTTTTTAGTCAACCTTGTAGATGGAATACTCCTGGCCCTACACCAACCATACTTGGACAACTTTATCTCCTAGTTATGTACATCAACAACCCCTGACCTATATTTGACCTTGACCTACATTTAAACTTCAATTACCTAGTTAATTACCCTTGGTTAAGGTTTTTAGTCAAGCTTGGTTAAGGTTTTTACTCAAGCTTGTATATGGAAGACTCCTGGCCCTACACCCACCATACTTGGACAACTTCATCTCCTAGGGATGTACATCAATAACCCTTGATCTATATTTGACCTTCACCTACATTTGACCTTGACCTACATTTCCTCTTGAATTACTTAGTTAATTCTCTTTCGTTAAGGTTTTTATGCCCCCGCCACCGAATGGTGAGAGGGGCATATAGTGTTACCGGCGTCCGTACGTACTTAACGTATGTACGTCCGTACGTACGTACGTACGTACAAAACCTTAACGCTCTGGTAAATGGCTTATAATTTCTGTTTCCTTGCTCGGATCTGCTTCACATTTCACACACGCATTGCTCCAATGGTCCTCTGCCACCCTGTGACAAATCCACATTCGTGCCGCCCCCGCTAAGCCCAGGGTCAAGGTCACAGACTTGGTGCGTTCGAAACCTTAACGCTGGGTAAATGCCTTATAATTTCTGTTTCCTTGCTCTGATTTGCTTCACATTTTACACACGCATTGCTCCAATGGTCTTCTACCGCCCTGTGACAAATCCACATTCGTCCCGCCCCCGCTAAGCCCAGGGTCAAGGTCGACTTGGTGTTTTTGAAACCTTAACGCTCGGGTAAATGCCTAATAATTTCTGTTTCCTTGCTCCGATCCGCTTCACATTTCACACACGCATTGCTCCAATGGTCCTCTACCGCCCTGTGACAAATCCACATTCGTCCCGCCCCCGCTAAGCCCAGGGTCAAGGTCACAGACTTGGTGTGTTCGAAACCTTAACGCTGGGTAAATGCCTTATAATTGTATCCCCCAGACTACCGTCGGGGGATACTATGGATTTGACAGCGCGCCGCGTCCGCGTCCGCGTCCTCGTCCGCGTCCGCGGTCCGCGTCCGCCGTAGACACTTCTTGTCCGGAGCATAACTCGAACACCCTTTGGAATATTTTCATGAAACTTCACACATGCATAGACCACGACCCGAAGGTGTGTCGCGCACAAGAATGACAACTCTTGCATAGCTAATTTGTTAGTTATCTCCCTTTTTTGTTTCTCGCACTGATTTCGTGTCCGGAGCATAACTCCACCACCCTTTCGAATATTTTCATGAAACTTCACACATGCATAGACCACGACCCGAAGGTGTGTCGCGCACAAGAATGACAACTCTTGCATAGCTAATTTTTGAGTTATCTCCCTTTTTTGTTTCGCGCACTGATTGACCATAACTCGACCACCCTTTGGAATATTTTTATGAAACTTAACACATTCAATTAGACCACGAACCGAAGGTGTGTCGTGCACAAGAATGACAACTCTTGCATAGCTAATTTTTGAGTTATCTCCCTTTTTTGTTTTCGCTCACTGATTTCCTGTCCGGAGCATAACTCGACCACCCTTTGGAATATTTTCATGAAACTTCACACATGCATAGACCACGACCCGGAGGTGTGTCGCGCACAAGAATGACAACTTTTGCGTAGCTAATTTTTCAGTTATCTCCCTTTTTTTTTTGTTTTGCGCACTCTACAAACTGGACAATAATGCATGAAGACCTGTTTTCTCGTCTGCTCTGTATACCTTTTCTCGTGTGCTCTGTACACCTTACCTGTAGAGAGAACAATAGAAACTGGGAGAACCATGTGCTAAGCATGGGCTAGCATGTGCAGATGTCCACTGCTTGACCACTGCTTGACCACTGCTGACCAGGTAATTTATACAGGTAAATCACTACATTGGGTACTGTGTTGAAAATATTGTGGCATTATGTGGACCTCTGCAGATATATGTAGATAAATATAGGACTATTAAAAAAAAATCTGGTCTCCAATAGCAAGCATTATTATTTTTAAACTTTTTTTTGTCATTTTTTTTTTTTTTTTTTCATTTTTTTTTTCATTTTTTTTCTTCAAATTATTTTTCAATTTGACTGGAAAAAAATCTGGGCTCCAGTAGCAAGCATTATTATTTTTAAACTTTTTTTTTCCATTTTTTTTTTTTTTTTCCATTTTTTTTTTTTTTCATTTTTTTTTTCAAATTATTTTTCAATTTTTGTCCAGTAGCATAAGGTCGTAAGTGCTATATACAGACTATTCACCTGTGCATGTGCTAGCATGTGCAACTGACCACTGACCACTTACAGGTAATTTATACAGGTAAATGATTATATTACATTTCCGTAAACTGTGTTGAAAATATTGTGGCATTATGTGGACCTGTGCAGATATATGTAGATAAATATAGGACTATTAAAAAAAAATAAAAAAAAATCTGGGCTCCAGTAGCGAGCATTATTATTAATTTTTAAACTTTTTTTCCCCATTTTTTTTTTTCATTTTTTTTCTTCAAATTCTTTTTCAATTTTTGTCTAGTAGCATAAGGTCGTAAGTGCTATATACAGACTATTATCATATAATAAAACAATTATTGACTAGTGAGCCATAGAATATAATCTGATATTCTATGGTTCACTAGTCAATAATTGTATAATATGTTCGGGCCAGTGAAAATTGCTTTCGGGCCCAGGCTCGAGGTCAAGGCGGGACAAGGCGAGGCATCTGATTCCGCGGAATTCTTGTTTACTTATCTCCCTTTGTTGTTTCGTGCTCTGATTTTGTATCCAGAGCATAACTCGAACACGCATATACGCATTGCTCTAATGGTCCTCTACCGCCCTGTGCCAAATCCACGTTCGTTCTGCCCCCGTCAAGCCCAGGGTCAGGTCACATACTTAGTGCTTCAAAAACATTAACGCTTGGGTAAATATCTATACTTTCTGTTTTCTTTCATGGATCATGGATCATCTTCATATTTCATATACGCATTGCTCTAATGGTCCTCTAGCCGCCCTGTGCCAAATCCACGTTCGTCCTGCCCCACCAATCCCAGGGTCAAGGTCACATACTTGGTGCTTCAAAAACTTTAACGCTCAGGTAAATATGTTATAATTTTTATTTCCATTCACGGATCAACTTCATATTTCATATACGCGTTGCTCTAATGGTCGTCTACCGCCCTGTGCCAAATCCACGTTCGTCCTGCCCCCGCCAAGCCCAGGGTCAAGGTCACATACTTAGTGCTTCAAAAACTTTAACGCTCGGGTAAATATCTTATAATTTCTGTTTTCTTTCATGGATCATCTTCATATTTCATATACGCATTGCTCTAATGGTCCTCTACTGCCCTGTGCCAAATCCACGTTCGTCCTGCCCCCGCCAATCCCAGGGTCAAGGTCACATACTTGGTGCTTCAAAAACTTTAATGCTCAGGTAAATATCTTATAATTTTTCTTTCCATTCACGGATCAACTTCATATTTCATATAATGCGTTGCTCTAATGGTCCTCTACCGCCCTGTGCCAAATCCACGTTCGTCCCGCCCCCAGCCAAGCCCAGGGTTAACATCATATACTTAGTGCTTCAAAAACTTTAACGCTCAGGTAAATATCTTATAATTTCTGTTTTCTTTCACGGATCAGCTTCTTATTTCATATCTGCATTGCTCTAATGGTCCTCTACCGCCCTGTGCCAAATCCACGTTTGTCCTGCCCCCGCCAAGCCCAGGGTCAAGGTCACATACTTGGTGCTTCAAAAACTTTAGCGCTCAGGTAAAAGAAAATTTTGACTTGCAATTTGGCCTCATTTATTATCAAAGCGATATGTGGGACATCCGTGTTCTATGAACACATTTTCTAGTTTATTAAACTTCACACATGCATAGAAGACGACCCAAAGGTGTGTCGCACGTAAGAATGACAACTCTTGCGTCGAATTATTTCTTAGTTATCTCCCTTTGTTAGTTTCGTGCACTGATTTTCGTGTCTGGAGCATAACTCGAACACCCTTTGGAATATTTTCATGAAACTTCACACATGCATAGACCACGACCCCAAAGTTGTGTCCCGCAAGAATGACAACTCTTGCATCACTAATTATTTAGTTATCTCCCTTTGTTTTTCCGTCACTGATTTTGTCTCCGGAGCATAACTCGAACACCCTTTTTTCAAACTACTTGTGTATCTGGGGAGGGGGATACACATGCGCTTGTCGACAAGCGTCCATTTCTAGTTTCTGTTTCCTTGCTCCGATCTGCTTCACATTTCACACACGCATTGCTCAAATGGTCCTCTACCGCCCTGTGACAAATCCACATTCGTCCCGCCCCCGCTAAGCCCAGGGTCAAGGTCACAGACTTGGTGCGTTCGAAACCTTAACGCTGGGTAAATGCCTCATAATTTCTGTTTCTTGCTCGGATCTGATTCAACATTTCACACACCATAGCATTCCAATGGTCCTCTGCCACCCTGTGAAAAATCCACAATCGTGCCGCCCCCGCCAAGCCCAGGGTCAAGGTCACAGACTTGGTGCGTTCAAAACCTTAACGCTGGGTAAATGCCTTATAATTTCTGTTTCCTTGCTCGGATCTGCTTCACATTTCACACACGCATTGCTCCAATGGTCCTCTGCCACCCTGTGAAAAATCCACATTCGTCCCGCCCCCGCCAAGCCCAGGGTCAAGGTTCCAGACTTGGTGCATTTGAAACCTTAACGCTCGGGTAAATGGCTTATAATTTCTGTTTCCTTGCTCGGATCTGCTTCACATTTCACACACGCATTGCTCCAATGGTCCTCTGCCACCCTGTGACAAATCCACATTCAAATATGCCTTGTTTTCTTTGACTGCCAGCGGGGGCATTCGTGTGCCGACAGGCCACATTTCTAGTTAGTCAATCTTGTAGATGGAATACTCCTGGCCCTACACCAACCATACTTGGACAACTTTATCTCCTAGTGATGTACATCAACAACCCCTGACCTATATTTGACTTTGACCTACATTTAACCTTGAATTACTTAGTTAATTCCCCTTGGTTAAGTTTTTTTTTTAGTCAACCTTGGTTAAGGTTTTTAGTCAAGCTTGTATATGGAATACTATTGTGCACACATACACCATACTTGGATAACTTTTTCTCAAACAGATGTACATCAATAACCCCTGAGCTATATTTTACCTTCACCTACTTTTAACCTTTAATTACTTGGTTAATGTCTATAGTCAAGCTTGTATATGGAATACTCCTGGGCCTACATCAACCATACTTGGACAACTTCATCTCCTAGTGATGTACATCAATAATCCCTGACCTATATTTGACCTTGACCTACTTTTATCCTTGGATTACTTCGTTATTTCCCCTTGGTTAAGGTTTTTAGTCAAGCTTGTATATGGAATACTCCTGGGCCTACAGCAACCATACTTGGAAAACTTCATCTCCTAGTGATGTACATCAATAACCCCTGACCTATATCTGTCATTGGCCTACATTTAACCTTGAATTACTTACTTAATTTCCCTTGGTTAACTTTTTTAGTCAACCTTGGTTAAGGTTTTTATGCAGGCCGCAGCCACCTTGTTTGTCAAGCTATGTGTACATCGACAACCCTCGTAGTCGAGCTATGCTGTTCTCCTACAGCTCTTGTTCAACTTGGAGATCGTCACATAATCCAAGATGGCCATCGTATAAAATTGGACAAAATCTTTAAACAATGTCTTGCCCAATAATCACCAGACTGGTTTCAACAAAACTTCATAGAATTAATGAATGTATAAAGCTCTCAGATTTACGTGCATATATATATATACATATACAGTCTACGCTCGTTTACTCGAAGTCCATCGGACTGTGATAAATACTTTGAGTAAACCGAAGTTCGACGTAACGAAATCTGAACAGGATCTCGAAATATTGCCATACACGTTACCGGACGCAACTCCCATACGACCTGTGACACACGGAGTTACACTTTTGCGACTCTAATGTGTTTACTTTCTTTTTCCTATACACACATGTGTGTAGTCCAACTAAGTATAGACACCTGTATTATCAGGGTGGAACAACAAAAGACAATTCAAAGCAGTAAACTAAGTAACATTTTATTATGTTTAATAAATAAAGCATGTAAACCGGAAATTAACAAGTTGTGCATACTGGACTTGATTATATATACACACAGCATTTATCAATCGGAGGGTGAATGTGAGTTGGATTTGAGAAAACCATTTTTATTGTATCTTCGATTTTTTATTGAAACGAAATTCGGGAAAATGTTCCGTAAATTGTTTCGAAAGTTGACATGGTGTGACAACTTTTGAAGTCATTTATTTATTTATAAAATATTTCAGCAAATAAAATAACGTTCTTGGCTGTGTATTTAAATCCATGTGAATAACGACTCAAAATGGCCCTAGTCCAATACGGCCCCAGTTCGAAACGGCCCACGTTGCTCACAATTTACACTTTGTCCGACTTGGTAATAACCGCCTTCTGGAAAAAGTCAGCAATGTTCGTTTTGTTTGTTGTGAATTCGATGAAATCACCTTTAACACTGATTCAACGTTTGTTTACACAGGTAAACAAGTCCAGTCTTTGATCGGGTAAATTGGCGCCGCGAATTCGCACTTCGAGCGCAAACTGACACTTTGACTTAACGAGAGTGAAATACTACACATTTTTATTTTCGGGACCTAACACCCACCCATGCTGCTTTCATACACAAAGTCAAGGCTAAATGACTTAGCAAATATTTGGTGGTCAGACCAGGCCGTGGCCTGGGGTACTAGTGGATCCAGTGATCTCAGGCCGTGATGTATGATTATACAGGCTACAGCTGCTTCAAAGGCCAGGTGCTGGATGCGGCAGATGTCACCTGTCTCTACGATGGACTGCGGGCTAACGGAATTCATGGCCAGTTCTCACACATCCTCACAGGTAATGTTGCTTACACCATAGACTTTAACCCTTAACCCACAGGCCGGTATAGGGGTATTGGAAAACAGTGTAGATCCAGATGGGACAGCTCGTGACGAGCCGTCTCATCAGGATCTGCCCATTTTGCAAGTAATTTTCATATTTTTTGAGAACAAAAACACCTCCTTTTCATAAATGGACTACCGGTAGTCTGAAAATAGTTAACCTATCAAATTCCATTCCAGTTACTTAGGGGTGAAATGGTGAAAATGCTGAATTAAATTTTGTCGTCTGCTGTTTACTTTTTTATTTCCAGTTTTCTTAACAAAAACATGGTTTGGCAGCAATTTAGAATCAATTCCTTTGGAAATGATTCTTACGTGCTGTCAAACCATGTTTTTCTTGAGAAAAAGAGACAAAATATGACACAACAGCAGACGACAATTTTCTGTCCCGCCTTTTAAGGGTTACTTTGTGGATTCTCCTCCAACTTGTGGAATGAAATGCCGGGTAGGAGGATTTTTATCTTACCCACGATAGTGGAAAGTGAGACATAGCAGTAACAATTCCGGCATCATCTAGCTAATCTATGCACCATCAAGAAACCCTGTATCAGTTACCAGGGGCCTGTTTCACTAAACTTCGTACGACTAAAATATTTGTAAGTGCAAATTTAGGATCATCTGGAAATTGATGGATTTACATTTATTAAGCATAGGCTGCATACAGCCTATGCTCAATAAATGTAAATCCAATAATTGTTTACAAGAAAATATTGCTAAAAATAGAAATTTACAGACTATCATAATTTTGCACTTTCGAACATTTTAGTCGTATGAAGTTTAGTGCAACGGCCCCCAGGCCTCTACCTATTACAGCTGATTTTTTAACACGCCCACTTGCTGTCGGCGTGATATAGTTGCCGCTTTTGGTGTGCGTCCGGCGTGAATGTTTTTAAGGTCCAAATATGTCCACAACCCTTTATCATCATCCAAATGTTTAATGGCCCACCAATGCTGCCCCCAGGCGAAAGGTCAAAGTACTTTAAATGAAATTTTGTTACAGTTTTTGTAGCGCCTGCTTTAGCAGAGGCGCGACTAGTCGGCGCTTTTTCCGTCGTCCGCTTCGTCTGCGTCGTCCGGTTTTTTGTAAGGCAAATGCGTTAAAGTTATTGTTTTTCACAATATCTCTTTAACCCCTTGCCAGACTTTGATAATATTTCACATCAATGTTTGTCTAGGGATGATGCTTCATTACGCACACCCCCACATCCAAGGTCAAAGTCATTTGTTTTCTTGTAATGTTCACGGTCAAATGCCTCGGCAGGCGCGATACCGCTTCCGTGGCGGAATTCTTGTTTTGTGTAAACGATGCGAAAAAGTATTTAAGTACCCAATATCTCCACGACCCTAAGCTAATTGACTTGAAACTACACAAACCTCTTTATCTTTATTATCATCCATATTTTCATTCTACAGGCCATCCATGCAGCCACCAATCCCAAGGTCAAGGTCAAATAACTCTGAAATTTGCTTAAGTTTTTGTAAAATCTGCGTTAAAGTTTTAAGTACCCAATACCTCCACAATCCGATTGCTCTAACCAGATACATATATACTGGACCATCAAATACCTCAGCAGGCGTTACATGCTGGCCGCGGCCATCTAGTTTCAGAATGGGGTAAATGGGCAATGAGATTCTGATAAATTCTCGAAAAATAAGCTTTTTATTATGTACTCTGAAAAAATCTTCTGGGTACATATATTCAGCAAGCTGTCTGTAGGTCTATACGAGAATTGCATGATTTCATCTACCAACTAACTATCTCTGTTACTGTAAGTGTTGGCTTCATTGTATAGCCCATCCATGCAGACCCATTGCCCAAGCTCAAGGTCAAATGACTTAAGCATTTGTGTCAACATTGTTTTTCTTTTCGTACATCCGTGCTAACCATATTTAATATGATTGTAAATGTTTAGCAAAATCTACTCTGTTCCTTTTTATCATGAGAATGAACACAATCCCTGCCTAACTCGATATATTTGTTCTTCAGGTTATATTGGCTCCAAGTCATTTCTGGAGAAAGTTGGGGATATTATACAGGATCTGAAGCAGAACAACCCAAAACTCATATATGGTGAGTCCTTTAATCATAATTTATTACTCAGTGATGATTATATTAACATGAAGTGTGTTGGGCTACAAGTACTTTAGCCCTTTGAATGTGGGAACACTATCTGCTGTTGTTTTATATTTTCTTTTCTTTCTATTAAGAAAACCTGGTAAAACACTGTTTGACATCACTTTAGAACCATTTCCATTGGAAATGATTCTAAAGTATTGTCAAACCAGGTTTTGATCCAAAAAAAGAGGAAAATAAACAGCAGACGACAAAATTAAAGCATTGTCAGGGAATATAATACAGTCTTCCCCAAACTAAACTATTGGATGAGACATCTCCAGGCTTGGCTTGCAAACGGTAGGGATTCCTCGACAAGCCTCGGAATTCCTACTCGTTTCCTAGCCTTGCTTGATAAACCTGATATCAAAAGACAGTAGCCTGGTATTATGTAGCAATCACCCATTGTCATAACAAGGCAGAACGAGATACTATAGGAATGAATGGCCTTTTTGTGGAATTTATCGGGGTATAAACTTGGAAAAGTCGCAGGAATACTGGACGAAGGCCGGAAGGCCTCGTACAGTATTCCCACGACTTTTCCAAGTTTATATCCCCGATAAATTCCACAAAAAGGCCATTCATTCCTTATAATTCCAGCATTTGAAATAAATTCATCAAGAAAATGTGTTTATTTTCCATTTTCTTAATAATTATTTTAACTGCGCCTCACGGTTACGGAAAGTAGTTTGGCGTGGGAGTTTACTGGGATATAAATTTTGGACAGAGACTTGCTACGGGCCAATCAAATGTTAGGGAATTGTGTACATATTTTTGTGCTGGAATTATTGTTGTATGTTTCATTACACATACATGTATATCAGTATACTGAAGTCAGATTGTCCATCTGTCTATACATCGGTCCGTCCGTCCATCACAAAACATATCGTAGTGGGTATATTTCTTGTAACTTCTGTTACCCGTTGTGGAACTTCTAGATATTGCATACATGCCTTACTCTGATGGTCCTCTATCATTCTGTGACAAGTCCATGACCCGCTGATCCCTGCTAGTCCCAAAGGTCAAGGTCACAGACGTAGTGTGTTCTCCAAACTTAACATAGCGTGTAAATGTTAAATTTGATGCACGTTGATGGTCTTATGTTAACTCTCGCTTACTGACAAGTCTAGTTTAACCCGTACAAGGCAGGAACCGAAAATGTGATCTGCTGTTTTTTCATATTTTGTATTCTTTCTCAGTATAAACATGGTTTGACAGTATTTTAGAATCATTTCCAATGGAAATGATTCTCAAGTACTTTCAAATCATGTTTTTCATGGGTATAATGGCAAATGACGAGCTGTCTCATCAGGATCTGCACTTTTGCGAGTCACTTTCGTATTTTGAGAAGAAAAAAAACACTTCATAAATGGACTATTCTGAAAATAATTTTGTGAATATTTTGTGATTATTGGATTGGTTGCAAAATTAACGTATCAAAATCCATTCCAGTTACTTAGGGATGAAAGTGTTAATGTGTATAGTTTTGGTAACATAGCTATCTGTTTTGACAGTTTGTGACCCAGTGATGGGAGACAACGGCAAGCTGGTAAGTGTCATCATGTCTCATCAATGGGGACCTCATGTGAGACACGCCATGTGATTTTGTACATAAGAACATGTATGATATCTCATGAAAAATATTTGCAAAATTTACGATATTTTCCGTAAATGACGTCGAATTTTGACGAAATGTTCATAGCAAATGCAGAATAGAATTTTGCATTTGATATGCAAATTTTGTCTTCTTTTGACATCATTTACAGAAAATATCACAGTTTTAGGTACATGTACCAGTTCTTAGGTACAAAATCACATGGTGTGTCTCATATTCACTAGTATTTCCCAAATGTTTGAGCCACCAGCTGGGAAATTACATTATTTGTCTGATCCTGATCATCATGTGTATGAGGCTTGCTCCAAGAGTAACCAGGGGCCCGTTTCACTAAACTTCGTACGACTAAAATGTTCGTAAGCGCAAATTTAGAATCGTCTGGAAATTTCAATTGATGAATTTACATTTATTGAGCATAGGCAGTATGCGCAGCCTATGCTCAATGTAAATCCAATAATTGTTTACAAGAAAACATTATTAATGTGAAATTAACAGACTATCATAATTTTGCACTTACGAACATTTTAGTCTTACGAAGTTTAGTGAAACGGGCCCCTGATTGCTTATTGTATCCGCCGGAGGATAGTCAGTGGATACTATGGATTTGACACAGAACATCGTCCACGTCTGCCGCAGACACTTCTTGTCAGCATATCTCGAATTCCCTTTGGAATATTTTCATGTAACTTCACACTTGCATAGACCACGACCCAAAGGTGTGTTGTGCGCAAGAAAGATAACTCTTGTCTCACCAATTTTTAGCTCACCTGAGCGAAGCTCATGTGAGCTATTGTTACCGCAATGTGTCCGTCGTCGTCGTTGTCGTCCGTGAACATTTTCAAACGTCTTCTCCTCGGTAACCATTGGGCCTATAGTCACCAAACTTCATGGTCATGGTCCTTAGGTAGGGGGATTACAAAATTGTTAAAATTACATCATTACGTAATCCAAGATGGCCGCCATCTAAATTTTGACCGAATATGGTCTTGTCATGTATCAAATTGAAGGTATCAACGAGGCGATCACTCTGGTGCATTTTTTGTCGAAATCGGATGGTTAGGTCATCCAAGATGGCTACCGAAAGGTCAAAAGGTCGTTATTTTATTAGAGATTTCAAAATTCTTCTTCACATGAACCGCTTGGCCCATGGTAGCCAAACGTAAGAGTTATGGTCCATGGGTGAAGCCTTTTCAGATTTGTTAAAATGGAGGTCATCGCTAATCCAAGATGGCCGCCGTCTAAAAATAGCTTAAATTCTTAAAAAATCTTCTTCTCATGAACCACCGACCGGATTTCGACAAAACTTGGTAGGACTGATCAATGTACAATGCTCTTTCAAAGTTGTTAAAATGGTGACTCTGGGGTCAAAAATGGGCGTGGCCCGTGGGGTCAAATTGGGGTCAAATTTTATTTTTGACCGAATATGGTCTTATCATATATCAAATTGAAGGTATCAACGAGGCGATCACTCTGGTGCATTTTTTGTCGAAATCGGATGGTAAGGTCATCCAAGATGGCCGCCGAAAGGTCAAAAAGTCGTTCTTTTATTAGAGATTTCAAAATTCTTCTTCACATGAACCGCTTGGCCCATGGTAGTCCAAACTTAAGAGTTATGGTCCATGGGTGAAGCCTTTTCAGATTTGTTAAAATGGAGGTCATCGCTAATCCAAGATGGCCGCCGTCTAAAAATAGCATAAATTCTTAAAAAATCTTCTCATGAACCGCTAGCCGGATTTCGACGAAACTTGCTAGGAATGATCGATGTACAATGCTCTTTCAAAGTTGTTATAATGGTGACCCCGGGGTCAAAAATGGGCGTGGCCCGTGGGGTCAAATTGGGTCAAATTTTATTTTTGACCGAATATGGTCTTGTCATATATCAAATTGAAGGTATCAACGAGGCGATCACTCTGGTGCATTTTTTGTCGAAATCGGATGGTTAGGTCATCCAAGATGGCTACCGAAAGGTCAAAAGGTCGTTATTTTATTAGAGATTTCAAAATTCTTCTTCACATGAACCGCTTGGCCCATGGTAGCCAAACGTAAGAGTTATGGTCCATGGGTGAAGCTTTTTCAGATTTGTTAAAATGGAGGTCATCGCTAATCCAAGATGGCAGCCGTCTAAAAATAGCATAAATTCTTAAAAAATCTTCTTCTCATGAACCGCTAGCTGGATTTCGACGAAACTTGGTAGGAATGATCGATGTACAATGCTCTTTCAAAGTTGTTAAAATGGTTACCCCGGGGTCAAAAATGGGCGTGGCCCGTGGGGTCAAATTTTATTTTTGACCGAATATGGTCATGTTATATATCAAATTGAATGTATCAATGAGGCGATCACTCTGGTGCATTTTTTGTCGAAATCGGATGGTTATATCATCCAAGATGGCTGCCGAAAGGTCAAAAGGTTGTTCTTTTGTTAGAGATTTCAAAATTCTTCTTCACATGAACCGCTTGGCCCATGGTGGCCAAACTTAAAAGTTATGGTCCATGGGTGAAGCCTTTTCAGATTTGTTAAAATGGAGGTCGTCGCTAATCCAAGATGGCCGCCATCTAAAAATAGCACAAATTCTTAAATCTTCTTCTCATGAACCGCCGGCCGGATTTCGATGAAACTTGGTAGGAATGATTGATATACAATGCTCTTTCAAATTTGTGAAAATGGTGACCCCAGGGTCAAAAATGGGCGTGGCCCGTTGGGTCAAATTTTATTTTTGACCGAATATGCTAATGTCATATATCAAATTGAAGGTATCAATGAGGCAATTGCTCTGGTGCAATATTTGTCGGGATCGGATGATTAATGTCATCCATGATGGCCGCCAAAAGGTCATTTATTCGAGATTTTGAACGTCTTTTTCTCAGAAACCACATGGTCGATGATGGCCAAACTTCATAGTAAGTTAAGATCCTTGGGTGAAGCATTTTCAGATTTGGTAAACTGAGAGTCATTGCTTAATCCAAGATGACCGCCATCTAAAACACATGAACTCAATGTCACATTCTCTTCTGGTGTTCATGGAGTCAGGTGAGCGAATTAGGGCCATCATGGCCCTCTTGTTTAGTTATCTTCCTTTGTTTTTATGCCCCCAATGCTGTAGGAAGGGGCATATTGCATTGCTCTTGAGGTTCCATACGTCCGTCCGATTTTGGACGATTCTCTTCATATTCGGTATACAGCCGTACCATAAAGTGCAGGAGTGTGTAACATAAAAAAGTTTGCTGTCCCACTGATACATCCGCAGTTATGTCCCTTTTTTGACTCTGAAAATCTTATTTTTTCCTTGTCCGGCAAACTACTTCTACAGTTTTTGGCCGATTCTCTTCATATTCGGTATACAGCCCTACCATCACCCATCACGTACTGGCGTGTGGAACGTAAACCTTTTTCGCTGTCCTCCCCCCCCCCCCCCCCCCCCCCCACCCCCCCCCCCCCACCCCCCCCCCCCCCCCCCCCCCCCCCCCCCCCCCCCCCCCCCCCCCCCCCCCCCCCCCCCCCCCGCCACCCCCCCCCCCCCCCCCCCTTTTTCGACTCTAAAAATACTTTTTTCTTTTTCTCTAATCACTCAATAGTGATTGCTGTTGTATTCATGAATGCTCAATAGCCGTGGCATTTTGTTTTACAAACAATTTTCTGGTTTTTGTCCCGCCTGCTTTAGCAGAAGCGGGACATAGGCATAGCTTTTCCGTCGGAGTCGGTGGCGGCGTCAGTGGCGGCGTCGACGGCGGCGTCAACATTTCACGTTAAGTTTTTGCGTTAGCTCAGTTTCCAGAAAACTATCACTCCTACGACCTCCATACTTGGTATACATCAACACTGTGGTGTAACCATCTCACACAGAGGGAGCCCATGTGACCTTCACCTACTTTTCATGGTTCATTGACCTACTTTTCACATGCATTCAACGTTAAGTTTTTGCGTTTAGCTCTGTTTCTAAAACTTAACGCTCAGGTTAATTCATTGTAACTTCTGTTTCCCTCAATGGAATGCTTTAATATTCCATACATGCATTTGTAACAACATCCCGCATCATTCTCCAGAAAGCCCATGGTGCCTGCTAACCCCAAAGGTCAAGGTCACTGACTTAGAAATTTCCGTGTTTGGAAAAGTTAATGCTCAGTT
The DNA here is from genome assembly GCA_029237695.1 of Conchocele bisecta. Lineage (NCBI taxonomy): Eukaryota > Metazoa > Mollusca > Bivalvia > Lucinida > Thyasiridae > Conchocele > Conchocele bisecta. The sequence goes on along the minus strand of CM055265.1, from coordinate 191,087,219 downwards.
TATGCTTTAATATTCCATACATGCATTTGTAACAACATCCCGCATCATTCTACAGAAATCCCATGTTGCCCTCTAACCCCAAAGGACAAGGTGACTGACTTAGAAATTTCCGTGTTTGGAAAAGTTAACGCTCAGTTTATGCTTTAATATTCCATACATGCATTTGTAACAACATCCCGCATCATTCTACAGAAAGCCCATGGTGCCCGCAAACCCCAAAGGTCAAGGTCTCTGACTTAGAAATTTCCGTGTTTGGAAAAGTTAACGCTGAGTTTATGCTTTAATATTCCATAAATGCATTTGTAACAACATCCCGCATCATTCTACAGAAAGCCCATGGTGCCCGCAAACCCCAAAGGTCAAGGTCGCTGACTTAGAAATTTCCGTGTTTGGAAAAGTTAACGCTGAGTTTATGCTTTAATAAATTTTCGTGTTTGGAAAAGTTAACGCTCAGTTTATGCTTTAATATTCCATACATGCATTTGTAACAACATCCCGCATCATTCTACAGAAAGCCCATGTTGCCCGCTAAACCCAAAGGTCAAGGTCACTGAATTAGAAATGTCCGTGTTTGGAAAAGTTAACGCTCAGTTTATGCTTTAATATTCCATACATGCATTTGTAACAACATCCTGCATCATTCTACAGAAAGCCCATGATGCCCGCTAATGCCAAAGGTCAAGGTCACTGACTTAGAGAAATGTTCGTGTTTGGAAAAGTTAACGCTCAGTTTATGCTTTAATATTCCATACATGCATTTGTAACAATATCCCGCATCATTCTACAGAAAGCCCATGGTGCCCGCTAACCCCAAAGGTCAAGGTCACTGAATTAGAAATTTCTGTGTTTGCAAAAGTTAACGCTCAGTTTATGCTTTAATATTCCATACATGCATTTGTAACAACATCCTGCATCATTCTACAGAAAGCCCATGGCAAACCCCAAAGGTCGTGGTCGCTGACTTAGAAATTTCCGTGTTTGGGAAAGTTAACGCTCAGTTTGAACGCTCATTTTATGCTTTAATATGCCATACATGCATTTGTAACAACATCCCGCATCATTCTATACAAAGCCCATGGTGCCCGCTAACCCCAAAGGTCAAGGTCACTGAATTAGAAATTTCCGTGTTTGGAAAAGTTAACGCTCAGTTTATGCTTTAATATTCCATACATGCATTTGTAACAACATCCCGCATCATTCTACAGAAAGCCCATGGTGCCCGCAAACCCCAAAGGTCAAGGTCTCTGACTTAGAAATTTCCGTGTTTGGAAAAGTTAACGCTGAGTTTATGCTTTAATATTCCATAAATGCATTTGTAACAACATCCCGCATCATTCTACAGAAAGCCCATGGTGCCCGCAAACCCCAAAGGTCAAGGTCGCTGACTTAGAAATTTCCGTGTTTGGAAAAGTTAACGCTGAGTTTATGCTTTAATAAATTTTCGTGTTTGGAAAAATTAACGCTCAGTTTATGCTTTAATATTCCATACATGCATTTGTAACAACATCCCGCATCATTCTACAGAAAGCCCATGTTGCCCGCTAAACCCAAAGGTCAAGGTCACTGAATTAGAAATGTCCGTGTTTGGAAAAGTTAACGCTCAGTTTATGCTTTAATATTCCACATATGCATTTGTAACAACAACCCGCATCATTCTACAGAAAGCCCATGGTGCCCTCTAACCCCAAAGGTCAAGGTCACTGACTTAGAAATTAATGCTCAGTTTATGCTTTAATATTCCATACATGCATTTGTAACAACATCCCGCATCATTCTACAAAAAGCCCATGTTGCCCGCTAACCCCAAAGGACAAGGTCACTGACTTAGAAATTTCCGTGTTTGGAAAAGTTAACGCTCAGTTTATGCTTTAATATTCCATATATGCATTGGTAACAACATCCCGCATCATTCTACAGAAAGCCCATGGTGCCCTCTAACCCCAAAGGTCAAGGTCACTGACTTAGAAATTAATGCTCAGTTTATGCTTTAATATTCCATACATGCATTTGTAACAACATCCCGCATCATTCTACAGAAAGCCCATGTTGCCTGCTAACCCCAAAGGACAAGGTGACTGACTTAGAAATTTCCGTGTTTGGAAAAGTTAACGCTCAGTTTATGCTTTAATATTCCATACATGCATTTGTAACAACATCCCACATCATTCTACAGAAAGCCCATGGTGCCCGCAAACCCCAAAGGTCAAGGTCGCTGACTTAGAAATTTCCGTGTTTGGAAAAGTTAACGCTCAATTTATGCTTTAATATTCCATACATGCATTTGTAAGAACATCCCGCATCATTCTACAAAAAGCCCATGGTGCCCGCAAACCCCAAAGGTCAAGGTCGCTGACTTAGAAGTTTCCGTGTTTGGAAAAGTTAACGCTCAGTTTATGCTTTAATATTCCATACATGCATTTGTAACAACATCCTGCATAATTCTACAGAAAGCCCATGATGCCCGCTAATGCCAAAGGTCAAGGTCACTGACTTAGAGAAATGTTCGTGTTTGGAAAAGTTAACGCTCAGTTTATGCTTTAATATTCCATACATGCATTTGTAACAACATCCCGCATCATTCTACAGAAAGCCCATGGTGCCCGCTAACCCCAAAGGTCAAGGTCACTGAATTAGAAATTTCCGTGTTTGCAAAAGTTAACGCTCAGTTTATGCTTTAATATTCCATACATGCATTTGTAACAACATCCTGCATCATTCTACAGAAACCCCATGGTGCCCGCAAACCCCAAAGGTCGTGGTCGCTGACTTAGAAATTTCCGTGTTTGGGAATGTTAACGCTCAGTTTGAACGCTCATTTTATGCTTTAATATGCCATACATGCATTTGTAACAACATCCCGCATCATTCTACAGAAAACCCATGGTGCCCGCTAACCCCAAAGGTCAAGGTCACTGACTTAGAAATTTACGTGTTTGGAAAAGTTAACGCTCAGTTTATGCTTTAATATTCCATACATGCATTTGTAACAACATCCCGCATCATTCTACAGAAAACCCACGGTGCGCTAACCAAAGGTCAAGGTCACTGACTTAGAAATTTACGTGTTTGGAAAAGTTAACGCTCAGTTTATGCTTTAATATTCCATACATGCATTTGTAACAACATCCCGCATCATTCTACAGAAAACCCACGGTGCCCGCTAACCCCAAAGGTCAAGGTCACTGACTTAGAAATTTACGTGTTTGGAAAAGTTAACGCTCAGTTTATGCTTTAATATTCCATTCATGCATTTGTAACAACATCCCGCATCATTCTACAGAAAGCCCATGGTGCTCACTAACCCCAAGGTTATTACAAGCTCCTTATGTACTATCAAACTGCGCCAGGTGGGACATCTTGCTCCACGGAGCTCTTGTAATAACTTATGAACCACTTCATCGATTTTGATAATATTTTTCCACAATGTGTGTCTATGGATGGTGCTTTATTTTGCATAAGACCACATCCAACCGCCCACGGTCAAGTCACTGAGGACATTTTTGTCTTTTTTGTTATCAAGGCTGCCAGTGAGGGGATGAGCTTCGTTTAAAAAACAGTGACTTCACTAGTTTGGTAAAAAAAGTTTGAGACATGTACAGATATCAGCGATCGGATGAAAACAATTGAAAATCAGTTCATCTATAAGTGACTTGTACATGTACTTGCATGGGAGTGGGTTAAAGCAGTTTTAGTCTATGTACTATATTTGGGCCATACTTTTTCCATTTAAATTTCCATTTAACACACAAAATTCAGATACGGCAGTAGCTCTATCTTGCTGACATTTTGGCACCCATTTATTGATTCCCTTCTTTATTTTAGCCGATAATGGTAATGTTAAATATATTCCAGAATGTTCCTTGCATGCAGTAGTATTTTCAGTATCCCAGTAGCCTGTTTCACCAACATTGCAAAGTTTACTTATCTAGCAAAGTATATTTTGAGTTTATTTTTCCCGAAATGCATTATGGCATATAGAACTATCAACTGCATATATTTGATGATTAAAAGTATGCAGAATTATTATACTGACTTTATTACATTATCACAGCCAAAATGGCTGTGATAATGTAATAAATTCAGTATAATAAAAATTTATCTTTAAATTGAAAATTTCTCCCTCAAAGTATACTTTGCTAGATAAGTATACTTTGCAATGTTGGTGAAATAGGCTACTGAACATAGAAAATGTTGTAAAGTAGGAATTAGAGGAGTTCCGGCTCATGTGGAGGGCTTCCCACAACATGTACATATACTTGCATTCAAATCCAGCTTATTGGGTCCCGCCGAGATTCGGTGATGCCCTATAGGTTTTGCCATATCTGTCCATCTGTCTGTTGTCCGTTTGGAAGTTTTGTTTTTGTAACAGTTTCTCAAATCACCTATAGGGGCCCTAAGTGCATCGACAGCCCACATTTTCTAGTTTGACTCTCCAAATTTAATGGTACTACACCAAATATCCATTCCATAGTTTTGATATGGCGATATTCTTTGTATAGTATAGCAATATTGTATCTCTTTCCGTTGAACGAATGATGGGATATACTATGGATATGATGTCATTCTGCCGCCACCACAGACACTTCTTGTTCGGAGGATAATCTGATTATTCTTCACAATATTTTGATGAAATGAGACACATGGTTAGACCATAACCCTAACATTGCGCAACTACTATATCCTGCTTAGTTTTTTTATTTTCTGCCTTTGTTTATTTTCATCCAACAGCTGTCGGTCATTAAATCCCTCAACGGGCGTATTTTGCGACTGACGGCACTCTTACTCACTTTGTGTTCATGCTCCCCGAAAAAATTTGGCGGAGCAAATCGTTTTTGTCCATCGTCCGGATTCCTCTGTCCGAGTTTTACATTAAAGTTTTTCAAATTGCTATATCTCTGTGACTGCTTGCGATATATACTTGAAACTTCATATACACATTGATCACCATCCATATTTTTATTGTATACCCTACCCATGCTGCCCAGGAGCCCAAGGTCAAGGTCAAATGACTTAGAAGTTTGTTAATGTTTTACGTTAAAGTTTTTCAAATTACCCTATCTCTGTGACCGCTTGCGATATCAACTTGAAACTTCATATACACATTGATCACCATTCATATTTTCATTGTATACCCTACCCATGCTGCCCAGGAGCCCAAGGTCAAGGTCAAATGACTTAGACTTTTGTTCGTTAAATTTTACTGAATTAGGCCAACCAAGTAAACTAAAGAATAAAGCACACAATCTGAATTATTTAATTATATATTTACATTATGGTCAATGTTTTGTCATACTGTCCCATTAATTTAAGCAATAGTTATCTGAACTATCACCAGAGGTATTACACCAGTTTAGTGGAAGGATACCTCACGGGACTTGTGAGGCCATATAAAGTTAATTTATTGAGTATCATCCGAAATTTGGGGGAAAATATGGTAGTGTGTGCGTCTTATTTTTATTTTATTTTATTTAACTGTTGTTGTAAATATTGTTAATAAACAATAATTAATGATTTATCTTCAAATATATTTAAAAAAAAAATCTGGGATTTCTGTAATAGGGGCAGGTTTGGGTTACATACAGTAAATTATTTTTATATTGCCTGATGATCTCTGAACACAGCCGCTGGTTGCACACCACACCTGACACACCGATGCTGTGTATTGAGGGAGCAACTGCTGATTAGAAATTTGTTGTTTTTCATACACGGCTGTGATAATGTAATAAATTCAGTATAATAAAAATTAATAAATTTATCTTAAAATTGAAAATTTCTCCCTCAAAGTATACTTTGCAATGTTTGTGAAATAGGCTACTGAGCTCGATGTCTGACATGTGACACACATATTTCCGGTGTTGAGTGTCATATCTGTCAAAATACAAAGGCAAACTTTATTTGTATACTTATTTCTGATAATTATCAAAATATATGTAAAGTGTGCGAAGCCATGTACACTGACTATATTTTTGTCTGTAAATATTCTGTTTTGATTTTTGGGGTTTTCCTTCTACCCTACACATGAACTATGGGAGTTGACCCTCTTAACCAACCTAAAATGACTTTAGCTGATGATAAGCAATTGAACATCTCTATATAAATAAATAAAAACTAGAAAAAGTCGATGGCGCGCCATCGCAATATACCCACTTTCCCCAAATGCTAAGTCCGAAAGGGGGAGGTAATCCATGATGGAGGGTCGGATAAAAAATCCGAATTCACTTTGCGCATCAGCACATCAAAACGAAGCTACGAACCAAATATCAGACGCGTAGGTATTAAGGTGAAAAAGTTTTTCGAGTTACAAGGAAAAAATGGGAAATTCTGAGTGCGAAAGGGGGAGATAATCCATGATGGAGGGTCGGATGAAAAATCCGAATTCACTTTGCGCATGTGCACATGATAACGAAGCTACATAGCAAATATGAGGCGCGTATGTATGAAGGTGAAAAAGTTTTTCGAGTTACAAGGAAAAAAAGGGAAATTCTGAGTCGGAAAGGGGGAGGTAATCGATGATGGAGGGTCGGATCAAAAATGGGAATTCACTTTGCGCATGTGCACATGATAACGAAGCTACATAGCAAATATGAGGCGCGTAGTATGAAGGTGAAAAAGTTTTTCCGAGTTACAAGAAAAAATGGGAAATTCTGAGTCCGAAAGGGGGGAGATAATCCATGATGGAGGTCGGATGAAAAATCCGAATTCACTTTGCGCATCTGCACATGATACGAAGCTACATAGCAAATATGAGGCGCGTAGGTATGAAGGTGAAAAAGTTTTTTGAGTTACAAGGAAAAAATGGGAAATTCTGAGTCCGAAAGGGGGAGATAATCCATGATGGAGGGTCGGATGAAAAATCCGAATTCACTTTGCGCATCTGCACATGATAACGAAGCTACATATCAAATATCAGGCGCGTAGGTATGAAGGTGAAAAAGTTTTTCGAGTTACAAGGAAAAAATGGGAAATTCTGAGTCCGAAAGTGGGAGATAATCCATGATGGAGGGTCGGATAAAAAATCCGAATTCACTTTGCGTATCAGCACATCAAAACGAAGCTACGAACCAAATATCAGACACGTAGGTATTAAGGTGAAAAAGTTTTTCGAGTTACAAGGAAAAAATGGGAAATTCTGAGTGCGAAAGGGGGAAAGGGGGAGATAATCCATGATGGAGGGTCGGATGAAAAAATCCGAATTCACTTTGCGCATGTGCACATGATAACGAAGCTACATAGCAAATATGAGGCGCGTAGGTATGAAGGTGAAAAAGTTTTTCGAGTTACAAGGAAAAAATGGGAAATTCTGAGTCGGAAAGGGGGAGGTAATCGATGATGGAGGGTCGGATCAAAAATGGGAATTCACTTTGCGCATGTGCACATGATAACGAAGCTACATAGCAAATATGAGGCGCGTAGGTATGAAGGTGAAAAAGTTTTTCGAGTTACAAGGAAAAAATGGAAAAAAAGGGAAATTCTGAGTCCGAAAGGGGGAGATAATCCATGATGGAGGGTCGGATCAAAAATCCGAATTCACTTTGCGCATCTGCACATGATAACGAAGCTACATATCAAATATGAGGCGCGTAGGTATGAAGGTTAAAAAGTTTTTCGAGTTACAAGGAAAAAATGGGAAATTCTGAGTCCGAAAGTGGGAGATAATCCATGATGGAGGGTCGGATCAAAAATCCGAATTCACTTTGCGCATTTGCACATGATAACGAAGCTACATATCAAATATCAGGCGCGTAGGTATGAAGGTGAAAAGGTTTTTCGAGTTACAAGGAAAAAATGGGAAATTCTGACTCCGAAAGTGGGAGATAATCCATGATGGAGGGTCGGATAAAAAATCCGAATTCACTTTGCGCATCAGCACATCAAAACGAAGCTACGAACCAAATATCAGACGCGTAGGTATTAAGGAGAAAAAGTTTTTCGAGTTACAAGGAAAAAATGGGAAATTCTGAGTGCGAAAGGGGGAGATAATCCATGATGGAGGGTCGGATGAAAAATCCGAATTCACTTTGCGCATGTGCACATGATAACGAAGCTACATAGCAAATATGAGGCGCGTATGTATGAAGGTGAAAAAGTTTTTCGAGTTACAAGGAAAAAAAGAGAAATTCTGAGTCGGAAAGGGGGAGGTAATCGATGATGGAGGGTCGGATCAAAAATGGGAATTCACTTTGCGCATGTGCACATGATAACGAAGCTACATAGCAAATATGAGGCGCGTAGGTATGAAGGTGAAAAAGTTTTTTGAGTTACAAGGAAAAAATGGGAAATTCTGAGTCCGAAAGGGGGAGATAATCCATGATGGAGGGTCGGATGAAAAATCCGAATTCACTTTGCGCATCTGCACATGATAACGAAGCTACATATCAAATATCAGGCGCGTAGGTATGAAGGTGAAAAAGTTTTTCGAGTTACAAGGAAAAAATGGGAAATTCTGAGTCCGAAAGTGGGAGATAATCCATGATGGAGGGTCGGATAAAAAATCCGAATTCACTTTGCGTATCAGCACATCAAAACGAAGCTACGAACCAAATATCAGACGCGTAGGTATTAAGGTGAAAAAGTTTTTCGAGTTACAAGGAAAAAATGGGAAATTCTGAGTGCGAAAGGGGGAGATAATCCATGATGGAGGGTCGGATGAAAAATCTGAATTCACTTTGCGCATGTGCACATGATAACGAAGCTACATAGCAAATATGAGGCGCGTAGGTATGAAGGTGAAAAAGTTTTTCGAGTTACAAGGAAAAAATGGGAAATTCTGAGTCGGAAAGGGGGAGGTAATCGATGATGGAGGGTCGGATCAAAAATGGGAATTCACTTTGCGCATGTGCACATGATAACGAAGCTACATAGCAAATATGAGGCGCGTAGGTATGAAGGTGAAAAAGTTTTTCGAGTTACAAGGAAAAAATGGGAAATTCTGAGTCCGAAAGGGGGAGATAATCCATGATGGAGGGTCGGATGAAAAATCCGAATTCACTTTGCGCATCTGCACATGATAACGAAGCTACATATCAAATATCAGGCGCGTAGGTATGAAGGTGAAAAAGTTTTTCGAGTTACAAGGAAAAAATGGGAAATTCTGAGTCCGAAAGGGGGAGATAATCCATGATGGAGGGTCGGATGAAAAATCCGAATTCACTTTGCGCATCTGCACATGATAACGAAGCTACATACCAAATATCAGGCGCGTAGGTATGAAGGTGAAAAAGTTTTTCGAGTTACAAGAAACGTGACGGACGTACGGACGGACGGACGGACGGACACCCGTGACGAAAACAATATACCCATATTTTTTTTCCTAAAAAAATGGGTATAATAAATAATACTTATTAGTAATCTTGTGAAGCTAACCTTGTTTCAGTACTTTGATTCTCTGTGAGATTTTCAACTTGATGCCAAAATAGTCAATGGCGTCTGTTCACTGAAACGTATTGGATATCTCCAAGTTTTCTGCTGTCTGGAGGGTGAATGTGATAAACAGAATTGCTAACTCATTTTCATTTGATATGAGATTATGAAACTTGTCAGTCGTCAGCAATTTTATGCACTAGGTCAGAGGCTCGGTGCATAAATTGTGTGTGACTCGTTTCATAAATCTCACATCAAATGGGAACTCTTTTGAGATCTTCTCTTTATAATTCAGTATAAATATGGGCCGCGCCATACGAAAACCGGGCTTAATGACAACGTCATGAAAAGCGGTAAACGACGTCGGAAAAACGACGTTTGCAGCGTCGCTGTAAAAGTTCACATATTGCCCTCCCATTTATGTTTACTGGTGTCAGTTAACATTAAGTGTGAACAGAAAACGGAAAATTATAACTTACTGAAACTTTCACTAATATGAGACGCGATGCCTTGCACCTTAGTACACATATTATGACGTCATGACTTGACGTCACGTACGTGTGACGTCACTGAACGTGAATACATGTTTGACGTTATGGCCATGGTGTCGTGACAACATATTATAGCAAGGATACTTGCACGAGTTTCTCGCAGCATCAATGACTTAGAAATGCTTCAGGCGCTGTGCATTGTCGCCTAACTGTCGTTCTTTGACATTGTCACTCTTTTTCGTTGATTATTCTTATGAATTCAAAATGGTGAACGCATAATTTAACTGGCTACATATCAGCGAAGTCCTCGCTTACACTACACCTTGAATCCTAAATAATCTTAAATATGAACAACCTAGTGTATGCCAACGATATTACCATCTATTATCTTGGTAAATTTAGACACTTTTGAACAATTCAATCCAGTACTTAGCGAATGATATGCCATTTAATGCCACTCATTTTATCATAAACGGAGGTAGACACTCAACTATATTGTAAGGGACATGCAGTCTGGTTTTTGTCAGGATGATTATCCAGATATCGGGTTTGGTAGCTCTGCACCAACAAGGAAGTACACTATCAACTAAATATTGGCTGAGAATAGAATACGAGAGCGAATGTCAATTCAACAAGTTTAATAAAGTCTTAACTAACATGTGACAACAATTAAAGTATTTGTTACAGACTGAATATCGGATTATGCGGTGCAGAATATGTCATTTCCACATTGTGGCAGAAATGAACACCTGTCAAACAGAGAACAATAATGGGAATCTCAACCTCCAATTTAAGTAACCTCTGCAACTAATCAACATGTGTCGGTAAGCTTGGTTAAATATTCAACATGTTCTCATGTTATAGTACATTACAGTTTGCAGTGTTTAAGGATTAAGGATGGGTGGGGTAATCATGGGCGGATTCAGGGGGGGCAGACCCGGTGCGCCCCCCCCCCCCCCCCCCCCCCACCCAACCCGAAATCCTGGATCCGCGCCTGGTAACAAGTGACAAAGGACACATGGCCACAATCCCTGAACCTTACAATATAATGACATAATCTCTCTAATAGATTCAGTATCAGTGATTTCAATGCAGCTCCTTCATTGTTTGTGTATAAGCAATACATAATGCACAAAACAGACAGTGAGGTTGGTGGAGTTTTCGAAAAGTCTTGAAATTAATTGGAAATTTGATGGACATAAACTTGCTTTTCGCACGATTTGTAGTATCAAATCATCAGGCGATGGTAATGCGATCCTTAAGAAAGACACCTGGCAACAATTATAAGGTATCACGCTACCAAATCTGCCCGACGTCGTGTTTTGTCACAAAGTTAATGTTATAAGCCGCCTACTGCAGATGTACACGTGCACTGTCTACAAACAAATACTCCATTTGCAGCAATTCCTTATTTGAAAATTATTCATACGGAATTACGTTACTTGGGCCGCAATCCAAAACATGACGTTACATTAATAGCAACTGCAATAAACATTATTTTCATACTTTGTCTTGGCCTAATGGGAAACACTTGGAAAGGCTACGAGATATCCAAATTTGGTTGACATGCGATAAAAGATGACAAATATATAGGACTTGTCCGGGTATTTTATCAACACCCCTTGTATACGCCGTTGATAAAAACATCGTAATTTCAACGTCATTGATCTAAAACGTTATATAAATTTTTACCACGCGTCATAAAAATACTTCTAAAATGAAAAATAATTGGGATACATTGATAATTTTGGCGGCATATGGCTTTTAAAAGATGTACAATTCAGAATACGTGAAAAAGGTAAAAACTGAAAATGTTTTTATTAAGCCCGGTTTTCGCATGGCGCGGCTCATATATAAATACAGATATTTTCAAAATATACATGCAACTCAATTCAAATGATGCAGAAATGTAATCACTTACCTGCTTGTTTTCCCACCTATCCATGCCCGCTCTCACCACACCATCCCCACTCCATGATGCAACTAATTGAGATTCAAGGGCACCAGGTCGGGTTATTCTCATTTCAGAGCTGAATATATATTTTTCTGTTTTTTATTTTGGCATTTCCCCTATCACAACGGGTAACATATGGGATTCTACCCCATTAACCGAGTCTAAAATGACCTTAGCTGAACAGGCCGCTAAACACCATTAATTCAAATTAAATTAAGGATCGCCAGCTAAGAAAGAAGTTTTTATATGTACCCCGAAAAAAATGTCTCTTATATCGTCAATCAATGTGAAATGGAACACAATGTGTTTTCGGAACACCACCGGATATAACGAACAGCACGCTTGATTTCACAAATTGTACCACCGTTTTCGATGGGGTAACTCTGGAAAACACAGAAGTTCATTCACCACAGAAAAAATGTGGAAAATCAACATCCAAATGTGATTTATCCTTTGTTTTTGTACATGGGGGTTAAATATGTCCAAAAAAATGTATTACCTTTTGTCATCACACTTATAGGTCAGCTAAACTACCTTTTATCACATTAAAACTGTTGACAGCTTTCACAGCTGTATATTGCGGCTGCTGCAGTAAACATTACATGACCTACTTTCTAGATAGGGTTAAATTTGATAGGTTTGTATGCTACTTAAGTTAGTTAGTTTTTAAAAACAAATCAACTGGGATGTGTAAAATTTGAGCATACAAAGTTTATGGCATAATGGTGTTTTAAAGTAACATTGTCTGAATAATATATGCAATATACCACTGATAATGTAAGAAACAATGTGACAAACACTTGTAGTCAGTACAAACTAAAAAGAGGAACGTGTATCGGCCGTACACACATATCAGCATGACCAGGGCAGACACAAATTTTCTGAGCAAAGGAATGGATGAAAATAATTATGGAAACATTTTTAAGAATACACTGTTATATTTAAATACACCCATTAACATGTTTACGGCGATTTGATATGTTGAATAACATCTTCAGTACGAGTAAGCATGATTTCGACGTCATCGGGTCTGGTACCCGGGAGTAATACTCGAGTAACCAAATCGTTCCGAAACCCATTAGACTTGGTAACGTAACGAGTTAGTGACGTCCATAACTTGAGCGTCTGGGAAAAAATGCAAATAATCGGCAAGTTTTTATCTGAATGGAATAGTTTTCCTACTTCATTGATTTATTTTCTTTGAAATTTGCTGTTCCACTGAATGAAGGAAGCACATGTCGTTAGGTGTTCCGAAACTAATTGATCGAGGCTACTGTAAGTCAGATTGGCTTGAAACTTCATATATACAATGTACTTATTTATCACTATCCATAATTTCATTCTACCCATGCGGCCCCTGTACTCAAGGTCAAAGTCAAATGAAGTTTATGTTTAAGTTCTTGATGGGTACATTTATCGGTGTTACAGTTACTGATTTCTTGTTTGTAGTATTTACGACAATTTTAGATTTACTCTGGTAATACATTGGATGCAAACGTTCATGTTGTTACCTGTCAACCCAACTATAGGCATAATACATTAAACCATCCTGCAACAACTATTTTGGAGGATGGGTGGGTATGCATATCCTGTTGACGAACCATCCCTAAGCATACATATCTTAAAAGTACATGCCCACTCAGTAGGCACAAAATGTTCTTTATAGGAATTAAATAAGTGTATAATTGTGTCACTATTCCCACAAATAACGAGTGCCTGCTATACAGATATAATCATTTAGTAATATTTATTGTACTGATAGTGATGCACGACGGTATCAGGATATTTTCATATACAAATGAGGCATGATATTTTTTAATTATTTATACTAATTAAATGCACGCCTGAAAAATAATATTTTTGAGAGATTATAAAGTATGATCAATGCACATCAAAAAAGAAATAAAGAGAATAAATAGTAATGTCCGTAAACATTTTAAGGAAACACGGTTATCGCCCCTGATATCAGTTTTGACATTTACGTCTGATATAAAATGTATAATAATGCCAATCAATACATGTGGTAATGGTGAATGAATGTTTATTTTGCAAGAAAATGTCTCAGGTATAAAGAACAGTGTGTGCCTACTTAGTGGGCATGTACCATTAATGGTGAATCTCATTGAGATTCATACCTGGGCTGAATTGATTCAGTGAGGTAAGCACTCACCAAATTTGAGCATGTCTTGTAATGCTGAAGGTTTTTATTGTAATTTCAGTGTTGATTGTACGGTGCAGGGGGCCGTTTCACTAAACTTTGTACGACTAAAATGTTTGTAAGTGCAAAATTATGATAGTCTGTAAATTTCACATTAACAACGTGTTCTTGTAAACAATTATTGGATTTACATTTATTGAGCATAGGCTGCATGCTCAATAAATGTAAATCCATCAATTGAAATTTCCAGACGATCCTAAATTTGCACTTACGAACATTTTAGTCATTCAAAGTTTAGTGAAACGGCCCCCAGATGTTCCATGCAGATGCATTGCCATCTGTATATATGACCTTGCTGTTGAACATACATCTCCAATCAATCAATCAATAACTGTAGCAATGTATCTATTAACTCACACTGGATTTAACTATTACAGGTATATCAATATCTGAACCAAACATTTCAAAGCTATACAGGGGTCATACCAGTTATCCGGACAATCAGTTTATCGGACAAATGAAATTACCTGTTAATTAAGCGCATTCTTTTGATCCGATATTGCAACGAATACATATAAGTCACGCAGCTGCTTGCTGTTTCCATACCAGTGTGAAGAATATGTTGTCAAGGTAAACATTTTAGTAAAATTTGCAACTCTGTCCACAATTTGTTTACAACATCAAAAATCGAGTGCGCCCATTACATCATTACCGAGTTGTTCTATAAATACAATAACTTCTATAAATATGGTGTTTTCCAAAAAGCGAAGGGTGACTGATTTTTCTGCGGAACTACACAATGATGTTTACACTGGTTTACAGGCTATAAACTTATGATTTCAATGTGAGAATAGAAGTTATAAGACGATTATACTTTTGTCTGGATAACTGAATGTAGATGTTAATTTTGGGGCAATCTTACGACTGATGCTCTGACCCAATTTTAGGTGAGAAAGATGGCACATTTTCTAAATAGTTTACATGCGTTGAGAGAGCAAAACCTGTGGAAAGTTCATGCCCGTAGCTGCTATTTTAAGAAAAATATCTTTAAAAAACTGCCATTTTTGTCAATATTAAGGAGGACCCTGTAACATACATAAAAGTAACTAAAAGTCAACTATTTTTTGAACGGTTCATCTGTAGCCTATTTCACCAACATTGCAAAGTATACTTATCTAGCAAAGTATACTTTGAGGGAGACATTTGAGGGAGAATTATTATACTGAATTTATTACATTATCACAGCCATTTTGGCTGTGATAATGTAATAAATTCAGTATAATAATTCTGCATACTTTTTTAATCATCAAATTAACTCTAATGCTCTTGTCTGTTCATAAAAGCTGAATTGCAGTGGAATCTCAGTAAACCCGACACCCTGGGCACCCCCACGCCCAGGGTGTCCGGTTTAGAGAGGTTCCGCTGTAATAAGTGGGTATGGTATGTAGATAGTCTGAGAGCTGTGAATATATTTCAGTATGTTCCGGCCGAGCTGTTGCCAGTATACAGGGACGTAATTATACCGAAGGCAGATATTGTCACTCCAAACCAGTTTGAGGCAGAGTAAGTGAACAGGGGCGAGCAGCGTATATGTAGCAGCACTTAGTGTATATGCTGCTATGTGTGATTTGCTTGAGAAAAAAGGGGGCTTATTGAGTTTCTGACAAGTGTAGCTCGAGTTCATCCTAATACAACTGCACAGCCTGATCAGGGTGTTCATTTGTCACAATCTCATTGCTAATTGTATCCCCCGGACTATGGATTTGACACAGAACATCGTCCGTCACAGACACTTCTTATCCGGAGCATAACCTTTGAAATATTTTCATGAAACTTCACACATGCATAGACCACGACCCAAAGATGTGTTGCACGCAAGAATGACAACTCTTGCCTTGCTAATTTTCGAGCTATCTCTCTTTGTTTTTCGCCCACTGATTTCTTGTCCGCAACATAACTCAAACACCCTTTGGAATATTTTCTTGAATATGCATAGACCACGACCCAATGGTGTGTCGCACACAATAATGATAAATCTTGCCTCACTAATTTCCTGGTTATCGCCAGATGAAACTTGGCAGGAATGATCGATAGTCAATGCTCTTTCAGATTTGTTAAAATGATGACCCCGTATCAAAAATGGGCGGGGCCCCAAGGGGGTCAAGTAGGGGTCAAATTTAAAATTTGACCAACTATGGTCAAGTTATATATCAAATCGAAGGTATTGAGGAGACGATCACTCTGGTGCATCTTTTTGTCAAAATCAGTTGATTACATCATCCAAGATGGCCGCCGAAAGGTCATCCTTTTACTATAGATTTCAAACTTCTTCTCGTGAACCGCTTGGGCGATGCTGGTCAATCTTCACAGTGATTGTCCTTGGGTGCAGCCTTTTCCTATTTGTTAAAATAGAGGTCGTCACGTAATCCAAGGTGGTCGCCATAGAAAATATATCCATGAAACTTCACACATGTATATACCATGACATCCATGCTGCCTTTAATATGACTTTGACCTTTCGACCTTCACAACTGTACTTATGAATACTTGTCACCTTTTGTGTATTAACTTTGCCATAGTTTCTCCAATCTGTCACCGGGGGCATTCATGTGCCGACAGGCCACATTTTCTTGTTTTTAAAGATTTTGTAAGAGTTTCTCAAATCACCTATAATTTCTCTTTGCCGTCAGCTAATTTCTTCATATTGTACACATGTGCATTACTTGAGTAACGATACATCCTTCCACGTTAATACAACTACGCTCCCTACTTACCATATGTCCGTCTGTCTGTCTGTCTGGCTGTTTATTTTTTGAAACTTTTTGTAACAGTTTCTCAAATCACCTATAGTGGCCCTAAGTGCGTCGACATACCACATTTTCTAGTCTACCTCTGTTTTTTCGCAGATTGATTTTTGCCTGTTAATCCAAAACAACTCTCACCTTACTAACATAGTTATCTCCCTTTAATTTTGTAATTACTGCCTGGATACACATGCGCTTGTGGACAAGGGTCCATTTCTCATTTGTCTATTATTATACCCCCACAAACAAAGTTTGAGAGGGTATATAGGAGTCAGCTTGTCGGTCGGTCTGTCTGTCGGTCGGTCGGTCTGTTGGAAATTCCCTTCCGCTCTATATCTTCTACACCCATGCATGGATTATCAAATGGCTTGGCACAAATGTTTCTCATGGTGAGAAGGTGTGTCGCGATCAATAATCACACACCTATGTCCAAGGTTAAGGTCACAGTTGAAGGTCAAAGGTCAAACCTATCGAAATTCCCTTCCGCTCTATATCTTCTACACCGATGCATGGATTATCAAATGGCTTGGCACAAATGTTTCTCATGATGAGAAGGTGTGTCTCGATCAATAACCACGCACCTACGTCCAAGGTCAAGGTCACAGTTGAAGGTCAAAGGTCAAACCTATTGAAATTCCCTTCCGCTCTATATCTTCTACACCGATGCATGGATTATCAAATGGCTTGGCACAAATGTTTCTCATGATGAGAAGGTGTGTCGCGATCAATAACCACGCACCTACGTCCAAGGTCAAGTTCACAGTTGAAGGTCAAAGGTCAGACCTATTGCAGGCGGCAGACAGATAAACTGCATAGTTTGTGTACACAACTCCTCTGAAACCGTTCAGTGGATTGATCTGAAACTATATACACTTTTTATGACGAACAAATATTTTTTTTACAAAAATATCCTTTTAACTTAGCCATTTTTTCTATTTTTATAAAATTGATTCATTGCGTTCTTAACTCGGCACAGAGTTTTTAATCAAAATCATATTAATCCATTACTCGTGTAAGATCCTCTATAACTGATGAATGAATTTTCAAATGTTTTCAGATTATCGCATTTTCATTGATCACGTATGCAGATAAAAGGTCAATGTCACACATCTCTAAGGCCAGCATTAAATAATGATCATGAAATTTTTATTCAAGCCTATAAAACTCTTCTAATGTTAAGCTATTTGTAAGTCCAACTCTTTGTGGGGGTATTATGATCACTCCTGTGATAGTTCTAGTTCAGCTAGCAATCACTGTGGTTTGTTAGCAGATGATGTGAGTGCGTATGTTGATTAGCTACTGTAGTTTAAAAATTTAATCCACCGGTAGCTGATTTCACCAAAATTGCAAAGTGCACAAATCTAATCTACCATAGTGTACTTTCATGGAGGAAATATGTAATTGTACTGAAATGCATTATTTCCTATTTATAAGCAAACGTCTGGCTATATTTTTTCATGATTAACCCTTAGCCCATGTAGACCGCTATCTTATTTTTTTGTCGTCTGCTGTTTATTTTGATCAAAAACATGGTTTGACAGCACTTTAGAATAATTTACAACATGCTTTGACAGCACTTCAGAATCATTTCCATTGGAAATTATTCTGAAGTGCTGTCAAACAATGTTTTTATTGATAAATAAGGCAAGATATAAAAGCAACGGTAGACGACAATTGTTGTGAGTAGCGGTCTAAGGGTTAAATCATATTATTATCATCACTCATGTATTTATTATGTTGTGTATTTCATTAACCCTTTCAACACTACTACATACCTGTATAGTGGTATTTGCAAACAGTATTGATCCAGATGAGTCGGCTCATGACGAGCCATTTATTAGGATCTGCACTTTTTGCAAGTACAGGTAATTTTCATATTTTTGAGAGCAAAAACACCCTCCTTTCATAAATGGACTAGTCTGAAGATCATTTTGTGATGATTGGATTGGTTGCAAAATGAACATATCAAAATCCATTCCAGTTACTTAGGGACAAAAGGGTTAAATAAAAAACATTAATTAATTTATACATTACTTGAAAATTACTCCCTCAAAGTGCACTTACATGTAGCTAGATTAGTACACTTAGAGCTTTGGTGAAATGTACCGGCGATCAGCTCCATCTGAACAGGGTCTTCACTGTCCACAATTTGATCAGCGAATTTGTTCCCTTATACAGACCTTTTTAGCTGTGTTTGCAAATAGTGTAGACCCAGATGAGCCAGCTCGTGACGAGCCATCTCATCAGGATCTGCACTTTCAGCAATTAATTTTCATCGAAAAAAAAACACCCTCTTATTATAAATGGACTTGTCTCAAAATCATTTTGTGACAATTGGATTAGTCTTAAAAAATCATATCACAGACCATTCCTGTTTACTTAGGGTTGCAAGCATTAAGCAGGTAATACTAGCCAAAAGTGAAATAAACCCGTTGTGTCGGCCGATAGCCCACAAATACAGAACACCGGGCTAGTGTCTTCTGATATCAAGTTTGTCAGGCATAGCTAGGAAATGCATAGGAATTTGAGGCTTAGATATTGGAAGACACCAGGGGCCCATTTCACTAAACTTTGTACGACTAAAATGTTCGAAAGTGCAAATTTAGGATCGTCTGGAAATTTCAATTGATGAATTTACATTTATTGAGCATAGGCTGCATATGCAGCCTATGCTCAATAAATGTCAATCCAATAATTGTTTACAAGAAAACATTGTTAATGTGAAATTTATCTTATTTATGCACTTACGAACATTTAAGTCGTACGACGTTTTGTGAAACGGCCCCCAGCATGGTATTCTATTCATCAGTTAAAAGTTTATGCTAGAGGATTGTCCAATGTAACATATTTTGTTGAAAGAATGTAGACTTGTTGATATTACACTGACATTATTTTATAACAACATGTGATGCCGGTCAGCCGCTAAACAAAAGTACAGTGGAACCTCTCTAAACCGCACACCAAGACATCACATGTGATCATATTTTTGATGAGTTTCATTTATCTCGGGTGATAATGTCTGTTTGTGTTCGCATAGCACATAACTATGACTCAGAATGATCTAATGTCTAATTTACAGTGAAACCTCTCTAAGCCGGACACCTGGAGCCTCCCAGGATGTCCGATTTAAGAGAGGTTTTACTGTACTAGTTTGTTTCTAGTCAATACAGGTTACAAAAATTTGTTATCAGTAAGCGTGTATTACCTTAAACAATATTTATTAAGTAATAACGGTACAGTTAAATATAATTGCATGTTAATAATTTGTGGGATTTGACCGAAAGCATAACTTGTCATGGTCATCTCATGGTCAACGTGTATTAGGTCCATGCATAGTTACCTGATAAATGTTACATGCAGGTTACTGACAGAGATGAGCATCACGAGTCAGGCGGACGCCCTGAAGGCGATGGAGATACTGCACAAGGCTGGGCCCCACACCGTTGTGCTCAGTAGCACCAATCTCGGCTCCGAGGGAGTTCTAGTGAGTCTCGCCAGCTCAGTCAAGGGTAGGTAACCCTCACACCGTTTTGCTCAGTCAAGGGTAGGTAACCCTCACAAGGTTGTACTCAGTCAAGGGTAAAAACCGTTGTGCACAGTAGCTCCAATCTCGTGTCCGAGGGAGTTCTAGTGGGTCTCGCCAGCTCAGTCAAGGGTAGGTAACCCTCACACCGTTGTGCTCAGTAGCTCCAATCTCGGCTCCGAGGGACTTCTAGTGGGTCTCGCCAGCTCAGTCAAGGGTAGGTAACAAGTGAGTCAGATTGTCTTATTGTCTTTATTTGTGGCTGTGACTGGAGAAATAGGGATTATGGGTTTTGTGGCCAGTGTAGATTCAGATCAGCCTGTGCATCCGCACAGTCTGATCAGGATCTACAGTTCGCCATTTCATAAATGAACCTCCCATCAATGCTTCTAACAGGAAATAGTTATAAGGTGTGTGCTATTTGATCAGCAGCTACACTGGTCACGAATCCTATAAGCTCCATTTCTCCAGTCACAGATGGGCCTTACTTTTCATTAAATCTTCAATGTTATAGTTAATTCACAGTTTTTTAGCATGATATTATCCAATTACAATGATCAATAACAGTAAATTTTAGTTTTTATTAGCTCGACTATTCGAAGAATAAGTAGAGCTTATGTTGTCACCCCGGCGTCGGCGTCACCGTCACGCCTTGGTTAAGGTTTTTAGTCAACCTTGTATATGGAATACTACTGGCCCTACACCCACCATACTTGGACAACTTCATCTCCTAGTGATGTACATTAATAACCCCTGATCTATATTTGACCTTGACCTACATTTCCTCTTGTACATGGAATACTATTGTGCATACAGACACCATACTTGGACAACCTTTTCTTATAGGGATGTTCATCAATAACCCCTGGTCTATATTTGACATTGACCTACATTTCATCTTCAATTACTTAGTTAATTCCCCTTGGTTAAGGTTTTTAGTCAAGCTTGTATATGGAATACTCCTGGCCCTACACCCACCATACTTGGACAACTTCATCTCCTAGGGATGTACATCAGTAACCCCTGATCTATATTTGACCTTGACCTACATTTCCTCTTGAATTACTTAGTTAATTCTCTTTGGTTAAGGTTTTTAGTCAACCTTGTAGATGGAATACTCCTGGCCCTACACCAAGCATACTTGGACAACTTTATCTCCTAGTGATGTACATCAACAACCCCTGACCTATATTTGACCTTGACCTACATTTAACCTTGAATTACCTAGTTAATTTCCCTTGGTTAAGGTTTTTAGTCAACCTTGGTTAAGGTTTTTAGTCAAGCTTGTACATGGAATATTATTGTGCATACAGACACCATACTTGGACAACGTTTTCTCATAGGGATGTACATCAATAACCCCTGATCTATATTTGACCTTGACCTACATTTCCTCTCCAATTACTTAGTTAATTCTCCTTCTTTAAGGTTTTTAGTCAAGCTTGTATATGGAATACTCCTGGCCCTACACCCACCATACTTGGACAACTTCATCTCCTAGGGATGTACATCAATAACCTTTGATCTATATTTGAACTTGACCTACATTTGACCTTGACCTACATTTCCTCTTGAATTACTTAGTTAATTCTCTTTGGTTAAGGTTTTTAGTCAAGCTTGTATATGGAATACTCTTGGCCCTACACCCACCATACTTGGACAACTTCATCTCCTAGGGATGTACATCAGTAACCCCTGATCTATATTTGACCTTGACCTACATTTCCTCTTGAATTACTTACTTAATTCTCTTTGGTTAAGGTTTTTAGTCAACCTTGTAGATGGAATACTCCTGGCCCTACACCAAGCATAATTGGACAACTTTATCTCCTAGTGATGTACATCAACAACCCCTGACCTATATTTGAACCTTGACCTACATTTAACCTTGAATTACCTAGTTAATTTCCCTTGGTTAAGTTTTTAGTCAACCTTGGTTAAGGTTTTTAGGTCAAGCTTGTACATGGAATATTATTGTTGCATACTTAGGTTTTTAGTTCCAACTTGGTTAAGGTTTTTAGTAATGTTGGTACCAATTGTGGAATATTATTGTGCACAGACACCATATTGGACAACGTTTTCTCATAGGGATGTACATCAATAACCCCTGATCTATATTTGACCTTGACCTACATTTCCTCTCCAATTACTTAGTTAATTCTCCTTCGTTAAGGTTTTTAGTCAAGCTTGTATATGGAATACTCCTGGCCCTACACCCACCATACTTGGACAACTTCATCTCCTAGGGATGTACATCAATAACCTTTGATCTATATTTGACCTTGACCTACATTTGACCTTGACCTACATTTCCTCTTGAATTACTTAGTTAATTCTCTTTGGTTAAGGTTTTTAGTCAAGCTTGTAGATGGAATACTCCTGGCCCTACACCAACCATACTTGGACACCTTTATCTCCTAGTGATGTACATCAACAACCCCTGACCTATATTTGACTTTGACCTACATTTAACCTTGAATTACTTAGTTAATTCCCCTTGGTTAACGTTTTTAGTCAACCTTGGTTAAGGTTTTTAGTCAAACTTTCTACATGGAATACTATTGTGCATACAGACACCATACTTGGACAACCTTTTCTCATAGCGATGTACGTCAATAACCCCTGATCTATATTTGACCTACATTCCTCTTGAATTACTTAGTTAATTCCCCTTGGTTAATGTTTTTAGTCAAGCTTGTATATGGAATACTACTGGCCCTACACCCACCATACTTGGACAACTTCATCTCCTAGTGATGTACAGCAACAACCCCTGATATATATTTCACCTTGACCTATATTTCCTCTTCAATTACTTACTTAAATCACCTTGGTTAAGGTTTTTAGTCAACCTTGGTTAAGGTTTTTACTCAAGCTTGTACATGGAATACTATTGTGCATACAGACACCATACTTGGACAACCTTTTCTCATAGGGATGTACATCAATAACCCCTGATCTGTATTTGACCTTCACCTACACCTACAGTCGAACTTCGATGGGTCGAACAGCCTGCGGGGTTAAGTTTTAGTTTGACCCATCCGTTGTTCGACCCATCGGGATTTTCTACTGTAACCATTACAGATTGACGAGTTGGTCAGTGTACTAAGTGAAACAAGTCGTCATTACGACACGTTGTTTCATATAAATGCGCTTACATTTGCATTTACGGTTGATTGTCACAATCGTTTATTAACAGAAACAGGCTTTAATAAAATAAAGAAAGCGGTAAACTCATGTGTGTTTTTATTTACATAGCCATTATACAGCAATAGAACATGAGAACAACAGAAAATGAATACGAAATACAATTGGCGGACTTGATTGCCCCGTCCGATACATTCATGTCCAGTCGCCCCATCACTACTTCGGACCCGGAACCACATTCACTGCCTATCATAATTTACTATCACATGGAACCCAGTACAAGTTATACATGAAAGTTATACACGTCCGGTATTGAAGAAGTCTGTTATCTCGCCTTGCTTCGTAGTCTGTATTCTTATATTTAAGGGTGGGAAATGGCTCGAAGACCTTCCATACCCTGGCATGTGCCCGTAAATGATCAGGCCAATGGCCGTTGGCCCATTTGTTTCCGAATTTACTAATATATGCGATACAGTCGAAATATGTGCATTAAATGAAGGAGACGATGAGGCGGTGAGTTTAACCTAATTAGTTCGTTCTCCTATTGCACAATGCCGATATGTCAGACCGTGAAGAGGGCCAAGTGTGCGTGCACATGATATATGGATACTCAGCCATTACATTGTTATATTACCTGCTAATGCTATTAGAGGGTTCTTCGTAGTCTTCCGCTTCACCTGCTTATATTACCTGCTAATGCTATTAGAGGGTTCTTCGTAGTCTTCCGCTTATATGGCGAATAAATCGGATGACACATCACACTCATTACTGATCATAGTAAAAACAGTTCATGTTGATTTACAACTTAAAAGGCCAGATGCTTGGGTCATTAATTAAAACTGAGCGATATTTAATTCCACATGTCCCATAAATTACCACTTTAATTAACTTCGCCGACATTGGTCAATGCATAATTACCACGTATGCTGGTCACGACTGCCGTTATTGTATACGCTCAAATGACCACTTGAGATTTGTTTGACAACCGGTTAACAATAGGTGTGAAAGTCAATCAACTAGTCTGGAGACAATCGTCTGACATGTTCGAGTTTTTGTGGTGTTTATAGTGGATTTATACACGACCGGGCGTGACAGCGATTCGAGGCATTGAGGGTTGTTCGACTTTCACAAGTTCGACCTATACCGGGTAGTTTTAACGTATTTATATAGGAATTCTGCCGGGACCTAAAGGCTAGTTCGAGGCAAGCATGGCTGACGAGTTTACCAGGGTTCGACCCATCGAAGTTCGACTGTACTTAGTTAATTCTCTTTGGTTAAGGTTTTTAGTCAACCTTGTAGATGGAATACTCCTGGCCCTACACCAACCATACTTGGACAACTTCATCTTCTAGTGATGTACATCAACAACCCCTGACCTATATTTCACCTTGACCTACATTTAACCTTGAATTAATTAGTTAATCCCCCTTGGTTAAGGTTTTCAGTCAACCTTGGTTAAGGTTTTTAGTCAAGCTTGTATATGGAATACTATTGTGCATACAGACACCATACTTGGATAACTTTTTCTCATAGGGATGTACATCAATAACCCCTGACCTATATTTTACCTTCACCTACATTTAACCTTGAATTACTTGGTTAATGTTTATAGTCAAGCTTGTATATGGAATACTCCTGGGCCTACATCAACCATACTTGAACAACTTCATCTCCTAGTGATGTACATCAATAATCCCTGACCTATATTTGACCTTGACCTACTTTTATCCTTGGATTACTTAGTTATTTCCCCTTGGTTAAGCTTGTATATGGAATACTCCTGGGCCTACAGCAACCATACTTGGAAAACTTCATCTCCTTGTGATGTACATCAATAACCCCTGACCTATATCTGTCATTGACCTACATTTAACCTTGAATTACTTACTTAATTTCCCTTGGTTAAGTTTTTTAGTCAACCTTGGTTAAGGTTTTTATGCAGGCCGCAGCCACCTTGTTTGTCAAGCTATGTGTACATCGACAACCCTCGTAGTCGAGCTATGCTGTTCTCCTACAGCTCTTGTTAATTTTTTCAAGTTTGTTCTGATGGAAGTATTTGAAATGGTACACAAACATAGCATGCCTTGCTGCAATCCTGCAGTAAACCCTGGATGCTAATAGAGTGTGTGCTTACAGACGGCAAGAAGCAGTGTTACCGGGTGGAGATGCCATACCTACAGGCAATATTCGTGGGCACGGGCGACCTGTTCGCCTCATGCCTCCTCGCATGGCTGCACCGGGACGGGGATCTCAAGGTGACTACCATGCCATACCATACAGCAGCAACCGTATTAACTACAGTCGACTCATATCATATCATATCAGACGGGCCATGTGATTTTTTACCTACTGTCTGTTCTACGTTTTGTTGCCGACAAACTTTTGGCAAAAAGTCACCATCCCCAAAAAAAATTATTTGATAAAATTCCATCAAATATTGATTTTATTGCGAAAAAAAGATTTTCCTATGGGAATTTAACATGCGGGCTAAAAATAGATTTTTTTTAAATATTTTTTTTATTTGTGTACCGATTTTCAAAATCTAACTTTTGTTTTCTTAGTTACCAGTACATCATTTTCAAGCTATCTCGCCAGGTTTTGGAGTTAATTTCCAAATTTTTTCGTTTTTTGATCCTTCAGGATCAAAAATCGAAAGGTTTTGGAAATTGACTCTTGATGTTAAATTCCAATAGGAAAACCTTTTTTTCGCAATAAAATCAATATTTGATGGAATTTCATCAAATAAATTTGGGGAGGGTGACTTGTTATTGATGAAAAAGTACTTACTTTAAATATTTTTTAGATTTAATGTGTTTAATGGCCAAACGTTCGTCGGCAGCAAAACGTGGAACAGACAGTAAGAAGATGTCCCATATCTCATAAAAAATATTTGTAAATGATGTCAAAAGTTGACGAAATGTTAGAGAAAATGTGGAATGCTATAAAAATTTCATAAACTTTTGAGGTAATTTACAGAAAATATCAATATATGTCCTGAAAAATTGCACATCTTCAAAGGTACAAAATCACATGGCTTGTCCCATATTTACTGTATTGGACTGCCGTAAAATATTAGTCATTTGCTAAACCAGAATTTACTGTTCAGTGTCTTGAAGCAACATTTCTTTCTGACTTATGTTCTAATTCTTGTATAGAGAGATAATATATTTAAAACCTGGTCAGCTGATACATTCGCTGAAAAGGTGAGTGAAAGTAAAATTGTTAACGTTTTGTAAACATTCCTCATTTCAAAAATGTATTCCAGTTCTTAGTCAAATGAATGTGCACAGAATATTTTCTCACTGTGAGTTACATTTTCTAAAGTACATACTGACAATAAATAGAGACAACCAGTTTGATATGATGTTCATAATGTGTGACTATGAAATGGTCTCTGACAAATTCCTGCAATTTCCGAGCCAATGACTAACCCTTTTCATGCTGAGGATACGCCATTTTATTTGTGGAAAATCCTAAATATTTTCTTTATATGAACTCAGAAGTGTATGTTATGACCACCATTTGAACCGTCTCGTCGAGACGGTTCAAATGTGTGGTCGCAACATATACTTTCATTGAGAAATAACAAAAATAAAAATAAAATATTTAAAAAAATTCATACCCGTAAAGATGTATTCCGCATGTAATGGGTTAATATGATAAATATACTAGCCTTCAATCCGATTCAGTACTACATGTACATTTTTTAAGCAATGTCACTTCACGTTACCAAATAACGTCTGTATAATGACGCAACATAAAAGAGTACGCATTTATTTCCACGACAACAATATTAGACTTGCAAATTTCATAGAATAAAACATTACATGATAAATACAATACCAAGTCAATGACTGATACAACATCATGTTATCGGCCAGCATGTATGTGGTGAATGCATAGGAAGTTACTTGATCAATGTGACTGTGATTGGAGAAATGAGGCTTATGGGTTTTGCGACCAGTGAAAATCCAGATCAGCCTGTGCATCCGCACAGTCTGATCAGGATCTGCACTGTTCGGCATTCCATCATTTAAACTCCCATCATGCTTCTAACAAGCAGTATACAGTGGAGCCTCTCTAAACCGGACACCCTGGGAGGTCCCCAGCATGTCCGGTTTAGAGATGTTCCACTGTATAACAGACAGATGACTACTTCAAGATGAGCATGGGTGCTTTGTAATCATGAATATACATGATCATTGGAGATAAAGGGCAATGAAACCTATCAAAATGAATGACAACTAACCGTTTGTGTCCGGTTTAGAGAGGTTTCACTGTACTGTATATCGTTATCAGGCTACATGACCTTAGCTGTTGATAGGCCGTTAAACACCGATAAAAAAACTCCTCTCACTTTCAGACGGCTCTAGAGAAGACAGTATCTACAGTACAGACAGTTATCCGACGAACACTACAGGCGGCTAATGGTTAGTTTTCACAAGCCACTGTAAATGGTTGGATTTAACGACGGCACTGGTTCGATAACCTTGCATGTCGTCTCCCAAGAAGGGGAGAAAGGAAGGAGGTGGATACAGAGGAAACCGGCCCCAGGGGGCCTGGCTCTTATTAGAACAGTCAACTCTGGTTCTTTAACGTGCCCAGACTCTCCTTCAAATCTGATACACTGGACCACCTTTTAAAGTCCCCATCCGAAAGGACTAGTAGAGCAGGAAATACAAAGTGTCTCGGAGATACTGACACCCTAGCCGAGAATCGAACCTGGTTCGCCAGCATGGCAGTCCGACGGTGTTGCCCCTCGGCCGCGGTCTGCACACATTGAAGCCGCTGCATGCGCACGCAGGAATCTACGCCCACCCCTCAATACGTGTTGCGGCTAAACCAGTTCCGTATCAGCTATCGGCTGGATATTATGCCTAGCACATTTGTGACATGCCATATGATTTTGTACCTGATTTTGACTTCTGCGTACTTTCATGAAATTACGCATGCAGATGTCTGAAGGTACAAAATGACAATGCGTGTCTCATTTGTGACCAGCGTAGATCCTCATCATCTTTAATTATTCAGGCAGAGATTGAGCAACAAAACTTTTACAGACAAACTTGCATTAAGCAGCCAGCCAAACCAACAATGGTCACTAAAGACAACGGTCTAAAATTAATACAAAAACAAACAAACAAAAATCCTGGTATTGGTACATCCGATTATATGGTTTTATTATTCAGAATAAAGAAATAAAAATAAAGACTCACCAAATCGATCCTTATCTGGCAACCTGTGTTTGCTAATTGATCAAACCTGAACTATTCCTGTTTGTTGTGGCATGTCGCATATTTTCCAATATAGGGACTTAAATATGACAGTATTGACATGCCGCCATTATTGGACTCGACAGTATTCACTAGCATTGCCTCTATTTCATCCGTAGTCGGGAGTCTAATACAGATGCACTAGCTGGTCTAGGGCTACACCGTTCACAATTCTTTCACACCTAATTGAAAACATGGTCCGTTTCATGTTACATCCTTACCGGAATCCCGACTGGAGACCAGGGGGCCGTTTCACTAAACTTCTTACGACTAAAATGTTCGTAAGCGCAAATTTAGAATCTTCTGCAAATTTCAATTGATGGATTTACATTTATTGAGCATAGGCTGCATATGCAGCCTATGCTCAATAAATGTAAATCCAACAATTATTTACAAGAAAACATTGTTAATGTGAAATTTACAGGCTATCATAATTTTGCACTTACGAACATTTTAGTCGTAGGAAGTTTAGTGAAACGGGCCCCTGGTTTGGCCCTCTCATACAAGTACATCCTGTATTTGAGAGTTGAATTTGGTTATACCCCTTATATGAGTAATACAAATATTCGTAATCCTATTACTTTTAGGGGAAACTGCCAAGTGATTTTGGTGTGATATGGACCTTGCAGTATTTTGATGTAAATATTCCGTTGTGATTTCAATGCATCAGGTTACATGCGGGATCGAACCTGTTGGCCCGGCTTTAAATGACCTTAGCAATGGATAGGCCGTTAAACACCATTAAATCAAAACTGTTTCATGTTAATGAAAATAATAGACTATTCCATTAATTAAAAAAGGGGGTATTATTTCAAAATCTTAAAAATAAAGACAAACACTGATTAGATGGCTCCCTATGAGGCGGTTCATCTGGATCTACGGTGTTTGCAGATGTTGGCCTTTGGCTTTTGGTGTATGGTTGAAAGGTTTACCGGTAATAAAGGTGCACCAATTTTCTCATATGTGTTTGTGACTGGAGAAATAGGACTTATTGGGCTATGCGACCAGTGTAGCCCCAGATCAGTCTGCGCATCCGCGCAGTCTGATCAGGGCCTGCACTGTTCGCCATTCAGTCAATGCTAACAAGCCATAATGATTGTTATCAGACTACAGGAGGCCGTTTCACTAAACTTTGTACGACTAAAATGTCCGTAAATGCAAAATTATGATAGTCTAAATTTAACATTAACAATGTTTTCCCGTAAATACTTATTGGATTTTACATTTATTGAGCAAGCATGCAGCCTATGCTCAATAAATGTAAATTATTCAATTGAAACTTCCAGACGATCCTAAATTTGCACTTACGAACATTTTAGTCGTACAAAGTTTAGTGAAACGGCTTCCAGGAGTGTGCTATTTGATCAGGAGCTACACTGGTCACAAGTACAATAAGCCCCATGTCCCAGTCACAGCCATATATCTTACATATTTCTTTTATCTTGCAGAAGCTGCAGGCCCAGGCAAGTCTCCGACCCCCGCCCAGATGGAGTTGAGGCTTATACAGTCAAAATCTGATATAGAGTCGCCCAAAATTACATACACAGTCACACAGATTTCATGACGATAATGCTGGTTTCATGAAGCACGGGTACAGACCAAGATCATCTGTGAATGTAATGATGCTGTTCTATCGACTTGTTCCAGGGATATTTGGGGGAGAGTGGATGGGTGTAACGTCCCAGTAACAGCTAAGGTCATATAGAGAGGAGACTTTGGTTTCAACTCTCATCTGAAAGACCAGTAGGATGGACACACCATGAAAGTATTTTATGCCCCACCACGATAGTGGAGGGGGCATTTAGCGTTACCCTTGTCTGTCGTCCGTCTGTCAGTCACATGGTTAAAGATTTTGTTTGAGCTTGTATATTCAATAGTATTAGGCATACAGCCACCATACTTGCTCACTATCATGAGCCAGTGATATGTAACGGTAGCCACTGTGAAACACATTACCTACATGTGACCTTGACATACAATTGCAATATTTACATAGTTCATTCCCTTGGTTAAAGTTTTTGTTTGACATTGCATCTTTAATAGTATTAGGCCTACAGCCACCATACTTGCACACTATCACATTGTTTACCCACAGTGAATCAAATAATCTTTGTGTGACTTTGACCTACAATTGCAATATTTACATAGTTATTTCCTTGGTTAAATTTTTTGTTTGAACTTGAATTTTTCTCTTCAGTAGTGTTCGGCCTACATCCAGCATACTTGCACACTATCATGAGCCAGTCACGTGCACAACAACCCACTGTGAATCAAATGATCTTTGTGTGACCTTGACCTACAATTGCAATATTGACATAGTGATTTCCCTTGGTTAAAGTTTTTATTTGAACTTGAATCTTTCTCTTCAGTAGTGTTCGGCCTACATCCAGCATACTTGCACACTATCATGAGCCAGTCACGTGCACAACAACCCACTGTGAATCAAATGACCTTTATGTGTCCTTGACCTACAATTGCAATATTTACATAGTAATTTCCCTTGGTTAAAGGTTTTGTTTTAGCTTGTGGGATTCGAATTTCACAATATTGCCTTGTAACAAGCAACTTTTAAACTGTAATAGCTGGTGGCTTGATACCGTACTTGATATGTAGCTTCCTTATGGTGTGTAGATGCGCAAACATGATTTCAATGTTTTATTCGACCCCCGGGTCATTCATTATCTCCCCGTTTTGGACTTATAATTTCACTATTTTGTCTTGTAACTCCTAAAACTTTTATAAACCGAAATAGCTGGTTGCTTCATACTTAGTATGCAACTTCTTTATTGTGCAGACAGAATTTCAATATTTGATGCCACACTGGGTGATGTATTATTTCCCACGTTTGAATTTTGTCGCCTTTACTATCAAAGCGCCTCCGTTTTCTATGAATACATTTTCTAGTTTAAAAATGAAACCCACGACCTCGATTATTGAAGTCCAATTCTCTAACACCAGACCACAACCCATCCCAATACTTATCCGATGTTGGGAGACGAGGTGCATCTTAATGATGAATCCATCCATCCTTACTGAAGTTCAGGACGCTTACATTGAAATTACCTGGCTCCAATTGTGGTGGGTGGTTGGGAGTATTCTTACAGAATCCTGACTGCAGCCCTGGTTTGGCCCTCAGGTACGTCTTTGGTTCTACCCCTTTTACAATTATCCTTAATCCTAATCCAAGTCACTTTAGTATGGTATGGACATGGCACCATGTCGGGGTTATTATAATTTCAGGGCTGAATATATTATATTTTTTTATGTAAATATTCTGTTCTGATTTTGTAATTCCCCTGTACATGTACTTGTACATTTAATATATGGGATTTAATACTAAACCCATTGACCGTGCCTTAAATGACCTTAGCTGTTGATAGGCCGTTAAACCCCAACAAACAAACAAACAAACAAACAAAGAAACAAACCCCCACCCCCATAAGAGATTGAACCCGTTGGCCCGCCCTTAAAATACCATAGCTGTTGATGGGCCGTTAAACACCAATATAGAAATAAAAATACATGGCTCCAAGTGACCTAATAAGTTAATGGTGCCTGACAGCATAGAATAGAATACTTTATTTCTATACTGAATTTGTGATGCTCCGATACAGGTGGTTTCTCTTCTGTGGCCGTGACTGAAGATATGAGGCTTATGGCATTTGTGACCAGGGTAGTCCCAGATCAGCCTGCGCATCTTGCGCAGTCTAATCTGGGCCCACACTGGTTGCTGGTTGGGAGGGATAATTTCAGCACTGAAAGGGTATTGTAATTTCAGTACTTTGTGATGTGTACCCATATAGGCGTGTTCTCGTATGTAAATGTGGCTGTGACTGGAGACACGGAACTTAGGGTATTTGCTATTATATTAGTGTAACAGCCATCGTGTTTCTATATAAAAGTTTAGTTCCTTATCAGGCTGCACGAATGCGCCAGCAGATCTGGGGCACGTTTCACTAAACTTTGTACAACTAAAATGTTTGTAATTGCAAACTTAGGATCGTCTGGAAATTCCAATTCATGGATTTACATTAATTGAAATCAATAAATGTAAATCCAACAATTGTTTAATAGAGAACATTGTTATTGTGAAATTTACAGACTATCATAATTTTGCACTTACGAACAGTTTAGTCGAACAGTTTAGTTGTACGAAGTTTAGTAAAACGGCGACCCAGGAGCTAAATAGATCACAAATGCCATAACCGTATTTCTCAGTCACAGCTTCATGGAACCATGTTGAATGGATGTAAAACCACATTTAATCAGCTTTCTGTTGTGTGTATGTCTTGTTGAAATGTTGTTCCCATGTACAGGGGCGTCGGAACAGGTCCGGCCAGACCAATCATTTTGACATAAATATGATTTATTTGGAATTCATATATACAAAAAAACTATGAATTTCCCATACTGATGACTTGAACATTAATGTTCGGTGTCTTTTTCATGTCCGCTAGATCTCATTTGATATATGAGCCGATGCACTGACAAATTTATAAATATTTTTCTGTAATTTTTCTCCGACGTCACAAGTTTATGTTGTTAACAACACTACCTTGGCTGGACCAATCTTCTGATGCTACCGGCGCCCCTGTAGCCGATTTCACCAACATTGCAAAGTATACTTATCTAGCAAAGTATACTTTGAGGGAGAAATTTTCAATTTAAGAATAAATTTATTAATTTTTATTATACTGAATTTATTACATTATCACAGCCATTTTGGCTGTGATAATGTAATAATTTCAGTATAATATTCTGCATACTTTTATTCATCAAATATATGCAGTTATTAGCTATGTGAAACAATGCATTTCAGGAAAAATAAATGATTACTCCCTCAAAGTATACTTTGCTAGATAAGTATACTTTGCAATTTTGATGAAATCGGCTACTGATGTAGTAGGCTTAGTTTATTTGCCTCTTGTGGACTGCACAATCTAGTCTACTGTCTGTTTCACGTTAACCTGCCCAACTTTTTCACCTATTTAAACACATTAAAACTCTTATTTTTTGGCATAAAATCATTTTTCAGCAAAATTTAGCAATGAGCCATCTTTTTATTTTTTGAATTTCGGTCCTATAATGAAGTAATAAATCAAGAATTGAATGCAGGGTTGCAAGGTTAAAATGTCACGTGCGGTCAGATTTTCAACATTTTTATAGCATCGAACTGCTTGCTGGATTTATCATTAAAAAAAATACACTATTAACCTTGTATTTATGAAAGCAAATCTTGCCAGGTTGAAAAATAAAGGAATCGAGCCTTCATTTCTCGGTGTTCGTACAAGAATTCCAGAAGAAAATGCCGAGAATTTGGTCAAAATACAACATGATGTCATCATCATCTGCTACAGCTTTCGTATCTATTGACAACGTCAAGCTGAGGTTGGCACGCTGTTCCTACCACGCAAAATTAATTGCACATATCCTCGCACATCGACACCAGTGTAAATCTACATTCTCTAATAGTATGACTTGGGAACACCTATATATACGTCATTTCCGGCGGAAGTATACAGTCACTTCCTGTGAGCCAGTTTCTTTGCCGGATGAATTTCCGGCAGACAACTTGGTTTACTAAATGCTGATTGGTTGGTGAAGGTCACGAGTTTAATCAAATCAAGTTAGTTAGCATTCACAATTTACAATACATTAGGACGTATTAGCAATAGTATCAGATCGACTTGGAACCTTATGGATGAATGATATTCGCGAAATATATGAAGATTAAATGATTAATTGATATATTTTAATGCAAATTGTTTAAGTTATATGCCAGAAAATGATGTTAATAAACAAATTTATTAAGAATTTGTGTTCAGTTCGCAATAATGGTTGTTGTTGTTGTTTACCGGAAGTGATTATTGCAATAGTAGTTTCTTGTTTTATTGTCAACAACTAAAATTCGGTGAAATTAGTTTATAAGGCACATTTATTCGAAATAACTTTGTTATTAGACGGATTTTCTTGAAATAAAAAGTAGGCTCATTTCTGAAAAATAGTTTTACATTGTTTTATATAAAAAAATAAGCAGTTTGGAGTATTTTTATAGCAATAAATCTTGGGCAGCACTTCGTGGAACAGACGATAGTATCAGTTAGTCTGATAATACAGTGGATGGCAGGTGGGGGCAAGAGATCGGTAATTTAACGATCGGGAGTCATCCTTACCGGAATCGCAACCGGAGACCTGGTTTGGCCCTCGCGTACGTCGTAGGCATTATTGTATGTGACAGTTGAATCTGGTTATACCCCTTATGCGAGTATTACGATATTTGTAATCCTATTTTAGGGGAAGGGGCCATGTGACTGGTGTGGTATGGACCTGGCACCATGTCAGGTTATTCTAATTTCAGGGCTGAATATATAATGCAGCAGGTTATATACGGGATAGAACCCGTTGGCCCGGCCTTAAATGACGTTAGCTGTTAAACATCAATAAATAAACAAAGGGCCTTGCTCCGGAATTACCTCCCTTATCACATCACTTTTTTGCCAATATTCATTTCCACAATCAGCTACATGTATATTAACTAAATTATGGCTGTGACTGGAGAAATGGAGCTTATGGGATTTGTGACCAGTGTAGCTCCTGATCAAACAGCACACTCCTGTAGCCTGATGACAATATATATTACTTTTTAGAAGCATGACTGGTGTTTCATTGATGGAAACGCGAACAGTGCAGGTCCTGATCAGATTTTGCGGATGCACAGGCTGATCTGGATCTGCACCGGTCGCAAAACCGATAAGCCACATTTCTCGTGTCATTGCCACAATTACGTAGAAAGTTAACAGAAGTTTCATAGAAGATGAAGAGTTTCATATCACATGTCCTTTGAAATTTTGGATGTCATTTAGAGAACAAACTATATTCTGCAAAATCAATATTGGCCAAAAATTTGGGTCGGGTGGTTGGTTGGAAGCATGTGAAGGGTAAGTTTAACTTTGGGGTTCATCCTAACCGGAATTCCGATATCCCTGGTTTGGCCGTTTGGAACATTTTGGCTTCCTTGCTACTTGTGAGTTGAATCTGGTTATGTCCGTTACAAATGTAGTAAGATTAGTACTAATCATATTACTTTTATGGAGTGGGGCTAAGTGGCTCTGGTGTGGTGAGGACCTGGCACCAGATCAGGATAGTCTACATTCAGTGATTAATATATATTTTTCTGTAACTATTCAGTTCTGATATTGGGATCCCCCCTTTAACCTGGCCTAAAATGACATTAGCTGTTGACAGGCCGTTAAACACCATTATATAAATTAAACCAAAAATTGGGACTATATTTGTGTGCTACCTGCCACACTGGTCAACCAACCACTTGACCCTCATGGCGAGTAATATGTCAATTGTTGTTCAATGTTGGAAACTGTGTTTTATCGACTGAATTACGACCAGCGTAGGCTCTGATCAGACTTTGCGGATGCCCACTCTGATCTGTAGCCGATTTCATAAAAATTGCAAAGTATACTTATCTAGCAAAGTATACTTTGAGGGAGTAATCATTTATTTTTCCCGAAATGCATTATTTCATATAGAACTAACAACTGCATATATTTGATGATTAAAAGTATGCAGAATTATTATACTGAATTGATTACATTATCACAGCCATTAATAAATTTATCCTTAAATTGAAAATTTCTCCCTCAAAGTATACTTTGCTAGATAAGTATACTTTGCAATGTTGGTGAAATAGGCTACTGGAGTTACACTGATTGGATATATTGTTAGGTTCCTTGTGTCATCAGGGGACCATTTTAACTTTTCCATTCATATATTCACAAAATGTTTTGTCACTACTACTCCCGATCTGAATCACTATGCCAATTAATTAAAACATCATACCTAATTATGCATGCAGAAAGTAGTCTGTGATACATTTGTAAATGTCTTTGATACGTGTAATTTTAAAGTCTCAAACGTTGACATGTCTTTTAACTGAAAATAAACCTATCTTACACTCCTAGCAGTTCGTTTCATTGTGAGAGATAACCCATAATCAACTGCCTATGAATAGTACACGGTGAAGAGAACATAGTAATGCTTAATGTGCTTTATATCTCATGGTGCGTCTACAAAACCAGTGTCTCAAATAATCTAGTGTTAAAATATGGCCGAGACTGGAGAAATGGAGCTATGGGTTTTGCGACCAGTGTATATCCAGATCAGCCTGTGCATCCACACCATCTGATCAGTATCTGCACTATTCGCTATTCCATAAATGAAACGCCTGTCATGCTTCTAACAAGCAATGTAGATCGTTACCAGGCTACAGGCAAGTGACACTTGATCAGGAGCTACACTGCTGAAAGCCCCATTTCTCCAGTCACAGCCACAAATGTTTGAGCACATGTTTGACCACATTCCATACATGCACTAAAATATTATATAGTACGTTTTAAAAGAGAAATAGCCGCGTAATAGGTTTTCTTGAGATCAGTTTGATGTAAACCACACGGGAAATACATTGTTAGGCTACTGTTAATGTTCACAGCTGGACTATTTTCATGAAAAATATGGACGGGATTCTCAGGACATTCCTTATGTTGATTGCCAAGCTCCGTCATTGCACACTCTAACCAGGCAATAATGATAATAATAAAAACTAAGAAAATTACCATTTATATGTTGATAAAACAGATATTTCACTATTTTTGTCACGCCTGCTTTAGCAGGTGCGACTATAGTTGCCGCGTTTTCCGTTGTTGTCCGCATCGTTGTCGTCGACGTTCAAAATGTCAAAAAAATTGTACAAGCTTCGTCATCATGTTTTTTCTCAATATTTGGACACTTGATACTCGTGCCGCCATTAATATGACCTTCATATTTTTGCAGAAACATGTAGGCATTTTTTTGTGTCAAAAAATGTGTACAAGCTTCTTCTTCATGGTATAACTTTAATATTACTTGACGGAT
This sequence comes from Conchocele bisecta, assembly GCA_029237695.1. NCBI lineage: Eukaryota > Metazoa > Mollusca > Bivalvia > Lucinida > Thyasiridae > Conchocele > Conchocele bisecta. The sequence goes on along the minus strand of CM055265.1, from coordinate 191,049,584 downwards.
TGCTTCAATATTTGGACACTTGATACATGAGATAATTGGGAACACACTCATGCTGCCTTTAACATGACCTTGACCTTTTTTACCTTCACATTTTTGCGGAAACACTTGGCCATTTTTTTTTGTCAAAACGTTTGTACAAGTTTCTTCATCATGAAATAACTTTATTGATTCAATATTTGGACACTTGATACATGCGATCATTTGGAACACCCTCAAGCCGCCATTAACATGACGTTAACCTTTTTTATCCTTACACGTTTGCAGAAACGCTTAGCCATTTTTTTTGCGTCAAAAAGTTTGTACAAGTTTCTTCATCATCATGATCATCGTATAACATTAATGTTACTTGATGGATTGCTTCAATGTTTATACATTTAATACATGTGAGCATTTTGAACACACTCATGCTCCCATTAACATGACCTTGACCTTTTGTACCTTCAAATTTGTATGGAAACACTAAGCCATTTTTTGCGCCAAAAGATTTGTACGTTTCATCATCGTATAACATTAATATTACTAGATGGATTGCTTCAATATTTGGACACTTGATACATGTAAGCATTTGGAACACACTCATACCCCCATTAACATGACCTTGACCTTTTGTACCTTCAAATGTGTACGAAAACACTAAGCCATTTCTTTGCACCCAAAAGTTTGTACAAGTTTCTTCATCATCGTATAAAAATATTACTTGACGGGTTCCTTCAATATTTGGACACTTGATACATGTAAGCATTTGGAACATACTCATGCCGCCATTAACATGACTGTAATGTATTCTCGTGATTGTTATCACGTTCTTGGGACGTTCAACTTATTCATACAAGATACTCATATGGTTACACAATCTATTCTAACAATAAAACTACATTGTTACAGTATGTACACTCAACTGGGTGGGGTCTAATATTCATGAGCTATGCGTCAGTCTCACTATGAGCCAGTCAGCTGCAGACACAGTGTAGCCCATATACATTACATCCCTTCTTTGTTTTGCTGATAAGGGATTCCTATTTCATGAATGAAAGTTTTACTATGAATTACCAGACGTCATTGACATCACTTGTCACTTAGATATATATTTTTTATTTGTGTGCTACATCATGAAAGTAGTTGTAATCGAAACTTAACGAGTCCTTGAAACCTGTCATTGTATTCTGACAATATCTCCTCAACATTGCTCTTGTTTTGATCAACTTTTTTTACACAATATTTGAGTAATCCAAATTCTACAGCACCCTTTTGACCGATTAGAGGTGCACACTAACTGTCAATGATGTGGGAGTCATTATTATTCAATTCTCCATTTATTTTGACATTCATTTGATGCACACCGATAATTTTGAGTGGTATTTTGGATGCATATGGGTAGATTTTCGCATTTGATTTCTTAAGAATGCATGTATCTCATTTGATTCTCTCAAACGTGGTTTTGTCAAGACAATTCACTATCAATCGGAGAAGTTTACACTCACTTCCTTCAATTTGCGCACTTACATAAGTGGATTCATCATCAGACTTAATTCCAAATTCAGTGTCGCTGTTATCTGCACTTTCATGAATCGGACTTCCCGTTTTTCTCGTATTTTGCACATGTGAGCAAAATGCCCTCGCTTTTTACAATAATTGCAGACAACATTCCGTGATTTTATACACTCATGTCCAGAATGACATTTGCCATCACAGCGATAACACGTTTGAGTCGTCGGGGATTCAAATCTCTCTTCCCGTCGCACCATTCAATTTCGTCGCATGAAGGTCTGCGATCGCGGATTTGATCATTTACATTTACAGGGAAACTCACAGGAGACCGACAATTTCTTCAAATCGATGTCACAGTTGTCCACCATCTTGTCTGTTTCTTGTTACGCATGTCTAAATATGTGTCCTTCATACAAAATGTTTTTCTTCAGATTAAAGGATTCTGACAGTTTTTGAACTGTATCCTTGTACGTGTTTCCAGCATCCGTCAATGTCTCGTAAATAAGCTGGACTTCTTCTCCGGATAGATTTAGCAATAATGCCTTCTGCTCATTCTTGGTAACTTCTGATGCTGCTATATATTACTCGAAACGTTTGATGTAATTGTCCCAAGATCTTGACAAATTTATGTTTTCGCCTAAAACTTTGAACGGTTTTGGCGTTGGCAAGTCATATTTGGCTGCCATCTTGAATTGAGAATAGATTTATTTTGGGACATTCAACTTATTCATACAAGATACTCACTCATATGGTTACATAATCTATTCTAACAATAGAACTACATGTTGCAGTATATACACTCAACCTTGACCTGTTTTACCTTCACATGGTTGTGGAAACACATAGCCATTTGTTGTCGCATTTTTCCGTTGTCCGAAAAGTCAAAAACTTTGTACAAGCTTCGTCATCATGCTATAACTTTAATATTACTCAACGGATTGCTTAAATATTTGGACTCTTGATACATGTAAGCATTAGGAACACACTCATGCCGCCAATTCACATGGCCTTCACCTTTTTTACCTTCAAATGTTTGCTGAAACACGTAGCCATTTTTTAAAGTCAAAAACTTTGTGCAAGCTTCGTCATCATGTTAAAACTTTAATATTACTTTACGAATTGCTTCAATATTTGGACACTTGATACATGTGAGCATTAGGAACACACTCATGTCGCCAATTCACATGAACTTCACCTTTTTTACCTTAAAATCTTTGCTGAAACACTTAGCCATTTTTTTGCGTCAAAAACTTTGTACAAGCTTCCTCATCCTGCTATAACTTTCATATTACTTGACACATTACTTCAATGTTTGGACACTTGATACATGTAACCATTAGGAACACATTAACATGACCTTGCCCTTTTGACCTTCACATGGTTGCGTAAACACTTAGCCATTTTTTTTTTATCAAAAAGTTACTTCAACCTTGACCTTTTTCGTGTTTTAAGCATGCACTTCTCTGACAGTTTTTGTGATGCTTACTTTAGCACATGCCCATGATCATGTTACGATCAACTGCCTCGGCAGGCGTGACCCCACTTCCGTGGCGGAATTCTTGTTTATGTCATTAAGTCTCTTCAACCATGAACTTTTTTTTTGTTTTCAGCATGCACTCCTCTGGCAGTTTTTGTGATGTTTAGTTTAGCACATGCCCATGATCATCTTATGGTCAAATGCCTCGGCAGGCGAGACACCACTTCCGTGGCGGAATTCTTGTTGTATATTCAGTAATGGGTATTTTAGTGACTGAATTGTGATCAGTACAAACCCTGATCAATGCCCACAGGCTGAGCTGGGTGTCAATGATCGTAAATTCCACAGTTAAGTTTGTGCAAGGAGTAAAGTCAGATACATACATGTAGCTATAACAGTAGCCGATTTCACCAAAATTGCCAAGTATACTTATCCAGCTAACTATACTTTGGGGGAGTAATCATTTATTTTTCCCGAAATGCATTATTTCATATAGAACTAACAACTGTATATATTTGGTGATTAACAGTATGCAGATTTATTATGCTGTGATAATGTAATAAATTCAGTATAATAAAAATTAATAAATTTATCCTTAAATTGAAAATTTCTCCCTCAAGATAAGTATACTTTGTAATTTTGGAGAAATAGGTTACAGGAATACAACCTTGTAACAGAACTCCACAATTGAAGCAGTTACTGGAAGAAGGGGGATAAGTCTATTTGTACATGTACTTGAACATGTAATTATACAGGTAATATATGGGATTTAGTACTAAACCCATTGACCTTAAATGACCTTAGTTTTTGATAGGCTGTTAAACCCCAACAACCAAACAAACTTATGGACTTAGATATAGATACAGTGGAACCAGATATGATACGGTGGAACCAGATATGATACAGTGGAACCAGATATAGATACAGTGGAACCTCTCTAAACCGGACACCAAGAAAACACCTGTGCTCTTATTTCAGTCATTTATTCTAAGGTGATAATGTCTGTTTGTGATCGTATAGCCAACAAATACCTAGTTTACAGTGAAACCTCTCTAAGCCGGACACCCTGGGGACCTCCCAGGGTGTCCGGTTTAGAGAGGTTTCACTGTAGATACATTCTTTCCGAGGCCCCCACCCACATTGAATGACACCATATACCTATCGAATCTTGCTAAAGACCATCTGTATTTGGCAATAATAATAATAAAATACTGAGCTCAGTATGAGGAAAAATTATAATTTATTTAAATTTATTTGATAACATCTCAAACTATCACAGATAAAAGCATGACAAGTATTATAATGCATATACATATACATGTACAAGGCACATGTACTGGCTGTAAGCATGTGTGTTATTTGACAGTCAAGCATGATATAGTCATAAGCTACAAAGTTGTCTTCCATGTGTATATCAGAGCTCCAGATAAGGAATTAGAAATTGTGTATTATCACTCCATCATTTCTGAAGCAATTGGGTATTTCAAAATTTTAATTGGGTAAACTAGAATCACACTACTGTTTACACATCAGCAGACTGCACGTATTGAATAGTTTGCTTCTAAATGAAAACACATCTTGGTATTTCTTGGAGAAAATTCTAATGGGAATACCAAGATGTGTTTTCATGGAAAAATAAGAAAATATGCTATATTTGTGGTCTGTTTATTGTTTTCTGTAGCACGATAAAGATACCACAAATTTTTCATTGCTTTTTGATACTCGCTACTTCTGATTTCAATTGGGTTCATCTTTACCAGAATTCCAATATCCCTAGTTTGACCCTCAGGTCCATTTGTGGCTTACATGTTATAGTGTATGAGCCAGACCCCTAAATAATAGGATCATCAGTACCACTTGGGGGGTGGGGGTGGGGGGGGGGGGCAAATTGTCACTATATTTTATGGAAAGTGGAAAGGTATGTATCTCCAGTTATTATTTCTGCATGATAGTAGTTTGAATCTGGTAGCTTAACGATGGCCACCAAAATCCAACATGGCCACGCATATTGTATACCGGTACTTTCACTTAGTACAGTAACATACCGGTAGGTCATTGCATTTGTTGAATTAGCAATTGCAACACTTCTATGGGATATGTCTATGAAAATCTGAATGGAAAGAGGATTAAATATGTTTTTTAATGTTTTTATTTCTATATTTAGTAAAATGTGTACACAATATTAAGATGGCGACCAAATACTAATATTGTGTTCTTGTCGTCTATTTTTGCTCTCAGGTGCAAGTCTAGTTATATAAAGATAGCATGACACATATGGGTACATAAATAATTTTGCTCACTGCATGGCATGATAGACTAATTCACTGATATACATAAATCTAAGATCCATGGCTGCCAAAATCCAAGTTGGCAACAAACACCGAACACTTTCACATAATACAGTGTATCCATGGCTATGTTACTGTCATCCGAACCCCAGTCCTTTGGATGGAGAAGTAACGGGTAATCCAGTTTATTTGATTTAGTGATGAATCAGTAGCCGATTTCACCAACATTGCAAAGTATACTTTTCTAGCAAAGTATACTTTGAGGGAGTAATCATTTATTTTTCCTGAAATGCATTATTTCATATAGAACTAACCACTGCATATATTTGATGATTAAAAGTATGCAGAATTATTATACGGAAATTATTACATTATCACAGCCAAATTGGCTGTGATAATGTAATAAATTCAGTATAATAAAAATTAATAAATTTATCCTAAAATTGAAAATTTCTCCCTCAAAGTATACTTTGCTAGGAAAGTATACTTTGCAATGTTGGTGAAATAGGCTACTGATCGTGTTGAATAATCAAAGATGACCATCGGCAATAAGAGCTGAATTATGGGTGGATTGGTTGTCCCGGTATCCATATCCTTTCTAAATTCTCTTAGAGAACTAGAAAATGTATTCATAGAACACAGATGCTCCACATACAGTTTTGCTAGTACACAAGCCACCATCGCAAAATTCCAAAAATACAAGCTGAAACAAAAAACCAAAGCAAATAACAATGTAAATATTGCAATTGTAGGTCAAGGTCACAATGATGTCATGTGTTTGCGGTAAGCATCACTGGCTCATGATAGTGTGCAAGTATGATGGTTGTATGCCTGATAGTATTGAAAATACAAGGTCAAATAAAATCTTTAACCATGAGAACTATCTACCGGTATGTAAATATTGCAATTCTAGGTCAAGGTTACACAAATGTTACATGTATTTGATTCACAGTGGGTTGTGGGTTGCGGTGCACATCACTGGCTCATGATAGTATACAAAGCTTTAACCAAGGGATATAACTATGTAAATATTGCAATTGTAGGTCAAGGTCACACACGTCATTTGATTCACCATGGTGGGTGGTGGTCGGGCGAACGAGACAGCGTAAATTAATGGTAGGGGTTCCTCCTTATAGGAATCACGAGTTGCCTGGTTTGGCCCTCGGGTACGTTTTTATCTTTGGCTCTTTTGTTACCTGGGAGTTGAATTGGGTTATGGCCCATTATAAAAGTAGTAAGATTATTACTGATCCTACTGCTTTTGGGAGGGGCCAAGTGATTCTGGTGTGGCGAGAACCTGTCATCAGATCAGGATTAGTCTGATTTCTGGGCTGAATATATAGTTTTGTTATTGTAAATATTCAGTTCTGATTTTGGGATTTTCCCCCCATTTGTATATCTACTTGAACATGCACATGTACTTGTACAGGTAATATATGGGATTTGGTACTAAACCCATTGACCCGGCCTTAAATGACCTTAGCTGTTGATAGGCTGTTAAACCCCAACAAACAAACACACAAATTGATTCACCATGGGTTGCAGTGCACATCACTGGCTCATGATAGTATGCACGTATGGTGGCTGTAGACCTAATATTGTTGAAGATACAAGCTCAAACAAAAACTTTAACCACATGAAATTGAAATAAGTATGTAAATATTGCAACTGTAGGTCAAGGTCATACAAAGGTCATCTGATTAACAGTTGGTTATGTAAATATTGCAAGTGCAGGTCAATATCACACAAGGTCATTTTATTCACAGTGGATAGTGTGCAAGTATGGTGGCTAGAGGCCTAATACTAGTGAAGATACCAGCTTAAACACAAATTGTAATGTTGTGATAGGCGGACAAGGGTAACACAATGTCATAAGCCCCATTGTTCAAGTCACAGTTTGAAATATATGTTTTTTTTGTACATGTTCCGTTCTGATTATGGGATCCCCCCCCCCCACACACACACAGTTATGTTTGTATGTGATGCTTACTTTAGCACATGCCCATGATCATGTTACACAGCCTATAACAGGAATCCAACCTTGTGACGCAACTCCACAATTGAAGGGATCACTAAAAGAAAGGGGGATATATCTCTTATGGACTTAGCTACCTTCTTCCACAGGCATAATCATATAACAGTAACAGGAATATAGGAATTCAGTGACTATATTGTTTATTATAGTGCCATCCCTATTTCAAGTGTCATCTGTAGCCCATTTCATCAACATTGCAAAGTATACTTTAGTAGCAAAGTATACTTTGAGGGAGAAATTTTCAATTTTTAGAAAAATGTATTAATTTTTATTATACTGAATTTATTACATTATCACAGCCATTTAATGGCTGTGATAATGTAATAAATTCAGTATAATAATTCTGCATAGTTTTAATCATCAAATATACACAATCGTTAGTTCTGCATGAAATAATGCATTTCAGAAAAATCAATGATTGCTCCCTCAAAGTATACTTTGCTAGTAAAGTATACTTTGCAATGTTGATGAAATAGGCTACTGGTTTATGTCTGATGAGAAACATAATCATTAACACTTAGACCATGGATACATTTCAAGAAAATATAGTGACAATTTGCCCCCCCCCCCCCACCCCACCTTCCCCTCCCAATGGTAATGGTGACACCTGGCTCATACACTAACTTGTGAAAGTGAAAATGGTTAGGTGAATATGATGAATATGGATGTGAGGATGTTCGACTGGACTTTACTCTTCTGGGTGGGCAGCTGGCCTCCAGCATACACCTCAATCTCCCCTGTAATCATAGAGAGAATTTACCGAGCCAGTATAGACCAGATACCGAAATAGGAAAATCACAAGTCAATTGCCTTATAGCTACTTCTGGGGCATCACCCACAGTAGAATTGTCAGTTTAAACTAAGCAACGTGACAGCAAAGCCTGCCAATTCCAGGAAGTTGTTCTAAGGGAGTTTTACTAGTGATTTTCCAATGAATTAGGTCATTGGTTTTTCAGTGCTGAAAGTTTTTATTGTAATATTCCAGAGCTTAGCGTATAGTACTCTCCGCCATACAGGTGTAATGATGTAAATCTCCAATCAATCATTAACCCTTAGCCCGCTGCTCACAACAATTGTCGTCTGCTGTTGCTTTTATATTTTGCCTTATTTCTCAATAAAAACATGGTTTGACAGCACTTCAGAATCATTTCCAAAGTGCTGTCAAAGCATGTTGTAAATTATTCTAAAGTGCTGTCAAAGCATGTTTTTGATGATAAAAATTCAAAATAAAAAATAAACAGCAGACAACAACAAAAATAAGATAGCGGTCTAAGAGTTAATGCCAGCAATCTCAACATTGTAGCTGTGACTGCATATATACAATAGTGAAAATCTCTCAATTCAGCCAGAATTTGTTTAACAACATACCAAATTTGTGGCTGTGACTGGAGAAATATGAGTTATGGGTTTTGCAATCAGTGTAGATCCAGATCAGCCTGTGCATCCGCACAGTCTGATCAGGATCTGCACTGTTCACCATTCCAATTAACGAAACACCCATTATTCTTCTAACAAGCAATATAGATCTTTATCAGTAAAAACGAGTGATCAGGAGTTACACTGGTAACAAATCCCATTAGCTGCAGTTCTCCAGTCATGACACATATATCCTCACCAGGTTCAATGACAAAACCTTTGCCATCTATCCAGACCGCCATCTGCTGACTGGTTACGTTACATCTGATGGGAACGGTCTGTCCGTGCATGACCAGGGTGCGGTTGAAGTTGACCAGTTGGTACCTCGGTGTTGGCACAGTCGCATTCAACCAGGATATATACACTTCGTATACCTTATAACAAATCTGTAGTTTGTATATATTAATTTTTAGTTTTCATTTTGTAGGCGAAAGGTTGGGAGCATGCGAATGGTGATTTAATTATGGGGTTCGTCATAACCGGAATCCCGATCTCGGGTGAATTTTTGGCTTTCTTCTGAGAGTTGAATCCGCTTATGCCCATTATAGTGTAATGGCTAATGGAGATGACCATAACACGCTGGCAGAAACCAATACAATTTTTCTGGAGAGGGCTACCCCATTTTAAAGGTCAATGTCAGGTCAAGGTCAAAGGTTAAGCAATTAAAATCATTTGTTTAATAATTAGCTCTACACTAACATTATATAGTTGAATGTTGTAAAGTACTAGAATCCATCATGAAATGAATAAAGTATAATTGCTCCTTTTTTGTATTCCATACTAAGTTTCAGACTGTTTCATTAGTTTTAGATGGCGTTGCTTTATAACAATTTGGTAGGATCAAAACTTCATGATTGAGGTCTGTATTGGTGAAAGGGTTAATAAATGTGGCTGTGACTTGAGAAATGGCACTTACAGTCTGATAACCATCTAGATTGCTTGTAACATAACGTGTGTTTCATTGATGGAATGGTGAACAGTGCTGATCCTGATCAGACTGTGCGGATGCACAGGCTGATCTGGATCTACACAAGTCGCAAAGCCCATAAGCCCCATTTCTCCAGTCACAGCCACAAATAGTGTTTAAAGTAAAATAACTGCAATTTGCATTTTAAACAATCTTGCAATATTTTCAAAATCTTGAAATTTGCATTTTAAACAATCTTGCAATATTTTCAAAATCTTGAATTTAACAGAATAGATCTATTCTAAATGTAAATTTATTTTAAAAACCTATTTTACATTGGCACATCAATATAAGAAAGTTTCGCAGAAATTTGTGCCGTCAAGTTGTTATCCATACCTCAGTCCCATCCTGTGTTCCTGTGTTGGTGATGTTGAAGTTCAAGGTCACATTGTTACCAGCCTTTACCTTTGTCGGTGTGACCGAAAGGCTGGTGTACAGGAATGAGTTGTAGGGCGGGTACCTAGCATCATCATACAGGTGCTTGTAGGTGTGGTCGGTCGTTGCCACTACCTGAAAACAGGAAAAGTGGCTAACTTTAACCCTTTCAACACCAAAGGCCTGTGTAGTGGTATTGGCAAATAGTGTAGATCCAGATGAGCCGGCTCATGACGAGCTGTCTCTTCAGGATCTGCACTTTTTGTAAGTAATTTTCATATTATTTGAAAACAAAAACACCCCCTTTTCATAAATGGACTAGTCCTAAAATCGTTTTGTACGATTGGATTGGTTGCAAAATTAACATATCGAAATCCATTCCGGTTACCGTACTTAGGGGTGAAAGGGTTAAACTTGATGAGACGTTGGGAGAATTGCATATTCATACCTATTGTTCTATAATGTATCGCTTATCCGTACTATGGCATATTTAGAAGTTTGAGAACATTCACAGTAAACTTATATAATGGACTTGTACATTATAGGAATGAATGGCCTTTTTGTGGAATTTATTGGGGTATAAACTTGGAAAAGTCGCGGGAATACTGGACGAAGGCCGGAAGGCCTCGTCCAGTATTCCCGCGACTTTTTTTCAATTTTTCCCGTTTATTTTTTTATCCCCGATAAATTCAACAAAAAGACATTCATTCCTTATAATTCCAGCATTTGAAATAAATTCATCAAGAAAATGTGTTTATTTTCCGTTTTATTACAAATTATTTTAACTGCGCCTCACGGTTACGGAAAGTAGTTCGGCGTGGGAGTTTACTGGGATATAAATTTTGGACAGATACTTGCTACGGGCCAATCAAATGTTAGGGAATTATGTAAATATTTTTGTGCTGGAATTATTCTTTGTTACAACTAAACAGTACTAATTTGTATTCATGAAAAATGGATAAATTAATCACTTTGCATTTGGAGGTCATCCAATTTTCTACTATATACGGCCTGGAATATAAGGCACAATGGCCACCTTGGATTTTAAAATAAGGATAATATACAAACAAGAAGAAAGAAACATACATGTATTTGTGAGGTTAGACACCAATGATTAAATAGTCCTATATTGTAGATGCAGATTATGGGGTTTGTGACCATTGTAGATCCAGATCAGATAGCATACTCCAGTACCCTGATAACGATCTATATTGCTAATTGTTATAAGCAACTGGCGTGTGTTTCATTGACGGAATGGCGAACAGTGCAGGTCCTGATCAGACTATGCAGATGCACATGCTGATCTGGATCTACACTGGTCACACGTAAGGCCACCTAAACACGGCGATCGCCGGGGAGTGTCTACCCCACTAAACAATGCGATCGTCACAAAGGTCACGGTCACCAAGATGAAGGTGTCACACAAATGACACTGGGTGGATAGCCATCAATGTGAGGAAGCTGTTGACGAAGTTTGGTAAGGATCTGACTAACGGATCAAGAGGTATTCAACATTTGGACGTATGTACACAATTATTGACACAAAGGTTAAGGTCACCAATGTGAAGGTCAATGTCACCCGAATGACACTGGATCATTGTCAGGAAGCTATTGATGGTTTGGTAATGATCCGACTAACGGATCAAGAGATACGCGACTACGTCCAAAATTTACGTCCCACAAATGTTAAGGTCACCCAGGTGAAGGTCAAGGTCACCAGAATGACACTGTGTTGATATTGTTCAATGTATTGACAACGTCCAATATTTACGTCCCAAATTGTTGACGAGTACGCCCCGCCGCCGACACCGACTACGGAATTGTGAGACAAAAATCACACTGTAGTTGTTGCTTATGTCATCCCACACTTAGATTTATTGTGTTACATATTTCGCACAATGGTGGATGGTGCCTATCTTGGATTTCAAGAACATGACTTTCAAATTAACACGGGGTTGCCACTCAAATTCTCAACCAAAATTCCCTGACTTTTCCCAGACCAAAGTCATTTTTCCCTGACCAATTATGCGCTCTATTTTGGCAACCTTGATTGATTATCAGTGCTTTCCAGTTCACTTTAAGATCTAAAATTACAAAAAATAATGTATGTTGGCCGCCATATCTTCCCCTTCAGCCAACCCAATCCACCCCGGTCTTTGTTGTGTTTTGAAAATGAAATGTTATTTGCATAGATAAGCATCCTGTATGTGGTGTAACAGTAACACAGCAACAGTAAGCAATAGGTAACAACGGAATCTTCAATAGGCACCGAAGTACACTCTCTATGAGTATTATTTATGTATGGTCCCCAAATAAAATAAACATACAATTAATCTATAACATAAAGATAGAAATTACGCAATTTTCCATACTGATACATGTAGAGTGAAAATACCAAATTATGCTAAGCCAAATTATCTCCCATGCTTATCACAGTTTGTACTTGAATATAATGTATGTTTTTGTGAATGTCATCAACTACAAGAATGCCGCCAACGGCATGTATCCCATTGCTGTGGTGGTTGTACCATAACCAAACACATGACATTTCAAGCCAATCGTCGATACAGTAAAGAAGTTATATAGCTATACAATGTATATAGAGAATGGAGATTCGAGTCCGCATCAATTGAGCGGAAATTTGTAAGTTATTTGACCTTGACCATGGGCATTGGGGAGCATGAGTCGGGAAGAAAATGAAAATATGGATGATGACAAACATGCACATGAAGTTTGAAGCAAATCTCTCACTTGGCAGAGAAATTATAACAGAATGAATCTACTGAACCAAAATTTAAAATCTAGTGAAAGTTATTTGGTCTTGACCTTGGGCATGTGGGAGCATGTGTGTGGCAGGGAATGTAACTATGGATGATAATAAACAAGCACGTGCAATTTTAAACCAATCGGTCATACAGTAAAGACGTTGTAGCAGAATGGAAAATGTGATGGACAGACAAATTTTGCATCCCTATCCCTTTTTCAATACGAGACAGGATAATAAACTGTTGTTAGAAGACAAGCATATATTACGCCTGGTGGTGGTTTAGTTTAAACTAATATCAAAAAGCTGTGTGAAAGGAAACAATAATTAAAAGAAATTTTCCCAATGTTATGACTGTGAATGCAATAAGATTGTGATCTTTACCTTGGGGTTAGCGGGGGTGTGAGGGTCATGGATTCAGAAGGCGCGCTAAAAAGGTGACAGATGGGTGTATGGACAACTTTTGCATCACTATATTCCCTTTGCATTTTTCAAGGGGATTAACAATAGCTCTGGAGGCAAGGAACACTAATCAGAGCTCCAGTTAAGGTGCGTAATTTGACCAACTTGGGGTGAAATTTTGTTATTTCTTCATCAAAAATGGCAAGTTGGGAGTCCTTTAGAATCGTCTCATTGAGACGATTCTAAAGCACTCCCAACTTGCCATTTTTGATGGAGAAATAAGAAATTTACCTCCAAAGTACGCACCTTAACTGGATCTCTGACTAATGCCTTTCAATATTCTGTATACAGGTCAACAAAATAACTATTAAATGTACATGTATGTACACGTACAAATACACACTTAAGAAGAAACTAGATGGCCGCGGCAAACATATCACGCCCGCCGAGGTACTTGATGCAGTTGATGGTCCCAGTATATATGTATGGGTACTTAAAAACTTTAACAAAGATTTGACAAGAAAAATTAACGCAAAATTCAAAATAATTTGACCTTGAGACCTTGAGCTTGGGCGCCGCCTGAATGGTCTATAGAATGAAAATATGGATGATGATAAAGAGGTATATGAAGTTTCAAGTCAATCAAACTTAGGGTTGTGGAGATATTTGGTACTTAAAAACGTTAACCTAATTTTACAAAAAAAATAACGCAAGTAATTTTACCTTAACCTTGGGCATGGGGGCCGCATGGGTGGACTATAGAATGAAAATATGGATGATGATAAAGATCTATGGATATTTGGTACTTAAAAAGCTTTTAACACAAATACCGGACACACATGTCGGACCAAAAGTGGCGACTATCACGCTGACCGCAAGTGGGTGCGATAATAAAAAGAATAGTCTAATGGAAATGTAGGCACAATTTGAAAGATGGGCAAAATGACACAGAAGATTGCCATAGCCATCTAAAACTGTCGAACTTGTGGACATAAGAAAAACAAATTGTGAGCATTTGTACATTAATGGACATGATTATTTTTGTCAGATTATGTCAGACATGTTTGTATTGAAATGTTCAAAGAAAATTCCCTGACCAGTCAGATTTCCCTGACCAATTAAAATTTCCCTGACCAATGCCAAAATTTGTACTTTTAACCCTTAGACTGCTGAGCACGAAAATTGTCGTCTGCTGTTGCTTTATATGTTGCCTTCTTTCTCAACTAGATGGCCGCGGCCTGCATGTCGCGCCTTGGGGCGAGGTATGGACACTAAAAAAAGAGATATAGAACATGTGTATAACGAAAAACTTTAACCAAACACTTTATCCGGACACACGTACGTACGTACGTACGTACGCCAAAGTGCCGACTATATCGCGCTTTCCGCAAGCGGTCGCGACAATAAAAACATGCAACACTTTAGACTCATTTCCATTGGAAATGATTCTAAAATACTGTCAAAGCAAATACGACCTTGAGCAATACTCGCGGCGATCATGTGTGTTAGTAGCAAACATCCCAGAGAGCGATGGGGAAAACGTTGATATAACATCATTATGGACGTCGCTGCCAAAGCGAATGTTAATATCTCTGTTGACGACATAGATCACGCACATCGTAATGGGAAACGGAATAACGCCAGAAACAAACCGCAGGATATAATCGTTAAATTCAAAGCATACCGTGCGCGTACTACATTCTTGAAGGGCAGAAAACATCTACGGGAACACAATGTCAATATTTTCTTGAACGAAAGCCTGACTAAGTACAGAAGCGAACTATTGTACCACTGTCCTCTCCTGACAAAAGACAAAAACAGCCCTGTTACGGGAGCCTGGTCCCATGTCGGCAAGTTGTATGTTAAAAATAGTCACGATGAATGTTTACAAATTCGTCACTCCGGTGACCTCGACCCGCTCAAGCCTAGAGCACAGTAGCTGCTCTCACCTCTGAAACTGATCACAAGGACTTGATAACATTGATAACTTGTTCATGTTTATATATAACATGGCTGTGAACAGTATATATGCCGATCAAAATGTATACAAATACGAACCTAATCATCTGTGTGAGTGCATATGAGACATATATGTAATAATATATGGTTGATCCGGAGCTACACTGGTCACCAACTTGATGGATATCTCGGCCTCATTACTAGCCAATCATGGTCAACATATGTAATAAGATCCCTACTGACTAGTTCAGTGGTGTCACTGGTCGCACACTCCCTAATGAGCATGTATTCTGAAGTGTGTACATGTATTCGACATATGAATGTATCATGTGTATTGACATATAGATCATTGGAGCAGTAGCAACAATGCCAAACAACGATTAATTTATAATGAAGTCAATCTGTCTGTTTTAGCATAATATAATTTATGTGCTTCATATTTTGCCCATCTACAGAGGTACCCATCAGTTGACATCAGAGACCACTCACATGTATTGGTGTATGTGTGTCGCGTGACACGTGCATTCTTGTACATTCCGGATTTCCGTATAATTGTATATTTTGTGATGTGTGGCACTGTGTTGTATTGTTATGCGTACTATTGATTTCACATACCTGTGATTCCACATACCTGTGATTTCACACACCTGTGATTTTTACATACCTGTGATTTAGCATGTACATTTGCCATGTACAATGTGCGTGTAATAACGGGGCTTATGTTGTATTGGTGGAAATAAGTTTATGCGTGTCCTTTTTGCGGATTTAAATACACGTCCATTTTAGGAGCAATGTATTACTGATGTCACGCCATATTTGCCACAGACTATGCATGTGTGTGGTAGAGAACTCGTTGACTGCGTGTGCTGGTTTCGCTAGGGAAAAGACCCCTTTTAGTATTATGGATGTCCACTATCCGTGCCGGCCGAGTTTGTCCGCGTGTCAGTTTTCAACAGATAAGGGACCTTCTGTAGGTGAAGCCAGTATATCGCGCAGACCATACCAGGGTCTGCCCTGTTATGTATGCTACGGGTTAGTGTTTCAGCATAGCCTGGTACTGGCCAACACGGATATATCAGATCCCATACTGGTGATGCTTTGTGTCGTGATATTTCCGTAAATTACCACGATATTTGAGTTTAGTATGTGCTACACTCTCATTTGAGTGTACAGCCCGTAGTACCGATATGGAGGGATTTGGCGGGGCCAAAAAGCGACCTTCGCATGTCGAGACCAGTCGAGTAGATTTCGCATTATGAGATCTGGGTCTATAGTGTACAGATTTATGGTAGTGTGGGATATACCATATTGGATGGTATTTATTCCGCGAGGGCTGTACACTAGTTTGGTTGAATTTATGGCGTGGGAACATATATTTATGCCAAATATAACCCACGGGTGAAATGGCAAAAGCCATGGTTTTGTAATATTTATGTGAGATGTCGAACGAGGGGTAGGCATATTCATTATTCCGTGCGTGATTCCACTGGTGCGTATATAAGCGATGTCTCGCAATGTGTTGGTGGGACACATATTTTCTGGTAACAGAAGGATAG
Source organism: Conchocele bisecta (assembly GCA_029237695.1). NCBI lineage: Eukaryota > Metazoa > Mollusca > Bivalvia > Lucinida > Thyasiridae > Conchocele > Conchocele bisecta. The sequence goes on along the minus strand of CM055265.1, from coordinate 191,032,857 downwards.
TACTGTATTCACCAGTGACACGGAAGATTTTGGTATGTACCTACAACATTGTATTTCAGCTGTGATTTGCCGTTGTTCGATTCCCGTGTTAGTCCGTTGTGCATCCTGTCTGTCTGTCTGTACGTATTCGTCCAGTAATTGGAGGCTCATTTCATTTTGTAGCCTCTTGAGATCGCTCCAGCGAGCCACATTGGACGTTTTGGTCCACTCGTTGAGGGCAGACCCCAGTCAGTGCAGAGTACCAGGTCGTCCGAGTGTCCGTACGTCTGTCTGACGCAGTGGGTACAGGCCTGTATAGAGCAGTGTGTGATAGCTACATCGCGTTCAGCAGACAGTCACAGCCATAGATTAGTGAAGTGAAACGCCATACACACATATCATATAATACTACCACCGAGTTGAATGTCACCTAAGTGAAACTTTTCCCGGCGTCTTAGCCAACGTGATAATCGCCATTTGTATTATATAGGAACTTTACATCCGGTCTACCACTTCCGGTATTACAACCCATTGATTCACCATGGATACTTTACATCCGGTCCACCACATCCGGGTTGCTACAGTCGAGTGATGCCATAGGAACTTTACATCTGGTCCACCATTTCCGGAAATAATACTACCTTTGGAACTTTACTTCCGGTACCAGCTTCCGGAACATTATCGTTATTGACTATCATGTGATGTAACCACATCCGGCTTTGACTTTGACATTCATACTTTGGAAATATATTGCATAGGCAATACATATGTATACTTTGATAGTGTATGGTAATACTCCTATCATGGCATATCATGGCTAAGGGATTGTAGTAAGACTACATATATTGTTTATGGATTAATCCACTTGAAGTTGGATAATAGCCATATTGGTGACTAGACCTCATACTGCGGGTGAGGCAGACCTTGGGACCTTGATACTCAGAGGTTACCACTATCTATTGAGATACGCCAGCACTGGGGTAGCTCAGATGATTGTCATTTGTCCTCCAATGTTTCGTTCTGCCATGTTGTACTTGTATGTTATTTCACTTTGATTAGCGATCATCAAAGTATTTGTGCATTCATACTATTGTCCACTACGGGACCATTGAGATACCACATACTGAGTTTTTCCGTCTATAGCTTTTAAGTTGCGTTAAAGTATAACAGTCGATTGGCTTAAAACCTTGTAGTAATTGAATAGTATCATGCACCGTACAGTGATGTTCGCATATCAATGTATCATGTATTCCTGTGTGTTCCCCATGTAATATAGTGTACATTATATGTGATTAAGTGACTACGTGTACTTGTCTACTCTAGCCTATCCCTTACACTTCAACTGCATTGTTACCACTTTTCGTTCGTCAGATCAAGCTATATTGGGCATAACGTCATAACAATTGAAGTATACTCGGTTCATATGATACTAGGGGAGACAATTTGTCTCGATCATTCCTGACCTTGGTAATGACCTTGACAATGTGTCAATGGAGCAACAATCATATCGCCAGCAAACATTTATAATCTAGTCATTATGTGTGATTTAGAATGGATATGTCTGTCTCAATTTTGCCCAACTATAGCGCTATCCATCACTGTAGTAGCATTAGCGACACCATACAATATAGGTATGTATTGATGCACCTGTCAATTGAGTAGCAACAAAAATGCAAATTAACTATTAGAATCTAGTCACTATGTGTGATATATTAGAAGATAGGTGTCTCAATTTTGCCCATGTATATAGGTATATGTTAGTGGAGTAGCATTATTCATACCTGGAAATCATACATACGGTATGTAGTGATGTATCAGCCACTGAAGTAGCATTAACAAAAAACATCGACAGACCACTATAGAAGCCTATCATCTTGTGAGAGCTAAGATATGAAGATATGTTGCCTATCTTGATCAACTATGTATGTTATCAATGGTGTAGATTTAGTGACAACAGCAAACAATTATATTATATTGTTTGTGTGAGTGTTCCTATGAACACATGTCTCCTATTTTGCACAACTATTGATGTACCCTTCAGTGGAGTAGCATTAGTGATGCCAGTCAATTATTTTAATCTAATCATTGTGTGTGAACATGCTGAATGTCTCATAGAACATATTTCCAATTTTGAAAATTACTGCATTTGCCCAATGGAACATTTTCTCATTTGTAGACCCAATGGAACATTTTCTCATTTGTAGACTCAAGTAATGGCATACCGTAGTTGAACATGTTGCATGTAAAACATTATAATCATATTCCACACAATACACGTTTGACTGCACGAGTGTGGCGATACATTACCACACGCAATTACGATAATTTCATGTTTCACCCACTTTCTTTCAAACATGTCAAATGTACTTACTTTATGGTTGTAGTTACCTCCCATTCTCGTGTGGCGAGCCATTCTGTTCAAGTTGGTTCAGGACTATGAGTCATAAGTGCCGGGTCATAAGTGCCGTTTCCAACGCGTTGACAAGCCAACGCGTTGATTCACCAAAGCAACGCGTTGAAAATGTATATACTATATAGTAATCAACGCGTTGCTTCTAGAAAGCAACGCGTTGCTTCTCCAACTTGCTTGAAAACCGTGAAGCAAAAGCGTTGAAAACGATGAGCAACGCGTTGGAACATACCCTATTGGCAGTTCGGGTCATAAGTGCCGTCTCTAACACGTAAGAGAAGCAACGCGTTGAAACGACAAAGCAACGCGTTGAAACGGCAAAGCAACGCGTTGAAACGGCAAAGAAACGCGTTGAAACGACAAAGCAACGCGTTGAAACGGCAAAGCAACGTGTTGAAACGGCAAAGCAACGCGTTGAAACGACAAAGCAACGCGTTGAAACGCCAGATCAACGCGTTGAAACGACAAACAACGCGTTGAAACTTACGTGTTAGAGACGGCACTTATGACCCGAACCGCCAATATGGGTATGTTCCAATGCGTTGCTCATCGTTCTCAACGCGTTGCTCATCGTTTTCAACGCGTTGGAGAAGCAACGTGTTGCTTTCTAGAAGCAACGCGTTGATTACTATATAGTATATACATTTTCAGCGCGTTGCTTTGGTGAATCAACGCGTTGGCTTGTCAACGCGTTGGAAACGGCACTTATGACCCGGATCGCCACTCATACAGGAAAGCTGGCTGCACGAGTGGGACGGTACAAACTCAAACTGTTGTAACCCTCACGCACTTTCGATTTCGACATTTGGCGCGAGGGTTTTGGCTATTGTATAATAACCAACATACATGCAACGGGAATTCAAGTAAACCCACCCTAGTCTCTACCTACATGCATTTGGAGGATGAGAACCGCTGGGTTAGGGTATGTACAGTTATTTTCTGCTTCATCCAAAATGAACTAGAGTACCCCTGATGTACCCTACTATTACTACGTTTATGATAATAGTAAACCAGTGAACCAATCAACGGCAAGGTCATAAACCACGTGTATGGCTCTGTGTCATTGATTGTCAAAACACATGGCCTCGATATCATTATAGCAGATGTACTGCGTATTTATTTTGAGTATGGAGTTTTGTGTCTCAAACTATCTTTTATTTGAACAAGAATATCCAGTGTGTCTTGCAGCACTTATAATTTGGAAAGCGTGTCGTATAACATGTATGTGCATGTGTGTATTGCCGGGAGAGTGGATGGTACATTGTGTTTCCGAGAGATGTAGTCCCAGACCAGCCTGCGCCGCCGCGCAGTCCGATCAGTGTCTACACTTTTCAACAATTCATTGTCAAACTACTTGTGTGTCACATAATAAAATTTCAGACGCATATAAAGCCAAATAATTGTGTCAGCTAGCCAGGATTTAAAATGGTAAAATACCAGACGGGCCCCTCAGTCTCGTGGCGATTCTCACATGGGGCTGTGTTAATGTGTATATAAGGGGTAGTATGTGCACATAGTATTTTTCCGTTTACATAATATTATGTAGTTTTGTACTTGATCTTCGATGAGCTACGTTATACATGCATATTTAGATCTGTTTGTACTGGTATTATTATTATTTTGTACAATTATTCAGTCACACACACTGGGCTCCTTTTATTACGCTACATTAAGAAGGGACACGCACAGCAGATGAGATTCCATTCAATAGAAACATTGATATTCACATGGGGCTCACCATGATCACCTGACCAGTTCGAATTTCAGTGAATTCCATATTCCTGTAAATGTTCTTTTTCCAATGTTCATTTTGCCCTGTAATATGACAACTTTCTTTTCAATACTTCACTTTTCCCTGATTCATTCTAGTTCGCCTCTACTTGATTTTTTATGTAGGAAGATTTGCCCGTCGAGTCTCAGCTGCTCATCTTGTTTGTCCCCCGATTATGGAATCGCCTAATGTATGTCGATATTTCTGTATACAGGATGAGGATAGGCCTCTTTGTTGTGTTGCAGTCCCGGATGAAGGGTTGTAGATCTTTCACAAGTTTCCAGCTATATATTTGCCTTTCCAGCATACTCCTTCGTTGCGGAGACATTCATCCGAACCCAGGACCGACTATCATACCTAACACAAGTACAAACATTACTGAACTAACCCAACACAAACTATCCATTGTTCACTATAACATTCAAAGCTTCTTACATAAAAAAAGATCTACTTTACTCCGAACTTTCTGACTTTGATATTCTTTGCTTCACATAAACATGGCTCACAGACAATACCTCCTCTGCTGACCTTCTCTATACACACGTCAAAGCTCCATTTCGACAGGATAGGGCAACCGACGCTCATGGAGGTATATTGGTCTATGTAAAGGAGCAGGTTTATTCTATCAGACGACATGATTTGGAGGTACCAGGGACTGAATGCATATGGATTGAAAGTCATCAACAAAATACTCGCACACTGGTTGGTACTTTCTATAGACCTCCTAACGCACCCGCTGCTGTCATGGCTTTGATTGAAAATTATATTGGTCTAGCATTTGAAACTGGTGTTTCTGATATTATAGTAACAGGTGATTTGAATCTTGACATGCTAAAAACTCATTCGGCAACGAAGATCAACAATATCTCACAACAATACAGTCTCACGCAATCAATTACGCAACCAACCCACTTCACAGAGACCAGTTCGTCACTTATAGACATTTGTCTCACTTCATCAGATGTCCAGGTTGTATTATCCGGCGTGGGAGAACCGTTTCTAGACCAGCACGTTAGATTTCATTGCCCTATCTTTCTACTTCTGAACTATACAAAACCTCGCACTCAAACATATACACGCAAACTATGGAAATATGAACAGGGTACTATCATACACTTAGACATTCAGCTGACACATTCAACTGGCAATCCCTAATTCATCCAGACATCGATAGATATGCACACAATATCACTTCTAAGATTTCTCAATTAGCACATGATTCTATTCCTAATAAGGTTGTTACTGTCAGACCCTCTGATCCTCCTTGGTTTCACAACGAAATTAGGAAAATGATAAGAAAACGCAAACGGTCGTATGACAAAGCAAAAACAACAAACAACCCCGATCACTGGAGAATGTATAAGAAACTCAGAAATTATACAATTCCAAGAAGGCACCATGAGGATACTGTATCTGCTGAACTGAACTCTGGCTCTCCACGTAGTTCCAATTGGTGATCAAACTATGAAGACGCTTATCAAACCGGCACGTTCAACTTCTATTCCTCCTCTTAAACACCGTGATTCTATTTTCTCGGACGGTAATGACAAAGCTAACATGTTCAATACATGTTTCGCCTCCCAAACCCAACTAGCTGATGCCAACAGACCTCTTCCAGAATTGAACATGGACCCAGACCGACCTAAACTCGATAACATAATAATTACACCACCTGAAGTTAAATCTGTACTGGAATCCCTAAAACTCGGAAAATCAGCAGGTCCCGACGGCATAAATAACAGGATTCTGAAGGAACTTTCTTCACAACTATCCAAGCCTTTATGTGATCTTTTTAACAGATCTCTATATCTTGCTCAGGTACCAACCTTGTGGAAGGAGGCCTCTGTCTGTGCGATTTTCAAAAAAGGTGATCCATCAGACGTATCAAATTATCGACCTATATCTCTTCTTTGCACCATGGAAAAGGTAATGGAGAAAATCATACACAAACACATGTTCAACATTCTCAACACTAACAATTGCATCTCAGCTCTTCAATCTGGGTTTGTGCCAAATGACTCTACGGTTAACCAACTTGTCGATCTCTATAATACTTTTGGTAAGGTTCTTGATGATGGTAAAGAGGTTCGTTCCGTTTACTGCGATATTTCAAAAGCATTTGATAAAGTATGGCACATAGGCCTTGTCCTTAAATTACAGGTGACAGGAATTACAGGTTCTTTGCTCAGTTGGCTTACAAACTACTACAAGGGCGTAAACAACGTGTTGTACTACCCGATTATACTTCTGATCGTGCTGATATATATGCTGGTGTTTCTCAAGGCTCTATTCTGGGACCACTGCTCTTCTTGGTATACATAAATGACATTGTAAACAACATTACTTCTACTATCAAATTGTTTGCTGATGATACATCTCTCTATGTTGTTGTGGATGACCCTAATCAGGCAGCCGATTGTCTTAATACTGACCTTGAAAGGATACAACAATGGGCCAACACATGGATGGTGACCTTCAATCCCTCTAAGACCGAATATCTTCTTATCTCTCGGAAAACAAACACTCCTCAGCACCCTCCATTGCTCATGAATCATTCGGTCATCCAAGAAGTTCAACATCATAAACACCTCGGTCTTTCTCTATCAAACAATGGAACATGGCACTCTCACTTTGAACTTACAAATTCCAAAGCATGGACAAGAATCAATGAGGAAGTTGAAATTTCGCCTCAACAGGAAAACTCTTCAAACATTGTACACCTCTTTCATTCGTCCTGTCTTGGAGTATGCTGATGTTATATGGGATAACTGCACAAGGTACGAAGAACAAAATTTGGAAAAAATACAAATCGAAGCAGCTCGTATTGTAACTGGAGCCACTAAACTTGTATCATTTGAATCTCTATATCACGAAACAGGTTGGGAAACTTTAACATCCAGACGAAAGAAACACAAACATGTACTCTTCTGTAAAATGTATAACCGTCTCTCACCTCCCTATTTGTCATCTCTTGTCCCAGCAAACGTAGGTGAAACTGTTGACTATAATCTAAGAAACTCGCAGAACACATCCACACTGGCTTGTAAGACTCAGTTGTATCTAAACTCATTTCTACCGTCTACAATACAAGACTGGAACCAACTCTCATCGCCAATTCTTAACTCCACTTCCCTCAGAATCTTCAAGAATCACATTAACACAGATATTAGAAAACCACCCAACTATTACTATTATGGTAAGCGCGAAGCACAAATCTACCACACACGTATTCGTACACATTGTAGCAATCTAAACCAACACTTATTATCGAAGAACATAATAGATAATCCACGCTGCAGATGTGGGGCGATTGAAGATACACAACACTGTTTCCTACACTGTCCCATATATATGGACCTACGAATTCACATGAACACCAGTTTATTACAGTTCGATATTCCCAGAGACGACTTATGTGTACTCCTATATGGTAGTCCATCAGCTGATGACGAAACTAATATGTCGATCTTCAAGTCCGTTCATGAATACATTATCCGGTCGAAACGGTTTGAGTATCGATAGATACACATAGTCTCTTTCTCACCCGATTGATCACCTAACTTATATATTCCTCTCTTTCTTCGGAACGCCATTATTAAAGAATACATCACAATCATAAGTGGACTATCCAGTCAGCTGAGTTGGACGGGCAAACTACCTTGTATTCATATTTCTACTTGTATTTTTTTTCTTTCTTTTTTTTATATTATAACTATTATTTTTTATACCTCCTACTTCTCTTTCTTATTTTTTCTTTTCTTCTCCAAATCAGTTTAAACAGTGTCCAAAATTTGTTCTGCTTTGCTTTGCACAATCATACAACTATTTATATGCGTTTTGTCACGACAACAAAATAAATGTACTGATAACAAAAGGAGACAGTGTTATAAGCTCTCGAGCTTTCTTCTGTATCCTTTTCACATTTTCAATTATTGTAACGTGTACTACATTTGTAAATATGATACTGTATGTGTCAAAATGTGAATAAAATATTGTTTAAACTAAACTAAAGCATGTTTTTGATGAGAAAAATCGAAAATAAAGAATAAACAGCAGACAACAAAAATTAATTCAGCAGTGTAAGGGTTCAGGTTTTTCAAGATGGTGGATGGCAGATATCTTGGATATTTGAATGAGCTCAGTACACAGACTGCTTCCAGATCAGTACCCCTAAACAAGGCGATCGCCGGGGAGTGTCGTACCCATTAAGCAAGGCCATTGCCACAAAGGTCAAGGTCACACTATGAGTAAGTCCAAAATATTGATATGAGTGTCATGGTCACCAAGGTCACATACATGACACTGGGTGGATAGCCATCAAACTGAGGAAGCTATTGGTGAAGTTTGATATGGATCAAGAAATATTCAACATTTGGACGTACATCAAGGTGACTGTCAAGGTCATCAAAATGGCACTGAATGGACAGATATCAATGTGAGGAAGTTATTTATGAAGTTTGGCAATGATATGACCAGGAGATATTCAACATTTGGACGTACATGTATTTCAGAAAGTGTTGACACCAAGGTGAAGGTCACCAAGGTCAGCCGAATTACACTGGTAGATATCCATCAATGTGAAGAACCCATTGATAAAGTTTGGAGATGATCCGACTAGCGGATCAAGATATATTCAACATTTGGATGTACATCCAAAATTATTGACATGAAGGTCAATATCACCAACATAAAGGTCAATGTCGCCCAAATGACACTAGATGGATAGCTATGAATGTGAGGAAGCTACTGATGAAGTTTGTTCATGAACAAACTATAGAGATATTCCACATTTGGATGTACGTACAAAATTGTTGACACCAGCTAGGGTGAAGGTCACCCAAATGACACTTGTTGGCTATCAATGTGACAAAGTTATTTATGAAGTTTTTTAAAGATCCGACTAATTGATCAAGACATATGCGAAATTTGGATTATGTCCAAAATTTGCATCCCACGAATATTAAGGTCACCAAGGTGAAGGTGAAGATCACCCGAATGATACTGGATGGATAGCTATCAATGTGATGAAGCCATTGAATAAGCTTTCTAATGATCCGACTAAAGGATCAAGAGATATGCAAATGTACGTCCCACACAGTTTAATGTCACCAATGTGAAGGTCACCCGAATGGCACTGGATGGATAGAATTTTAGGAAGCTATTGATGAAATTTGGTAATGATTCAACTAACGGATCAAGAGATATGCTAAATTTGGACTATGCCAAAAGTTAACGTCCCACAAAGGTTAACAATGTGAAGGTCAACTTCACCCAAATGGCACTGGATTGACAGTTATCAATGTGAGGATGCTATTGATGAAGTTTGGTAATGATCTGACTAATGGATCAAGAATTATGGGAAATTTGGCTACATCTGAAATTGTTGACGACAACGACGACACAGGCACTGACGCCGGAATTGTGACCAATATGTCTCACTTTCCACTATCGTGGGTGAGACAAAAAATAATCTGGATAAAAATACATATGTTTGTGTTGCAAGGATGTATCAATGTATGTGGAGACGGTGTTTACCCAGGGGCTCTAGTACTGAACATTACTAACTTTGTGCACCCATTCGAATAGGCGATATCACCCATTCAAATAGGTGATATCTCCTATTTTAATGGTGGTGATATCACCTATTTGAATATAAATTGATGGTACTACCTATTTGAATGTGTGATACCACCCATTAGAATAGGTGATATCACTCATTCAAATAGGCCATATTTGAATGGGAGATAGCATGCAGTCAAATGTGTGATATCATCAATTCCAAATGAATGGTTGCTATCACCCCTATTTGAATGGGTGATAACAGATATATGAATATGAATGGGTGATATCATCTATTTAAATGCATGATATCACACATTCAAATAGGTTATATCACTCATTTCAATAGTTGATATCACACCCTTTTTTGTTGCATAAATTATCACTGATATCACTGATTCAAAATAAAGGGTGATATCACACATTCGAATGAGTGATATCACCCATTAGTTTGTAATGGACTTAAATCGTCGTTCATGCATAATTAGTGATATCACTCATTCGAAATGGTGATATCACCCATAGATCATAGCACTCATTCAAATATGTTATATCACTGATTTTATGTGAAAGGTGATATCACTAATGCAAATGAGTGATATCACATATTCGAATAGGTGATATCACCCATTTAAATAGGTGATGTCATTTATTCTACAAGAAAATGCGAAATGGTGATATCACTCAATTTAATTAATTTAATTTTAATGGTCAATGGTTGCCGATTGTTCGGTAACAACATATGGCAGGATCCAGTTGTCAAAGCAGGCCCGTAGCCAGACCTGTTTGAAGGGGGGTCGTTTCGAAGGCCCAAGGGGCCTGAGGTATCTAGGGGGGTCTGGGCCCCATGCCCCGCCCCCCCCCCCCACCCGAAAGAAATTGAAATATAGGTGGTCTGAAACGCAATTTCCTGCATTCTGTGAACGCAATTTCCTGCATTCTCCGCAACGGCTGAGCTTCTAACTGTGACCTTCCATACCCGATTTCTTTTTTTTCTTTTTTTTTTTGCAAAAAAAGTGGACCTCGAGGTTGGGCGGGGGGAGGGGTGTTGGTCCGACCGCTCCGACCCCCACCCCCCCCCCCCCCCCCCACCCCCCCCCCCCCCCCCCCCCCCCCCCCCCCCCAACCTGGCTACGGGCATGCAAAGTCATTAATTTATTTGTTGACTGAAATGTTTATGGATTTACACACAGTGAGAGAAAAAGGCACTTTTGTTTAATACGCATGTACAATACTATCTGTGCTTACGCCGAATGCAATTTGTGTGCACTTGGTCGACGGCAGGTGAGCAATACAGGACTGTTTGGGCCTCTTGTTAATAATTAGCAATTTCGGAAGTAAAAACCATAGCTACATAGCTACAATAGCAAAGTAACGCACATTATATATATATCTACCTCCTGTGTGTTGGTATTAGCGTTGCTGCTGAAGACAATTACTGTTATGTAATAAGTGAGACATACGCAGTAATGTGTCATTTTTTATCGATTCTGTTTTGTTTCGATTCTACTGAGCGACGGTCACATGACAATCACATGACAGTCCACAATACTGAACAAGTTTACATTGCGGTCTTTTAGTCGTATCATATTCGCGGGAAAATTAACAATTTACAGCTGATCTATGTCTGTCTTATCCACTCTTGTCAATATTTTGAATACTTTCACCATATCGGACCGAGGATTTTCCACCTTAATAAACAAACTATAGCAAACAATTATTCACGATCACCCCTCGTACATTTAGTGATGGTAAATTTTAGCTTCCACTTTTCTGACCATGTTTGTAAACTGTCAATGTAGTTCTGCAAGTTCAGTGCGTCCTGTTCTGTGTTACGACTGGCATAGATATGTGCGCCGTTTGCAAACATGTTGACAACAGTGTTGACAACTGCTTTTGTATATCGTTTATGAATATTAAGTTGGGTCGATGACACTCCCTTGTGGTATTCCACTTGCCACATCAGACCAGTTTGACGATTCTCCATTTACTAGCACTACTCTTTGTTTACGGTTTGTCAGTAAATCTCGAACCCGTTTTAAGACGGTACCTCCGATTCCATATTCTTTTCAGTTTCTTGAATATGCGTTGATGTGGTACTGAATCAAATGCGTTTTGGAAGTCGGGGAAAATCACATCCACATTATTTTTACTATCAATTTAAATTCTTTGTCCACTTATCACATATTTCTAGAACTTGTGCTACACATGAATACCCTCCTGAACCCGTCTTTATGTTCTGTATATACATGTAAATGTTTCTTTCTATATGATTAGTGATTTTGTCCCTAATAATTTTTTCCATATTTGTGCGTACCACTGATGTTAGATGTATCGATCGGTAATTATCGGCTTTATATATTGGCCCTTTTTTATGAATTCCGGAAATATTTTGAATTCGCCATATGCTTGGGATTTGACATTCGTTCAGTTATTTATTATATAATTTTGTCAGTGGTTCAGCTAGTGTGCCTATTATTTCAATTAGGAACATTTATCGGGTCCTTGTGAATTTTTTTTTTTAACTTTTAGTTTTAGTATATTGTTCTTCGGGTCTTCTTCATTTATTTGTATTGCAGTAATTAAGAGGCGATTCGAAATTTATGTCCGAAGTTGGGAACATATGCGATATCCTCATTCGTCCAAACATTTGTGAATAATGTGTTTAGTATTTCAGCCCTCTCCTTGATATATGTTGTAATGTATCCATCATTGTTCACGAGGTTCCCTACAATGTCATTTGTTTTGAGCTAACGTATTTCCAGAAATTTATCTAGTCCGTTTTTATGTTGTTCTTGATGGTCATTTACGTCGTAATGTTTGTAAGCTTATATCCATCATGCCATACCTTTAATATAGATTGAATGATGATATGTGGAGTTTGATATCCCACCACGATGCTGTAATATTTGAATATTTGGACACTTGATACATATTAACATATGTGACACCCTCATGCCACCATTGAGATAATGATAACCTTGTATGCCCCACCACGATAATGTAGGGGTCACTTAGTATTATCCTTGTAATAATCACTAATAAAGGTAAATTAGGTACGGGAACATATCTACTACAGTTCAACAAACACAAGTTTAGCCTGTATACCGTCGACCCGACATTCTCAATGTACCGTCTGGAGCCAGAAGATGCTGCCCATATGATCCTAAAATGTCCAGCACTAAGCTCGAGTGCCATAGAAACGTACACTACTAATTCTACACAAACGTCAGAGTGCTCTAGCTGGATGTTGAGCCGTTGTCCGCATTTACAAATTTTCTGTAAATTTCAATTCTATCTATCTATATTCCAATAATCTCGAACCCCTGTTGGGGACTTATAAATGTGCGCGTCTAACTGACAAGGGTATTGGAATACGCGTTATAGTAAACGCATGAGGCAGCATATACTGGAGCGTGTTATGGAGTTAAAAGTAATCAAAGTACTGAAAGTACTGAACATAGGGTACTACAAGACATTATCAATTCAAGTATAAATACAGATTCCAGATATCTATGCTCATTATAAATATATTGAAAACTGATTGAAGAGCAATAGTTACAAGAATTCCGCCACGGAAGCGGTGTCGCGCCTGAAAATGCCTTGTCGGTACAAAACAATGTTGTAGCAGGATTTTTGTTAAAGTTTCTGCATTACTTTGACATCGCCATGTTTACTTCTGTTTTGTGAATGAAATAGTTGGCCCCGGATCGAGTATATTAAAACATACAAATGACGTCATTGGGGAAACCGCTGACAAAATTTCAATGTATGGAACCCCAAACTTGTTAGAATTTTGTTGTCGTATTTTCAGTACTTGCATTAATATGGGTATTAATCTACGCTGGATGTGTTATACTGTCATTAATTTGTTCCCTGACTGTAATTTATCACTTACTGACTTACTGACCCCCTTCCCTGAACGTAAAATTGACACTCATGTTGGCGTGTATTGGCCACCATAGACAAATGTCAATCAGGCCGAATTCGGGAATGTCACTAAAATCTGCTGTAAATCCATCGATAGAATGAGGATTAACATCAGTTAGACCCACATGTGCGAGTTGCGACACAATCGCGATTATTAAACAAATCTGGGTCAACAGGCATTTTCGCACAGGTGTCGTGTGAGTTTAACCCTTTCCTCCACAGCCAAATGGCTTATCTGCTGTTGTGTATGCATGCCTGTCAGTGGCTGCTAGCAGTCTGTTATAAATACACAGCAGTTGAGTTTGGCTGACTGATCTCCATACAGGTAATTAACGAAAATAACTGAATTATAGGGTTATGTTATTCAATCAAAATTTACCAACATTTCTAAACATTGTATCCATTTTAAATTGAATTTATAGAATAAAATTTCCAGGATGCTGATATAAATATTTTTCCAATACGTTATATAGTTTTGTCATTATTCCCTCCCAAAAGTAAATTAAAAAAATAAATCTTGAAAAATCATTGTGTTCTTTTCTATAATTATGCCCCTGTTGCGTTATTATTTTTGTGAAACTTTCAAAGCAAATATGGAATTGATGTGGCTGTGAATACTAGGAGCAAATGGGGCTTATGGGATTTGTTACCAATGATCAAACTAGCATACTGATGTAGCCCAATAGCGATCTATATTTGTTGTTAGAAAACACAACAGATTTTACTTTGATGGTATGGCGAACAGTGCAGATCCTGATCCAGATGGATGCACAGGCCGATCTGGATCTACACTGGTCGCACAACCCATAAGCCACATTTCTCCAGTCACAGCCACACATCCGTGTCTGCATTGAAATTTTTTGCCAAATTTTGACAAGATTTGTGAAAAATTGAGAAATAATGTTCTCTAAAAATCACATGACATCACAATTAGTCATAATGTCCCAGCTTGAATATTATCTAGAGTCTGCTAAAAGTATGCTAAATATAAGAAACATGCATAACTTACATGTATATATTTGTATATGCCGCTGTCCAGAGTAATATTTAATCCGTAATTATGTATTTGGTGAACACACTGACCATTAAGGACACAATAAAAAATATATTTTAAATTGCATTATCAAACACTTTATATATTTCTCATGAAAAGAGTCTGTACAACTGAATTTATACGAAACACATCTAGACTACAATTATTTTATATACACTATGTACAGAATATGCCAAAGATTCAATGTAGGTTGTGAAAGTGGGCATGACAGCCCTCCTTACATAAGTGTACTTGGCACACAGTACACCCATATACAGTCTCGCGCCTGATGGACAGATATTTCTGGTGATAACGACAACGTCGCTTTGGTCCATCAAGACGTCCATGTATGTGGCCCTGAATGTTCTCTGCATCAAAAAGTCCGATGTCACCGACTTCAACGCCAGATCGTTTCCGCTTGCTATATCCGCCGATAATGTCGCGCACCAATTCCAGACTGAAATCAAGATGGGCGAAGCTCTTTTTCTTTGTTGTGCGACGTGATGTGGCCTTGTAGAGTATGAATGCGTTTACAATCGCACAGTTGATCAGGAACCAGTGTAGATAGCGCCACCACTTCTTAGAGTTTCGCCCGAGTAGTATATGAGGATTAAAATGATACCACCTCCCCCTGGAAGCCACCGGCTATGCGCGGTGACTCCCACAAGGAGGTGGTATCATGTTTGACTCTTATATCCTACTTGGATTTCCCCCCACTGTTCGCACGGTATGTATGAGAAGAATGGAACATATTTTATCAACGAGATTACACCCTATTAGAGATAAGAAATCCATAAGTTATACTCAGTATATACAGTAATCTGTCATACCTACCAACAATTTACACCCTATTAGAGATAAGAAATCCATAAGTTATACTCGGTATAATACAACAATATGTCATACCTACAAACAATTTGCACCCTATTAGAGATAAGAAATCCATAAGTTATACTCGGTATATTACAAAAATCTGTCACAAATATAAACAATTTACACCCTATTAGAGATAAGAATCCATTGGTTATACTCAGTATAATGCCTACCATAAAGCAAATGAGAGAGCAAGCTAAGAGTTGGGGAATTTCCCTAAGAGGTTTGAGACTCAAGAAAGCTATAGCAGATAGGATAAGTGACGCGCGAGCCGTCATTCGCGAGGAGAGGCTGCGGCGTGTGGTTTTGACCGGACGACTGCCTGCCGACCCCGAAAAACGCTCCGATAAATTGGAGAACGAGACGACGGCCAGTCTGCGTGCCACCGCTTACGCGCAGCGTGTAAAAGAAGATCCTAGGGCACGTAGAAAAGCACTATACAAAGCGTACTACAATAAGATTTATCAAGGGTTGGTGGGGAGACCTCCTCAGAGGAGGAGAGAGCTCGCCAGAGATTTGGTGGAGGAGAGTCCCAGGGTTCTCGCCGAATATGCCGAAGTTAGGGAAACTGTTGATAGGGGTAGGAGGAAGATAGTATGGACTTTCGAGAGGGGGGTAGACGGGGAGATTGCTAATCGCATAATTAATAAAATTCGCCCAGAGATGACCACGGCATGTTATCTGAGGTATTCGTGTTCGTATCGTATTAGGAACATCGAGACCGACGAAACGATGATCTATCACAAACAATCAAAGGGTAGTCCGTGGATAAACGAGATCACCAAAGGAGAGAGTTGGATATTCGATAGAGAGAGAGGTCGAATGGACATCGACAAAGTCGATAGACCAAACACAAAATGGACCTTCGTTCGTTGGATATCGGTTGAGGTGAAGATGATCATCGATGCTTCTCATGGGAGCGGGAAAACTCCCCGATTGGTTAAGACAGAAAAATGGAATGTGTTCCATAGACACGTACGACGACTACTTGTGTCTGTTTAGGTGCGTAGCCATCCATCGTGGAGGGAGACCCGACCGCTGTTGTGAGAAGGTACGAGCTCTGGCTCACGAATACCTCGGTCACGATAACGGACCGGATAGTAAGGGAATCCCCCTGGAAGATATTAAGAAGGTCAAAGAGTTGTTCAAGCTGGGCATTCCCGTCTACGAGTCCACCGACGACGGAGTGTGGTACCTCATGAAGGCTCCGGCAAACTACGACGCGGTTGGGGAGAAGATCATGACTATAGGCATGTTTGGAGGTCATTCGTTCTTCATCAAGAACCTCCGCAAGATGACGAACGAGTACGGGTGCACCGGATGTCAACAACGGTTCACACAGTCGTGTCACATACACAGGCAGGCGACCAGCTGCATGGGTGGGAAGACCGTGGTGATATGTCCAGGTAAGAGGGTAGAAAGACCACAGTCGGCCTACGAGAAGGCGTTCTATCCCAAGGGGTCAGCGAGCGCGATGTCGATTCGATGGTTGTGCAGAGAAGAGGAGAGGGTGGGAAAGCACATACATCACGCGAGATGCGGTCCCAGCGGCGAGAGGTGGGTGGCCGGCGATCCGGTCGACGGCTACTGTCACGAGACCAAGACCGTGTTTCAGTTTCACGGATGTTACTGGCACGGGTGTCCGACACATTGCAGGAGAGGTAACGCGTTATCGCTGTACAGGGAGACGAACATTCGAGACGCGAAGATAAAGGAGGCGGGTTACGAGCTGGTGGTGCTGTGGGAGTGCGAGTGGTTGAAAGAGGGGAATCCCCATTATCAACCACCACCGTCCGAGGAGGCGACAACTCTGTACCCCACCAGATAGTCTACAACTTCGAGGCGTATCTCGACAAGTCGAAAACCACGCGCCCCACCAAAGACCTGAGCTTCGAGGTCGAGCACGTCCCTATATCGGTGTCGTTGGGGGATACGATGCACGAGGGGATCGCCCACATCTGCGAACGAGATCCAGACACTCTGGTCGAGAAGTTCGTGACCGAGCTGCAGAGGAGAGGTAATGATATCAGGGAGGGGGTTAGGAAAAAGTATCTGCCGACCGACATAGAGATGCTGTCGAAACCTCAGCGAGAGAAGATCGTCTCGTGGATCGACCAAGTTCCGGTGATGGGGTTCAACTGCAGCAGGTACGACCTGAATCTCATCAAGCGGTACCATCTCGAGAAGTTGGCGGCCACAGTGAATAAGGTGATGGTCGGAAAGAGGGCCAGCACGACGATGTTTCTGTTTACCCCGGGGTTTAGATTTCTCGACATCATCCAGTATCTGGGACTCGGTACCACGTATGACAAGTGGGTTAAGGCGTACGACTGTAAAACGGTAAAGTCTCACTTCCCGTACGAGTGGTTCGAATCCCCGGAAAAGCTCGACTATCCGGGGTTGCCCGACTATCCCGAGTGGTACTCAAAGTTGAAGGGTGAGTTCATACTGTCGTTGTCCGAGTGGAAAGAGTGTAAAAAGGTATTCCGAGAAAAGGGGATGAAGACATTCCAAGAATGGTTGCGACACTACAACGACTTGGACGTCGGACCGTTCTTAGAGGCACTGACTAAAATGACGGAGTTCTACAGGGGGAGAGGCGTGGACATACTCAAGGACGCTGTGTCTCTGCCCGGTGGTTCCCTTCAGTACCTGCTCCGCGGGTCGATCGATGGGAAGGAGGGCACGCCCGAGCTGTGGTCGCCGAAGGCTGAGTGAGTGAGTGAATAGGGTTTAACGTCCGCTTTTCTGACATAGAGGTACAAGCCTCAGGGAGTCTACACGCAGACGGGTCAACGGGGTCGCGGCTGAGACTTACGCGATGATGAAGGAGGTGTGGTTGGTGGTCCGTCCATAGTGTTCTCCAGATACGCAGAGGCTGGCAGGTCGGCGATCAGGGGCCAGGTGGGGAGTCGGGAGGAGAAGATGTGCAAGGCGGAGCTGGGGTACGACGCCAATGCGCTGTATCTGTCTACCCTGTCGAAGGACATGCCGTGCGGGGAGAAGAAGATATGGACGTGGGACGACCCGGAAAGACAGTCGTATATAAAAGGTTTCGTGAGGAGGGTCAGGCGCGACGAGTGGTTCGGATTTGCGGAGTTGGATATAGAGGTCCCGGAAACGTTGCGAGACATGTTCTTTGAAATGTCGCCGCTGTTTGTTAATCGAGAAGTCGACGAGACCGAGGTTCCTCAGCACCATGAAGGACTAAATGACCAGGACTGGAAGGACTAGGGTCGAAGGTCAGATAAAGCTCGTGGGGGCACTGTCCGCCAAGAAGATGATCATATACTGCCCGCTGCTAAAGTGGTATCTGGAGCACGGTCTGGTCGTCAAGGCGGTGCATAGGTTGATATACTACACACACGGCAAACCGTTCCAATGGTTCGTTAAAGAGGTCACCGCCGCCAGACGGACGGGGGACGTCGACAAGAGCAAGGCGGTGTTGGCCGAAATATTCAAACTGGTTGGCAACGCGTGTTGTGGCAAGCTGATAGAGGCACAAGAGAGACACCTCAACACCACTTATACGAAGGATGAGAAGACGGTCGACCGGGCACTGAGGTCGGCGTGGTTCGAAGACCTGGAGGAGATTGGGGAGGCTTACGAGATATCGAGCAGGAAGACTCGAGTGGTGATCAACACTGTTTCAGTGTGGCATAGCGGTCTAGCAGTTGGCCAAGCTCCGGATGCTGGAGTTCTACTACGACTTCTTGGACAAGTACGTGGATCGCGGAGATTTCGAACTTATACAGATGGACACTGACAGCATGTACTTCGCGGTGTCTGAGAAGACGCTGGCGAAGGTGGTGAGGAAGAAGGTGAAGAGAAAGTTCAACAAGGAGAAGGCGTGGGATGGCGTGGGATAAATGGAGCGAAAGAGAACCCAGACTGTTCAAGCTAGAATTCGAGGGGGATAGAGCCATCGCGCTGTGCAGCAAGTGTTACTACGTAACCGGTGACGAACAAACTAAGCACTCGGCCAAGGGGATGTCGAGGAGATCTAACGATCTGACTTGGAGGTACAATAGCACTCTCGAAGGGAGAAGGGACATGGCGGAGAACAGGGGAGTCCGAATGGTTAACGGTGTGATGAAGACGTACAATCAGTAGAAGTTTGGGCTGTCGGCGTACTACGACAAGAGGAGAGTGATGTAAGACGGGGTACACACCGAGCCTATAGATAGGTAAAAAAAAAAACTCTGAAAATGGGAGAATACTAACCAAAAGACTCTGACGAGAGTTTGACTGACTATGACGACGGACGGTCCGGGGGTGGCGGGGTGTCAGAAGGCACCGCAAGAAGTTCTTCGCGAACAAACCCGCGCGATGGACCACTGTCGAGGTAGTAGAGCACGGGCTCATCGGGTTTGGTAATAGATCGATCCAGATGATATACATTGAGAGACCACACGGGATCAGTCGCGCGGCGGCGACCACCTTCGAGCTCTCCCGGTTGATAGAGGTACCGGACGGCAACATCCGATGGAAGCCGTTTCTCCGCTAAACCAACAGTTCGCCCTGGCGAGATGACAGATGGTTTGTGTGTTACCCCGATCCGGTGGTAGATCTGTTGGAAGGGAAAGAACGCAAGACTTTAAAAGGTTGACTAAAATAGTTTAATGGCCGTCCCAGAACACGTTTCTAAGAACATGGACACTAGTACTAGTACAGTGACATTTTAGAGAGCGACTCATCAATAATTAGTTCTCTAAGGAACTTCAGTGAAATTTAATGGGTAAATACGGTAAGTAACTACACTAATTACCAATTTTTTTAATGAATACTTTGTCTATGTCACCAGACAAACAAACTCGTTCTCGTCACATCCAAACATATCATAACCTAATACTGACTAGCACACTCTTATGTTCCAAATAGAAAACATGATCATTCAGAATACAGTGATTTAGTGTCACCCCACTCAATCCTTATGTGTGTAAACCACCATGATTTCCGACATTTTCCATTGAAGTTACACTGATATGACATCTTTGGCATAGCATCCTTAGGAAATAACCGTAGATCGTTATTAGAGGTCATATGGTAACAGTGTACATCCCAACATCAAATACTATGTTGTTATATTGACATATCACAACGCTTGTACTTGTGATTGTGTTATTCAGCAGCAGTTTACTAGTAATTATGAAGAATCACAGCATCCACATTTACAGTAGTAAATACGGTAAATGATAGATGCCGCTCTGATCAATACTATACTCGTAAACAGTTTTGGTAACTTGTGCATACCGTATTGGTCAGTGATTCGTATTGTGTAATCATATTCATGCTAAGTACATTGTCAAATAGAACTAAATATTTGCATTAATCGGCTGCACTAAATAATCAAGCATTATGAAATATCATGAACGATGGTTGGTTTTGCCACTGTACGTAAAATGATTCGCCGTATTACTCATGGAGCCACCTCCAGTTGTTAACTCTTTCAATACCACTGGCCGCAAGCTAACATTTGCAAACAACATAGATCCTGATGAGCTAGCTCGTAGCGAGCCGACCTATGAGAACCCGCAGTGCTCGCCATTATAACTCAGATTTACAGAAATAGCCCATTTCGGACCAATGTAGCAATCCGTAGCGGAAATATAACCAATTTGTATCTGATTAAAGACATTTCTCGGCGATTAGCACAAACACAAACAAATAATGAACGTGAATTAATGGTGATGACCAATGATCACCAATTAATTGTTATCAAAGACTAATTGCCGCAGTAGCCATAATTGACTAATTTTAAAAGTAAGGTGTAAAATTTGTTGATTCTTGTAAGGAATAACCTAATAAAACATAACTATTCCTGAAAAATAATTGCAATCAAGATATTATATTTGAAAATTATACTGTGGCGAATCGTGTTTAAACTGTGGCGAATCGTGTTTTAACTGTGGCGAATCGTGTTTACTCTGTGGCGAATCGAGATGTGGCGAATCGTGATTGTGGCGAATCGAGATATTACCACGCTTAGGTAACAAGGTTAAACACATATTCACTCTAAATGGCTTGCTAATGTCTCCATCGTCTGAAGCAAGTGATATCGCACCACAAAGAAACATGATCGGCAACTCGAGAGTCGACCGATAGACTTTGCGGCGCCGTGTAAATAGTTAAGTATGTACTATTATGACACAGTCAATCATATCACATATTTGACATGTACAGTGAAGTATCGGAAGTTGAGAAGAAAAATCTCTGTCCGAGTCCAAATCTAAATCTCCACGTAACTCTTTCCATTTGGTGATCTGGTCGCCAATATTAACCACTCTCTCTCTCTCTCCTCTCTCTCTCTCTCTCTCTCTCTCTCTCTCTCTCTCTCTCTCTCTCTCTGTATTGCCTGTCCCTCAGACATTTCGCCTTTTTTTTTGGCCGACGCCGTTTCATACAATTTCCGTCCTGGACGTTTCGACATGTTGATATTCTTGTTTACATATTGGGAAGCCTACTGGCGCGCGTAGTATACTGCGCATGCGCACCGCAAGCCGTGATGTGAAAATCGTCGTCCCCGCACATTATCAAAATAGACTGTTACCGCCGCGCGTCGCTAACAGTAAATTGATAATAAATAAATGATTATATTTGTATAGCGGGCATTCGTAATTTTTAGAACTGGTGGAATAGTGACATAATTATACACTTATTTAATTCCTATAAAGAACATTCTGTGCCTACTGCGTGGGCATGTACCTTTAATATCATGAATAATTTAGTGACATTTCCTTATGCTACAGATATCTGGAAATCGTGAACTATAGAACCCGACGACAAACCATTGATGTGAAAATATTATGAAGATTAATCCTACAAACAGCCGAAGTTAAACATAACTGGAATTGCAGTAAATACGGCTAACAGATACGGCTAACAGTATCTAAACAAATGTAGATACGACCATTCCAACCATGACGACGACGACGCCCCCTGCATCAATTACTCAACAAAACATCACCAGCAAATAATAATAATAACTATGGAATTCGAAGAAAAACCACAACAGCTGATATGCGAAGTATATATAGGAAGCGTGAAGCATTAGATATACTACACAAAAAATAAACCGAGTTGGACTGACAAATTTTGTTCCCCTCTGCGATGGGAATGCATCACAACTAATGATTTGAATAGAATCCATTGACAATTTATTAGCTCTAAGTAAGGACTCCACAATTCGTATCGCCCGTATGTATTCACTGAGTACAGCAAAATAAAACATTGTAACTAGATTCATAAACGATAATCCAAATGGTGATTGGCAGCAGCTGCGTGATGTTTTAAATGTCACATTACCAAATATCACTTAGTTTCTTCAAAATGCTCTAAAAACAACAAACGCGATCATAATAACAGGTCTGTATTTGTCGTGATATTGAGATTTCTCATATCGCACCGTATATAACACCGATACTGAGACCGGCAATGAGTTGGTCATCGCTTATCTCTCCTGTAACTAAAACCTACTGGCGCTAGGTGGCACTGTAAAAAATAATCGCTATGACGTAGCAGTAGTACAGCTTCCCTGATTGGTGGATACAGGTTTCTTATAGAATATCGTTTGGATGTATGGACATCATTTATTTTTTCATAATTTCTTCGTTTTCGTCGTTTAATATATACGTTAATCGTTCTTTTTCCTTCGCCTAGTTATTAATTCGTCGGTTGCAATCGTCGGCGATGACGATTTGTGCGGAAGTCTGTTGTATTTCACGGTCAAACAGCCGAGCCAGAATCACAAACAATGAAGAATTAAATTTTAAATTGGTATTATTTTTTTTACAAAATGCTGACATAATCTCCGACATTTCGTAAATTGATTCTGCAATGCTTTGCAGATATTCGTCACTTCAGCATACTTGTGTGTTTTGACAAATTCGAGTTGAAATGACTTCTTTATTTTGGGTTGCGGTAATCAGTGATACGCGTGTGTAGCTACGTTCAAACGGATGCAGCCAGATGTCATTAATAGTTCGGCATAGCAAACAACTTATCCGATGATTTGACTGCATGCATATAGGGAAGTGGATTTTAGGACAGACTAATGTATTCTGAAGTCAACGAAGCCACACATATGCTATGCTGATTGGTTAAATCCACTTTTTTATCTGCCATAATCAGTGATGTGCACATCAAGATGCTTTCTACAGTTCCGAAAATGAAAGCATGATGTGTTTGTTTTTACCCATGCATGATTGTTATACATGTATTGCATAACTAAAATTTTGTAACTGTATGTCCCCATGCTATTTGCCTACTGACCTTTTGTTGGACTTGATGTTAAAAACTAAAGACGTTTTCCAGAAGGAAATCGTTGTTTTGCCAAATTGGGGTTACGTTGATTAAACATAACTTGGTCCTATATGTGCATGTGACTGAAAAAATGGAGTTTGTGCGATTTGTGACCAGTGTATGTCCTAATCAAATATCACATTCGTGTAGTATAAATACCATCTACATTGCTTGTTAGTTTTATTGATGGAATGGCGAAAAGTACTGATCCTGACCAGACTGATGTACATGCTGATCTGAATCTACACTGGTCGCAAAAGCCTATAAGCCCCGTGTTGTGCTTTGTCTTATTGCATATCTTGTCAGCTGCAGTGCCCGGGTGGCAGATACCATTGGTGGGGCAATTAATCGTTCTGATAAGTACAGCGGATGTTGACACAATATTCAAACGACATATGGCCGCGGGATATGCATGGATAATTCACACCACCCCCGTGACAATTAGAGCGACTAATTAACCGCTGCTGGCCCGTCATACCGGGTATTTTGGCTTTCTTTAATTGACCCCATGTACAGCATTGTTTCATTGTAAGTGGACATGACCCACATAAATGACGTTATGACAGTTTCACCAGCATAGCACCAGGTACATCTATGCACCTGGCAGCTCTGACAAATGTCTACTATGTTGCCCGCCTGCATGGTTATTGATACAGCATTATATATAAATACTATCGTGGAAAAACAGATTGTAACCTGTTGATGTAAATATAAATATATACATACTGGTATCATACATCTGTTGAAAATTGCATAGTAATGCCCA